>JALIGW010000016.1:11190779-11843279 GCA_023053685.1 Diadophis punctatus similis | reverse complement strand
CAACTCCCAGAATTCCCCAGGCTACCAATCTAAAGAGTATATCTATCCCGTTACTAGTCCTTCTGGATTCAGTGGGACGTATTCCCAGATATATGAATCTCTGAACTTTAAGGACGAGTGTTTCTGTCGAGGTGTGTAAAATTCAGGCTGCAATCATACATTCGACTGAGCAATGTTTGGTTCAACCATTGTTTGTTGACTAAACCATAATTGCTAAGTTCACATAATATATGACATCTCATATTTATGACGGTTGCAGTGTCCCAGGGTCATGTGATCACCTTTTGCGACCTTCTGACAAGTAAAGTCAACGGGGAAGCCAGATATACTTAACAACCATGTTACTAACTTAACAACTGCAGTGATTCACTTAACAAATGTGGCAAGAAAGGTCGTAAAATGGGGCAAAACTCACTCAAAAATGTCTCACTTAAGAACAGAAATATTGGGCTCAACCGTGATCGTAGGTTGAGGACTGTATATATGTAGCACTACTCATGTGACCCTGAGGACACAGATAAACATCCAAGTGCTTCAATGACCCACAGAAAGGATGCAAATGACCAGCTGTCTACAAGGAATATCCATCCTTCCATTCCTCACCATCCAGTCAGAGCTGAAGAAGCTTCTTGGATGAGAAGCAAAAGTTCTTCAAAGAAAAACAAGAAAGTCCAGTTGCCCCTTGAAAAAAAGCACTTTTGGGACAACCATGACCTGGATGACTGAGAATTGCTACAAACCATTGGAAGATGAATAAGATTGGGATTTTCCCTTTATGTTTTACTGAAGGGATTAGTGAAGTTTAGCTGGGTAAGACAAATACACCCATACATAAACACACATGCACGCTATGCATGTGTTGTAAGAGATTGAAGGCTAATGCTACATTTGCAATAATCCTCCACCCCAACATTTTAAGTGATCATTCAACACTGAATGCAGGTAGGTCTTTATCTAATGTCTATTTTCTGACAGGGACAAGCCTCCCCTTTTCAACAGCAGTTAACTTGTATGCTTTTAAACATAGTTTGGAAACTTTTAAAACTTTCTTTATTTAGTATAATAGCTTGAAAAGTTTTGTGTTATTATTGCCTATTTATTCTATATTACTTTAATTCATATTTTTCCACATTATCTTGATGAGCAGTGTGGTGGCCTAGAGGTGAAGATGCTCACCTCCCAATCAGAAGGTTGGGAGTTCAATTCTAGGCAGCAGCAGATGTATCTCTATCAGGGCACAAAGAGAAATATCAGCTGTGAACTCCATGTAGGCGTCAGGAAGGGCATCCGGCCAGTAAACACTCAGCTCCATTCAGTCGTCCCGACTCCACTCCAAAGAAAGGGATTACAGGGTTGTAAAAATGAAACAAAAATCCAAATGATCTTGACATAGTATTTTAAATAAATAAAAGCAGATATCCTTTCTCTAAATTTCCTAAAATCCAAGAGAGCTGAAGTTTTGCAAAATAATTTATGTTCTTGTTGGGAAAGGATCCTATGCTTCTACTACATATTATCGTTATTCTAAGAAAGTCTACGTCATGCGCGCCTGAGAAAAGAAAGGGAACATCAAGGATTTTGTCTCAAGACACTAATTAAAAGTTGAAAGAGAGGGTCACGCTTACATTGTTTATCCATAAAAAACTACAGATGTTTTCTTGTGAAGGGTAAAAAGTCATTTACAATAGTTATTTATAATATGGCGCAAATGCACCTGATTTTATTACTAATTTATCCATTAGAGCAATAAAATTTGAGGACATGCTGTTCCACATTTTTCCTTTTGAAATCACCATTCATGGGCCAACTGAAAACAGCTTTCCTTATAAATTCTTAATGAAAGAAGTTTGTTTTATAAATTAATGCATAGACATCAAATTATGCTCGTCCACGTCTGGAAAAATATTGTTGGTGTTATGGATGATTATCACTATTCTAAAGAGAACATTGTTGCTGTAAACTGGACACTTTTTGTTAGACTCCTTCAGAAATTCAGACAAGCCAAAACTCAATGGCTTACTTTTCCAAGTTTTTGAGACAAAGAAGACATAATCAATGTCACATCAACCCTAAAAGAGATTCAGCATGGTTTAAAATATAGAGAGGACCTGCTGTCACACATCCAAGAATATAAGCTTGAATATAATATTATTTATTTATTTATTTATTTTATTTATTTGTCAAACATGTATAGGATAGTAGTAGTTTGTATAAACATAAGCAAAAAGTAACGATAAAAGAGGACAATAGGACAGTAGGACAGGGACGGTAGGCACAGTGGTGCGCTTATGCACGAAAGTTATGCAAAGCCTGACTATGCATCACTTTGTTTCCAGCTTCCAATGGATGGTGCACATACATAATATGCATTTCCCCAGATTTTATTTTATTTTTTGCTTCTGCTTATATAATTTATTGCTGTAAGGAATGAAAGGTTGGGAAAAACTTCCCATGAGGCCCAAGATAGTTTGCTGCCTGGGAAAGTCACCGTCCCTTCACCCCCATGGATTTCTATATACAGAAGTCAACCAAACTGGCCTTTGTATTTTGACTGGTGAGGAAATGAGTGCTGAAAAAACAACATTCAAAAAACGTTTGATTTTCTACTTTATCCTCAGACTTGGATTAATCAGGGATTAATGTAGCACTCTGTAGCACTCCAGATATTGCTGAACTTCAACTGGCCCTTGGTTGGGTCACATTTTAGAATGGAATAGAATAGAATAGAATAGAATAGAATAGAATAGAATAGAATAGAATAGAATAGAATAGAATAGAATACTTTATTGGCCAAGTGTGATTGGACACACAAGGAATTTGTCTTTGGTGCATATGCTCTCAGTGCAGAGGTGGATTGCTCCCAGTTCAGAACGGTTCTATAGAACCAGTAGCAGGAATTTCCCCCCACTCGCCAAACCGGGACTGATGGCCAGCTGGCCACGCCCCAGAACTGGTTCTCTCGGCAGTGCCGTAGGCTGCACCATCTTGTTTTTGGCTTCTGTACATGTGCAGAAGCTGTTTTTTGATTCTGCACATGTGCAGAAGCTGAGTTTTTGGCACTGCGCATGCGCATGCACGTGTGGCTTGGCCACACAGTGTGCAATGCGCGCAAGCCCACATGGCACGTGAAGAAGCAAACCGGCAGTGAGATAAGTTAGAACCCACCCCTGTCTTAGTGTACATAAAAAGAAAAGATACATTCGTCAAGAATCATAGGGTACAACACTTAATGATAGTCATAGGGTACAAATAAACAATCAAATCATACTAGGAAACAATCAATATAAATCGTAAGGATACAAGCAACAAGGTACAGTCATACAGTCATAAGTGGGAGGAGATGGGTGATAGGAATGATGAGAAGATTAATAGTAATAGTAATGCAGACTTAGTGAATAGTTTGACAGTGGTGAGGGGATTATTGGTTTAGCAGAGTGATGGTGTTCAGGAAAAAACTGTTCTTGTATCTAGTTGTCTTGGTGTGCAGTGCTCTATAGTGTCATTTTGAGGGTAGGAGTTGAAACAATTTATGTCCAGGATGCGAGGGGTCAGTAAATATTTTCACAGCCCTCTTTTTGATTCGTGAAGTATACAGGTCCTCAATGGAAGGCAGGTGGTAGTAAATGATTTTTCTTCAGTTCTAATTATCCTCTGAAGTCTGTATCTGTCTTGTTGAGTTGCAGAACCAAACCAGACAGTTATAGAGGTGCAGATGACAGACACAATAATTCCTCTGTAGAACTGTATCAGCAGCTCCTTGGGTAGTTTGAGCTTCTTGAGTTGGCGCAGAAAGAACATTCTTTGTTGTGCTTTTGTGATGATGTTTTTGATGTTAGGTGTCCATTTTAGGTCTTGAGATATGATAGAAGGTTTAAAGCTAAGCAAGCAAACTAAATTCCAGGTAAATGTTTATGGAGATTCTGTCATCCATGTTTGTCCCAAAGATGCTTTTTCGAAAGGGAACTGGACTTTGTTTTTTCTTGAAGATGTTTCACTTCTCGTCCAAGAAGCTTCTTCAGTTCTAAATGAATGGTGGAAGATGGAAGGATTTAAATTCCTTGCAGTCATCTGGTCATTGGCACTCTTTCTGAACCAATGTTGAGCTTCTCTTGGCTGTGTAATTGCTTCCAACTTAGCCCTTTCTAGACTTTCAAAGGTGCGACCATCCCTGCTGTAATCAAGTCCATGTACCTTGCTCTGGTTATTTGTTCTTTCCTTCTATCTTTCCCAGCATTATGGACTTCTCAAGAGAACTACCATATTTTTCAGAGTATAAGATGCACTTCCCCCCCCAAAGAGGGTGAAAATTTGGGTGCGTCTTATACACCGAATGTAGCCCTGCCCACCTGCCGGCCCCCACCCTTCGGCCTCTGCCTCCCAGCAATTTGCCTCCTTGCAGCAAACAGCAAACAGCCTGTTTCAGTTTCAGTTTCAGCACAGCCTGATTAACACAAGCAGATAATTGTCAGTTGGATGGCCTCCCGGCCATCAGCTGTTTCAGGCTGCAGGGATTGCCAATGCCTATTGCCTCCTCCGTGGGCCCAATCAGCTGCTTGTGCTAATTAGGCTGTGCTGAAGCTGAAACGGGCTGTTTGCTGTTTGCTGCAAGGAGGCAAATTGCTGGGAGGCAGAGGCAGATTTTTCCCCCTTATGCTGAAACTGAAACTGAAAGTGAAGCTGAAACCGTCTGTTTCCTCTTTGCTGCAAGGAGGCAAATTGCTGGGAGGCAGAGGCAGATTATTTTTCTTGTTTTCCTCCCCAAAAAAGGTAGGTGCGTCTTATAGTCCGGAGAGTCTCATACTCTGAAAAATATGGTAGGTCTTCATGTAAGGATTACACAATCTGATAATTGGAGGCTGTTCATTTCTACGTGAAACACAAACTCTGGATTGATTTGTTCTATGATCATTTGTTGGTTTCCTTGACTATCCATGGTATTCTCGGGGATTTTGCCCAACACCAAAGTATCAATGCTTTTTATATCCTGTTTTTTTCAAAGTTCATGGACTTCCATTAGTTGTCCCAATGCTCTATACTTCTGAATTTCTCCATCCAAATGACTTTCCTTAACTAAATCTATCAGCAATCGCGACTCTTGTTCCTTGTCCTTTTCTAAAACTAGCTTGAACATCTGGCATTCTTAACACTAGACATTTAATACAGTGACAGATCTAGAGATTACAATTTCCCATAGCCTGAAAATGATATTAGAGGCAATGCTGCCAGGAAGCACACCTCTCAGATTTTCCAGAGACTCATCTGTATCTTATTTCTGAGTTTCGCAGACAAATTTTATAAAGCCAGTAAAGGATTCATTTTTGTTCATGGTGACCATTAATCTTTGCTTAAACATTAGGGAAAACAATCCCTCAAAAAACACATTCCCCCCCCCCCCGAGGATGGTGAGGTTGACACCTGTGAGCAATAATTTTCTTGTGCAATAGCAATAAAATGAAAATCCAGATTCGTGAAAGAATGTTCCCTGATGATGCAAACGATCTTCTGACTAGAATTTGGGCGGCCTGATACTTGAGGAAACGGTAAACAGCAAAATCAACAGCTGTGTCTTCCATATCTTAGCTCTCTGTCAGGGCTGGATTAAGCCTAAGTGATGTCTTAAGCACAGCGCAACAGTGGTAGCCCTCAACAGAAGCGAGACAAACTCTCACACTATAAGATGGTAACCAATGTGATCTCCGATGAAACCTTTGTTGGAAGAAATGTCCATCTGGGTTCAGTTCCAAGTGGGGAGAAAGACACTGGAAACATGGTGGCTGATTGGAAAGATGGTTTAATAATGAATAGGATCACATGGTTTGAGGTCCTGGGCAAAAAACACATGGGGGAGAGAGAGAGAGAGAGAGAGGGAGGGAGGGAGGGAGGGAGGGAGGGAGGGAGGGAGGGAGAGGGAGAGGGAGAGGGAGAGAGGGGGAGAGGGGGAGAGGGGGAGAGGGGGAGAGGGAGGGAGAGAGAGAGAGAGAGAATGAGAGAGAGAGAGAGAGAGAGAGAGAGAGAGAGAGAGAGAGAGAGAGAGAGAGAGAGAGAGAGAGAGAGAGAGAGAGAGAGAGAGAGAGAGAGAGAGAGAGAGAGAGAGAGATTTATACCCTCTGTTTGGCTCTGAATTTGAGCTTGTATTCTGATTGTTTGTCAGACTCCCATGGGGCCATGCAGGGATAACTGGTTGTCTGTGTCCCAGGCTTGGTTGAGCCTTGCTGGGTGATGATGTAATGGAAGAGCTTTGGGCAATTCCTATGATGGCTCTGTCTGAAGGAGATAGATCTTTGTTGTGTAGAATAGACTGCCCCAGGCCTTAATGGCCCATTGACAAGTAGGGGGACTGAGACACCCACACTGGAAGCTAGGGGAATCCAAGTGGCTATGCTAACAGGGCATTGTTGGGGTCTTGTTGGGTCTGTCTCATTACATATTATAGAAACATAGAAAACTTACAGCAGAAAAAGATCCAGTGTTCCATTGAGCTTGCCTTTTGAGTTTGTTTTCAGTTTTTTTCATTCATTCATTCATTCATTCATTCATTCATTCATTCATTCATTCATTCATTTTATTCATTCTTTATTTTTGTCAGATGATGGACAGGTGTTTATCCCGAGCATGTTTAAGCTCAATTACTGATGATTGACCTCCACTGGAAGTTGGTTCCAACCAGGGGTGAAATGCTCCCAGTTCGCTCATGCCTGTCGGTCGTCGGAGAGCCGATTGCGAAGGCAGCGCAAGGCTCCACCTGGACGCCACCATTTCAGTTCTTTTACCCTCTGCGCATGCACAGAATGCTTTGTGCATGCACAGAGGGTAAAAGAACCCAAATGGTGGTGTCCTGGCGGGTGGGTGGACCCTCGCGCTGCCTTTGCGACCGGCTCTCTGGCGGCCGACAGGCATGAGCGAACCGGGAGCATTTCACCCCTGGTTCCAACTTTTTATTACTGTTTCTATGAATTAATTGTCAACCATGAAGTTGGCCGAACTGTGGCCATTTTTCTTTTGTAGTTTTTTCTCTAGGAAGTTTCTTCTTCTCACAGCTTCAGGGCTGACACAAGCTGGAGCAAAAGGGGCCAGGGAGAGTGGGTGTAGAGATAGCTGGGGTGTTGTAGCCAAAATAACATTCTTTCCCCTAGGAATCAAGGACGTTTGTGCAGGCATTCGAAAGGTGGAGACCGAGGTCACCTAGCAACTGGACTACGTGCTGATTGGACCATGTGATGAGTGACTCTGGGGGGAAGTGACAAAGTTTTACTTTTAATTGGGTGCAAAACGTGCGGGAATCTAGAACTAGTTTTTCACCAAGAAAATGCCAATTTGATATGTTCCAATAAAATGTTCTTTGAGGAATATGCCTACCATGAAGTTCTTCTTGAATGGGATGTATTACTTGGAACCTTGACATTAATATTTCGTAACATTTCTTTTCAACTTCCCTCCTGTCCAGGGGTGGGTTCCTCCCGGTTCAGATCGGATCGCCCGAACTGGTAGCAACCCACTGGTGACGTCACTGTCGTTGCCGTTCCGTGCGCGCCACCTTTTTGGGGGGGGACATTTTTCCCCTTACACAGCTTGAAAAAGAGCCCGCCCGCGGGTGAATACTGACCTTTATTTCTTCACCTGAAGCACAGCTGATTTGGGCTAATTCCTGCTTCAGAGCATGCGTAGAAGTGAAATCGCGTGAGGGGATGCACGTGCGCATGTGAGGGAACCGTGCGCACGCATGCGAAATGTCGCAATGCGAACCAGTGGCGAAGGTAAATGGAACCCACCCCTGTTCCTGTCAGTTTGAGGTTATGCCCCCATATTCTGGATTTTTGCTTAACATTGAAAATGCTGCCTTCTAGAACCTCATCCATACCCTTAAAAGTTTTAAAGATTTTAGATCATGTCAAATTCCCTTTCCCTTCTGTCCTCCAGGTTGTACATATTCGGTTCCTCCAATCTGTCCTGATATGTTATGTCCCTCAGACTTTGCACTATTTTTGTTGCCCGTCTCTAGATTTACTCAATTTTATCAATATCTTTTTGAACTGGACACAGTTTTATCAATATCTCCAGAACTGGACACAGTATTCCAAATGGGATTATCTCAGTAGTGGGTTCTGAAAACCCATCACTACCGGTTTGTGCGTGCACTTGCATGCATGTGCGATACTTCTGCGCATGTGCAGAAGTGTCCTGGGTGGGTGGGCGGAGCCTCCCTCAGCCGCCGCTACTGGTTCGCCGAACTGGGCCGAACCGGGAGCAACCCACCGCTGGATTATCTTCTTCTCCTCCTCTTCATAGTCCTTTTCCTCTTCACAGTCCTTTTCTCTTTCTCCAATTTCATTTCCGTCTTTTTTACTTGTTTTTAATTTTATCTTTCTTCATTTCCTTTTCCTCATCTGTCTCAGGTGATTGCAAAGACAGAACCTGCAAGAAATGAAATGTTTAAAAATCATGTGCAGTAACGGTAGACTATGCAAAGTAGAATGTACTAGTTTTTTTATTTGTACACCATGGCTCATCTATATTTTATTGGTTTTGTAATTTGCTAACCTTTGTTTTTGTCTATATTCTGCTTTATTGCCATTTTAATTTTATTATTTAGTAACAGATTGGAAGTTCGTCGCCAACAGGAATGGAACTAAAAATAAAACTGTGGTTACAGAAAATATCCTTATATAAATTTATGGTGAGACAATATTTGGAATGATTTTTATGTAGCTGGTGATTTTCCCTCAAAAAGATATTGTAGAGTTGACAAACATTTAGGAGGCTACAGATGAAAGCTAGAGAGAGGGGGAATGTGGTGTTAAAGTTTTTTTTTAAATCTTGAAAACAGGGAGAAAAAAAGTATATGACTAAAGTAGGGGTGTCAAACTCAAGGCCCGCGGGCCGGATCCAGCCCACGGGGTGCTCTAATCCGGCTCGCAGGGCCAGGCCTGGGAATATCAAAGGACCGGCCCGTGGTGCCTCTGCCGGCTAAAACAGGCCGCATGCCCCACGTGGTGCATTTTGGCCTCCCCGGCCTCCAGCAGCACTCTGCTGGCCCGTTTTTGGCCCATTTTTGGCCAGCAGAGTGCTGCATGAGGCCATGGAGGGCAAAAACGAGGCACGGGGGGCATGTGCACCCCCCCACACACCCCGTTTTGGCCAGTAAAGTTTTGGCCGGCAGAGTGCTGCAGGAGGCGTCCATCCCATCTCTCCCCCCCCCACTCCCTGCCGCCTCCCCCCCACCAGCCCGCAGAGGAGAACTACAATGCTGATCCGTCCCTCAAAGAAATCCATTTTGACACCCCTGGTCCAAAGCATTATGTATAATATGGAAAATATAGGTGTAGGAAAGCTTTTCTCCTATCTCACAATATTAAAGCTTGGAATCAATATAATGCAGAGCAATTGAAGACTGATAGAAGAAAATACTTTACATAAGCCAAATTGCAGAATTCTCTGCTGTCTGATATGTCAATGGCTACTCATTTAGATATTTTAAAGAGAGATTGGACAAATTGCATGAAGAATCAGGCTATTAGGAGGCCATGATGCTGAGACCCTAGAAATTGTGCAGAGAAGAGCAATAAAGATGATAAAGGGTCTGGGGGGGGTTAAATCATATGATGAACGGTTGAGAGAACTAGATGCGCCTAGATCAGGGGTGTCAAACTCAAGGCTTGCAGATGTAAGGTGTGGCCCGCGGGGCTGCCCTGGAAACAGTGAAGGACTGGCCCGTGGTGCCTGCCAGCGAAAACAGAGCTCGGGAAGACCATGTGCAGCCCTGCCAAACTCCGTTTTCTCTGGCAGAGGGTTGCAGGCGGCTGTCACAGTCGGAAACAGAGTTTGGGAGCCCGTTTACGCTGGCAGAGCGCCCGGGCCACCTCCAACATGAGTGACGTCGAGCTGCCCATGCCCACCCCACCTCCCCGAGGTCAAACGCAAGGCTGATGCAGCCCTCAATGAAATCGAGTTTGACACCCCTAGTCTAGACTATTGAAGAGAAGGCTTAGAGGCGACATAATAACCGTCTTCCCAAGTACCTGAGGGGCTGTCACAAAGAAGAGGGGATTAACTTACTCCCCAAAGCACCTGAGGGCAGGACAAGAAGTAATGGACATAAGCTTGTTAAAGAGAGATCCAACCTAGAAGTAGGGAGAAATTTCTGACAAGTGAGAACAATAGAATAGCTTGTCTCCCAGAGTTTTGGGTGCTCCATCACCGAAGGTTTTCAAAAATAGACTAGACAACCATTTGACCAGGATAGTATAAGATCTCCTGCTTTGTGCAAGGGGTTGGACTAGAAGACCTCTGAGATACTTTCCAGCTCTATAATTCTATGTTCTATAGTTTTTTTTCCAGCTTCTTGTAATATTCAATCATGTTTTACTGTTTGTACTTTGCTTATATTCATTTATGCTTGACAAAATAAACAAATACAAATACAAATACATATACCACAAGCTATTGAAGAGCAGTGATACAAGTGGTAAAAACCTTTCTGGTCAAACATGTGAACTTTCTAGAATGCTGGACTTGGTGGATTTTTGGCTCAAGCTAGCAGAACGTTTTTTAAGTTTTATCTACTTGGTTTTATTTTTTTAAGTTTATTCTGGAAAACAACCAAGCTCAGAGAGCACCAAGGCCTCCACAGTTCAACCCTGAGCTACATATATTCTCTCCACATAGAATCACAGTTTGTTTTATGTCTGTTTGAGAAGCCAAAGATGTAATAGATAACTATGCTGGACTACTATTTTCTGTTTCTGCAGAAGTAACTATTTCATAGTGGGGTTGAAGGAAATGTTTTATCAGAGATTTTCATCTTGATGATTTATTATCTTGTGAACATGATATATTTCCAAATACGTATACAAGTCTTAACTAACAAACCACATCTTCTTTCCCAAGTTCCAGGATCTTTCCTTAGAAGTCAGCAGTAAATTTTCGTCATCTTTTCTGAAGTTGGACAGTTCATACTTCTGAAGTGAAAAGGTTTGCCAAATGCATAAATAAAAAAGGAATTTTCAAAATAAAGCAAAGCTCATACAAAAATGTATGGGCAAAACGAAGACAGAAACGGGACTTTGCCCCAGGTCTGACTAGAGAATGAATCATTGGACGTAATAATATGTGAGAAAAATCATATTCTTGTTCAGATACTTTTACAACTGACCATTAAAAGCAGTGGTGGGATTCAAAATTGTTTACTACCGGTTCTGTGGGCGTGGCTTGGTGGGCGTGGTATGGCTTGGTGGGCGTGGCTTGGTGGGCGTGGCAGGGTAAGGATACTGTAAAATCTCCATTCCCTCCCCACTCCAGGGGAAGGTTACTGCAAATTCCCCATTTCCTCCCGATCAGCTGGGACTCAGAAGGCAGAGAATAGATGGGGGCGGGGCCAGTCAGAGGTGATATTTACTGGTTCTCCGAACTACTCAAAATTTCTGCTACCGGTTCTCCGAACTACTCAAAATTTCCGCTACCGGTTCTTCGAACTACTCAAAATTTCTGCTACCGGTTCTCCGAACTACTCAAAATTTCCGCTACCGGTTCTCCGAACTACTCAAAATTTCCGCTACCGGTTCTCCAGAACTGGTCAGAACCTGCTGAAACCCACTTCTGATTAAAATGTATTGAGAGACAGAGGAATGGTATGTATAATTACTGTTGCAACTGAAAGTATGGAATTGGAAGTTTAAGATTGCAATACTCCCAGCAAATATTCCAGAAAACATTGCATCGTAGAGTTTGCTCTTTGACGTCATAAAAATATATAGAAAGTTTGACTTCAGAATCAACCTCCTGGTTTCTATCCTTTGTTTTTTCCTGATTCAAGAGTTCAACGGGGGGGGGAGGGGGAGGTGCCAGAAAAACTGACTTCACTGAATAAAACATTTTATAGTTTCTTGTACGTGACCCCAACAGATGCAGGATTTTACTAGACCTACTCCAATGAAGTATCTTTTATCTTTATAGTTATGATCCAGTGGTTTTCATCATTCAGCTTATTTATTTATTAGTTTTGAGGGGGGGGGAATCAAAGTTGAAAAGTGCCAGGAAAAAAAATGTTTCATCAGCATTCAGCTCAGAGGCTTCCAAAATTGGAAGAGCATAAAGCTGAAGTCCAAGGTATTAAATCTAATGTTCATCATTGCCCAAATCCTTTCTTGCAAACACGGTATCATCTGGATACCATCTGTGGCAATTAATTCCGCAAGGGAAGATTTGTCCTAAATGACATCTCTTAAAAGAGCTTTAGGTTCCTTCAGTGAAGTAATGCCATCTATCAATGCCAGTAGTGGGTTCTAAAACCCTTTGCTACCGGTTCGTGCGCGCCAGTGGTGAAATCTACTTACCTTCCCTACCAGTTTAGAAGTGTGCGCACGCACTTTTTCATCCTTGCTCTGCTCGAGTGTGCACTTTTTCACCCTCTGCGCATGCGCAGAATGCTTTGCGCATGCACAGAGGATTAAAAACAACAAAATGGCGATGTCTGTGTGGGTGGGCGGAGCCTCACGCTGCCACTGCTACCGGTTCTCTGAACCACCAGCAGCCGCTGATACTGGTATGCCCGGACCGGGATGAACCGGTATCATTTCACCCCTGGCACACACACTTGCGCTTGCACGCAACACTTCTACGCATGCGCAGAAGTGTCCCAGGCGGGTGAGCAGAGCCTCCTGCCGCCAGTGCTACCAGTTCTTAGAACTGGGCCGAACCGGGAGCAACCCACCACTGATCAATATTCTGCAAAGTCTTTGTATTTTGTTATCTTCTACATTTCTTTTTCTTCTATTTTGATGCTTCCAGGCATTGTCAGTCCACTTATCCAGACTTTTTTGGTCTTTCTTATCGACAGTTGTTAAGTGTGGGGTGCTATGTAGCTGGTGCTTGTCTGTTTGAATCCTAAAGTCTCAGACCACTTTAGCTTCTTCATTTTCTATTCCTTTGTCTATTTTGTGGTTCCACCTCTTCTTGCTTCAAGGTAAATAGTATTTCTTGCAAAGATTCCAATGCATCATTGTTGCTATTGTTATTGTCCTTTCATAACATCTTGAACAGTGGTGAGTTGTAAATTATTTTGCCACCGGTTCGTGCGTGTGCTTGCGCATGTGCAGAAGCATCTGGGGCGGGTAGGCGGAGCCTCCCACCGCCGGTACTACCGGTCAGGGGTGAAATCCTCATGGTTCGCTCTTACCTGTTGGTCGCCGCAGAGCCGAAAAAGCTCGTGGCGAAAAGCACGAAAAGCTTCGTGGCGCGGGGCTGCCCCCGCTCGCTTTCCTCGCCCGCCTGGACGCCGCCATTTGAGTTCTTTTGCCCTCTGCGCAGGCGCAAAGCGTTCTGCATGCGCAGAGGGTAAAAGAATGCAAATGGCGGTGTCCAGGCAGGTGGGGAAGCGGGCGGGGGCAGCCCCGCGCCGTGAACACCACCAGCTTCTTCGGTTGTGCGGCGACCGACAGGTAAGAGCGAACCGCGAGGATTTCACCCCTGCTACCGGTTCTAAGAACCGGTCTGAACCGGGAGCAACCCACCGCTGATCATGAAGTGTTCTATAGTATAATAGCTCTGGAGCAGGAGGAACACCCGTCCGGGAGCCAATCTGCTTCCCTGAAGCCTAAGGTATCTGCAGGGAGGGCAAGAAGGGACAAGAACAAAATGGGCATTGTGAGATCATCAGTCAAATGCCACAACTTGTGTACTTGCATGAGGAAGTATTGCATAACTACATCCCTGCATGCCTACAGGCATGTCAACGTTTTGGCCTTGTAACATTTGCTGCAGACAAGCAGATTGTCAAGCTTTATACCACTGATTATTAGTTGCAGGTGTGATTCATTTTCTCAGATGAATGAGATCCTTATTCTAAGTATTGTGTAGTGGGCTTCAGTAGGCAAGAAGCAGATCAGCATAGCTGCAACAGCATTTATTGGCTCAAAACTGGAATTGAGGAACAGCAGGCAAAATGCCTGTAATTTGTACTCTGGGCCCACAGGGCCTCAACCAATGATAATACTTGAAAAAGCCCCCCCCCCCGAATATGAATGTTCTAAGTTTCCCTCTAAATTAGTTGGAGTTGACAGTTAGGGTCATCTAAAGGTTAGTTTCACTTTAGCACAAAACAGTTGGAGGTAACAGTTAGGGTCATCTAAAGGTTATGTTCACTTTAGCAGGGCTTAACATAAGGTGACCAGACATCCCGCTTTTGGCGGGACAGTGCCACTTTTTAATAATTTGTCCCGCATCCCGCGGCATTTAAAAAAAGTCCCGCTTTTTAAAGTTGAATTTGCCCTGCACATCTCTCTGCCTCCTGCCTCGCCTGCCTCCTCCTGCCAGGGGAGGGAGGGCAATGAGAGGGGCAGCGGTGGTCTTGCCTGTTCGTTGCCGCAGAGCCGAAGAAGCTGGTGGCGTTCGCGGCGCGGGGCTTCCCCCGCCCGCGTTCCCCGGCCACCGGGCCACCGCCATTTGCGTTCTTTTGCCCTCTGTGCAAGCAGAACGCTTTGCGCATGCGCAGAGGGCAAAAGAACGCAAATGACGGCATCCCAGCGGCTGGGGAAAGCGGGTGGGGGAAGCCCCGCACCGCGAACGCCACCAGCTTCTTCGGCTCTACAGCGACGAACAGGTAAGCCTGCGCCGGTAGGAACCCACCCCTGGCTGCGATGAAGGGGGGTGTTTGGGGGGGTGCACAAAGCTGCAGGATAAGAGAGACGGATCCCTCCCATCTTGCTCCCCTAGAAACCCCCCCCATCAATGGTGTCCCGCTTTACAAATATTAAAATCTGGTCACCTTAGCTTAACACAACCATATATATTCAATACATAACACTAAACTTTAGCTTTTCGAATTCTAGTTTCTGGAGAAGGCCTTGTATTCTTTGGTGAACCTTCCATTTCTTATATTTCTCTTTTTGTTTCATCATCAAATAGACAAATGTTACCTAGCAATCCTTCTGTTATATGCTTCCAAGCCAGAGAGATACTATCAGTCAAAAGGAAAACAATTGAAGATAAAATCAAGAAATTTGGAAGAAGCCAATTTCCATTTTCAAAACTCGCTGAACTGGAAAGTGGAGAATTTCTAAATGATATCAACCCATTTCACTTCAAGCTTCCAATCTTGTTTTGAAATTGTATTTGCTATGCAGTCAATCTTAGGTGATCCCTATGTAACCAACATATTCATTCTTTGATGGTTATCACCCAACAGAAGCAGAATACACAGCAGGCAAGAGACACAATTACATATTGTAGGTTAAAAAACATTGTCCTCATATATTGTTTTGGATATATATTTCTACAAATTAAAAATCTGTTTGTCAGGGTTACAACCGATGCCCTAATAAAAGCAGGAGCTCCAAGACATTTAGCAAGAAAAATCCAGTTGTTTATTAGGAACGCCATGTCGGCACAAACTAAGTGAAGCCAATTCTGACTTCACCCAGTTCGCGGCTTGCC
This sequence comes from Diadophis punctatus similis, assembly GCA_023053685.1. Lineage (NCBI taxonomy): Eukaryota > Metazoa > Chordata > Lepidosauria > Squamata > Dipsadidae > Diadophis > Diadophis punctatus. Next base: position 11,827,853 of record JALIGW010000016.1, on the reverse strand, counting down.
TCTGACCCCATTTCCCCCCTCCCCACAAGGTGTGTCACCAGTCACATTCCCCAACGAAGCAATTTCGTGGGTCGTAGAAGTCTCTCCCTCCGGCCATTGTGGGTCTCCGTGGAGATGGCCTTGACTTCGGGCGGCAAGGATGTGTTTTGTTTTGACTGAGGTGTGAATTTCTTGGTGCAGCTGTGAGGCGCGATTTCCTATCCCCCTGCCTATGGCAACTCGGGAGCAGGTCAGGAAAGCTTCGCGAGTTGACACTATTACTAAAAATTAGAAAATATTTAGTAAGCATTACATAAAACATGTTTAAATATATTTCATTTCAGAAAAGAAATGGAATTCAACAGCAATGGATTATCTTGTTTTGTTTTTTTTCTTCCAAATGGGAACAAATAAAGCCTAACTTAATACAGTAACTGTCTTAGGACAGGGCACACAAATATATTACATGTCATAAACCCCAGTTAACATATGAACCTCACAATATAATTAACGTTCTTCACTCTAGTAGAAAAAAGTATCTGTATAAAGGTAGTTCTCAATTTACAACAATTTGTAACTGACTGTTTGGAGTTACAATGGCAATGAAAAAAGTGACATGACCATTTTTAACATGGCTGCTGCAGCATTGGTCACCTGATCAAAATTTGGATGCTTGACAACTGACATGTACTTATGACAGATGCCAGGGTCATGTGATTACTATTTGTAATCTTCCCAGCTGGATTCCGACAAGCAAAGTCAACCGGGGAACCCACTAAACAAATGGTTTTAAGTCAAGGACTACTTGCATCTAATTTCTTCCCGACTCCTAGATGAGACATCTAGGAGTTCCAATGGTGAGTGGAAAGAGGTAGCAGAATGGTTTTTAAATAGATTCCTTGCCTAGTCTGCAACATTTCATTTTTGTAACTAATTCAAAGATTCAGTGGAAATACATCTGAACATCTTGTAATGGTATGTGGTAATAGCCTCAGGGAGTGGGAGGAAAAGATACAATCAGTGGTGGGCTGCTGCATGGTCGCAAGGGTTCGGGTAAACCTTTAACTCTGATTGCTGGTTGGGCCGCCCACCTGCCCTTGTTCTATGCTATCCATTTATAACTTACTTTCTGGCTCCTTGGCTGGCCCAGCTGCATTCCGCGCCGCCTCTCACCGGAGCTGCCTGAGCTGATTAGGAGCCTGTTTGAAGCTCCATTTCTCTCCCAAAGGGGTGCATGCGAGTGAAGCGAACCCTTTGTTAATGAAAGTGCAGCCCACCTCTGGATACAATCTTGGGAAAAATCAGATAAGAGAAGATGTAGCCCACAACTGCATAACAGGCTGAGAAAGAAACTCAGAAAAGAACCTTCCTAACTTATCAAGCAGTAAAAGTGAGTGAATTATACGAGGGAGAGTCAAAAAGTAATTCCATTTTCTTTAGGACAGGTATAATGACCAACACAGGAACATGTAGCATACATCAAAATGAAACTGGTCCTCTGGATCACATCCCTACTTCTCAACATAGTCACCGTTTCTCTCAATAGCAATGTTCCACCTTCAAATGAGAGCATGTTTCCCTGTCTTGTAAAATTTTGTTGACTGTTCTTTGAACACTTCTTCACTGCAGTTTTCACATCCTCATCACTGGAATAATGTTTGCCTCTCAAACCCTCTTTCATGGGGCCGAAGAGATGATAGTCTGAAGGCGCTAAATCTGTTGAGTATGGAGGATTATTATTCCAGTGACGAGGAAATGAAAACTGCAGTGAAGAAGTGGCTCAAAGAACAGTCAACAAAATTTTACGAGACAGGGATACATGCTCTCATTCGAAGGTGGAACAACTACTCCTGGTGTAGCCCTCCAACATTCAGAATCTTTCACCTCAGCTTTGGCTACCAAAACACAGGCAGTCCTTAATGTACGACCACAATTAAGCCCAAGGTTTCCATTGCTATGCAAGAAAGTTAAGTGAGTTTTGCGCCATTTTAATTTAAATTTAGTAACATAGTTGTTAAGTGAATCAGGCTCCCCCAGTGACTTTGCTTGTCAGAAGGCAGCAAAAGGGGATCACATGACCCCAGGACACTGCAACCGTCATAAATACATGTCAGTTGCCAAGTGTCTGAATTTTAATCACATGATCAAGGGGATCCCGCAATGGTCATGGGTGTGAAAAACAGTCCTAACTCATTTTTGTCAGTCCTGTTGTAACTTTGAATGGTCACTCAAAGAACTGTTGTAAGTCAAGGACTACCTGGGTGTTGGGAGGAGCAGCAGTGGCACAATGGTTAGAATCAGAGGTGGGTTCCTGCCGGAGCTGTCCAGTGCATAGCTCCGGTAGGGAGCAGCCGATTGCGCAATTTGCTCGCGACCGTTCCGGAGCCCTCTCCGCCGGTCCATCGCGCGCGTCGCCATCTTTTTCTAAGAATTTTTGGGTGATTTTGCTTCTGCGCATGCGCAGAAGCAAAATCGCACCGAAATCTCTCTCGTGCGCATGTCCCCTCATGAGATTTTGGCGCGATTTTGCTTCCGTGCATGCGCAGAAGCAAAATCACGCGAGGGGGCGCATGTGCATAGCATGCGCGCATGCGCCCGAAACATGAAGATGCACGCGCAGCGCACCAGCATAGGTAAGCGAGCAACCCGCCCCTGGTTAGAATGCAGGCTAATTCTGCTGACTGCCAGGAGGGATGTTATATGATTTTCCACTAAAACCTAATAGTATCAATTTAGAATGTATATACATTTTTAGTTTCATTGGAGATTGCAGTATAAAACCAATTATAGGGAAGAAAATATTATGTGGTTCAGAAGATAGAGAAGATATAAGTGATGTTCACATTCATTCGATGCAGTTAAAAATGGATTTTACCTGTTCCTATATGTCAGCTGAGCAATATATCAAAGGAGACACATTTTATGGCACATTATAATTTTATCACTCTTTCAAAATTGAGCTGTGTAAAAACACCCACTCTAAAATACCAGCTGCTTTATCTTTGGCTCGAGTTAGGTCAATCAGATCATATTACCTATGTTTTACAAGATGTCTCTAGGCAGTTTTTCATATAGATTTGAAGCATACTCCTATTTGTTTGCAAAATCTTCCACTGTATCATGTTAGGGGAAATGTGATTACGTTAAGGGAAATAGAAGCTGTGTTGTAATAAAATTGCCCAGTGAAATAAATCATGTTTAAACGTGTTTAACTTTGAATGAATTATACTTGTATACAAAACATGAAGAAACCCAGATTAGGGGCAATATAAAGCGGTAGATGGACTGATTTGTTATTCCGTCTGTGAATATTTACTTAGGAAATAAACCTCTGTTAGCAGACGTTTGTAGTTTTAGGAATCTATTTTTACAAGGGTAGTTTTATACCAGTTTGATAGATCCATGTCCCCCTAAGAATTCTGAGAAATGTAGTTTCATAACGATGTTAAGCATCCTTTTTAGCTGCTTTGCTCATTTCAAAGTTTAAATACACTTTGTATATTGAATTAGAAAAAAATCCTCTGTTGAGTATGGTTTTATTCCTGCCCTCTAGAGCAGAGGTCTTCAAACTTGGCAACTTTAAGACTTGTGAACTAACTAATAAAACTTTTTGAATATAAAAAAAAGACTTATGAACTTCAACTCCTAGAATTCTGGGAATTGAAGTCCACAAGTCTTAAAGTTGCCAAGTTTGGGGACCCCTGACTAGAGCATCAGATAATTAGTCCATTCCTCTTTCCATGTGATGACTCTCTGTTATTTGAACTCTGCTATTATATCTGTCTTATATCTTTCTTTTCTGTATATCCAGATATTCAAATCATTCTTCATAGGCTTTGCTTTCAAGACCCTTCGCCATTTTAATTGCTCTCCTCTGAATTTACTCTAGTTTGTCACGTTCTTTTTTAAACTGTGGTTCTCAAAAGTAGATCCAGGACTTCATCTTGCTTCTGAGCAAGACAAGGTAGAATGAAGCTGTTACTTTTCTGTGATCTGGACTCCCATGGTCCTACCAAGATAGCATTTGTCTTTTTAGCAGCTGTATCATGCTTCTGGCTCATATTTAATTTGTGGCCAGCAAGAACACCCATCTCCCTTTCTCATATACCCATAATGGTATGTTGCAATCATCATCATAATTGTTTAATGACCCCATAATCCCCTGCCGGGTGGAGTCTGAACAACTGAATGGAGCTAGCAGAGTGTTTACTGGCCGATGCCCTTCCTGACGCCAATGCGGAGATTTGTTCAGTAGATATATTCTGATTGTACCCAGAGAGAGAAATATCTGCCTCTACCTAGGATCGAACTCACAACCTCCTGATTGTGAGGCAAGAGTTCCACCTCTAGGCCACCGCACCATTCCAATAATGGTATGTGGCAGGAGTGGGTTTCACTTACCTTCGCCACCGGTTCATGTCACAATGTTTCACGCGTGCGTGCATGCTCCGCTCACACGATTTCACTTCTACGCATGCTCAGAAGGTGGATTCAGCCCGAAACACAGCTGAGGAGCTCATCAGCTGTGCTTCGGGCGAAGAAATAAAGGTCAGTATTAACCCGGGGGCGGGCGGGAGGGCTTTTTTCAAAGCACAGAACGCTGTGAAGCCATCCAAACACAGGAAAATCGGCTGAAAATTCAGAAAAAATGATGGTGACGAGCACGGACCGGCACAGAGAGAACCGGATCCGTGACGCCAAAATTATGTCACCAGCGGGTCGCTAACGGTTCGGGCGATCTGGTCCGAACCGGGAGGAACCCACCCCTGATATGTGTCAATGACTTTGGGAAATGAGGGAGAGGTTCTGTCTAGGGAAAGATCGTTCTATATTTATGCCATATGTTTTTCCTGTCCAAATGCTAAATTTACTTTTCTCCCTGTTAAATTCCATCCTATTCATTTCATCCCACTGCTCAAGCCTGTTTAGATCATTTTAAATCTTCCCTCCCAGCTTTCAATCATCTGCAAAATGTATATGTGTGTGTCAGCCCTCCCAGATAAACCAGACAGGAAACACAACTAGACGAATTAAATCTACTTTATTGTGAGGCCACATTAGCAAAATTTTGCAAGTCTGAAGGTATAAATTTCCCATCACCACTTTTAACTCTACCAATAGAAGAGAATATTTGTAGCTCAGGGTCGAACTGTGGGGTCCTTGGTGCTCTCTGAGCCTGGTAGTTTTCTTGCAGATGTTTCATTAACAAACATGATCAGTACTGATGATGTTACCTAGTTTGGTCATGAAACTAGGTGTTCCCAAATGGAGGATGTGTTGGTAACATCTTCCATTTGAAATGGTCTTCTTTGAGGAACCTATCATTACATCTTGTTGGTGCTTGCAAAAGATGTATCTTTGCCTAAATCTTTCCAGTTACTTACCGTATTTTTCAGAGTATAAGAAACACTGAAGTATAAGACGCACCTTAGTTTTGGGGGAGGAAAACAAGGAAAAAAGGCCTCTGCCTCCCAGCAATTTGCCAAACAGCAAACAGCACAGATGATATACACTGTTTGCTGTGTATTTCTGTGCATGTGTGCTTGACCCATAGAAATAGCAAAGATTTGGAGAAATGTACATTATGGCAGTATATTAATCCCAGAAAGTTTTCTTAAATGTAATCACACTAACTCCTCCCAATGATTTAAATAGATCTACTCCAAACATGACTAAGTCAGGGTTTCTCAGCTGTCTTCTTTTAATACTAATACTTAATACTAAAACAGGACATTTCAGATTATACTTTTACAGATCTTTAAAATTGATGGGGCTTTCTGGAAGGCTTTCTGCTATTTAAAAGAAGATACAATAGCACTGGGCCTCTTCAGAGCAAGCATTTATTTTAAAAAGCTTCTTCATTTTGTTAAGTTGTCTAGAACAATAATAAAGCAGTCTTTAAAAAATAAGTCTTATAATTTGAACACTCTACAAACATTTAACAAAATAACATATTAACAGAATCTGCCTCTACCTAGGATAGAACTCACAACCTCCTGACTGTGAGGCAAGAGCTCTACCTCTAGGCTACAGTAGCTGTAGCTTACTTTCTTGCAATTTCAGCAATGTAACATTGCCAGCAGTTTATCTCCCAGCATTTTGTCTCATTACAGCCACTGTAGTTAGCTTCATTTTACCACGTGGCTTGCAAGCCTCTGTCAGCTGTAGATCGGGAGGCAAGTAATCTTTTAGTGTGCTAATAAGGCTTCTGTTTCTGTTCTGTTTGCTGCAAAGAGGTAAATTGTTGGCAGGCAGAGGCCAAAGGGTGGGGGTGGCTGGGTGGGGCTGCATTCGGTGTATAAGACGCACCCAATTTTTCACCCTCTTTTTGAGGGTAAAAAGGTGCGTCTTATACTCTGAAAAATACGGTAAATGGTTTGGTTCAGTTTGATTTAGTCTTCTTCCCCTGGCTTTCCATATTTTTTTAATTGTTTGCACGCATTGTTTTTATTTTTTAATAAAACACTTTCCATTGCAAAGTAGTCTGAGATGTGATTATGTGGGAAGGGATATAGAAATGTGTTAATGAAATAAAATATTATTTAATATATTTTAGAGTGGGTCAATTCATGGAAGTCACGGGAATCAATGGCTATTAATCTTGATGGTTGTGGGAATGCCTCTAAAGGCCATCTTCTGGGAGGCTTGTAGGCTTCCTTGTACAATTGGTTGACCACTCATGGCTACGTTAGATGGGAATTGCTTAGTTTCTTGTGCTCTTATTTGATTTCTAAATAGCTGCTTCTATTGCAAACTAGGAGTCATAGCCTGTGCAAAGTTACTTATTTATGCAAACGAGCTGTACTGGAATTACAAAAAACTTTTTAACACCACCGACAACACCCTTCAAAAAGACCTCGACTTTCTGTCAGAATGGTCAAACAACTGGCAACTCCAAATCTCAACCAACAAATGCTCTGTCCTACACATTGGCAAAAAGAATCAGAACACTAAATACAAGCTGAATGGACACGACCTTACAGATGACCCTCACTCTGTCAAAGACCTTGGAGTACTCATATCGAATTACCTAAGTGCCAAAGCCCACTGTAACAACATCGCCAAAAAGGCATTAAGAGTTGTAAACTTAATCTTACATAGCTTCTTCTCCGGTAATATTACACTATTAACCAGCGCATACAAAACATTTGCCAGACCAATTCTTGAATACAGCTCATCTGTCTGGAACCCACACTGCATATTGGACATTAATACAATTGAGAGATATTTTACGAGAAGAGTCCTCCACTCCTCTGCTTGCAACAAAATACCTTACGCCACAAGACTTGAAATTCTGGGCTTAGAAAACTTAGAACTACGTCGCCTTCGACATGACGTAAGCGTAGTCCACAAAATTATCTGCTACAACGTCCCACCTGTCAACGACTACTTCAGCTTCAACCACAACAATAAACGAGCACACAACAGATACAAACTCAAAGTGAACCACTCCAAAATCGATTGCAGAAAATACGACTTCAGCAACAGAGTTGTCAATGCCTGGAATACACTACCTGACTCTGTGGTTTCTTCCCCAAACCCCCAAAACTTTAACCTTAGGCTGTCTACTGTCGACCTCACCCCATTCCTAAGAGGTCAGTAAGGGGCGTGCATAAGCGCACCAGCGTGCCTACCGTCCCTGTCCAAATGATCCCTTTCATTTGTACCCAACTTATGTATTCAAATAATGTTATGTTTATGTATATTATCAAATACGTACTTGACAAAATAAATAAATAAATAAAATAAAAACTATTTCAGGAAGGAAATGGTATAAAACAGAATTTTTGAGTTCTCTTTGAAATAAGGGAATGGACACATTGCCCCCTTGTGGTGCTTCTGGTTAATTTCTTTGTATTGTAACATTTTATTTATTTTATTTGTTTGTCAAGCATGTATAAGATAACAGATGTAAGTATAAACACGATTATGAATACAGGAAATGGATGCGAATAAATACGTTCCAACAAGAATATTGAAAATGTTTCTTCAGATAGTTCTGGAACCCTGCCCATTGCAGTCATGTATTGTGACAGCTGTAAAATAGTTTGTCATGTGATCAACCCAATTATATGACTTTTTTTTAAACCAGCGGTCATTTAGCAAATGTCATTAAACGAACTCATTGTTCTGTATGGCATGGTTTTGCTGAAATGGTTCAGGAAAACCATTCTAAAACATGGTCGTGTGATGGAGTCATGTTGCAAAAGTCTATAAATATATAAATATAAAAAAGTTTATAAATGGCAGGAATAGCCAACTCTCCAGAAGATAGGCTCAAGATACAGAAGGATCTTGACAGACTTGAACATTGGGCTCTATTAAACAAAATGAAATTTAATGGTGGAAAAAGTAAGGTTCTACATTTAGGCAAGAAAAACAAAATGGACAAGTACAGTATATGTGTACCTTGCTCAACAGTAGTAACTGTGAGCGGGATCTTGGAGTCCTAGTGGACAACCATTTAAATATGAGCCAGCAGGGTGCAGCAGCTGCCAAAAAAGCCAACACAGTTCTAGGCTGCATTAACAGAGGGATAGAATCAAGATCACGCGGTGTTAATACCACTTTATAATGCCTTGGTAAGGCCACACTTAGAATACTGCATTCAGTTTTGGTCGCCACTGTGTAAAAAGGATGTTGAGACTCTAGAAAGAGTGCAGAGAAGAGCAACAGAAATGATTAGGGGACTGGAGGCTAAAACATATGAAGAACAGTTGCAGGAACTGGGTATGTCTAGTTTAATGAAAAGAAGGACTAGGGGAGACATGATAGCAGTGTTCCAATATCTCAGGGGTTGCCACAAAGAAGAGGGAGTCAAACTATTCTCCAAAGCACCTGAGGGTAGAACAAGAAGCAATGGGTGGAAACTAATCAAGGAGAGAAGCAACTTAGAACTAAGGAGAAATTTCCTGACAGTTAGAACAATTAATCAGTGGAACAGCTTGCCTCCAGAAGTTGTGAATGCTCCAACACTGGACGTTTTTAAGAAGGTGTTGGATAACCATTTGTCTGAAGTGATGTAAAGCCTAGAGCCGAGGTGGCGCAGTGGTTAGAATGCAGCACTGCAGGCTACTTCAGCTGACTGCTAGCTGCAGTTCATCTGTTCAAATCTCACTAGCTCAAGGTTGACTCAGCCTGCCATCCTTCTGAGGTCGGTAAAATGAGGACCCAGATTGTTGGGGGCAATATGCTGAACTCTGTAAACTGCTTAGAGAGGGCTGTAAAGCACTATGAAGCGGTATATAAGTCTAAGTGCTATTGCTATTGCTATGTAGGGTTTCCTGCCTAAGCAGGGGATTGGACTAGAAGACCTCCAAGGTCCCTTCCAACTCCGTTATTATTATTATTATTATTATTATTATTATTATTATTATTATTATTATTATTATTATTATTATTATTATTATTATTATTATTATTATTATTATTATTATTATCATCATCATCATCATCATCATCATCATCATCATCATCATCATCATTATTACAGCTATATTGCCCATGCAATCATATGACCATGGGGAGGAGGGGGTGTTCCGACTGTCAGAACTTTGGAACCCGGTCGTAACATCCTTGTTCCAGCTGGGTCATAACTTCAAAAGGGTTGCTATGCGACCAGTTGTAAGTCAAGGACTACTTGTATGTGATCCTGGTATTATTCCAGTAGCTAAAATGCCCCGAGAGAAATGCAGTATCTTTTCACTAGTACTGGGGGGAAAAACTGATTTGGCTATAATCCAGGATAGATGATTATTGAGTTTGTAATAATGTACAGTATTCTGAAGACCTTGTTTGGCATGATAGAGGTACTTCACAGGGATGAGCTGATAGTGAAAGAACCCAATTTTTTATTACAAGCTTGGAGTTCCTGTAAGAGTAAAATGATTAGATATTGCTAGTAATTACATGTCCTGCTTTTTATCTTTGTGTCCTCTGGAAGGTAGGCATGGCCTTAAAATCAAATATTATCCAGATTTTTGAGTGTCTTTTTTAAATTGTGAATTTTAATTATGAACTACTTTCACAGCTGTACTCATTCAAATGCTTACACATCGTCACTATTCTTTTTTCTTCTTCATCCAGATTCTTCATCTGATTTCAGTAATAAGTTTCAGCCCCTTGTAATAAAAACATTTTCCAGCAAAAAAAGAGGAACACAGACAAACCACAAACAATAAATCTTACTTTGAGATTCAGAGGTTTATTTCATGAACAATTGAGAATCATGAGAAAAAGCCATCATTAACGGTACAACTTACATCAACAACTCATTGCAATGAGGTCCAGGGATGATAGCTAGGTCCAGCAAGGAGCAGCTACAATCGGTGGCCATGATTTGGGACCCCCCCCTCATCTTTTATACTCTTTTTCTTACGGTCCTCAGCAATACATATTTTTATTTTTCAATTCCTTCATTTCCTTGTTCTTTTCATTCAGACTGTAAACTCAGCACCCAGACTGTCAATTCAGCATATACTTGCGTGTACATGTGAAAACCTCCTATTCTCCGCCGCTTTCAGTCCCTTCATATCTTTAACATGTCATGGTTCCTCAATTAAAAATAACTGCTAAAAGTATCTACTTGGCAATACATATTATAAATTTGCAGATGCATAGCGGATTACAAATAGAGCTTCATTCTTGCACAACTATTCTCACCCAATTTGCTAATCACAGCAATTTTGTTCGAAGCCCATTACCTCCTCCCGACCTGATATTCAGAGACCCTAAGGTGGGCTTCTCAAACCCTTTTAGTCAGATACTTAGTCAGATAACCCAGTCCAGATATTATGTGTCAGAGAAAGAGAGTAAGGACAACCTCTCCCTAACAGTTCACAGAGTATATTGTAGATGAAGATAAATAGAGTCCTCAGTCTGAACAAGATTTTGTCTGTAGCGTGAAAACAATAAAGAACTCAGCTTGGAAGATGACAGAGATGAAGGGGTTGACCTATTCTCCAAAGCACTTAAGGGCAGGACAAGAAGCAACTGGTGAAAGCTTGTTAACGAGAAAGCTTACCTGGAAATTTCCTCATAGTGAGAGCTATTAATCAATGGAACAGTTGCCTCCTGGAGTTGTGGTTGCTCCATCACTGGAAGTTTTCGATTTTAAAAAAAATGGACAGTCATTTGTCCGCAATAGTATAAGTTCTCCTGTCTTGGGCAGAGGCCTGGACTAGAAGACCCCCAAGATCCATTCCAGCCCTGTGATTTTATGGAAGAATCACCAGATGCAATTCTTGGTTTTGACCCTGGCAGTAATTTCATATACAAATAAGGCTAAGTATATATATAGGACCCTGTTTCCCCGAAAATAAGACCTATCCTAAAAATAAGACCTAGCATGTTTTACATGTGTGCCTAATATAAACCCTACACACCCAAATAAGCCCTTCTTAAGAGCCTGCGCAGAGGGCCGCCTGCCCATTCCATCTGGTAGCTTGTGGTGCCATGGCCCTGAGGCATGGGGATTACCTCAGGGCCTTCGCAGCCAGGCCATCCATGCTCCGACACCTGCCTCATGGTGGCAGCACTAGCAGCCATGTGCAATAGCCCATGTGGCTACCGGCCCACTTCTTCGGCTTGGTCATGGTTGCAATGGAACAGGAGACCGAGCAGCATGCTGGTGCCGCTGTCACGAGGCAAGGCAGGTGTCGGGGTGTGGATGGCCTGGCTGCGGGGGCCCTGAGGTAAGCCCCATGGCCTCGTGGCCACGGCACCGCAAGCAACCAGGCGGAATGGGCAGGTGGCCTGCTGCGCAAGCTCTTAAGTAGGGCTTATTTTGGGAGTAGGGGCACATGAGGCAGTTATAACTAAGGTGACCAGATGTCCTGCTTTTGGTGGGACAGTCCCGCTTTTTAATAATTTGTCCCGCGTCCCGTGGCATTTCAAAAAAGTCCCACTTTTAAAATTTGAATTTGCCCTGTACACCCCTCTGCCTCCTGCCTCGCCTGCCTCCTCCTGCCAGGCGGGGAGGGAGGGCAGTGAGAGGGGCAGCGGCGGTCTTGCCTGTTCATCGCCGCAGAGCCGAAGAAGCTGGTGGCATTCGCGGTGCAGGGCTTCCCCCGCCCGCTTTCCCCGGCCGCCGGGACGCCGCCATTTGCGTTCTTTTGCCCTCTGTGCAAGCAGAACGCTTTGCGCATGCGCAGAGGGCAAAAGAACGCAAATGGTGGCGTCCCGGCGGCCGGGGAAAGCGGGCGGGGGAAGCCCCGTGCCGCAAACGCCACCAGCTTCTTAGGCTCTGCGGCGACGAACAGGTAAGCCTGCACTGGTAGGAACCCACCCCTGGCTGTGATGAAGGGGGGGTGTTTGGGGTGCTGCACAAAGCTGCAGGATAAGAGAGATGGACCCCTCCTGTCTTGCTCCCCTAGAAACCCCTCCCTGTCAATGGTGTCCCGCTTTATAAATATTAAAATCTGGTCACCTTAGTTATAACCCCTGCCTCGTGGTGGCAACACTGGTGCAGAAAGCGGCCTCCTGCCCCACCGTGAGCAAGCAGAAGAAGTTGGCCTCCCATACATGGAAATAAAATAAGACACTCCTCCCCAAAATAAGTCCTAGTGCTTATTTTGGGGCCCAAAAGAAAATAAGTCCCGGTCTTATTTTCGGGGAAACACGGATGTATGTATATATGTATATTGTAGATTTTCATTGTGAATTTTGTTGCAGATGCCAAGAAAATTAACCGTGTGTCCTCCTTTTCACCCCATCTGTTCTCCTTTTCCAGTTTCCCATGTCCTCCTTTGACTGTTATCTCTGGTAACCCTGTATAAGAGCCACCTTCTCCTTCCTTGCAGTGCTATCAGAGACAAATGGGTTCTCCATTCTCCTTTTGTGCTGTCCAACTGAGGACTTAAGCCCTTCATCAGATTTTGGACCCCTCCTCTCTCCTTTGTAGCAAGCCAGGCTTATCGAAGCTGTCAAGGTAAACGCATGAGAGCTTCTGCTTTGACATCAAAAAGTGTCTCCCAGATGGAGTTCAGGATTTTGCATAAGCCACGAGATGTAGAGGTGAGATAAAAATATACGACTGTATTCTGATTTGACAGCAAAGAGTCAGAAGAGTTGACAAAAGCAAGGAAAAAAAGAACTGTTGGAAGAATTCATTAAGAGGGCCATCAGACTTAGGCTAGTTAAATGCCATTCTACATGGGGCTACCCTTGAAGAATGCTCGGAAACTACAATTGGTCCAGAATGCAGCTGCGCGAGCTGTTGTGGGTGCACCTAGGTACACCCACATTACTCCAATCCTCCTCGAGCTGCACTGGCTCTCTTTTGGTCTCCGGGCACAATTCAAGGTGTTGGTCATTACCTTTAAAGCCCTATATGGCTCAGGGCCAGGTTATCTTCGAGACCGCCTTCTGCCACACAGCTCCCAGCGACCGGTGAGATCCCACAGAGTTGGTCTCCTCCAGGTCACGTCAGCTAAACAGTGCTGACTGGCGGGCCCGCGGGGGAGGGCCTTCTTTGCCCCAGCTCTCTGGAACCAGTTACCTCCAGAGATCCGGACTGCCCCCACCCTATTGGCCTTCCGAAAAGCAGTAAAGACCTGGCTTTTCTGGCAGGCCTGAGGCCATTGATCTCGTGGTTGTAATCAGCAAGATTCGGCCATGAAAAGATATGCAATGGGTTTTAAATTGTTTTAATGTTTAAGATGTTTTTAATGTTTAAGATGTTTTTAATGTTTATTCTGTTGTTAAGCCGCCCAGAGTCCTTTGGGAGTTGGGTGACATATAAATTTAATAAATCTAATCTTTAATAAAATTTGCCCTGACAATGTTGTATTTTAAATTAACAGGTGGTTTACCAAGTTGGCTGCCTGCCCCTTTTGAAGGCTATTTTTGATAATCTACCAGCACCTAACTGACTTGGACTGATGTTGTAAAATAAAACTGGCTCAGACCTGGTTAATACTTGGGTGGAAGACCACCAGAAATCCCTAGGGCTGAAGGTTGAGATTGGAAATCTAAAAGCATTCAGGAAGAAGGCCAAAGTGGTCGAGAAAACTACATGGATATGTCTACAAAGTCAACAGAAGTTAATGTGTTGAATTTATGTTTACCGACACAGAAATAAAGAGAGACTAGTATAGATCTATTTCAAGCTATTTAGCTCTCATCAGCTAGCCATACCCTTCTGGGATTCAAACCTGGGCTACTCTATACTAACCTACCTTTATTTCTTTGTCAGTAAACATAAATTCAACACAAAAATAGTTTGTCGCAAAAGCGACTGCCTGTGAAGACTCCTGGATTGGGGCTGAAAAGCGAAAGCGGAAGCAGTATGCTCCGTCCCATAATTGGGTAGACCAGGTTGCCCTGATAGACCAGTCTCCCTGGGGAACAAAAGGTTATTGTGATTCAAAGAATAGCACTTAGTACTTAGACTTATATATCACTTCACAGTGCTTTACAGTCCTCTCTAAGCAGTTTATAGAGTCAGGATATTGCCCCCAACAGTCTGGGTCCCCATTTTACCCACCTCGGAAGAATGGAAGGCTGAGACAACCTTGAGCCTAGTGAGATTCAAACTGCCAAATTGTAGGCAGCCGGCAGGCAGCAGAAGTAGCCTGCAGTACTGCACTCTAACCACTGCGCCACCTCCGCTCTTGTTGATTGTTATTTTGAGGCACCAATTTTGAACACCATTTTGCTATTATTATTCTATAATCTTTATTTCATTCCATAATCCGGGTGTTGTTTCTCTGCAGGGAATGCCTTACATTGGGTCAGATTGTGGTATATTTAGCCTATTATTCTTCTCACTGTTGATGGCTTCTCATTTCATGAAGGAGTTTTCCATCCCTATGTAGAGATGCCAGGTCTTATCTGACCATCTGAATTCAAAACATCTTCTCACCCAAGAACCAGTGATTCTGCTCCCTTCCTGGAGAGACCATTTTGTTGTCCTTATCTGCATCTGAGACTGTTTTGATGGGACATTCACTGACCGTGAAGGGTAAATAGGAAGAAGCTGAATTACTATGAGAAAGTGTAAAACGGCACCAGATGTCTGCAAATGTATCGCAAGGCACAATTCATCATTCACCCAGTAACTGATGCAAGACTAAGAAGCTGAGAAAATCACCATCCCAAAGAGGTAAGTGGATAGCAAACCATTTTTGTAGCACCTACAAAGAAACTGGACAGGTGGTATCAAGTAGTCAGCAGAATGTTGAGTTTGGCTCAGAAGTTGAATTGGGCTCTGATAGCAAGCAAAGTTTAAAAAGCCAAAATCAAGTCCCCACCCAGATTTGTTCAGTGTAGGAGATGGGTGGTCTCTAAATCTGATAAACAAACAAATAAATAAAAGAGATGGAGCTTCAATTGCATTTTTTAAAAACACACCCTGTGATCCACCCTTTTGGTTTGAGACTATCTTTAACTTTTATGTATCAAAACTGGTTTAAGAGAAAGCAATACTACGATGAAGCATTATTCCAGTTCCCCACAAACACACACACACACACACACACACACACACACACACAACTCTGTGTGATGAGGCAGGGTGTGGAAAGAATGGCTGCGTTTTCACCATAATACTTTAGCAGAGGCACAGTGTCTTAAATGAACTCACTTCCTTGTGTCTTCCAAATCTTTATCCCACCTTCTCACTTGGGTGTCACACTTCCCAGTGTTACCACACTTTGAGCAAAAAGCCTTAAGAGTGTGTCTGTTTTATTTGCAGATAAGGCTGGGGGTGAAAAATAAAACCCTACTTGAAACTCCAGAGGCAACAGGTTTAGTTCCAAGAAGAAAGTAGGCCATACAGTACATAACTTGGATAGCTATGCTGAAGAAGGAATATTAAGGATTCCCCCTCCCTTCCCTCTCCTGCATGACCTGAAAGAACTCCTATGATTGAAAAGGCTGAAACTTCTGGTGTAAAAACAGAGTTTATTTACATGATATACAGGTAGTCCTCAACGTATGACCCAGGGGTGAAATCCTCTGAAGTCTGCTACCGGTTCGCTTTGCGCACGCATGCGTGCCACAGGCACTACTGTGCAACGCTGAAAAAGGAGCATTTTGAAGCCATCAGAGTCTGCAAAGGTAAGTAGAACAGCGAGGGGGAATCAGCTGAGCTGCACGATTTAGATTAGCTAGAAAGCAGGAAATCCTAGCTAATTTCTAGCTAATCTAGATCGCGCGGCACAGCTGATCGTCGCACAGCTGATCGTCGAATATACCGGTTCGCCCGAATTGGTAGCATTTTTTACTACCAGTTCGGGCAAACCAGTCCAAACCAGTAGCATTTCACCTCTGGTATGACCACAATTGAGCCCAAAATTTCTGTTGCTAAATGAAACATTTGTCAAGTGAGTTTTGCCCCATTTTACAACCTTTCTTGCCACCGTTGCTAAGTGAATCACCACAGTTGTTAAGTTAGCGACACGGTTGTGAAGTGAATCTGGCTTCCCCATTGACATTGCTTGTCAGAAAGTCACACAAGGGGCTCATGTGACCCCTGGACACCGCAACCGTCATAAATATGAGTCAGTTGCCAAGCATCTGAATTTTGATCACGTTTTGATCATTCATGGGAATGCTGCAATGATCGTAAGTATGAAAAACGGGCATAAGTCACTTTTTTCAGTGACATTGTAACTTTGAACGGTCACTAAATGGACTGTTGTTAAGTCGAGGATTACCAGTAGTTCTCTCTATTTTTTTTGTTTCTGTCTGGAAATGACCAGATTCCTCCTATTTTGCTTTTGGGAATTGAAGTATATCATCTCAATAGGACCTAGAGCTAAAAGTATTTATAATAACTAGTATAAACTAGATTTAAATTCCTTCCTTCCTCCCTTCCTCCCTCCCTCCCTCCCTTCCTTCCTTCCTTCCTTCTCTCTCCCTCCCTCCCTCCCTTCCTTCCTTCCTTCCTTCTCTCTCCCTCCCTCCCTCCCTCCCTCCCTCCCTTCCTTCCTCCCTCTCTCCCTCCCTCCCTCCTCCCACCCTCCCTCCCTCCTCCCTCCCTCCCTCCCTTCCTCCTCCCTCTCTCCCTCCCTCCCTCCTCTCTCCCTTCCTTCCTTCCTTCCTTCCTTCCTCCTTCCTCCTCCCTCCCTCCCTCCCTTCCTCCTCTCTCCCTCTCTCCCTCACTCATTCACTCCCTTCCTTCATTCCTCCTCCCTCCCTCCCTCCCTTCGTTCCTTCCTCCTCCCTCCTTCCCTCCCTCCCTCCCTCCCTTCCTTCCTTCCTCCCTCTCTCCCTCCCTCCTCCCTCTCTCCCTTCCTCCCTCCCTCCCTCTCTCCCTTCCTCTCCTCCCTCCCTCCCTCCCTCCCTTCCTCCCTCCCTCCCTCCCTCCCTCCTCCCTCCCTCCCTCCCTCCCTCCCTCCCTTCCTCCTCCCTCCCTCCCTTCCTTTCTCCTCCCTCCCTCCCTCCCTCCCTCCCTCCCTCCCTCTCTCCCTTCCTTCCTTCCTTCCTTCCTTCCTTCCTTCCTCATACAATCACAGGCCCTTCCAGGAGTCAGTTTAGTAATTTTTTTAACCAATCCTTAAACTTTTAATGATCTCTTCTTCCCCTATTTACTTACCAAAGAGCAACAGAGATACAGATTCAGCCCAGTCACACTGGAAATGTATTAGCTTGCCTGATGGGTATTCTCTGTTTGACAGGTGTAACTCTTTTGGTAAAGCCACCGTATTTCTAGCCATGGTTAATTGAATAAACTGGAAAAGGTTATAATGCTGGCAAAGATGGAAGGAAAGAGAGGAAGAGGGCAATCAGCAGCAAGGTGAATGGACTCATAATAGCAATGAATGCATGGTGGAAGAGCTGAAGGATCTAGTCAGGGACGGATCTCCATGGTGAACTGTTGTAAGTTGAGGACTACCTGTACTGAAGGTGATCACCCGTAGCCAAAGATCAATAGAGATCTTCAGCAGGGGCAGGTTGCTCACTTACTGATACCGGTGCACTGCGCGCACATCTCCACGTTTCGTGCGTGTGCATGCTCGCTACAAGCACACGCCCCCGCACGCGATTTTGCTTCTGCACATGCGCGGAAGCAAAATCTCACCGAAATCTTGCAAGGGGACGTGCGCACGCGATTTTGGCGAGATTTTGCTTCCGCGCATGCGCAGAAGCAAAAAAGCCCAAAAATTCTTTTAAAAAGATGGCGACGCGTGCAACAGACTGCTGAAGACGGCACCGGAGCTGTCGTGCGCAAATTGCGTAATCGATGGGTCCCTACCGGAGCTGTGTACTGGACCGCACCGGTAGGTTTCAGTACTGAACTGGAAGGATCCTGCAACAAAAAGACAGAAAATAGAGAAAGGAATGAAATTTAGGTGGGTATTTATACCTGGCTCTGAGGAATTGATTGACAGGTTGAGTGCAACCAAGTCTTTGTTGACTCTTGTTGGCCCCGAAAAAAAGTGACATGACCATTGTTCACACCGTTGCAGCATCCCCATGGTCCTGCGATCAAAATTCTGGCACTTGGCAACTGACTCATATTTATGACGGTTGCAGTGGCCCAATGATCACAGTTTGCAACCTTCTGACAAGCGAAGTCAATGGGGAAACCAGATTCACTTAAGAACCGTGTTCCTAACAACTGCAGTGATTCACTAAACAACTGTGTCAAGAAAGGTCATAAAATGGGGCAAAGTCACTTAACAAATGTCTCAGTTAGCAACATAAATTTTAGGCTCCATTGTGGTCGTAAGTCGAGGACTACCTGTATTTTTTTAATATCGTTTTGGGGCGACTCTATAGCTTTACCTTAACAGGTTGTCTCCCTGTTAGTAACAGTCTGCTGATCCAGTGTTGGTAGGAGAATGTCGAATTCACTACTCCTTTCTATAAATACTTGTGGCAAAATCTACTTGCATTGTTCAACTCAACCTCTTAGTCAAGGTCCTTGGGTTCTTCTTTACGGGAAACATACCACCCACGCCCGACATGCTCTGCAGAGATATTGTTGGTCCTATATTCCTGAAATACTGTAGGAATGGTCAAGCACCAGGTCAACAAAGAGATAACACAGCACTTCAACATAACATTGGGCTATTTAACACGGTATCAGTTGAGGGGGTGGGGCTGCCAAGGTCTTCCCTCCCACCAGCTTTGCCCGACTATTAAGATACATCACAGGGCTAAATGCATTCAGAACGCTGTAAGGAAATCTCTTTGCAAAAGGTCAGAGCTTAAAATATATAGCTAAATAATCTATCCCTTGCTTACTCTGAATGAGAGTCAAAGAGGATGACTCAGAGAGATGGAAAACAGCTGGTGGAGATGCTGGAGATCAAAACCTATGCCAAGGACTTAGAACACAGGGGCTTTTGATCAGTTTTCTCTTGCCAGGTTTCCCTACCTGTTTCTCAGATAGATCAACCAGTGGAACAGCTTGCCAGCAGAGGTCGTGAGAGCCCCAACACTTGCGACCTTCAAGGAGAGACTGGACTGCCATCTGTCTCAAATGGTGTAGGAACTCCTGCTTGAGCAGGGGGTTGGACTAGATGACCTACAAGGTCCCTTCCAACTCTAATAATAAATCTAAATAAACCAAGCCGTTTTGTTGCAACCTCATTCCAACAGATATTAAGTGAATAGCGTTTATTTCTGGTGCATGTATTTCATCTGTTCAGTTTTAATACCACAGATTAGAATTAGTGGAGGGAATGGGGATATTTAACCCTTTTCTTGCTGACCTATTGCCATGTATGATGATAAATAAATGGTTTGGGGCATTTTTCTAGGCCACTACAATTTCTCTTTTGTGGAGCTTCAATGATCGAAAGCAAATGCAGGAAACCAGATGTTCTTTCTCTGGCATCTTTAGTTACACAATACATTCAGAACCATTGTTGGGAATTCTTCCAGACTGTTGTGCGGTATCTGTTTATAAAGATTTCATAAGCAGGAGCTGGGAATGCAAAAGAAATCTATACACATTTCAAAGAAAGCACATGGGCACAACGCATGAAAACAGATTGCACTAAGGAGTCAATAGGCTCTGTTTGTTTTTCCATGCTCCAATCAAACTTTCACACCAAATGATGTCAGAATTGGAACATATCGAGGTAGCCTTTGACTCAGGGGCGGGTTCCTAATTTTTTTACTACCACTCTGTGAGTGTGGCTTATTTTGTGGGTGTGGCTTGCCAACCATGTGACCGGGTGGGCGTGGCTTGCCAACCATGTGACCGGGTGGGCATGGCTTCTCGGACTGCTGAAGGGAGGGGAACCGAGATAGGTCCTGCCGCCCATTCCCCCTCCCCTCAGCAGCTCGAGAAGCCTTGAACGTGCGAAAATGCCTGGGATTATCTCCGCGCGTTCGTGGCTTCTTGGACTGCTGAAGGGAGGGGAATGGAGATAGCTCCTGCCGCCCGTTCTTTCAGCGTCTCACGCGCTCCCTCAGCCATCCTCCCCTGCTTGGACTCACTGTGGGGTAGGAAGGCAGCGCATGCACAGTGCCGGAAGCTCAGCTTCTGGGCATGCGCAGAAGAAAATTTTTTAGAAAGTTAATTTTTTTAAAAAAATGGCGGAGCCCAGGCACCCGCAACCGATTGCACCGGTACTGTGACATCACCAGCGGGCCGCTACCAGTGCTATAGAGTGGACTGCACTGGTAGGAACCCACCACTGCTTTGACTTATGACCATTCCTTTAATGAGAATTCGAAGATACAAGAGTTCTGAAAAAAGTGACTTACGACCAGTTCGCACACGTACAACATAGCAGTGTCCCCCCCCAGTCATATGTTCATGATTCTTCTGCTTGGTAACCACTGTGTATTTATGACAATTGCAAACACAATGTGATTGCCATTTGCAACATTCCTAGCCAACTTCTGATAAGCAGCTAATGGGGAAGTCGGATCCTTTATAAATAAATGCACAATTTGCTTAAATCTTGGCCCCAAAAAGGTCATAAAATCGGTCAGGTCAAATGATGAATATATTCCGATCTCAATTATTGTCGCAAGTTGAAGACTGTGTGAAGTTTCAGAAAGATGCCCTAATTAATTCATGAGCCAGGAGCCAAACTTCAAAAGAAGTTTGAAAGCTTTGCAAGTTGACATACTGCCTGTATTTGGGAAGTTGCCTTACAAACATGCTAATGAAAAGGTTTTTTTTAAAAAAATAGGATATTTGTATGTTCTTAGCAGCAAGTAGTAGAATAACAGAGCTGGAAGGCACCTTTTAGTCCAACCCCCCTGCAGAGGGATTGCATACTAAAGTAAATATTTTAGTGTAGCTGTGGATGACAATAAGTTTATATTTTCCACTATTTTCAATATTGCGTAGAAATAAATCCAGCTGATTTAGACTGAATATCATGTTTCTCCGAAAATAAGACCGTCTTATATTTTTTGAACCCCGAAATAAGCGCTTGGCCTTATTTTCGGGGAGGTCTTATTATTTTGGGGGGTGTGGAGCAAGACAGGGCTCCTCTTGCCATCTTACCTGATTTCCAGCTCTGTCTCCCTAACCCTAACCAGAGGGAATGGTGGGGATGCATTTTAAATATTTTCGGGGAGGGCTTATTATCAGGGGAGGTCTTATTTTCGGGGAAACACGTTATACCTTCCACTTCACAGCACAAGATAGTAATGATGAATGACTAGCTATTTAAAAGCCAGTGGAGAGTGAGGCAGATGTATAAATACTCACATATAAACTACCCCTTCACTTGAAAAACAGTAATTTTAGGGTTTTCAGCAGTTTCTTAACCTTGGCCATTTGAAAATGTGTGGACCCAGCATAGCTGGCTGGGAAATTCTGGGAGTGGAAGTCCATCTATCTTCAAATGGCCAAAATTGAGAAACAGTGGTTTTCAGAATCAATTATGTATTTCCCAATCATTCCCCTTTTGAGCTGTAGTTCAAAAGTTTATGGCTTCTACACTGCATTTATCTGACAGAGGGGTGTATGGGGTGCTCAGGGAGGGGTAGCATCTCTGGTGTAGGGACATGTCTTGTCCTTTTAAGGCAGCTCATTCTAGGGCAGCTGTTAGGGCAGCTTGTTCACCTTTGGTCCCCACCTGTCACTCAACTCTCACCTGTGGCTCCTAGCAGCTGTAGCATGCGCAGCGGCCACACCCCGGGCAACAGCTTCGACAGGCTGGCCAAACCAGGTTGAGAGTAGCCATTGTGTCACTGACCTTTGGTGAGGTAGGGACTTGTCTATCCGGAGCATGTGAAGTCAGATTCCGGCAGAGTGAGCGGATGAAATCTACTAGAGTAGGACAACGGTCATGAAGGCGGTCTCTGCAAGCGATGTGGTATGCTAAGAGCACGGCAAGACACGAAAGACGCCGTGGTCAACCACTGCGCCCAGCCCATCTCCAATTGTCTCGACTCTTGTCCTGCTATTGGAGCAAGATGGAATCTGGGAAGAGAGAGTGAGGCTGACTATGCGCACCTCTCCCTCACTTTAATCCAATTCACGTGCAAGTCTTGACACCCCCCCCCCCCGATTCTCATAGATGTCAAGGTCCTCTTCGAACACGATGGACGAACATCATCATCTGACAGAATAAGCCTTAAGTTTCATACCTAGACAGTCATTTCTTCACTTTCATTTAACTGTATGCTGAAGCCCCAGAGAATGTGTTTCCTGATAATGAATAAATCTGGCTTATCACATCATGCAAACAGCTCCATACACTTTATAATAAACATATAATCCTACCATAATTTATACATATACTGTTGATGATAGCACCTTATTCAGCTTTTTGTAACTTAGTAATATAATTTTTTTGTGTGTGAGATGGTTATTGTAACTCTACATGATATGGTTTAGTCCAGTGATTCTCAACCTCTTGTCCCTGAACACCTGGGGGGCCGTAATGTTTATTTTATTTATTTAATTTTATTTATTTATTTTGTCAAGTACGTATTGGTAATATACATAGATATAACATTGTTTATATACATAAGATGGGTACTGATAAGAGGGAACATTAGGACAGGGATGGTAGGCATGCTGGTGCGCTTATGCGCGCCCCTTACTGACCTCTTAGGAATCGGGTGAGGTCAACAGTGGACAGTCTAAGGGTAAAGTTTTGGGGGTTTGGTGACGAAACCACAGAGTCAGGTAGTGAGTTCCAGGCATTTACCACTCTGTTGCTAAAGTCGTATTTTCTACAGTCAAGTTTGGAGCAGTTCACTTTGAATTTGTATCTATTGTGTGCTTGTGTATTGTTGTGGTTGAAGCTGAAGTATTCATTGACAGGAAGGACGTTGTAGCAGATAATTTTATGACTCCTGGCACAGGAGGTCTGCAAAGGCTGGAAGAAATGTTATGATTTAAATCTTGAGTCTTGGGGAGGGTCCATGGCCCTGGTACGTGACCGCAAAAGGTATTTAAAGGGGGGGGGGGTCCATGGTGAAAAAAAGTTGAGAACCAGTGATTTAGTCCACTCTACAAAAAATGCTGCATATGATAATTTCCTAAGAGGAGAACTAGGTCTCCTATGACATTTTCGTTAGGCCAAGATAGCTAAAATGCTATTGTTTAAATTCCTTACAAAAATTATATTACAATAGAGGTAGTTCCCAACTGACTGGTTGCTTAGCAGCCATTTGAAGTTATGACAGACTCCCTAAAACAGGGGTCCCCAACCCCCAGTCCTTGGACTGGCACCGGTCCGAGGCATGCCAGAAACTGGTCCACACAAACAAGCGAAGCCCCATGCACAGGATACAGGCAGCAAGCAAAACCACGTCACCTCCAGTCTGCGATAAAACCGCTCTTCATGGAACAGGTCCCTGGTGCCCCAAAGTTTGGGGGCGGCTGCCCTAAAAGGTACTCATGACTTGTATTTGAACTTCCTCCTTCCTTGCAGTCACATGCTTGCATTTTGGGTCCTTGGCAACCTGACCGCATTTATGGTTGTTTGCAGTATCCCGCGGTTATGCAGCTGAGATTTATGACATTTTTGGCCAGAAACTGGTGTTTGCTTCTAGTTCCCCACCACAAAGCAATCACTGCAAACAAAAGATTTGCTTCAGAGCCACAATATTCAGTTAACAAGCACAATGTTTGCTTAACAACCTTAGCATTTGCTTTATGACCATCACATTCACTTAACCACCACTGTAAAAAAAGTCCATAAAATCAGGGACAATTATGTGATGACCCATTTAATGACTATCTCAGCTTATGACTGTAATTCCAGGCTCAATTATGGTTATAAGTTGAGGACTCACTGTAGTATGGCGATACCTGTGGTGTTGTAGTACAGTAGTTCTAGAGTTACACAACAATTTCCAGATGTATTCTTTTGAACCTATCTTTTGTCCACCCTAAGCCTTTTATACGGACAATGAAATTCATCTCTTTGGTTAATTGACAATTTGATTGCATCTCTGTTTAGTTAAAGGAGTTTCAATTCTTTTCTTTTTATGACCGGAACTCTGTTCCTAGCTAATTTATTGCAACCTCGCTTTATTTTAATGGACTATGATTACAGATACACGTAAGATATAAGGTGTGCATGTTTGAACATATTGTATATGTGAAAAAGAACTTGATGTTAACAGAATCCAGCAGTTAAAGTCATATAGTTTACGAGACTGTGTTTTATGTCTTTTTTTTTAAAAAAATTTAAGATTATTTTTGAAAAGTTCTTTTTTTCTTCTTCTCTCTTTCTCCTTTGGTGCATGGGATTGAACAACTCAGCCAAATGCTGTCTCTCCCCCCCCCCCTTTACAAATAATAATAAAAAGATCCATTCAAGATGTGTCTGCTTTTGATGTCTGCTGTAAAAGTGTCAATTAAGTCTGAAGGGGAGGTAAACACTGATATGGCTTTCATTGGGTCTGCCAGCTTTTGATTCTTTTCCTTTTGAGAAAGAAGTCCCTGTTATCTGCTTTGTTCCTTCTTTGGTTCAATACACAGTTTCTCTCCAAGTTTTCTGATAAGTTCTGCCAGGTCCTCAGTGTTCTGTGATTTTTCTTCAAGGAGCTCATATCGAAGACTTGAGATGTCCTGTTTAATTTCTTTCAGCTCACCTGTGAAAGAGAAAAGATCAAAAGGCTTAGGAATATGGGAACCAAGGATCTGTTTCCAGAAGGAAGCTAATATATAAAACACCAATAATGAAGGTAATGAAGCCTTTGCATTATTATTATCACTTATTAATACCACTTTACAAGGCCTTGGTAAGGCCACACTTGGAATACTGCACTCAGTTTTGGTCGCCACGATGTAGAAAGGATGTTGAGACTCTGGAAAGAGTGCAGAGAAGAGCAACAAAGATGATTAGGGGACTGGAGGCTAAAACATATGAAGAACGGTTGCAGGAACTGGGTATGTCTAGCTTAATGAAAAGAAGGACTAGCGGAGATATGATAGCAGTGTTCCAATATCTCAGGGGTTGCCACAAAGAAGAGGGAGTCAAACTATTCTTCAAAGCACCTGAGGGTAGAACAAGAAGCAATGGGTGGAAACTAAACAAGGAGAGAAGCAACTTAGAACTAAGGAGAAATTTCCTGACAGTTAGAACAATTAATCAGTGGAACAGCTTACCTCCAGAAGTTGTGAATGCTCCAACACTGGACGTTTTTAAGAAGATGTTGGATAACCATTTGTCTGAAGTAGTGTAGGGTTTCCTGCCTAAGCAGGGGGTTGGACTAGAAGGCCTCCAAGGTCCCTTCCAACTCTGTTGTTGTTGTTGTTGTTGTTGTTGTTGTTGTTGTTGTTATTATTATTATTATTATTATTATTATTATTATTATTTGTAATAACAAATCTGTTTTTCAAGAGAGATGGGTTATTTTTCCCCCTAGAAATATAGAATCTTTCTCAGGAAGAGAAATAAAGTTTAACGTTGGCTCTCGAAGCAGAGCTAATTCTGCCACTATTTTGAATAGCTTCTCCAGTATTGGATAAACATCAGCTATATTGATATTAGGAGCTTTGTCCTTCCCAAAGGTGCTTTTTTCAAGAGACAACTGGACTTTCTGGTTTTTCTTGGAAGACTTTTTGCTTCTTATCCAAGAAGCGAAACGTCTTCAAAGAAAAACCAGAAAGTCCGGTTGCCTCTTGAAAAAAGCACCTTTGGGACAACCATGACCTGGATGACTGAGAATTTCCATAGACATCCTTGTTCTTCACATCTACAGTATATGGATCCCTGACAGGAGCTATTTTTAACTTCATGGTGGGTTTTTTTGGCATCAGGTTCAAATACCATCTTTGTTTCCAAGAATGCTATGAGATATAAGACACATTCTATTTTTTTTTTTACAGTGGGAAGTTTTAGCCCCCTGCTTTGGTTTGTCATACTTACAAATGATTTTAATTTAATTTAATTTAATAAACGTTCTTATAAGCCGCCCAATCCCGTGGGACTCAGGGCGGCGTACAGCATAGATAAGAACAATAGCATAAAACATCATAATTTTAAAAACAATACATTATTTTAAAAAACCACTCATTCATGGGGGAATCTGATCTTCTTTTTCACCCCGCCTGCCGGAAGAGCCATGTTTTTATGGCTTTACGGAAGGCCAGTAGAGTGGGGATAGTCCGGATCTCTGGTGGGAGTTGGTTCCAGAGGGATGGGGCTCCCACAGAGAAGGCTCTCCCCCGTGGCCCCACCAACCGACATTGTTTGGCCGATGGGACCTGGAGGAGGCCTACTCTGTGGGACCTAACTGGTCGTAGGGAGGTATGTGGTAGGATGCGGTCCCAAAGGTAGCCTGGTCCTGAGCCATGTAGGGCTTCAAAACCAACACCTTAAATTGCGACCGGAGACTAATAGGCAACCATTGCAGCTGGCGGAGAATGGGTGTTACGTGGGTTTATCTCGGCACACCCACCACAGCTCGCGCAGCTGCATTCTGTACCAATTGCAGTCTCCGGATACTCTTTGAGGGTAGCCCCATGTAGAGCATGTTACAGTAGTCTAGCCGTGAGGTGACAAGGGCATGAGTGACTGTGAGCAAAGCAAAGATTGTTTGTCCTTGACTTACAACCATTCATTTAACAACCATTCAAAGTTACAATGGCACTGAAAAAAAGTGACTTACGACTGGTTTTCACACCTATGACCATCACAACATTCTCTTGGACCCATGATCAAAATCTGGGTACTTGGGAACCAGGGTGTATTTATAATGGTTGCAGCATCGGTGGGGTCATATGATTGCCATTGGTGACCTTCCCAGCTGACTTCTCTAACAATCAAAGTCAAACCCAAAGCTGGATTTTCTTAACGACCATGTGATTCACTTAACAACTGCAGTGATTTGCTTAACAGTTGTGGCAAAAAAACATTGTAAAATTGGGCATGACTCACTCGACAATCATTTTGCTTAGCAATGGATATTCTGCTCTCAATTGTGGTCGTAAGTTAAGGACTACCTATATATTGCACACTTTCTTTGCTGGTTTGTGTCGTGTCCTGCTTTTCATCCAAAGAGCGCAAAGTGTTATACCTCATTCTGCCTCTCAAGTCTTAGCCTCAAAATTCAGGAAAGGATTAATTGGGAAACCTATTTCAAAGAAGATGCTAACTCAGTGTTTCTGAACCTTGGCAGTTTGAAGATGTGTGGACTTCAACTCCCAGAATTCCCCAGCCAGCAATGCTGGCTGGGGAATTCTGGGAGTTGAAGTCCACACATCTTCAAACTGCCAAGGTTCAGAAACACTGTGCTAACTGGTCCTTATCTTATCTTGCCTTGCCTTGCCTCTGACATCAAAGCACACTTTAAGGCCTTAGGATAGACTGGCTGCTCAACATGTAATTCCTTTTGAAAAATCAAGTCTGCTGGAAACTTCCAACATTTTTTTTTAACATCAGAGATCTGATCCTTTCTTTAGTTTTTCGGTCAAGGGCGGAAACGCTGTTCTATCCACATCTACCAGGGCTCGTATTATGACTTGCAGATTGAGACTCTGTATCCTGTTACAAATTGCACAGGTCAAGTTTCTGGATCCATTGCACGCTCAAGCACACTGCCAGGAGGAAAATAAATAGATATACACAGGTACTGCCCTCCTGTCAACGTTTACTGCTCCTCTGTAATGAGATCACTGGTGGCATTGCCTGCACAACATATAGCAATAGTAATAGCTGCGGTGGCGCAGTGGTTAGAATGCAGTACTGCAGGCTACTTCTGCTGCCTGCCTGCAATTTGGCAGTTCAAATCTCACCAGGCTCAAGGTTGATTCAGCCTTCCATCCTTCCGAGGTGGGCAAAATGAGGACCCAGATTGTTGGGGGCAATAGGCTGACTCTGTAAACCGCTTAGAGAGGGCTGTAAAGCACTGTAAAGTGGTATACAAGTCTAAGTGCTATTGTTATTATATACCACCCCTATAGTGCTTTACAGCACTCTCTGGGTGGTTTATAGAGCATATTGCCCCCAACAATCTGGGTCTTCATTTTACCAATCTTGGACAGATGGAAGTGTGAGTCAACCTTGAGCCCTGTCAGGATGGAACTCCAGGCTGTGGGCAGAACTTGCCTGCAATACTTGCACTTTAACCATTGCACCGCCAGGGTTCATTCATATACCATGGTTATTTTCAGGGCAGGGGTTGAATGATGCCAGCCATCACTTCCTCTCCTACCCAACATCACCAAGAAAGCCAACCCTGGTTCAGTATCTTGAACATGTGACGGAGGTCGGAATTGAGACTCCTCTCTTGTGCAGTATCTTTTTGCAGATGGTATTTTAGCGCTATGGGGATCAATATTACTAACCCCACTACTAGCAATTGTCCTAACACTTGTTTAAATTTGAAAAGAAATTGCACATTTCCCTTTCCTCTCCTGAAGTGGTTTTATCTTTTGAAACAGTTTTCCTTTAAGCCAGGGGTCCCCAACCTTAGCAACTTTAAGACTTGTGGACTTCAGCTCCCAGAATTCCTCAGCCAGCAAAGGAACTCTGGGAGTGGAGTTGAAATCTACAAGTCTTAAAGCAAAGCTGGCTGAGGAACTCTGGGAGTTGAAGTCCACAAGTCTTAAAGCAAAGCTGGCTGAGGAACTCTGGGAGTTGAAGTCCACAAGTCTTAAAGCAAAGCTGGCTGAGGAACTCTGGGAGTTGAAGTCCACAAGTCTTAAAGCAAAGCTGGCTGAGGAACTCTGGGAGTTGAAGTCCACAAGTCTTAAAGCAAAGCTGGCTGAGGAACTCTGGGAATTGAAGTCCACAAGTCTTAAAGTTGCCAAGGTTGGAAACCCCTGCTTTAAGCTACTCTTATAAAGAGGAGAGAGAGAGATCTGCTCCCCTACCATCAGCAATGCAATACAAGTAATCCTTGCTTAATGACTCATTGCTTAACACCCATTTGAAGTTATGATGGCCTTAAAAGGGTGCTTTAGGTGTCTAAGGCTCTTCCAACTGTCGTAAACATTTTTTTTAATCTGCTGTGGGTTTGTCTCCCCCTCCTCCGATGTATGGTTTTTAATGTGTTTCAATTTCTGTGTTGCAAGACGGCCAGAGCAGTTGGATGCAAAATGGGCAGCAAATAATTTTTATAAATAAATAACCAACCAACCAACCACATTTTGGTTGTTAGCCTGCATTTACAACCAGTTGCAAATTGCATAACAGGAATTTGTGATGTTTTTCACCATTTTCTGGCAGAAAACAGCAAAAATGTCCATTAGATGTTTTGGATTTGCTTAATGAGCATGCAGTTCACTTAAACAACTATGGTGACTTGCTTTATGACCACTGTAAAAATGCTCATAAAGTAGAATCAAGTCATGTGGTAACCCACTTAAGAACTGCCCCGACTTATGAGTAAAACTCCGAGCACAGTTGTGGTTATTAAATCAGGACTATCTGTAAATTGTTCATTAGTGGAGTTGGAATATTTTAGCCAACTCTTATCTTCTCTCCCTCTTATGCTTACAACAGTCAGTCGTATCATTTTCTTTTTCTGTTGCTGCTCAGGATCTCTATTTGTGAACTGCAGAAAAAACAATTACTGCCAACCTGCCTTCCATTGAGGATCTGTATTCTGCACGAGTCAAAAAGAGGGCTGTGAAAATATTTACTGACCCCTCGCATCCTGGACATAAATAGTTTCAACTCCTACCCTCAAAACGACGCTATAGAGCACTGCACACCAAGGCAACTAGACACAAGAACAGTGTGGCGTTCTTATTTGTTTAGCAGAGTGAACGCCATCACTCTGCTAAACAAATAATTCCCTCAACACTGTCAAAGTATTCACTAAGGCTGCATTACTATTAGTCTTCTCATCGTTCCTATCACCCATCTCCTCCCACTTAAGACTGTATGACTGTAACTTGTTGCTTGTATCCTTACGATTTATATTAATATTGATTGTTTCCTGATTGCTTATTTCTACCCTATGACAATCATTAAGTGTTGTACCTTATGATTCTTGACGAATGTATCTTGTCTTTTTATGTACACTGAGAGCATATGCACCAAAGACAAATTCCTTGTGTGTCCAATCACACTTGGCCAATAAAGAATTCTATTCTATTCTATTGTTTCGGCCCCAAAGTTTTGGAACCCTGTTTTAACGAGTCTCAGTTTTGTGCAGATCTGGTCACTTAACATTCTTTCATTTTCAACCTTTAAAATTATGCAGTAGTTTTCCTAGCCAAAGGAATACTGTCTTCTTGGTATACCAGCAGACCAAACTTTTGAAAAATAAATATGATTTTTTTTAGTGCCCCCAAGGGAAAAAAATAGCATTTGTGACAAATGGGAATTCTTGTGATTTGGGGGTTTGTGTGTGTGTGTGTGTGTGTGTGTGTGTGTGTGTGTGTGTGTGTGTGTGTGTTGGAGGAAAAGTTATACAGGTTGACCTCAACTTACAAGAGTTTGTTTAGTGACCGTTTGAAATTACAATGGCACTGGAAAAAGTGACTTATGACCATTTTTGATACTTATGATCATTGCAGCATCCCCATGGTCATGTGATCAAAATTCAGATGCTTGGCAACTCAGATTTATGACCGTTGCAGTGTCCCGGGGGTCCTGTGATCCTCTTTTGTGACCTTCTGACAAGCAAAGTCAATGGGGAAGCCAGATCTACTTAACAATTGTGTTATTAACTTAACAACTGCAGTGATTCACTTAACAACTGTGGCAAGAAAGGTCGTAAAATGGGACCAAAGTCACTTAACAAATGTTTCACTGTGCAACAGAAATTTTTGGCTCAATTGTGGTCATAAGCCAAGAACTGCCTATATTTATAGGTGTATTAAGCCTACCCAAGACTCAATGTACTACACTTCGCTGTAATAATGGATTCCTGCATTGGGCAATTAGGTTGGGATAAGTGATCTCCAAGATCCCATTCACCCCTTATATTTTCTGCTTTCTACAGCCATGATCTGAAAACTCTGCTTCTGTTATTCATCAATTTGCTAATGAATCTTTGGCAGCGTGGTCTTGAGTTGACACTTCTAGACCATAGATTAAAAATACAAGTTTGGCAGCAAAGATACAGCTAAAGACTTGGTGATACAAAGGAACAAGAAATCTTTGTTATCCAATATTAGAATTATAGGCATTCTACAATCTCACCTTCATTGACTTCATCACCTTCTCTGTCTACTTGAGCTTTCAGTACATATCGTTTAATGAGACGTTTCATGATCTTCTAGAAAAGAGAAGCATAAAAAATGATTTTAGCTTTGATGAAAGGATCCCA
Organism: Diadophis punctatus similis; assembly: GCA_023053685.1. Classification (NCBI taxonomy): domain Eukaryota; kingdom Metazoa; phylum Chordata; class Lepidosauria; order Squamata; family Dipsadidae; genus Diadophis; species Diadophis punctatus. Next base: position 11,796,263 of record JALIGW010000016.1, on the reverse strand, counting down.
ATTCTACAAGCTGACTAACGCTTGGCTTGCCCTCCAGAAACTATTCAAAGCCTTGCTATAACCAAACTTAGATTTTAGATTTATTATTAGAGTTGGAAGGGACCTTGTGTCACACAGTGATTTTATTGCCTGTTATATGTATATGCAGGGAGATGCATCCCTATTCAATATAATGGTTTATTCTTGAGCACGTGATTAATATGTTCTTGTACGCATGTGTGCATTCCATTCTTCCCTTCTGTTTCTGGCTTCCATTGAAGCAAGACCTACTTTTATATCAGACATGTAGATAATGAGGATTTATTGTTTTTGTACCAAAATAAATATTTTTACTTAGACTTTTAAACTGTGGTTTCTTTTCTAATGTCTGATGTCCGGGAAAAGATCTATTTCTTCTTTGTGAGATTAATTATCACCTCTGTCACCTTGTAGGTCATCTAGTCCAACCCCCTGCTCAAGCAGGAGTTCCTACACCATTTGAGACAGATGGCAGTCCAGTCTCCCCTTGAAGGTCGCAAGTGTTGGGGCTCTCACAACCTCCGCTGGCAAGCTGTTCCACTGGCTGATCGCTCTCACCATCAGAAAGTTTCTCCTCACTTCCAGGTTGAATCTCTCCTTGGTCAGCTTTCATCCATTATTCCTTGTTTGACTTTCTGGTGCCATAGAGAACAGCCTGACCCCCTCCTCTCTGTGGCAGCCCCTCAAGAATTGGAACACTGCTATCATGTCACCGCTGGTCCTTCTCTTCGCCAGACTGGCCAAGCTCAGTTCCTGCAACCGCTCTTTGCATGTTTTATTTTCCAGTCCCTTTATCATCCTGGTTGCTCTCTTCTGCACTTTCTCTAGGGTTTCAATGTCTTTTTTGTAGTGTGGTGACCAAAACTGGACACTTATACAAATATTGCCGTGTCATGTATATTAGCAGCTCCCAACTGGAAGGGCTGTGGTTTCGCATGTTGCCTGCATCCTGAGGGTGGGGCTTCGCTTGTTTGCATGGCCCAGTTTCTGACATGCTACGGCCCGGTGCTGGTTCATAGCCCGGGGATTGCGGACCTGTGATATATATTAAGTATATTAACTCAGAAACCCCATTGAATGTAGTAGGATTTACTGCTTCATAACCATTTCCCTATATTTTTCCATTGACCCAAACTGAATGTGATGCAGGAGATCCATCTTCAGAACAATCCATTAAGAGATTTACTCGGAAGGCCAAGATAAGTTGGCTATTGCCCAAAAGGAAAAGGCATGGAATAATAGAAATCAATGATATATAGAGAGATTCCACCTTGAAAGTTAGGAAAAAACTTCTGAACAATGAGAACAGCCAGTAGAACCAGTTGTTCAAAAAGCTGGTGAGATCTTTTCACTGGCTGCATTGAAATGGAGAGTTAGAAAGCCATCTGTCTCAGATGGGTTAATTTAGATTTTTGAAGAGAACGGGGAATTGGACTCAGTGGTGTAGTGGAAAGTTTATATTAATTCATACGCTATTATGATTCAATAGAACAATTAATCAGTAGAACAACTTGCCTCCAGAAGTTGTGAATGCTCCAACACTGGAAGTTTTTAAGAAGAGATTGGTCAACCATTTGTCTGAAATGGTATAGGGTTTCCTGCCTAAGCAGGGGGTTGGACTAGAAGACCTCCAAGGTCCCTTCCAACTCTGTTATTCTATTCTATTGAATCATGGCAATTCCTGAGTGAAGGATTCCTGTATGGCATTTTTCATAAGTCAAGCCTTCTCACAAGTTACTTTGTGACTTCTTCATGTGAGACTGAATATGTCTTACACCTTGTACTAAAATTCTGCAGAATTTTGTCTATTGAATTTCCTGGATGGTTCCAATTGGCTGGAATAACACTAGATTTGTAAATTACTGAATTAACCCATTTCTTTCAGATCTGCAAAATACAACAAAACATAACCAACCAAACAGGTTGAGTTATGAGACCTGGGCTGTAAAGATACAGATGTATAGTTAAAAAATAATCTAGCACTTTGCTTTTACATAAAGGCCATCCTAAATTCTACAGTCCAGATCTGGTAGTCCTAGTTGACAAATTAATTCACAAAAAATATAACCTGGGTAAAACTTGGCTAAGTTCTTGTGCAGATGTCACAACTATGTTTTTAACTGATCTAGTTAAGCATAAGATGCAAACTTGATACTTACCTGGTACTTTCTCTGTGAATTATTTGAGCTGTTTAAGTCAATGTCATCTGTGCTTTTTATATTTGGTAGCTTATTATGCTCCATCTGAAAATAAGAAATAATGATAAGTTTTCTTAGATAATTTCAACTTATTTTTCTTCCTTTTTTCTACTGCTGGATATTTCAAAGAAGATAAGCAAGGAACCACCAGATATAAGCCAAGGAAAAATAGGTGCATCTTTTTATCTAGTGGTACAATTTTATTAATTGTCACCAACTAACAATTGGGTTCTGTATAGATATATCATTCCAATTTATTTTCTGTCTTTTCGTGGCCTTTTATATCCAGTCTTCTGTATAATTTTTTTATCTAGGAACTTGATGATAGTTTTTTTTTTAATTTTTAAATATATATCAGTATTAAATACATGAACAGTGTGGCATCTGGGTACCGTTAATTTTGATACCAAATAATAGTGATGATATTGACAATTTTGGTAACCTTAATTACATTGATCATACATTATTATAATAACATTGTACATAATACAATCATCTTTCAACTTCTAATCCTTTCATCTACATACTGATTTTAACATATTATATAGGAATATGCATAATAATATTTTTCCTTTCTGATTTCTACCTCTATGCTATATCTTAATAACACAGATCTTATATTAGTAGGTATTCTATTCCTATCCATCATCTCTTGTCCGTTTTAGTATTTCAATTCTTGTTGATTTTTTTTTTTTTTTGCATATTTTCCATACTCCTCCCTTGGGATTTTGTATTGATTACATTAAGAACTTGATGATAGTTTTTGATGGTCCAGACTCTCTGCTTCACTAAATTAAATGGTTATATACTCATCTTGAGGATCATGTTCTCATGGATCAAAGTATTTTCAAAAATCACATTTCATATTTGCTGGAGTACTTTCTTATTTTACCAAATGACTGAAGCTTTAGCTACAAACATGATAAAGGAAGAGCAAGCTGTCATATTGAACATAGTAACTATTAGACACGAGCTCCAAAATACTGATCATTATATTTATTAATTCATAGGAGCTTTAGAAGAGAAAAGAAAATAAGCATCTCCTTCTTCACGCCTCTTTTTCCTTTGCATTCCCCTAAGCGAAAGATTGATATTCTTTAAAAAAAAAAGCTTGGTTTCTCCTTATTTTCTTCATTTTAAGGATAGAAAGCTTAACATGCAAGTTGGTTATTGACGTATTCCTTAATAAACGTGATTTGTCCCTTTGGATATCCATTTATAAATTCTCTCAATTAGCTTAATTCTACTTGCATACATACATACATCCTGATCAGTAGTGAGTTGTAAATCCCGTCGCCACTGGTTCGCTCGGGCGGGCGCGCACAATGCTTCTGCACATGCACAGAAGCGTCCTGGGCGGGTGGGCGGAGCCTCCCACTGCCGCCGCTACCGGTTTGCCGAACCAGGCCGAACCGGGAGCAACCCACCGCTGATCCTGATAATGTAGGTTCTGATGAATAGACCAAGGATTTCATCTAACGTTGCCTTCATTTTCCCCTCCACTACCACATAATTACTAAATTCCATCTAAAACATGTGTTTTTCATCCTGATGCAACAAGTATGATTTTTTTTCTTTTAGAAATTCAGTTCTTCGAAGAGCAGTTTTCAGGAAGCAAAATCTCACAGGAATCCTTCATGTTCTTCTCACTAAACAGTCTCTCTAAGCAAATTATCTATAGGAACAGTTATTTTTTAGTGCTGTGCAAAAAAAATTATCTTCTATTTTTCATTTCTAACTCTCTCTCACATGAAAGATAATTTCCTTTCTAAATTTGTGTCAGAAAAGAAGCCTGGAGCATTTGCAGCTGTTTAGTTCTAAAGTCAACAAGATATGCGCCAATTCCTATTTTCACATAAAATCATTTCTTCAGCAATCTACAGTTCTCCTGATTTCTCAAACTTCCGTTAAGAAGTCATAATAAGGGAACTTCATCCATGGAGAGGTTTCTAATTCAAGGTGATGGAAAAATCAGGCCCACCAGAAACAGCAGGGAGCTCCTACAATAAGGTGACCAGACGTCCCGCTTTTGGCGGGACAGACACGCTTTTCAAGCGTGTGTCCCACGTCCCGCATTCTTTTCAAAAAGTCCCGCTTTTTTGAAAAGAATGCGGAAACAGCGGGACGTCTGGTCACCTTAATAAGGGGAAGCAAAAGAGAGGTACCGCAAGTCGGGCGGAATTTCAGAGAGCCGTCTGCCTGCTGGGGAAAGGGGGAAGGGGGGCTGCTCCTCCTCTCCTTCCCTCGCCCCATCCCTAGCCCCGCCCTCGGAGGCGCCGCTGCTATTGGGATGCGGGGGGAGGGGTGAGGGACGAGGAGCCGGCGGCGCAAACAGCCCTTCCTCGTCCCCCTCCCCTTCCTTCCCCCGTCGCCTCGCTGCCGCCGTTGCCCTGGGGCCGGGCGGGCGACCGGGAGACCGCGGCGCTTGGATGCCTGGAGCTCGTGACAGGTAAGCTGCCGGCTGCCTCCTTTCCCCGTCTCCCACCTTCCGTTCGTTGCTTGCCAGCCCGGCCGAAGGGGAGGCAGGAGGCGAGGAAAGGCCTCCCGAAGGGGAGGCGGGCTCCCGAAGGGCTGCCGGCTCCCGAAGGGGAGGCAGGAGGCCTTTTCTCGCCTCCCGCCTCCCCTTCGGGAGCCGGCAGCCCTTTGGGAGCCCACCTCCCCTTCGGGAGGCCTTTCCTCGCCTCCTGCCTCCCCTTCGGCCGGGCTGGCAAGCAACGAACGGGAGGCAGAGACGGGGAAAGGAGGCAGCCGGCAGCTTACCTGTCGCGAGCTCCAGGCATCCAAGCGCCCTCCCGCCTCCCCCCCTCCTGCCGACATTTGCTGGTTTGCCCTCTGCGCATGCAGAGGGCAAAACAAATGGCGGCGCCCAGGCGGGCCCGCCCCCCCCCCCCCCGTCCTGCTAAAAAAAAAAATCTGGTCACTTTATCCTTTATATTTCAAGACTGGCTGTTAAATTTTAAAAGGCCCAAGTGAAATTATATTGCATTACCGTCTGTGAACACATGGTGGCAGGATGCACAAAGTCTGTACACTTTTCAATTGTCTAATAGTCTAAAAGCTGGCTTTAAACAATGCTAAATATGCTGCCTCATTTCCTGAAAACAGTGGGGTAGCAGTGTAATAGCCAGTGATTTTACTTGCTGAAAGCTCACATCCTGAGGCAGCCATTGTATTGAATGGTGTAGGAATAGCACCTATTTCCTCCTCCAACTCAAACTATGAAAAATATACAATTCTAGTATGTGGCAGCTGGTTACCTGATTCATCTCAGCATCCCCCTGGAAACCTTTCGCATGGCAAAACAGTAGTTTAAAAATCCACGTCTTTGCTCTGAGGGAAAAGTACAGCAGAGATTTGGGGCTGGGCACCAGATTGAAAGGGACAGGAAGTGTCCTGCCTTCCTCAAAATAAGAAAACCAGAGTTTTGCTCTGGCAAACTTCCATTCTACATCAGCGTCGTCCTGGAAGGCAGAGAAAACAGTCGTGGCTACATGAAACAGTGAGACACAGAAGAAAATATACACTTGTTTAAAGAGCTGCAGTGTTATGTCCCTACATCTACATATTAAGCTGGAAGTTCCCACTCTGGTCCAGCTGATTGTCACCAACAGGTTGCTCCTGATTGGTCCTGGTTCAAGCCATGCAGATTTGTCTAACTCCTACAAATGCTCCCCCCCTCTCTCTCCCTCTCCCTCTCCCTCTCCCTCTCTCTCTCTCTCTCTCTCACACACACACACACACACACACACTTTTTAATATATGTATGGGCAGTGCAGTGGCCTAGAGTCCCAGGGATGGGCAAACTATGGCTCTTTGAGAACCTGTAGACTTCAACTCCCAGAATTCCTGAGCCAGCCATGCATGCATGGTCCTCACAGAACCATAGTTTGCCCACCGCTGGCCTAGATGTTAAGACGCTTGCCTCACATTCAGGAGGTTAAGAGTTCAATTCTAGGTGGCAGCAGATATTTCTTTTTCTGGGCTCAAAGAGAAAATATCTGCTGTGAACTGCATGTAGGTGTCAGGAAGGGCATCTGGCCAGTAAACGCTTAGCTCCATTCAGTCGCCCCAACTCCACCCCGATGCAAGGGATTACAGGGTTGTAAAAAGAAATAGATAGATGCCATTCTTCAAAATCAACATTTTGTCAGGGTGATCTATGTTAGGTTTTGGAGCCGACTATAAATATTGTTAAATAAACACATGAAATGCAAATACATTAAATATATAATTAACTACAATTATTAAAAAGCACAACACTGAAACAATAAAATAAAAGCAGCAGCCTGAATGAAAATTTCTGAGCAGCAAGATGTTAAAAAATTAGCACACTGAGTGATTCAAACAAAACTTCTTTGCTTGATGCTAGGAAATAAAAACTAGTTTGTGCTGAAAATACTTCTCTTTTTTCCATAGCTTATTAGCTTATTTTGTCAGGTGATTCTTTCTGGCATTTAATCAAAATCCCTTTTTTATTTTGTCCTGCTCTTTTATGTCTTATCTTCTAGAATGGCAGAGAACTATCTAGTTATAGCTTCAGAAGGTGAGTATTCCATCATTTTTAATAGCCTCTTCCCCAAGCTAACACCCTTCAACTTTTCTTCACAGGCCTTAGCGTGCAGGCTACGTATCTCTCTTTTCTCTTCTTCTGGACATGTTCAAGCCTGTCAACATCTTTCTTAAATTACAGTGTCGAAAATTAGGTATAAAAGTATTAGAATAGTCTTGCTGGATTTGGCCAGAACATAATTCTATCCAGGGGCAAGTTGCTTACTTACCGAGACCGGTGCGCTGCTCCGCGTTTCTCCATGCTTTGTGCGCACGCTATGCGCCCGCGCCCCCTCACACAATTTTGCTTCTGTGCATGCGCGGAAGCAAAATCTTGCCAAAATCGCGCGAGGGGACGCGCGCGAGAGATTTTGGCGCAATTTTGCTTCTGTGCATGCGCAGAAGCAAAATCTCTCTCTCGCACGCGTCCCCTCGCAAGATTTCAGCGTGATTTTGCTTCCACACATGCGCAGAAGCAAAATCGCCCAAAAATTCATTTAAAAAGATGGCGACGCAAACGACTGCCCGGTGGAGACGGTACCAGAGCAGTCGCGCGCAAATTGCATTATTGGCGGGTCCCTACCGGAGCTACGCACTGGACCGCACCAGTAGGAACCCACCCCTGATTCTGTCCCCAGAAAGCAACACTCAAAAGCTTTCAGGAAGATCATAGCCCTCATGGCAATTTTCCAGAACAGGCCTTGGCCAAAACAGAAGACTGATGCAAATATAGAGTTTTATTGCTGAATACTCATGTTTAAGTATCAGCAGAGCAGTAAATATAATTTTAATGAACAGTAATAATTTTAAAGAAAAGCTCTATTAGTTCAATGACTGCTTCTATACTACAATGTTTCCTGTGTTTGTTTATTAGCATGGTTGTAGTTCCTAATTAAGAATATGTACAACATTTTACTGTCTCTGAGGAAAGCCCATATCAGTTTAATCAGAATATTACCTCAATTTCCTGGAAGGAACTATTAATCATTGCGATAAGCATGTTCAACAAAACAATAACCATGGTGACATTATAAACACCGTAAAGGACATAGCCAATATTTTCAATAAATTTGTGGTTATAATTTATGACCACAGATTTTACTTCAGAAAGTCCAAATATTGCCCAGAATAAAGTCTTGAAGCTTTCTTCCACTCTGAAAAAAAAAAAATAGAAGCATGAACAAAACTTGCAAGAGATCTAGAAAAAACTGAATTGTGTTAGCAGCAATCTGCCTATCTTTAATTAATAGTACTTGAAGTACACTGATTAAAAGCAGTAATCCTTCCTCAATCCATTCATGAAAACGTTCACCTAATCTGATTTTACAGATTTGAAGGCATTGATATTAACAGCATAAAAAACGGTATAGCAAATAAATGTTTAAGGGTTACCAACCATAGCTAACTAGGACAAGGGAATCAAATACATTCTGCTCACACTAAGAATGTTACAAAGTCAAAAAGACTTAATCTAGCCGAGTGCCTTCCAATATAATTTGTATTTGTATTTGTTTATTTGTCAAGCATATATGATTATAAACAAAGTATAAACAGTAAACATGATTGAATATATATGTAATAGTACAAGCATGAATAAGAGTAAAAGAGGTAGGAATATATGTGAACATTAGGACAGGAACGGTAGGCACGACTGTGTGCTTATGCACGCCCCTTAACGACCTCTTAGGAATGGGGTGAGGTCGATGGTAGATAATCTGAGGTTGAAGTTTTGGGGGTTTGGGGAAGAAACTACTGAGTCAGGTAAAGTGTTCCAGGCGTTAACAACTCTGTTGTTGAAGTCGAATTTTTTGCAATCAAGTCTGGAGCGATTTACATTAAGTTTGTATCTATTGTGAGCTCTTGTATTATTGTGGTTGAAGCTGAAGTAGTCATTAACAGGTAGGACATTGAGGCAGATAATCATTCACAGATTGAGGCAGATAATCATTCACAGATTTCACAAGGATTAACTTACGTAGTAAATGCTTCATTCTGCTTCGCTCCCAAGTAATAGGAGTAGAGATTAAACATTCCTATCATGAAGGCCACAAAAACCATGATAAATATGACCATGAACTTGAATATGTCTTTCACAGTTCTACCAAGTGATATCTGCAAAGGTCCAAAGCTTTCGTTGGCTGGCAAAATATAGGCGATGCGTGAGAAACTTAAAACCACAGCAATTGCATACAAGCCTTCGGATATGATTTGAGGGTCAGATGGATCCCAGTCTATTCTTGCTAAGAAGAAAGAAATAGAAGAGTTTTAGTTTAATATGTTGAGCCTTGGTCCTCCTACTTGCCTGCTCAAAACATTAGGTTAACCACAGTACAGGTACTGTTTCCTCCAAAATAAGACATCCCCTGATAATAAGCCCAATCGGGCTTTTGAGTGCATGGCAATAAGGCCATGCGCTTATTTCAGGGTTCAAATATATATATATTTTCAGGGAAACACAGTAGTCCTCGACTACTGTCAATTCATTTAGTGACTGTTCGAAGTTAGAACAGCACTGAAACGTACAACCATTTTTCACACTTATGACCATTGCATTATTACCTGTAGCCTAGCTGTCATTTAACCTTGTATGAAATAAAACAATTGAGGAAATGAGAGGATCTTCTTTTGTTCTTGAACTGAGTTCATGAAACAATATTCAGAAGTGTTTCTCTTTGGCTTCAATACTGTTTACATTCAGGTTTGCAATGAACATGTCACTTTTCAAGCAGATTATGGCTAATAAAACTGGTGAATAAATTATGGCATCTCATAAGAAGACCTTTTAGATCCTGCTGCTTTTTACTATAAATTGGGATTGCAACTTTTTTGCAACTCCCAGCCAGTGAAGGACAAGAAAGCTAGAATTTTGAGAGTCGCTGTCTCATCGGATCCAGAAGATGTCATATTTAAAAAATGTTTTAAAAACTGCTGTATATTTTCTGAAGATGGCTTGTTTATAATGTCTTGCTGATATTTACTTTATAGCATTTAATTTACTTTCATGGCCATTCAGTAAACTTCTTTTACTTTAGAAGGAAAAGAACACATTCATGTAGTGTTATTCCATTTCATTTCTAAAATAAGCCAAGTTTGGTTAAAAAATTGAAGCTTGGCTTATTTCTGGATGTGCCTATATAGGGTATACTTCAGGACTGAATAATATAAATTCATATTTGAAAGGAATTAAAACATTGGTTTAGCTCAGTGTTTCCCAATCTTGGCAACTTGAAGATGTCTGGACTTCAACTCCCAGAATTCCCCAGCCAGCATTCGCTGGCTGGGGAATTCTGGGAGTTGAAGTCCAGACATCTTCAAGTTGCCAAGGTTGGGAAACACTGGTTTAGCTCTACAGTATAAATCTGAACTGCTCACCCAAAGTGTAGTACTTTATGCTGGGATCCAATGTTGGATCTGACAAGTCCTTTATCTCTGTTTTAGCATCGACAATATTCTGGGCTCTGGAAGCATGCCAGAAGGCCATAAACCTTGCAATGAACGAGGCTGCAAAAATAGCCAACATGCCAAAATCTAGCATATTCCACAACTCAAACAGGTATTCCTTGGGACCTTGGGACCAAATTTCTTTACATTCAGCCCATATCATACCTAAAAGAAGAAAGAAGAAAACAGGACATTAGCTTTAGACTTCATGCCTCTCCTTATCTCCGAAAGACTCTGAACATGATGCACAACGGTCGAAAGAACAGAGATGGGGGCGGATAGGCAGGTGGGAGGGGTAGCTGAAGCATGATCTGTACTTATAAATGCAGACTGGTTGGCAAGCACCCAAATTTTGATCACACAACCGTGGGGACCCTGCAATGGCCATAACTTTGAGGATTAAGTACCCTATGTTCAGTGCTTTCGTGACTTTGAATGGTCATCGAATGGTCATTAAGTGAGGAGTATCTATGGTTCTCACAGTCAGAAAATTTCTTCTTATTTCAGGTCTGGTTCTCCCTCTGTAAAGTCTCCATGCACAGTTAATCTCGGGGAGCTATGGAGAATAAATACCTGCACTCTGTTACAGACCTTCAAGGATTTCAACGCTCTTATTAGCTCTCTCCTTAACCTTCTCTTCTTTAGGTCAAACATATCTAAGTTCTTAATCACTTTTCCTAGAATCATCACCATGTTAATTGGTTTTTCTCTGCATTCTTTCCAGTTCCTTAAGTTCCAGATTTTGCTTGAATTGTGGTGATCCGAACTGGACACAGGGTGGTCTGACCAGCATAGAGCAGAACTATCATTTCCCCTTAGAGCCGAGGTGGCGCAGTGGTTAAAAGCAGCACTGCGACCTTCAGCTGATTGCTAGTTCAGCAGTTCAGCTGTTCAAATCTCACCGGCTCAAGGTTGACTCAGCCTTCCATCCTTCCGAGGTGGGTAAAATGAGGACCCAGATTGTTGGAGGCAATATGCCGAACTCTGTAAACCGCTTAGAGAGGGCTGTAAAGCACTATGAAGCGGTATATAAGTCTAAGTGCTATTGCTATTATGTCATCATTCTACCTCTGTTGATGCAACTGCTATGGAGATTCTCAATCATCCAGGTCACGGTTGTCCCAAAGGTGCTTTTCCAAAAAGCAACTGGGCCTTCTTGTTTGTCACGATGTGAATATTGTCAGTTGTGAGTCTATGCAGGGTGATGCGCTCCTATCCTAAATACTATGGTACTTCCCAATACAAGCAGAACACGTGATATGATGTTCTGCGCATGTCTATATTCCTATCCACCATTAATCACTTCTGTTATGCCTTCCGACCTGGAAGGACGTGTTGCGTAGCAAAAATGTAGTTTATTCAGGATTTATTGTTTTATATTGTTTTGTACTGAAATAAATATTTTCTATTAGACATTTTAATCTCGGTTTTATTTCTAAGTATTTGAATTCCAAGTAAAAGATCCAATGTCTCCTCTACGGGGGAATTCTTCCCTTAACATTGTTTTTTATTTCCATGAAAACATTTTGCTTCTCATTCAAGAAGCTTCTTCAGTTCAATGAACTGAACTTCAATGAACTGAAGAAGCTTTTTGGATGACAAGCTAAACATTTTTAAGGAAAAAAACCAAGAAAGTCCAGTCATTTTTTGGAAAAGTACCTACGGGGCAACCCAAGACTGCATTAATTCTTTTGACAACTGCAGCACAATTCTGGCTCACTCTTAACCTATGTTCTACCAGGTGACCTATAACCGTCTCACAAGTATTGTTCCTGAGACAAATGTCATCTATTTTGTCACCTGTGCATCACATTTTTCCTATATAACTCCTGAACGCTACATTTTTTTCATGATTGGTTTGAATTTTGATGTAAAGGGCCCATTGGTTAATTCTATCAAGATTCTTTTAAGTCTTGTGTCTGTCTTCTGAAGTATTAGTGGTCTCCACCAGCAAAAAAAACCCAAAAACCACCCCACCCCCAAAAGCAGTAAATTCAGGTTTATATTTTTAACAATCCTATACTGGCTTCTAGCAATATCCCTATTTCATTCTAAGTGTCTGTACTGCTTGATTATCTTTTTCTAGGATTTTTGTCAGGTAGTGGTAGGAGATTGATCAGCCTATAGCCTATAGCCACTGGTGGCACGCGGAGCCATATCTGAGGCGTTGCCCTGTCAGCTCCAGGGCAACGAGGCATTGTCCTGTCAGCTCCAGCGCACACATGCGTGCTGGCCAGCTGATTTTTGGCCTTCCAGAGGGTTGGGAGGCCGTTTTCGCCCTCCCCAGGCTTCAGGAAAGCCTCCGGAGCCTACGGATGGCAAAAAACAGACCCAACGGGCCTACTGGAAGTTCGGAAACGAACTTCCGGTAGACCCGTTGGGCCTATTTTCTGCCCTCCCCAGGCTTCAGGAAAGCCTCCTGAATCTTGGGGAGGGCAAAAAATGGGCCAAGGGGCCTACCGGAAGTCCGGAGGCTTCAGTGAGGCCTGCACACATGCGCGGGAGGGGAGCAGGGTGGGTGGGTTGTGCGCACATGCATGGGGGAGGGCATTGCATTATGGGTAAGGGCACACGCATGCGTGCTATCGTGCACACAGGCACCCTTTTGGCACCCGAGCAAAAAAAGGTTTGCCATCACTGGCCTATAGCTTCCTGAATCCACTTTGCCTATTTTGAAGACAAGAAAAAATATTCATTCTTCACCAGTCTTCCAATACTTCCACCGTATTTGACAGAACAGTCAAAGGTTCTAAGATCACATCCACCACAGTGGTGGGTTGCTACTGGCTTTACAACCGGTTCGCTGAGTGCGTGCTTCGCTGCACGCACGTGCGCGATTCAGAGGAAATAGAACTTCCGCGTTGCAAACTAGGCGAGGAGCAGGGAAAACAGCTGCAGAGCGGTTATTCAATCTGCCGCCCCTGATCAGCTGGGCTTCGGAAGCAGAGATAAAGGTCAGTATAACCCAGGTGTGGGTGGGCGGGCCCACTTTCACGGATACAGAGAACTGGTTCTCTCTCGGCTTGGAGTCAGAGCTACCGGTTCTAAAGAACCGGTCCGAACCGGCAGCAACCCACCACTGATCCACCAGTTCCTTAGCCCTCTGGGATTCATTCAAAACAGCTAGGTGTTCCTTCACCAATTATTTACCTATTATGACCTATTTTGTTCTATGCTCTTATGGTATGGCTCCCAAATACTTTCTCATGGTGGGATGCATCTCTCTCCAAAAAAAAAGCTAAACAAAACTGCTTTAGCAAGCAAGGAGGTACAAATGCTTATGCAGAAAGCAAGGGGGTGCAGCTGTTTATGCAGAAGAACCCATAAAACATTTTTATTCTTAGGGTTGATTGAGATCAGCAGAATTAGTTGAGTTGTAATGGAAGGGAGGGAGGGGGGAAGGGAGGGAAGTGGGTGAGACAAAGAACAGACTGAATAGATCCCAGACCTGACTGTCAGTTCTATTTTATTACAAAAGTCACAAACTTTCTCTTTTCAGCACAGTTGAGATTTATTGGACCTGAATATTTAATCTAAAGTAGAATTGCTTTGAACTGCGTTCCTTGTGGAACCATTATGATTTGCTGCAAACAAAGGCATTGTCAAAAGGGGAAAAAAACAGATGAAAAACAAGCCATGTCTCAGCTTTTTCTGCACTGGGAAGCCTTAAAGTACAGCTGTTATTTGGTACCTTGAGTTCAAGCTGGCATTCTCAATGAGCATATATTACTGTATAACAGACTTGTCATTTCATGGGTCAATGTATGCTTTGAAAATGATTCAGAAGAAGCCCTTAAACTTCAAGCAAGCGGAGTACTTCTCTGCTGTTCGTTCAAGCAACCGTACTTTTTTCAGGCTGTTGTAGTTATTCAAGTCAAGTTCCTTAAAGCAGCTACATCGTTTTTCATAGTCATACAGAGGACCAGGGGTGGGTTCCAGATTCCTTTACTGCTGGTGCGCTCAGGGTCAAGGGGACACATTGCGCACCGTGGGCACGCTTTGTGTGCACATGCGCAGTACTAAAAAAAGCTTCTGCGCATGCGCAGAAGCAAAAAAACAAGATGCCGGCGCCTATGGCGCCACCAAGAGAACCGGCTCGGGGGCGTGGCAGGCCTGGGTCACTGCCAGTTCCAGTGACCCAGGCCGCCAAGTTACAAACGGTTCTATAAAACCGGTCCGAACTGGTAGGAACCCACCTCTACAGAGGACTGATAAAAACAGAGGTCTTTAATGAACAGTTTTGCTTATGACACATTCGAGCACTTTCGGATAAAAGTGAGCACGTTTTTCTTTTTTATATATGAAAAAAAAATTAATTACGAAGTAAAAGAAACAATTTCATGGAATCCCATTCATTCATTTACCCCCCAGTTCTTAATTTATTTACTTTCATTACATTTAATACTTGTTAATATTTAATATGATATTCACTTCTCAAGAATTGTACTTAGTTATCTGGAATACCAGGTTTTATCAAGATGACTCACTCTTGTGTTACATACAACTTTTTTCTAGAATTCACTAATTATTTCATATGCTTATTAATGTCATGTCAACCTACACGTTTTTAAAAACATTGCTACAAAGTATCTATATTTACATAGATACTACAGCCAGAAATGAAATAATGTATTTTTCAATTGATGTATATTGTTAATTCTACAGGCTAATAGTTCTGTAGTGCTTTCATGATAACGTTTGACCTTGTTTTTCACAGCATACAGCTAAAATACAATAAGCAGATGGTCAGGAAGTACATTAAAGCTTGAATTCTTCTTTCTAAGATTGTGAAATGTAAATTGCAATGGAATTAATAACATGTCAGCTGCAAGCTATTTTTTAATGCGACTATGAAATATATTCTCAGGAATGAATGTACAACATATGGACATTGAGATCAGTTTAATTGGTCCAGCTCTAATGAATCTGACTCCAAAAATGGTACTCGTATGAATAAGCAATGCATTCTATGCTTAGTCTTTTTCCTGGTTTGGGATTTTAATACATACCGTATTTTTCAGAGTATAAGACGCACTGGAGTATAAGATGCACCTTAGTTTTTGGGGAGGAAAATAGGGGAAAACAATCTGCCTACCAGGTATTCATCTGGCTAAGATCCTTAGTCTGGTCAGCTTCAGCACATTATTTTATCTCCTGGTTAGGACTTAAAAAAACCTTCTTCTGAGAGAATAACAATGAAAGAGCCTGCAAGTCAGTAAGAGCTGGGAAGATCGTTAGCACCTGGTTAGGGCTAGAAAAAACCTTCTTTGGAGCAAGTAGAGCAATGAAAAAAAAACCTGCAAACACTTAGGGCCGGAAAAACATTCTTTGGAGAGAGTAACAATGAAAAAGCCTGCAAGGTAAGAGCTGGGAAGATCTGTTAGCACCTAGTTAGGGCTGGAAAAAAAGCCACATTCGAAGTATAAGACGCACCCAAATTTTCAGCCACTTTTAGGGAGGAAAAAGGTGCGTCTTATACTCCAAAAAATACGGTAATTGTAAATTCCTTTAGTTTGTATTTCAATGTTGTGATACTGCAGCAACCATTGAAAGTTGTGATTGTCCTGAATGAATGGTAGTTATGACCGGTCCTCAAAGTTCCGGCTGGCACAGCAACTCAAAGGGTCACAAGATGACCAGGGTACTTGGCCTGGATTTCTGATTGTCAAAGCTAATTATGATTTGTGACCTTCCGTGCTGGCTTCTCACAAGCAAAATTAATGGGGAACCTCGACGGAAATCGTGATCACATGAGGTCCTCATTTAACAACCCACACTTGCTTAACTATGGTAACTGGGGACTGCCAGAACTGCCACTGCGTTGCAATTGTAATCCCAAAAGTGCTTTTTCAGGAGGCAACTGGACTTTGTTTTTTCTTTTGAAGACGTTTCGCTTCTCATCCAAGAAGCTTCTTCAGCTCTGACAGGATAGTGGGGAATGGAAGGATTTATATTCCTTGCAGACAGCTGTTAATTTGCATCCTTTTAGAATGTCCTTGAAGCACTTGGAGGTTTATCTGTGTCCTCAGGATCACCTGAGTGGTGCTCCTGGTTCCTATAGTCTGCAATTTTTCTCTGGAAATCTGTTCCTACTCCCACACCATTCAAAGGGTGTTTGTCCCAAATTGGATAGCTAAAAGTCTGTAGAGATTCTCAGTCATCCAGGTCATGGTTGGCCCAAAGATGCTTTTTCAGGAGGCAACTGGACTTTCTCATTTTACAATTGCAATTGTAAATTTCACTTAGCAATTGAAATTCTGGTCCCAATTACCGTGGTTAACCAAGGACTTACCTGTGAAGCATCGTTAAACATCTGTAACCTCTGCTATGGTTGCAAAACAGAACTTCGAGGAATATTTTTACCTATTACCCATGAGATGATCAGCATTTCCATCCAGGAGAAACAAGATGTCTTCATTCGAAACAGCTGTTTTGCACTATCTATCACGGTTTCATTGGGCTTTAGTTTGGTGCCATCAAATCTGTCTGCTGCATTCATGACCAGGAGCCCAAGAAAAATGGTGAAAGAGGCGGCATGCGCCACAAATTTCATAAAGGGCCCACGCATGATTCTACCCAACTGCAAGACAAATCAAAAAAGAAAACTTCTTTGAGATTTAGAAGAAACTGGAAAAAGTAACAGAAATGAGTGAATGCAACAAGTAAAATAATGAGCTAAGCCACACATAATATAGCCAGCGACCGTATTTTAGCATACAGGCAGTCCTCGAGTTATGACCACAATTGAGGCCAACATTTATGTCGCTAAGTGAGACATTTGTTAAGTGAATTTTGCTCCACTTTACGACCTTTCTTCCACAGCTGTGTAGTGCAGAGGTCTTCAAACTTGGCAACTTTAAGACTTGTGGACTTCAATTTCCAGAATTCCACAGCCAGCTATGCTGGCTGAAGAATTCTGGGAGTTGAAGTCCACAAGTCTTAAAGTTGCCAAGTTTGAGGACCCCTGGTGTAGTGGATCACTGCAGTTGTTAAGTGAATCTGGTTCCCCCATTAACTTTGTCAGAAGGTCGCAAAAGGTGATCACATGACCCCGGGACACTACAACTGTCCTAAGTACGAATCAGTTGCCAACCATTTGAATTTTAATCACATGACCTTGGGGAATGTTGCAATGGTCGTAAGTATGAAATGTTGTACTTTTGAACTAAATGAACCACTGTAAGTTGTGGGACTACCTATATTTGGGGGGGTTGAAGGGCATCATCAACTACTACTCAATATTTTGGTATATGCGAATTACAAGTTCCATCTTCTACCAACCACCATAGCCATGGGGTTGGATGGGGAGAAGTTGTTTAACTGGAGATGGGAATTGTACTCTAACACACCTAGATGGATCATGATCTAAAACAACCAAGAGAGGATTATAGCACCTTAAATACATTTACTGGAGCACATTCTTTCAGAGATCAACACATTTCTTAAGTACACAGTGAATATGTTGCCCATGTATATCCTTCATGGATGGATGCAAGCAGTGTGCGGAACTAATGTATAACTTTCCCAAACCAATAAGTCACACTAAGCGCAACATTGTGCATTTATTCCAAAGCAAGACTTGCTGCATTTCGTAAGTTTTATGTTTGCTCAGAGGGTTGCCTAAAATAAGTTTTGCCTTTCTTCTGAAAAATAAGCAGCTGTGTTCCATGGCCAGATGGCCACTGTTCCTGATCACTCTTATTAATGACCTTGACAAAGTTTTTGTTAAAGCTTCCAAAAGAACAGTTAAAGACTTTGATGATTAAAATGCACTTTAAAAAAGCTTGGCTCTATTCTTTTAAATTGATTGTGTATCTGTATTTAAATCTGTATAAATTTGAAGGCAAAATAGCAATAGCAATAGCACTTAGACTTATATACCGCTTCATAGTGCTTGACAGCCCTTTCTAAGCGGTTTACAGAGTTCAGCATATTGCCCCCAGCAATCTGGGTCCTCATTTTACCGACCTCAGAAGGATGGAAGGCTGAGTCAACCTTGAGCCGGTGAGATTTGAACAGCTGAACTGCTGAACTAGCAGTTAGCTGGAGTAGCCTGCAGTGCTGCACTCTAACCACTGCGCCACCTCGGCTCTTAAAGTAAAGCAGGGGAATGAAGCATCAATATGGAGAAATTATCAAAGTAAAGCAAGGTAATGGCAGAATAGCTAGAGAAGGATTAATTTGCATCACCTGTAGTAAATATCACTACGTGAATTTTTTGGGTATGTTAGATTACAATATCCATAGCCATGGGGTTGGGTGGGGAGAAGTTGTTTAACTGGGATTATGGGAATTATAATCACACACACTCAGATGCATCATGATTTAAAACAACCAAGAGAGGGTTGTGGCACCTTAATTATATTTATTGTGTCATGTTTTTTTTCAGAGATGTAAGTGATCATCACATTTCTGAAGTAGACAGTGAAAATGTTGCCCCTATATATCCTTCATGGGTGGCAAGGAAATAGAACTACTCAGGAGCTGAGATAGCGCAGTGGTTAAAAGCAGCATTGCGACCTTCAGCTGATTGCTAGTTCAGCAGTTCAGCTGTTCAAATCTCACTGGCTCAAGGTTGACTCAGCCTTCCATCCTTCCGAGGTGGGTAAAATGAGGACCCAGATTGTTGGGGGCAATATGCTGAACTCTGTAAACCGCTTAGAGAGGCTGTAAAGCACTATGAAGCGGTATATAAGTAAAGTGCTATTGCTATTGCTATTGCTACTTTGCATAAACAGATGACAACATGAAATCAGGGAAAGAGAACCTCACAGTGGTATATGTGGTTATAGTTAGAAATTAACTCTTTCCATTCTACAAGATTTTCCCCATGTAACTCACATTGCAGAAACCCAGAAATACCCCTTATTTATATGCTTCATAAAGGAAAAATTATGAATATGCATTTTTAAGGCAAATTTAGAAAGGAAATTGACCCATGGACCCATATTTTTGACCTACTGTAGTAAATCTCCATTCTCAAACAGTACTTAAAAAGAAAATCTTACAATGGGGAAATCCAATTGTGATAATCCCATCCATGACTGAGCTGAAATCCCGTGTTCAAAGACAGACACAACCAATAACACTTTCTTTATATGTCCTAAATTCTGCTGGGACTTCTATTAATTAATTAGGAAAATGCTGAAAACCTACTCCTTCAAGCAGTTCAAATACATGAAAGATTGGATTATATGTATACGTCTTCTGATCAATACTTAAGAGAGGAATTATGGTTAATAGAAGGGATAATTGATGGCAGAAATGTATTCCAGGTTCAAATATTAGTTTCAATCCTCAAAATAGAGCTGCGAATGGCTCTGTCCAGGAAGACACTATACTTCAGTAACCACAATATTTATGTTAAAATAAGGGTGTGTTTTTTTAAATAGGAAACACAAAGATACAGACAGAGAGACAGGCAGAAAGTGTGGTAATTGTTAAGGCACCAGGCTGAAAACCAGGAGCCAGGCATACTTCCCCAGACAACTTCTGAGATCTTGCCAAGAAAACTGCAGGGACCAGCTTTCATGCCAAAGCTTGCTTTTTTATAGTCTACATCTGTTCACTCATTTGATAATCATTATTAGTATGATAAATAACTCTTTCTTCCCCCTCTGTCCTGATGAACTTTATCAGCATAGGAAATGTCATTCATTTTTATTCATTTGGAACTTATGCATGGAACTTTATATAACCACAAGCAGTCTAGTAGCAAAGCACAGGGATTGCACATGAAAAAACTTGGGCTGAAACCTTATGCCTAATAATCTGTAAAGGTAAAGGCAAAGATTCCCCTCGCACATATGTGCTAGTTGTTCCCGACTCTAGGGGGCGATGCTCATCTCCGTTCCAAAGCCAAAGAGCCAGCACTGTCCGAAGACGTCTCCGTGGTCATGTGACCGGCATGACTAAATGCCGAAGGCGCATGGAGCGCTGTTACCTTCCCACCAAAGGTGGTCCCTATTTTTCTACTTGCATTTTTTACGTGCTTTCGAACTGCTAGGTTGGCAGAAGCTGGGACAAGTAATGGGAGCTCACTCCGTTATGCGGCGCTAGGGATTTGAACTGCCCAACTGCCAACCTTTCTGATCGACAAGCTCAGCATCTTAGCCACTGAGCCACCGCGTCCCGCAATAATCTGTATTTCATCATAAAGTCCAATCAAAATTTAATCATATTGACCCCCTGCTCTTCTGTATCTTTAGTTTAAGCACAACTGTGATACACTGCATGAGCAAATTTGCCTGCAGTCTTTATATAAATGACATCTCTGTTTGATATTAAGCAATCTAAGAGAGATTCTACTTCAACACTTCCTACCAATCAAAATCAGTGCCTGTAAGTTAAATCCTTTTGTTGACATGTATTTAATGTGCTCAAGTACGACCAGCTCATGGTTTAAAGTAGGCATGAGTAAAACGTTTTAGATTTGAAATATTTTAATTTTAGAAGTGGGTTGCTGCAATCTTCTGATCACAATGGAAGAATGCAAACTCCAAGCAGGACCCAAAGGTGTTTTTCCAAAAGACAACTGGACTTAGTTTTTCCTTGAAAACATTTTTGCTAGAACACAAGTCTCCCAGTTTTGGTATATATGTGATTCATTTTATTGCAACTGATATTGGTCCAAAAAACTACCTCTGAGTTTATATCGGTCCACAGTCTCAGGTAAATCAGACAGGAAAATCAACTAGATGAACTAATTCTACTTTATTGTAAGACTATATTAACAGAACCTTACAAGTCTTAAAATACAAACTTCTTGTTGCTACTTTTAATTGTCTAATCCATTAAGACAAATCCTTGCTAAAATTCTTTCTCTGGCTGTTGAGACACTAGAGCAGAGGTCTTCAAACTTGGCATCTTTAAGACTTGTGGACTTCAACTCCCAGAATTCTCGGAGAATTCTGGGAGTTGAAGTCCACAAGTCTTAAAGTTGCCAAGTTTGGGGACCCCTGCACTAGAGGTTTCTCTTCTCTGATGGTTTCCTAGGCAGCGTCTCTTTCCTTCATCCCCAAGGTCATTCACACATTCCATTCCATTCCATTCCATTCCATTCCATTCCATTCCATTCCATTCCATTCCATTCCATTTATTATTTATCTATCTATCTATCTATCTATCTATCTATCTATCTATCTATCTATCTATCTATCTATCTATCTATCTATCTATCTATCATCTATCTATCTATCATCTATCTATCATCTATCTATCTATCATCTATCAATCTATCTATCTATCTATCATCTATCTATCTACTATCTATCTATCTATCTATCTATCTATCTATCTATCTATCATCTATCTATCATCTATCTATCTATCTATCTATCTCTATCTATCTATCTATCTATCTATCTATCTATCTATCTATCTATCTATCTATCTATCTATCTATCTATCTATCATCTATCTATCTACTATCTATCTATCTATCTATCTATCATCTATCTATCTATCTATCTATCTCTATCTATCATCTATCTATCTATCAATCAATCATCTATCTATATCTATCTATCTATCTATCTATCTATCATCTATCTATCTATCTATCTATCTATCTATCTATCTATCTATCTATCTATCTATCTATCTATCATCTATCTATCATCTATCTATATATCTATCTATCTATCTATCATCTATCTATCTACTATCTATCTATCTATCTATCTATCTATCTATCTATCTATCTATCTATCTATCATCTATCTATCATCTATCTATATATCTATCTATCTCTATCTATCTATCTATCTATCTATCTATCTATCTATCTATCTATCTATCTATCTATCTATCTATCTATCTATCTATCTATCTATCTATCTATCTATCTTGTCAATCTCGTATTAGATAAACATATAAGTATATACATAATTTGAATACATGAAATGAATAAAAGTAAAAGGACAGGGACGGTAGGCACGATGGTGCGCTTATGCATGCCCCTTAAAGTTCTCTTAGGAATGGGGTGAGGTCAACAGTAGACAGTCTAAGGTTAAAATGTTGGGGGTTTGGGTATGAAACCACAGAGTCGGGTAGTGTATTCCAGGCATTGACAATTCTGTTGCTGAAGTCGTATTTTCTGCCATCGAGTTTGGAGCATCATCTATTCTTTCCCACATGCAAACCAAGCCCCAAAGTTATTAAAAAGTCAGGCCCATCTGAGCACCAACTCGTACCTTACTACATGGAGCAATCCAATAAGCCATTGACAGGAATGGCAATCCAACAGCTACAGCAAGAACCACTAAAAACTTCACTGCCATGGTCTGTTGTCGTAAACCCGACAGATTCTCGTACCAGATTGAGAGAAGCTGTTGCTGGCAGTTTGGATGTGCAACAAACTGCAAAAAAGAAAGAAAGAAAGAAAGAAAGAAAGAAAGAAAGAAAGAAAGAAAGAAAGAAAGAAAGAAAGAAAGAAAGAAAGAAAGAAAGAAAGAAAGAAAGAAAGAAAGAAAGAAAGAAAGAAAGAAAGAAAGAAAGAAAGACAAAGAAGCGTTAGCCATAATCTGCCACTCACCTCAAAAGTAGGATTCTAAAGCAACATTAAAACAGAAAAACATCTAAGTAATCTTCACACCACAGTCGCAAAGGAAACATGAAACTTAAAGTCAGAGAAAACCTCTTTATGTGCCTTATGTCTTTTTCTAAAGTAGAGAATTTTGATTACTTAACGAAAGAAACAGAAGAAATTCAGCAACAGAATTGCTGAATTTAGTTTTCAGCAATATTGCTTTTAAGAAGATTTTCCTTCCAACAAATGTCCCCAGGCGACTACTACTATAAATAAGAGCATAAAATGTGCTAGACTGAGTCAAGTCAATGGTACATTTTACTGTATCCTGTTAAAATATTACTTTAATAATATCTTTGGGATTTTTGCAACACGAGTCTGATGACAGGAACCATTCCCTTTTATGATATTACAACATCTCATAAAAGAAGTACCTGTGGTTACCCGAAAATAAGACAGGGTCTTATTTTCTTTTGACCCCCGAAATATGGCCTTGGCCTTATTATTGGGGGAGTCTTATTATTTTGGAGGTGCAGGAGGCCCCTCAACCTTGGCCTGCTGCAGGGGGACAGGTGCCAGAGTGCCAACCAGCAGCTCTCACCCAATCCTTGTCGGCAATGCTGCGGGCAAGAACCGGCCATGCTGATCCCGCTTCATGGCTGCGCAGACAGCCCGCACCGGCCACTGCTTGGAGCTCCAGCACCAGTCCCCCTCCCCCCAGTCCCAGGTCGACAGGCTGGCAAGAGTTTTTTGTGGCTGCTCTTTTTGTGGCCGCCACTAAGAGAAGGGGCATGCGAGCTAGGGTTTGCAGGAGCGGCCTCCGCGAGGCCGTTCCGCGTGGATGGCAGGTGTGTGTGGGGCGCGTGGGGCATGTTCCCCCTCCCTTCCCCCCACAGCCTCACCTCCTCACGTCGTGTTGTTTGCGCGGCAGCTGCGCATGAGTCTAAGTATTTTGGGGGGGCTTATTTTTGGGGGGCTTATTTTTGGGGGGGCTTATTTTAGCGCATGCGCTTGAAAGCCCAATTGGGCTTATTATCAGGACAGGTCCTAGTTTTGGGGAAACACGGGACAGAAGCAATTGGTATTGAAAATGAAAAATGCATTTTTGGATATTTTAATAGCCATATCTGAACACCATCTCTATAGCTAGTATAACTATAGCTATTAAAAAGCTTTAATTCTCTTTTCACTTTTCTGCTTACATGAAGTTGGCCCTCAATTGTTCAATCTTTATGAGGCTGCAGGGAGAGGTGGAGGGCTTTCAAAAAATTTTTAAGAGAGATTTAATTTGCTTGTTTTGGAATTTTAGAGGTGTTAATATATATTGTTAAACATATTGGAGATTTAAAACACTAATATATACATTACAACAATATATGTACCATCTTGGTACATTTATCCTGAATTTTAGCAGCTGATCTTGGTAACTGTGGGGCTGCATATAATTTGCATTTCCAACAGAAGAGAATATCTATAGCTCAGGGTTGAACTATGGAGTCCTTGGTGCTCTTTGAGTTGGTAGTTTGCTTGCAAATGCTTCATTACCTAAGTAAGTGTGGAGTTTGCTCCCTGTTATGTATAGCAGCTTGCCTTGCCAGTATTGTTGGGAGTAAGGTTTTCTCTTTGGTGGTCCCTTGATCTAGGTATTGTTTTCTGCTGAATTGTTTGAAACTGTGATAAACTGAGAGCCACCTGGAAAAACTAAATCCCAAAAAATGTTAGGGAATTCCTGGAAGCTTAGCATTCAACAAATCTGTCCTCCACAGACATAGAGGTAAACCACATTTACACACAATTCAAAAGACAGAATAAAAAAAGCTAAGAAGGAAACAAAAAGACCAGAATAGCCCCTTTCCCTCCAGATAAGCCAGGATTAACATCTCACAACAATCAAGCAGAAAACAATACCCTAATCAAGGAACTATCACACTCTACCAACACTGGTAGGGCAAGCTGCTGAATCTAAACAGGGAATAAACCCCACACTCACTAGCATTGATGATGTTACCTAGTTGAGTAATGAAATGTTTGCAAGCAAACAACCAAGCTCAGAGAGCACCAAAGATTCCACAGTTTCCAGCCTGTGGTTATTCATATCTGGTTGAATTTGCATTGGCTTATTTATTTATTTAACACACATATAGATACAGCCATGTATCAATGGATCTCTAGATGGTAATCAAGGATGAAAACTGAATGCAATTATGAATATTGGTTTAAAGGAGAAAAAATACAAATGAGAGACCACAATAAAAACTTCATAGCCGTAGATCATGTACAATCAGTTGTGGATTTGCAAAAGAAGGAAATCCATAATTATTATGATTTGTTATTTGTGGTATAAGTCTATTACATTTTTGGAACTGAGAATATATTTTAGTTTGTTTATACTGTATTTAAAGTAATGATGGACTCAACTAATTATTTTAATTTTCTGGAGTTAAACATACTAGAAAATTATATATCTTTTTTTTATTATCCACTAAGATTTGGCAGCATGATTTTTAATGGCTGTCAAAAAGTGGGACTTATTGATGACATATGACCAAAGAGTTGTGGGTAATTCCTTGAAAGCAAGGAAAGCCTACAAAAAATGCCATCAAGTTAAGAAGTAGACTGATCAGCACCAATCATTCTCCAAGATATATGAATATCAAAAATTTAAATGCTACAGGATGCTGCTTTGAGACAAGGATGTCACACTACTTAAGACTATTTTTGGTGTTCCATGCTAACAGTATTGAATAATTGTGAGGGGCATAACTAAAAACCTTCAGAACTCACTTTTTTGACTTCATATTTTATAGCTCGTTTTAAGCGACTCAGACTTGGACGTCCATGCTCCCCATGGTTCAGTTCAACATCTCCGTTGAGGATAGCTTCCACTTCTTCTGTGTTTCTGCACAAATCAAGAAGTCCAACCACAAAGTCCTTGCACTGCATTGATAATTTTTTGTAATCGTTCTTTGAAGGAAAAGAAGTTGATAAGTAAACAGTCTCTCCCATTCCAAGTAACACAAGAGTACAAAAGAACTCTCTTAGTAGGCTGTTGGAAGTAGGAAGGCTCTACTACAGAATGTGTTCTACTTTGGGTCTAGCTGTGGAATTTTCTGCTCCCCAATGGGTGAAGATTAGTGAATGTTATACCAGTGAATAATGGAACATTAACTTCCAAGAAATTAGAGATGACTGTAAGATAATGGAGTGGGGTGTTTGGCATTCAATGTTAAATATAGCAATGCAATTCTTAGGAACCATATGTCAGTCTTTGTAGGAGATAACCGGGATGAATGAAGAGACTCAAGACTGATGACATGTTTGGCCAGTGGACATGTCATCAGTCTCGAGTCCCTTCATGCAAGAGCGGGAGTCTATGCAAGAGCAGGATTTAACCATGGCATATTTGACTGGTCGACTGTTGGAGGAGGAACAGAAACAGCTGGAGAGGCGACCAGGAAAGGGAGGAGAGAACACTCAGCACAGACCAGCATCTACAACAGTCCAGGATGCCGGCAGAGCAGCTGAGACAGTTTATACAGTGAAGAGATGCTACATGTGTGGTTCTACAGAGCATCTCCGGAGACGCTGCCCTGAGAGGAGAAACAGAGGAACCGGCGAGACAAGGGCGCAGGACTATTCAACACATGAGGAGTGGTTATCCATCGTCGTTTTCCCTGGCAGCAACAGTGTCTGAAAACACCAGGAACACTTGGTTGTTGGACAGTGCGGCGAGGCAGCATATGGCAAATGACCCACAAGCGTTTTCTGGTTTGAGACCAACTAAGCAAACATGTGTTAGGTTGGCTAATGGTCAAAGAGCTGCTGTAAAAGGGGAAGGTAATGTTTTATGTACCTGAGATAGGAGAAACATTGTACAATGTCCTATATGTACCTGCATTAGATCATAATCTGTTATGTGTATCCAGGTTAGACGGGCAGGGTTATGAAATACTGTTTGCAGGAGGCCAGTACTCCATTAGGAAAGGTGGAAGGATACGTGCAAGAGGGGTTAAGAAGGATGGCCTGTACATTCTCGGGAAGCAGGAGGCAAGGACATAATAGGAAAAAAACCCATCATGAATATGTTAAAGCATTCAGCTTTAAATAGGAGGAGTGTCACAGTAATGATGATTTAATAGCTAACCAGCTGATGTAAGGCTGTAGATAGATAGATAGATAGATAGATAGATAGATAGATAGATAGATAGATAGATAGATAGATAGATAGATAGATAGATAGAGATAGATAGATAGATAGATAGATAGATAGATAGATGATAGATGATAGATAGATAGATAGATAGATAGATAGATAGATAGATAGATAGATAGATAGATAGATAGATAGATAGATAGATATAGATAGATAATAGATATAGATAGATGATAGATGATAGATAGATGATAGATAGATGATAGATAGAGATAGATAGATAGATAGATGATAGATAGACGATAGATAGATATAGATAGATGATAGATAGATAGATAGATGATAGAGATAGATAGATGATAGATAGATGATAGATAGAGATAGATAGATAGATAGATGATAGATAGACGATAGATAGATATAGATAGATGATAGATAGATAGATAGATGATAGAGATAGATAGATAGATAGATAGATAGATAGATAGATAGATAGATAGATAGATAGATATAGATAGATAATAGATATAGATAGATGATAGATGATAGATAGATAGATGATAGATAGATAGATAGATGATGATGATAGATAGATAGATAGATAGATAGATAGATAGATAGATGATAGATGATAGATAGATAGATGATAGATAGATAGATAGATAGATAGATAGATAGATAGATAGATAGATAGATAGATAGATAGATAGATAGATAGATAGATAATAGATAGATAGATAGATAAACTGATTTACGTTTGGCCTTCAAAATATATTTGCTATACTGCACAACTTGAAATAATGTAGAGCAGTGGTAAAACTGCCTATAAAACCTATAAAACATAGGTTCCATTTTGAGCAATTTTGATTACATCAAAAAAGGATTAGGTGAATGTGTTTACTAAGTAGATAAATATTTGCAGGACTTATAGGTTGATCTGTTCTACTGAGTGCTACATAACTCCTCGTGTCGATGAATCAAATCAGAGAGATGAGTAATCAAATGTTAAAAATCAAATCATTTACTATAAAAACCAGGAACCAATTGTCTAATTATAATAAGGCAAATTCATCATCCACAGGGATAGTGACAGCAACCCTGATGAAATAACCAACTCTACTGATTTTCTGAAAACCAAGAGGAAGGAATGGAAGGCTTCTGCAGATCTTACAAAATAGCAATAGCAATAATAGCACTTTTCTTATATACCGCTTCATAGTGCTTTACAGCCCTCTCTAAGCGGTTTACAGAGTTCAGCATATTGCCCCCAACAATCTGGGTCCTCATTTTACCCACCTCGGAAGGATGGAAGGCTGAGTCAACCTTGAGCCTGGTGAGATTTGAACAGCTGAACTGCTGAACTAGCAGTCAGCCTGCAATGGCTGCATTTAACCACTGCACCACTTCAGCTCTTCAAAAAAAAATTGGTGATGCTACTTCTTGTCTAAGGAAGATGGAATTTAATGGAAAAAAAATAATACAACTAATACATAACTGAATGATCAGATAATGAACAATCAAGGAACAGAAGCCCTGGAATTTATGGCCAATTACAAACCTATTAAGAAAATAAGTTATGAGTGATATATAACAGGGGTCTCCAACTTTGGCAACTTTAAGATCTGTGGACTTCAACTCCCAGAGTTCCTCAGCCAGCTGGCTGAGGAATTCTGGGAGTTGAAAGTCCACAGGTCTTAAAGTTGCCAAGGTTGAAGACCCCTAATATATAATAGGAAACCCAACATAGCAATATGGTTTTGCAGTTCTGGCTTTCTCTCCCCTGCCCAGAGAGTAGAAAAAGTCATTCTGATCAACAGCCTTCTTTGGATCAGGCCCAGATTTTAATGCAGTGCTATTTTCAAGTTTTAGCTTGCAGAAAAAAAAACTGTAAGCTACTTTAAACATGCTTTTCTTTCGATCTTCTGTTTTGTGAATAAAGTACAGTTGTTTTTTCTTAAATTATGGTTCAACTGTTTCATGCAAAAGGCAGATGGGTTTTAATTCAATACATTTTAATTTATGGGATAGCAATAATGAGAGGTTGTCCTAAACAGACTAAAAAAAATTCACCATTCCAAAAACCCTCCCTTGCCTGCAAGTTTCTCTAAGAATTAGAAGAAGAGGAAGTTCAAATTCTATGATAAAAATCAATAAACAGAATTCAGAGACCTCCGATTCCTTTCACTCTTTTAACGTAAAATTTTAAAATTATTACTAGCCACAGAGACGACTGTAATAATACCAGTGTTTTATTACTTGCATGACTAAAAAAAATCAACTGTACTTTTGTGTCATTTGAAGCCATTATCCATTACTTAATTAATTCTAAGTTTATTTAACTCCAGTATCAGGGTGGTCTGCAAAGTTTAAATATGAATTATTTAAAAATATGATGCAGTTTTAGAAAGTTATCTAAAATGTAGACATAACAATCATTAGCACATTTTACCCTACTGTAGTCTAATGCATTTTATTATTTTGGATAGAAAAATTCTCTTCCAAATTTGGAAAAATATTTAAAAAGTAAAGATTTCCCCTGCCTAGTCATGTCTGACTTCAGGGGCGTTGCTCATCTCTGTTTCTTAGTCAAGAGACCCAATGTTGTCTAAAATCATTTCCATGGTCATGAGGCCAGCACAGCAATACATTGAGGCAGTGGAACCCTGTTACCTTCCCACCAAAATGGTACCTATTTATCTACTTGCATTTGAATGCTTTCGAACTGGAAGGTGGGCAGGAGCTGGAGAAAGTAATGGGAGTTCGCCCCATCACGCGGCACTTGGGTCTCAAACCTGGACTGTCAGCTTTCTAGTGACAAGTTTACTGTCTTTAACCGCTGAGCCATCATGTCCCCAGGAATATATTAATAATTAGTAATTAGTACCTATATTAGTTTTAACTTTGCAAACTGACTTGATATATGTGACTGAATTTCTTTTTACATCTAACTTAGAATGCAAAATATGGGAGTCAAACCTTCAAAGTCTACTTTAAGACTTTCTTAAAATGAGCCACATTGGCGCAATGGTTAGAGTGCAATACTGCAGGCTGCTTCTGCTGACTGCCTGCAATTTGGCAGTTCGAATCTCACCAGGCTCAAGGTTGACTCAGCCTTCCATCCTTCCGAGGTATATAAAATGAGGACCCAGATTGTTGGGGGCATTACGCTGACTCTGTAAAACTGCTTAGAGAGGGCTGTAAAGCACTTGTAAAGCGGTATATAAGTCTAAGTGCTATTACTGCTAGTGCTAAACTCTTTTTTATGACTTATGTGTTTTTTTATGATAATGGAAAAGAGTTTAAGATATTTACTCTGATCCAAAAGAGGTTATGTAATGACAACTCATGCCTATCCCTTGATTAACATCTTACCTTGAATTCTTTTTCGATGTTAGCAAGCACAGCCAACTCATTGCTGAGTTCTAAGGCAGTCATAACTGGGTCCTCACTTGACAAAGACAGATAAGCTGGACTCGCCAGACCTTTGTAAGCATTGATCCTGGATCTAGAATGGCTGAATGAGTCATTCTTTTGCTTCTTGTTGCATTCGCTGCATTTGCAGAAATAATCATGAGGCCTCTCAATCCGAGCTCCTTTCCTCAGCAGGATATGGACAATTTCATACTCATGGCAGTGAGCAGCGAGGATAATGGGGGTCACGTCATGGGAGAAGCGAGTTCCGTCCTCATCGTAGGCGTAAAAGTCATCATGTTGCAACTCCGATTGACTGGGGCTTGTGGCCAGTCTTTTCCCTTCTGCAAATGCCGGATGGTTCAAAATGGCTTCAACGATTCGGATGTAGCCTTTGCTAATGGCTAAGAGCAGCGCATCTCCAACCCGTGACAAGTTTTCCTTCTTAAGTAACAGTTCCGTGATTTCCAGGTGTTCGTTTGCCACAGCCAGTTGCAACGCATTCTGGCCCATGTAATCCACACAGTTCACGTTGAGCGATGTGCATTCCTCCAGCATTTTACGGACTACAGGGATATTGCCATATTCTGCCGCTTCCAGAAAACGCTCTTCTTCGATAGAAAGGCTGGTTGAATGATCGTTAAACATATATGCCGGGCCCCGGATGGCAGATCTTCTTCCTTTCTCTCTAACTACAGTCTGTTGGCGAAAGCCATGCCGGTTCTCAGCACCTCTACTAAAAAGAAAGAGAGGATTAATGCTTTGGCCATCTTCCTTCTTAAAGGATACATTTGTCAGGTGTAAGGAACAAGGAGAGAGAGACAAGGAGCTGAATAGAGTGGTATGCTTATTGCTACTCGCCTGTAGACAGAAATCTGGTCACACTAAATCTCACACACTCACACACAACTACTAGGTATGCACTGATCTCCTCTCAGCTGCTTCCTTCCCATCAGCGACTCAAGGTTAGCCAGCTTCTTCCCTCTTCCCCTCAACTCACCTTGAAATTCCACAACATTTTCAGGACCATCTGTGGAATGTTACTTCAGGCTCTATGCAATGCTAAGCTAGATCTTCAGCTAGGTCTCTTGCAACTTCTCTGTAGACTAACAAAATAAAATTAATACTTGAAAAAGATGCATATCCTGTAATCCTTGAACTGTCTGCTTGAATGTGGATTCCAGAACGCTCGAAATATTTTACTAGGTTGTAATGTTTAATGTGTTAGGAAATATAATTGTTTATATACATGGGAGTGGTATTAGTCAAATTAATATTGAATTAATTATGTTTAACCCTATTTAATGTTATATTAAAATTAAATCCAATTTAATTTTGGTCTTCCCCATGCCCAGTTTTTTATCTTATCCAGTAAAACTATCCAGTTTTATCTTTTAATGAATTTTTGGCATATATTCCCCATTATACTATATCCTCCAAATTGTATAGATGAACAAGCTCGGAAAAGAGTATCTGTAGCTCAGGGTTGAACTGTTGGATCCTCTGAGCTTGTCTGATTTCTTGCAGATGTTGCAATACCCAACCAGGTAACATCATTAGTACTAGGCTTTGTCTTCCAGTAATTATAGCAATAGCAATAGCACTTAGACTTATATACCGCTTCATAGTGCTTTACAGCCCTCTCTAAGCGGTTTACAGAGTCAGCATATTGCCCCCAACAATCTGGGTCCTCATTTTACCGACCTCAGAAGGATGGAAGGCTGAGTCAACCTTGAGCCGGTGAGATTTGAACAGCTGAACTGCTGAACTAGCAGTCAGCTGAAGTAGCCTGCAGTGCTGCACCCTAACCACTGCGCCACCTCTTTGACTTTTTTTATATATTGTGATCTGTTCATCATCACCATGGTTTGGCCTTTGTCTGCTGGTAGGATGATATTAACTAGTTGGATAATGAAATATCTACATAGAAACTGATCAAGTTCAGAGAGCACCAAGGACCCCACAAAGCCTGGAAAAGGATGCAAATATCATTAAAAGATTTAAAATTTTATGAATTGAAATTGTTTCCTCTAATAACCAGTAAAAACAACCGAATTTATTTCTAGTCCATATTATCTTCACACTGTTTTCAAGCTTGATATCATATACTTTTTACATTCGTCTATTTTCAAGATGTGTATTTAAGCTATTTATATGTTTAAATTTTTACCTACCTTTTTTCTCAAAGTTTTTTCAAAATGCATATTTAAATGCCTAACTTGATCACATTTTAATTGTTGAGAGCGAGAGCAGCTTTGCAGCAATGGCACCGAAATGAATTCTGTCTGTTTAAGTTCTAATAAGCGCATCCATCTAAGACACGGGTGTCAAACTGAAGGCCCGCGGGCTGGATCCGGCCCAGGGGTGCTTAAATCTGGCCCACGGAACCAGCCTGGCAATAGCAAAGGACTGGCCCATGGTGGCTCTGGCAGCCAAAATGGGGGGGGCGCCCCCCATGCCCCATTTTGGCTGACAAAGTGCTGCAGGAGGCTGTCCAGGCCGAAAACGGGCTGTGGGAGGCCGCACGTGGCCCCCACACCCCATTTTGGCCAGCAAAGTGCTCCAGGAGGCGGCCATCCCATCTCCTCCCGCCGGCCCGTGGAGAATTACAATGCTGATCTGACCCCCGAAGAAATCCAGTTTGATACCCCTGATCTAAAGTAATAGATCAGCGCCTATAGAAATTTGCCTGCATTTGAGTATTAGTATTTTTACATTCAGTAGAACAAAAATAATACCTTAACGAAGAGAGAATGAAAACCGCTGAAGGTAATCTTTGCTACTGATTCATCCTATGTACTCATTTGCATTTAATATCCACTTAAATCAATGTCATTGTAATTATCTCTTCACCTGATTGCAATTACTCCGTTTTTCTTTGAAAATTATTTTTTTCAGACATACAAAGAATGTATTTAGGCTCAACAGGATAATTATTTCAAAACCTGATCCATATCTAATCGGTGACTTTCAAAACTCTGCATTTTCTTGGAACTGTAAAAAATATACCTGTAATAATATATTAGAAGCGCCATATCATCTGAGACTTAGATGAAAATTGGAAAATCTTTCTGAATTGTTTAGTTTTTAAAAAGCTGTCAGATCTGGACATTTTGTTCATAAATTAAAGTTCATAAATGTTGGCTTAAGTTTTATATTTTAAAAACTGCCTAGCAATCATTACAGTATTGTTAATTGCAGCTGATGAAAATTTGCTTATGTTATCTGCGGTAGCTTCAGTTTCAATTTACTTTGCTCACTATCCTTCCCCAGAACTTTTAAATATTATAATAGATGCACTGTGAAGTATACTTGCAAGACAATCTTTTCAAATAAAAAAAAAAATCTGAAGAACATTTTTAGAGTCAAATTCTTAAACTGAATTACCTTGCTTTGAAATAAAACTTAAAGTTAGAATTGCAGACATTTTCCTGCCAAAAAAGGCAGTCTAAGTCACCTGCGTCCCCACATAAAAGAAAATTCGCCTCCTATCCAGACTTACAAAAAAAATGAAGAGAATTTGTCTGAAGCAGACAAATTTGTGAATTTTTAACAACTGAAGCACATGACTCACACGGAATGCAAAAACCGGGAGGAGAGTTGTGGAAGGTTTATCATTGAAACATTGCAACCAGCGGTGAGTTGCTCCCGGTTCAGACCAGTTCTTAGAACTGGTAGCGCCGACGGCGGGAAGCTCCGCCCACCTGCCTGGGACGCTTCTGCACATGCGAGCGCAAACCGCTGGCAAAATTATTTACAATCCACCACTGATTGCAACCATGTGGAAATGGAACAACTGGCATGCTTATTCATTTTTGTTAAAATGTATGTCTTGCTAGAGAAAATAACTCTAATCTGATGGATCTTTATTACAACTTTTTCAAAAATAGGAGAGTAATGAGTATCTGACTGAAATAAAACTGACAGGAATACTAGGATAATACTAATACTAATAATACTAGGATAGATACATTTCACCAATTAAAGGAAAGTCAATCCCATCGAATACAGCTGTCTATGGAGATTCTTAGTCATTCAGGTCAGGGTTGTCCCAAAGGTGCTTTTTCAAGAGGCAACTGGACTTTCTTGGTTTTTCTTTGAAGACAAAGCGAAACGTCTTCAAAGAAAAACCAGAAAGTCCAGTTGCCTCTTGAAAAAGCACCTTTGGGACATATAATCCAGTATTCTATGTTAGAGGGAGAGAAAAGTTTAGAGCAGGGGTGTCAAACTCGATTTCATTGAGGGCCGCATCAGGGTTGTGTTTGACCTTGGGGGGCAGGGGGCTTGGCCAGGGTTGGCATGATGGGGTGACCGTGGCCAGGTCGACATCACTCATGTTGGGGGCACATGTGGTAGCCCGGGTGGGGCTGGGGAGATCCACTGTGTCCAGCAGAAAAAGGCGAGACCAGGGAGAGCGCCAAACCCTTGTCTTCCAGAGGAACTTCGTCGTCCCTCTCAAGCTATGTGGAGGACCACTCAGGGGTGGGTTCCTACTGGTGTAGACATCTACGTGCGCACCAGTAGTGGCCCACTGGTGACGTAATTTTTATTGGAATTTTCGGTGATTTTTTCGGGTTTGGATGGCTTCTCCTCGTCCTCTGCTTTGAAAAAAAAGCCCTCCCGCCCGCCCCCGGTTTAATACCGACCTTTATTTCTTCATCCGAAGCACAGCTGAGCAGTTCCTCAGCTGTGTTTTGGGCTGAAATGTCCTTCTGAGCATGCGCGGAAGTGAAATCACGCAATAAGACACACGCGTGCGGCGAAACGTCGCAATGCGCACTGGTAGCAAAGGTAACTGGAACCCTTCCCTGGGATCACTAGATGGCAGTGCAGGCTGTCCAGAGCCCTAGGCAGCAGAAAGCAAGCGTCCAGCCCGGTTCTCGAGCTCCCAGGGCACATGGACCCCACAGCCCAGCCCAGCCCCACTGGGCTGGTTAGAGGCATTCAGGAAGCTCGAAAGTATGGACAGTCTTCTGATACCATCATCCTCTAGCAAGTATTTGAAGCATGTACTCTGTGATTCAGGAGATTGTACTGTATATACCAGTGTTTCTCAAACTTGGCAACTTGAAGATGTGTGGGCTTCAACAGAATACTCATTTTTTTTCCATCCAAGCAGAATTGGCTCTGCACTGAATATGTTTAAAGATTTTCACTGAGCTTATTTTTCTTTATTTGTCACTCTTGGTGAACCAGTGCAGTTCTGACACCACATAACAAAATTTACAAGGTAGTATCAAATGAAACCATTTATCTCTGTTTGAAATGTCAGTGATAAAATGTACTATCTACAGGGCCCCCTTTTTTTAAGCTTCCCACATTCTTCTATACAGTTGCAGATATAAAATATATTAACCTTTTGATCTAAAATTCAAAACACACAGTATGTCTATAATCATACTGGAGAAAGACTGGTATGTCACAGATCTGTTGGAAATATAAACTGCATGTTCTTTTAGTAGCAAAAAGCACATTAGCAGCTGAGATTCCCTTACAATGAATGTGCTTCCAAAACATGTTAAAAGACATGTGTAAATAAATGCTGCCCAATAAATTTTCGAAATGTGATTCCAATTTGCAATTACATAACTATACTTTGTTAAATTATAAAGGGATTGCTATGTAGTGGTCAGAAAGGGCTAAGTATACTAACACTTCTTATTTAAAGAGGCTTTAGTGCAGTGGGTCCCAACCTTCCTAATGCCGTGACCCACGCCCCGCCCCCGCGACCCCACCGTGACCCACCCCGCTGCCGCCATTTGGGTTCTTTTACCCTCTGCACATGCGCAAAGCGTGCTGTGCATGCACAGAGGGTAAACTAACCCAAATGGCGGCAGCGGGGTGGAGCATGGTGGGGGCGTGGGTTGTGGGGCGTGATATGGCCAGGCTTGTGGCAGTGGGGAGGGGAGCTGAGGATGCTGGGGCGACCCCTGGGAAATGGTCATTCGACCCCCAAAGGGGTCCCGACCCCCAGGTTGGGAACCGCTGCTTTAGTGAATTGTGGTCTCAGCGCAGATTCAAGTGGACTTTCTCCTATACAGTTCCATTTTAGTCTGTTTTAAATATTCTGCATTTTTTTCTAAAAGCTTCCCAATTCAGCATTATCTGGGAGTGCATGAAACTGTGCAAAAGTTTATAATCACTATGTAATTTGCTTCCTAGAAGTGGTGCATGCATTTTAATACAGGTAGTCACTGCTTACTGGAACACTCAAAGTTATAAGCAGAGTTCATGGAGAACATGAAAGTAAAATATTTGCAAATTGTAGTCTGATTTAACAACCATGGTGATTCACTTAATCACCAAATGGGAAATAGTATCATGTTGTTTAGAAACCCCAGTGCTTAGCAAGCAGACACACCTAACACCAATAGTCTATTCAGCTATGTCCAGTGCTCTAAAACTTTAGCAGCAGCAGCAGTAGCATCAACAGCTTAAAAAAACCTAGGCAGGTGTATCCATATTGAATTCTAGGTTTACAATTAGTCCTGTCAGTTCTGTTACAGCGTGTTCCAGTTATGCTAAATTTCACTTTACTAAATGTGTGGCTGCAATTTTTTTTTTACCTCTCTGGCTGTGAAATTCTGGCAGAATACATTTGGAAGGCACCAGATTGGAGGTCGTCATTCTATAAGATATGAAGATAACCAGAAAATCCTCAAAGCAGAATTGTCCACAGTTAATCTTTGTCTCCTGTAGTTGTTTTCAAAATCCATCTAAGCTAGTAGCCATCAACACATCTTATAGAAGTAATTGAGGTCTGGTACATACAATGATGTGTGTTTTTTATTTTATTTTATCCCATGTAAATCATTATATTACACTGTCATAAATTTCTAATCCAGAATACTAATCCAGAATACTAAAAAACAATCATGTTGCTCATTTCAGACTATGAGATTTTTCTCTGTAGAAACAACCCTTCCTTACCATAGTCTTTGTTTTCGAGTAAATGCCATTTCCTTCCCTCAGATATATGAATGTCTATCATTCTCTTTGAGGAAAATAGAGACAAAATGTGCTTTTTACTTAAGACCTACCAAAAACTTTGTTGCTCATTTTCTTTTCTTTTTAAAAAAACTTTTTAAACTTTTTAAAATTTCAAAGCAGAAAATATCAAAATATTTGCAACAGTGGAAAGGAAAACTTTGGGTGTCCTCCTAGACCCACAGCTAAAACTGGAACAACATCTTTCAGCTGTGGCTAGGGGGACCTTTGCACAAGTACGTCTTGTGCACCAATTGCGACCCTACTTGGAGAAGGAGGCACTTCTCACAGTCACTCATGCCCTTATCACCTCACGGCTGGATTACTGCAATGCGCTCTACATGGGGCTACCCTTGAAGAGTGTCCGGCGACTGCAATTGGTGCAAAATGCAGCTGCGCGAGCTGTGGTGGGTGTACCCAGATGCACCCACGTAACACCGATCCTCCACCAGCTGCATTGGCTGCCCATTAGTCTCCGGATCCAATTTAAGGTGTTGGTCGTTACCTTTAAAGCCCTACATGGCTCAGGGCCAGGTTACCTTCAGGACCGCATCCTGCCGCATACCTCCCTACGACCGGTTAGGTCCCACAGAGTTGGTCTCCTCCAGGTCCCATCGACCAAGCAATGCCGGTTGGCGGGGCCGAGGGGGAGAGCCTTCTCTGTGGGAGCTCCCTCCCTTTGGAACCAACTCCCTCCGGAGATCAGGACTATCCCTACCCTGCTGGCCTTCTGTAAAGCAATAAAAACTTGGCTCTTCCGGCAGGCGGGGTATGAGTGAAAGTTCTTTTAAAAGATTGATAGTATTTTAATATGTTTTTAAAATTGTTTTTTATTGATTATATTTCTATACCTGTTGTTAGCCGCCCAGAGTCCCCCGGGAGTTGGGCGGCATAGAAATTTTAATAAATAAATAAATAAATAAATGAATAAATAAATAAATAAAACCAATTCTTTTCACTGCATATTTATCTGAGGAGATACTTAGCTTACAATTATTCAAGTCCTGATATTGATTGTGGGTTCTAAATTTAGCAGGAGGGAAAATACAGAGCTACAGTTTATCAAAGAATCTTACCACATACACAAGTGCAAACAGCCCTTCCTATTTCATTTGTCTTTCAGGAAACACACTGCCAAAAAGAAATCAGTGCAAATGCATTTAGGAGTTTGGTAATAAAGTGATGACAATGACTAGCGGCTGCTTTAAAGTGATAAATCACCACCATCATCATCATCACAAAGTACAAAGCCCAGCAAAAGAAATAAAATGACTCTGGCAAGAGAAAGCAAAGGCAATACTAAAGGTAATATTTTAAGTGCAATCCCAAAACAGGTGGAGCATCACTTGAACACCATCGGCACTGACAAAATGACCATCGGTCAATTGCAAAAGGCAGCTTTGTTGGGAACAGCTTACATCCTGTAACAATACCTCTAAGAGGATCAAACATCATGTTAAGGTGAGAATAAATCTCATAGAGGCGATGTGGTTCTTTTCTTGGAATTCAAACATTTAGAAATAAAGCCGAGATTAAAAGTCTAATAGAAAATATTTATTTCGGTACAAAAACAATAAATTCTGAATAGTTACATTTTTGCTAAGGAAATGCGACCGTTCCGGTCAAGAGCCAAGTCAAAGAGAAAATAATGGAGAATCAGGAATGCACACATGCGCAGAAGATCACACCACGTGTCCTGCTTGTATTGGAATGTACCATAATATTAGGATAGGGATGCATCACCCTGCATATACATACAACTGACAATATTCACTACGTGACACATCAATATCTGCCTATCTCAGGTCCTTGGAAAGGACTCGACAGCTGGATAAAAATACCAAATCCAATCTAAAACATCTATGACCATGTGACCAACCATTATAATTCTTAATGATTATCAATTCCAGGTGATAATGACTTTGAATACACTGGTATTATTAGGGGACAGAATAAACTCAAGTATCTTTCAAGAGTGGACAAAAGATGAAGAAAGGCAGGAATCCAAGTGGCAGTAGATCTGAGAAATCAGAGATAGGAAAGTGACTTGAGCAACAAAATTTAAGATCAGAATCTTGAGGAATGGAAGTTTAGATACAGAATGTAAGACTAAGTATGATGTCAGGAGTTTCACATATTTTGTCCCGCAGATAAAAAAGTAGCAATAGCAATAGCGCCGAGGTGGTGCAGTGGTTAAATGCAGCACTGCAGGCTACTGCTAGTTCAGCAGTTCAGCTGTTCAAATCTCACCGGCTCAAGGTTGACTCAGCCTTCCATCCTTCTGAGGTCGGTAAAATGAAGACCCAGATTGTTGGGGGCAATATGCTGAACTCTGTAAACCGCTTAGAGAGGGCTGTAAAGCACTATGAAGCGGTATATAAGTCTAAGTGCTATTGCTAAGTGCTATAAAAAAGTAATCTTTGGGAAGGAAGACATGTTTTGGACTGCAGCTACAGAAGAGAGCAACCACTGGTGTAGTGGTTGGCGTGCTGGACTTCAACTGGGGATACCCTTGTTGTACAGATAATCCTTGACTTATTACCACAACTGAGCCTGGAATTTTGTTTGTAAGTCATTGAGATCATAAATCCACGTGACCAGACTCAATTTTATGACCATTTTTAACAATGATTGCTAAGCAAGTCATCACAGTTTGTTAAGTGAATCATGTGGTTGTAAATCCAAATTCGGCTCATCCAGTTTTTGCTGTTGTTTGTTTTTTTGCTAGAAAATAACAAAAAAAAGTCACAAAACATGAGTATTTGACTGAGCAATGCTGCAACCAGTTGTAAATCAAGCCGGCTAACAAGCGCTTGAAATATGTTTACATAACTGCAGAGGTTGTGTGGCAGTCATTACTTTAAGAGGGATCATAAGTAACTTTTCAAGCCTGTTGTAATTTCCAATGGTTGTTAAGCAACTTGTCATAAGAAGAGAACTACTTGTACTACTTCCTTAGGCACCGAAACCATCTAGGAATCAGGGGTCTCCAACCTTGGCAACTTTAAGCCTGGTGGACTTCAACTCCCAGAATTCCCCAGCCAACCTAGACCCCTGATCTAGGTGACCTTGAGCCATTCAGCCCCAATCAGTGTCAGGTTCTGCATATAGTTGGCTGTAAAATAAACCCTTATGACATGATGCCTTGATGCCTTTGCTGTGTGAACAGGCAACTACAGTGCATAACAAGTGGATCCTGCAAGCAGGACCAACACTAAAAAAAATGTGGCAAATCCATGTTTAAGAGTTTCTCTCAGCAACTGCATTAATCCAATCATGTTTTCTGAGCATTATGACACAATGCCACGGTTTTCTTGGTATAAACAGCATAAGTCATACTAATGGACTTTCCATTACAATTTAATAGACTTATTCAAACCCAATTATTTTGTAAATACGGCATTTTGCTGAAAAGTCCCATTTATTCCACAATTATAAGTGCATTAGACATCAGTTCTAAATGGACAAAAATGCTTATTTGAAAAGTCTTGCAAATGGAGTTACCAATTAAGTTTATATCAAAACATGTAGGAGAGTGATAGTACCCAACTGAACAAAAATCCTGTAGATTTCAGATACAAAAATTACAATGTTTTTGAACAATACTCAGATCCAGAATTTAACATTATAACTTTAGGAAATGAACTTTGTAAATTAATAAGTGTTTAACAGACTACAGATCAGCAACTTTCTCACTGTAGCAGCATATATAGTGTGGAGGGGGGAACACATGGGGATCTAGAAGTTTTTCTTCTATATGGATTACAACAACTTTATGTGCAAAGCCAGTTTAAGTATCAGGCTATAAACTAGGAGGCTGTGAGTTCTAGTCCCACCTTAGACATGAAAGTTGGCTGGATAGCTTTGTGCTTTTTTCCTACTTCACAGGATTGTTGTTAATAGGGGAAAAATAGGAGGAGGAAAGAGTATTATGTATGTTTGTTGCCTTGAGTTATTATATAATAATAGAGGCAGGATAAAAATCTAATAAATGAATAAAGCATTAGCACTGAAAGTTTGCAAACCATAAACTATTGGCAGTGGTGTGGGGATGTGCTCCCTTCCAAATGGACATAAACAAATGTAATTTTAACAAAATTAATAAATTAATAAAATAGCCAAAATCTTAGGAAATCATTAAATCTCATGATATTTTGGCATTCCTAATGTCTAAAATTTAGCAAGCATTTAGATAACAATCCTAAAAACCCATGTGAGTTGAATGAAATTGTACAACAGTTGCAAGACCGTTGCAAGTTGAGTTGAAATTGTACAACAGTTGCAAGATTTAATCATCCTTTAATTAAAAAAAAGAATCTATATTTGACACCTGTATCAATAGTTCCTTGTAGAATAAAGATTACCTTGCAGGCAGATGTTGCCTAAGCAAAAGGGTTAAAACATTTTTAAGTCCAGAATATCCAGATAATATTAGGAAGAAGCCCAGAAAGACACCTCCCCAATTCAGAGGAGTATAAGAAGGGGGACAATGTACCGTGTTTCCCCAAAAATAAGACCCTGACTTATATTTTTTGAACCTTGAAATAAGCGCTTGGCCTTATTTTGGGAGAGGTCTTATTATTTTGGGGCGCGTGGAGCAAGACGGGGCTCTCTTGCCCTCTCTCTTACCTGATTTCCAGCTCTGTCTCCCTAACCCTAACCAGAGGAAATGGCGGGGACCAGCTGCACATGCGTTTAAATATTTTTGGGGAGGGATTATTTTCGGGGGAGGGATTATTTTTGGGGGAGGGCTTATTTTTGGGGAAGGGTTCATTTTCAGAGGAGGGCTTATTTTCAGGAGATGTCTTATTTTTGGGGAAACACGGTAGAACATAATCAGACTTGGACAACTATTATTAAAACTAAGGGAAAACAATGCTTAGATAAAATACTATTCAAACCCTTATCTTTGGTTGGCTCATCTAATGCAAAGATGGCCAAAATGGAAAACTGGATCTTTGCATGTGGGCTGTATATTCCATTTTCTGGAACATATTCTGTCCATTACTATAGTTCAAGGTTTTCTCTTTCTTTCTTTTAACTAAATTCCAGGATTGCAAGTTCAGTAAACTATGAGAAATAAACATAAGAAATTATATTTAAAAAAGACCAAACTCTATTCATGGAATAGAGAAATGTTATTTTCCCAATTTTATAGGCAGTATTACAAGCAATTTGTTTAAGACTCTCCAGGAATTAAATGAAAATTATTTCTTGTAGTATTTGTTTCTTACCAACTTACCAACTTCATCTGGATGCATCATTCTACATATTTATGTATATAACCAATAAATTGGACCCACAAGAAGGACTTACTTCTGGGTAGACATGCATAGGATTGTAGTGTTAATTTTATTATTTCCCAAACAATGTATGCCAAGAAATAACAATGGTGTCTCAAGCAACTTGCCACTGATTTCAGCTGCACCAAGATTTCACTCCTGGAATAGAAAAAACTATTAAATTTTCTTTAGCACCAAGCTGATGTTTACAATAAATATTGTACCATCTACTATAAATCAGATCACAACATGGAACTCAGAGAAGGCACAGACACATAAAGTCCATTGCGATACAGGGTTTTTCATGGTAGTATTTGGCATTATTTTAACAAAACAAAGAAATGCAGGAGCAGAATTCCTTATTTGGTTTCTAGAGGTGGTTATTTTGCTTTATGCCAAAGGTTTCTAAAAGATATATTTGGCATAAAGGACTAAAATGATCTCTCTTGGTTATATTGTACAAAAATAAAGGCATATGTTATCAAGCATGTCAACTTGCTTAGGTGAATGTTGACAATCCAAAGCACACAAACAAGACCTCACAGAGATTCATAACATCCACTGATATAACGAGACATCAGGAAAGGGATGTGGGGATATAATTTGATCCTTCTACTACTCAAGTCTTCTGGGATAACTTTCTTACAATCTATTTTTTTAAAACGCACACTAATTAACACCCTATTTGGTCATACCACCCCGTTTTTTCCAATTAATCCCTAAAAAATTTAAGCTCTCCATTAGTGATGTTTCACTCTTGCTTTCAGGATTGAGCAAAGTAGGTTGGGTTATTAAAATCAAACACAAAGCTATTAATCTATTGAACCATTTCTTCAACTAACCTAATATTGTCTGCTTGGACTGGCAGCTCCTCTCTATGGCTTTGCTTAGCTTTTCTTGACTATCTTTAAACCAGAGGTGCTGAACGGACGTCTGAACAAAAGGCATGCACCTCACACCATCATCCTATAGACCCACCCATCCAGATAAGTTTTACAGCCTAAAGAGTCATCTCTGTTTTACATGGCAGATACATCTCGGCAGAAATGCTAGGACAGAAGAGCATACCTTTCATCTCAGAATGGATGGAGTTTAGTTATTTGCTGTATGAAGAGATAATCCAAGGTTTAGAAACTGAAGGCAGAGCCCCAATAGCAGTCACTAGAGAGTTGGCCTCTTAGGCAGAGATGTTCTTAAACACTGCTTCAGCATCAGTCAGTAGCTCTTTAAGAAGGACCATCGCAGGAGGAATGGAGCATTTATCCTCCCTCCCTGGAAAAAGGCAGCCCAATTAAGGGAGTGGTGA
The DNA here is from genome assembly GCA_023053685.1 of Diadophis punctatus similis. Taxonomy (NCBI): domain Eukaryota; kingdom Metazoa; phylum Chordata; class Lepidosauria; order Squamata; family Dipsadidae; genus Diadophis; species Diadophis punctatus. Next base: position 11,752,390 of record JALIGW010000016.1, on the reverse strand, counting down.
ACTATGCACTCTGATAGCGATAAGTGTATCAACATATGCCGCTGCCAGTGGGAATAGCAACGCAATAACTGCAAGATGCTAAGAGCTAAGGCAATCCTTGGAGAACGGTAACCAATACTTGGATAATGTCAGAAGGAATACCCATCTAACTGCATTTCATTATGTTCAGTACCACAGGGCTAATTGGCTGCCTGCTGATAACACACAATGCTTTTTTTTATAAGCAATGCATATAGTTGCAATTCTGTGTGGATAACATTATTGATTCTGTTCTAACATAATTTTGGTATAGGAATCCTTGTATCCCAATTTCTTTTTTCTTTTAAAATATTCTCTAGCGAATATCAAAAGACATATGGGGTAGACTAATACAATATTTAACTGTACGCATTCAATATTTAATACAAGAATTGAAAATCTTATTCATTGTAAGATGAGATGGTGGCTAAGTTCATACACAATAAGCATTAATAAACTGATATGCTGTCCAAATGATTCCACCAAGTTAATCATGTAAGCCATATTGTAGTTCACTTGCTTTGGCTTGTGGTTTTGATATTAACACTATGGTTTGTTACCATCTGTGGGATGCAGCTGTACAGGTTTTTTTAATGCCTTACATAACTTTTTCATCTTGCAGCGTTTACTTAGAATTCATGAAGCACCAGTTTACAGTTATGATTCAACACATTTGCTATTTTTATTTACTAATATTAATCCGAAAACAATTAAACTTCAATTGTTCTGCATTTAACATTTCTGAAAACTTTTTACACGTTATTTTAAGGAAACAAGTCATTTCTCGTGGCTCTTTCTGACATTTCTAATATAGGTAAATCAGCTGCAGTATTTTCCTAACATTTATTCATTGGTAGTTATTGGAAAATTACTCAGAATAACTTCCTGTTTGGTTGATACCTAGTTTCTCTTAATCTATATGCATAGTCCTCAACATACAACCACCATTGGGGCCAGAATTTCCATTGCTAAGCTAGGCAGTTGCTAAGTCAGTCACACCCAATTTTACAACCTTTTTTTTTTGCATGACTGTTAAGTAAATCACTTCGGTTAAGTGAATCATATCATGGTTAAGCGAATCTGGCTTCTCCCATTGACTTTGATTGTCAGAAGCCAGCTGAGAAGCTCACAAATGGTCATCACTTGACCCTGGACCCCTGCAACCATAGCAAACACATGCCAATTGCCAATTTCTTGAATTTTGATGTGATCATGCAGACACTGCAACGGTTGTTAATGCAAAGACCAATTGTAAGTCGCATTTTTCACTGCCATTGTAATTTTAAACAGTCGCTAACAGGGGTGTGCTCCACTTACCTTCGCCACCGGTTCGCATCGTGACGTTTTGCACGCGCGCACCAGCTCCGCTCGTGCGTGTGCGTCCCCTTGTGCAATTTAGCTTCCGCGCATGCTCAGAAGCAGGAATGAGCCTGAAACACAGCTGAGGAGCTCATCAGATGTGCTTCGGGCGAAGAAATAAAGGTCAGAATTCACCCGCGGGCGAGCAGGAGGGCCCTTTTTCAAGCCGTGGAAGGGGAAAAATTTGCACAAAATAAAAAAAAATGTGGTGCGCACGGAACGGCACCGACAGTGATGTCACCAGCAGGTCACTACCAGTTCGGGCGATCTGGTCCGAACCGGGAGGAACCCACCCCTGGTCACTAAGCAGAAAGTTGTAAGTCAAGTACAACCTGTATAAATATTACAGCAGGCATACATACCGCTCAATTAGCTCACAAAATTATAGCTTGATGTTTCTTAATTAAGCAGCAACAACAATAAAAATATTGAACTGGCAAAATGGGGCTAAATGCATGCAAAGCAAAGGAAAAAGCAACATAAATAATTACCAGATAAAAAGAATAGGGGCCTTAATATTTACAATCTACATTATGAACATCCCTCTCTATCTAAAGGCATAGAACGTTCAGAACCACTTGGAAACACTATGAGTAATTAGCATGGAGAGACCCAAAGGGTTATTTGGTTATTCCAGTTTAGCAAAGGCAATAGCATTTCGACTTATATACTGCCCTATAACACTCTCTGGGCAGCTTACCATGTAAGCATTATTTGCATATTTCCCTCAACAATCGGAGTCCTGGGTTTAATCCACTTATATATCTACAGAGGAATAGAGACGGAACATGGGACACCAAGTGATCCCTACTGTATTCTGCATCATGAAGGAATCAGTTTGATGAATGGGATGATGTATCCAGCAGTAATAACATGCATGGATCTCTGTTACTGCTGACTACTGCTATGGACATCTTTGCACAGGTGGGTTTCCCTGTGGTTTCTTTCTATTACAACCTAGAGCAGTGTTTCTCAACCTTGGCGGCTTTAAGATGCGGTGAACTTCAACTCCCCAAATTCCCTAGCCAGCATGTTGGCTGGGGAATTCTGGGCACTGAGGTCCATACATCTTTAAAGTTCTCAAGGTTGAGAAACACTGACCTAGAGAGTAATTCTCAGTTTTGATTCCTTTGTTCCCAATGATTTCATGAATGAGCTAAACATAAAGCTGTAACAGTTTATTAGGACTCCATCTTTTTAGCCTTAGAGAAGGTCATTAAGATCGATTTTTTTTAACCAGGAACTGGTGCAAAGTGAGGGTGTTTTAGGTTTCTTCTTGGAGCATCCTAAAGGGATAACGGAGGTGCTGGGTTTTGCTCTTGTTTTATGGTTTTAGTTTGAGGTTTTACTGTTATGGCAAGTGCCCGGAGTTGTGTTTTAAGATGGGCAGCCATATAGCAATAGCAATAGCACTTAGACTTATATACCGCTTTACAGTGCTTTACAGCCCTCTCTAAGTGGTTTACGGAATCAGCATATTTCCCCCAACAATGTGGGTCCTCATTTTACCCACCTCGGAAGGGTGGAAGCAGCAGTGGGTTGCTCCCAGTTCGGACCGGTTCTTAGAACCGGTAGTGGCGGCAGCGGGAGGCTCCGCCCACCCACCCAGAATGCGCATGCACAGAAGCATCGCACGCGTGAGCGCGAACAAATAGCAAAAATATTTACAACCCACCGCTGTATGGAAGGCTGGTGAGATTTGAACTGCCAAATTGCAGGCAGCCAGCAGACAACAGAAGTAGCCTGCAGTACTGCACACTAACCATTGCGCCACCGTGGCTCATTAAATCTTTTAAATCAAAAATTAATCTAAAATCAGAGCCTAAACATTTGAACAGGCTACCCCTGAAGAGTATCCGGAGACTGCAACTGGTGCAAAATGCGGCTACGCGTGCTATGGTGGGTGCCACCAGATACACCCACGTAACACCTATACTCCGCCAGCTGCATTGGTTGCCCATTGGTCTCCGGGTGCAATTCAAGGTGTTACTGAAGTGTAGGTGGGCGCAATGATTAAGAGCCTCGCTGCTGGAACCAACTGTTTATTAACGATTTAACACTCTTAACTACAGAACAGTCTGACACGAACTCAGCTGTAACTCGGATGACAGCTGCTTTATATGCAATTGCCTCAGTTGGCTAAACCAATCCGAACTCTTAACATTCCCGCTCATTTTGCACGCCCTCTTGTGGCTTACTGGAACACTACACCCCTTTCCGCCGAGTTGGAGCATGCGTAATCCGCCAGGTACGCTGGCCGCCTCCGAATTCTGCCTGATCTCCTAGGTAGAAAAGCCCTACATGGCTTAGGACCAGGTTATCTCCGGGACCGTATCCTACCTCATACATCCCTACGACCAGTTAGGTCCCACAGAGTCGGTCTCCTCCGGGTCCCGTCAGCCAAACAATGTTGGTTGGCAGAACCAAGGGGGAGAGCCTTCTCTGTGGGGGCTCCGGCTCTCTGGAACCAACTACCCCCAGAGATCCGAACTATCCCCACCTTGCTGGCCTTCCAGAAAGCCATTAAGACATGGCTCTTCCTGCAGGCGGGGTGAAAGACCATTGAACATCTCAATCTCCCCCTTGGTATGAATGGTGTATGTTGGTTTTTTTCTATTTTTAAAAATTGTTTTTTATGTTTGTATTTTTAACCATATTATTGCTGTTCTTGTATATGCTGTACGCCGCCCTGAGTCCCCCGGGAGTAGGGCGGCATAGAAGAATTGCAAAATAAAATAAATAAATAATAAATAACAGTTTCTTTTAAAACTGGCACAAAATGGGTGCTAAGTTTAAAAATGTGCAGTACTTCAATTAAACTGGAATGCTGTTTTTTTCCCCTTCCCCAAACGATGTCAGAATGCAGATTATTCCCATGTAGAGTGGTGAGTGCATTTCACTTTATGCTGACTGAAATTGAGATTCCTATTTGACACTGTAGGTCAAAACCCGCCGTTTATTTCAACTTGTATCCCACAAGTATGTGGTTATAACGTTTCCTTGATGGGAAAGGAAGTCAAAAGCAGCCGAACAAGCAGAAATGGTTCTGTATTTGGACCATTAGCAGCCATATGTGTTAAAAGAATCTCTTAACAAGCTCCCTAGTGGTTGTCATCCATTGAAACAAATGGGCATTTATGTTTTTTCACTTAAAGCTGAGAAAACATTATTAAAGGCATGAAATTATTTACATAGTTTAGCTATGGCAGAACTGAATGTGCAGAAAATCTCCGCTAAAAGCCTTGATTTTACTGACTTTTCTTTCCAACTTTAATAAGCACAAGAAGAAATGTTGATAGATATGGCACCAAAGACAATGTGAAAGGCAGAATGAACTTCCTTAATATCCTTATTTATATATCCCATCATCATTAACATTTCAGCAATTATCAAGTACTTTTAGTAAGAGGAAGATTGGGTAATTACTTGCATTATATCACTGCAAATTACTGTAATGTTTTCATTTGTTTGATGTAGAAAAGCCCAGGAGATACATTATATGCAAGATATATTACAAGATATGTTGTTACTTCTGGCTAGCAACCTTTTATGGGTTTCTGCTGACACCAGAACTGAAAAATTGATTTTTTTTTATTTGTTTAGATAAGACATGGGACGAAGAGATAAATGTTTGTAACCCTAGAAGGGGTGAAGTCTCACTAAATTTGTTTACACCTGTGATGAAGTTTGGAAGTCAAATCCCACACATACATCTGCATTATATTCTTGCTCTTTCTTTCGTTTGTTCGTTCCTTCTTTTTTCCTTTGCATGTTTTATTCTTTCTTTCTGTTCTCTTTTCTTTCTTTAGTCTGTATTATACTTTACCATTATAACAAAAGTTCTTAAATACGTATATATAAACTGATTGGGGATGGAGGAAGAGGGAAAACATTTTTCTGGTGTTCCTCAGATATTAGTTAAACAATACAATAATTCACTGATTTCTGATTAAAAGTTAATATTCATTGTTTTCCTCTGAGATTGATACAATATCAAACCAAGTTTAGAAATCATCAGGTGTTGCATATATCTTCCCCCAACTTTTGGGGTTGGACTAGATGACCTGCAAGGTCCCTTCCAACTCTGTTAAACTCCTCTAAGAGAATAAGTGCATATAGAGTCTATGACTCGAACATATGCATGGAAACTTGTAAGAGGAAATGGTTAACCACATAGGCTTAAGCTAGAAGCTTGCTGAACTCGCAAACAGCAAAGAAGAAACTTAAGTAGGTCAAACACATAGGCACAGCAACATGCACAGGTACACAGGATATGGGAGGATGGGCAAAGAGCTTCATACGCAGTTAGAAATTCATTGTATGGCTTATATGTAATCATATGTATCTTTACGTATCGCCTTCTGATATTACGTATGTGTGTCAATAAATATGGACCCCGGACTTCGGTTCGGGGCAGATCCCATCCCGTGGAAACCTCTGTGTCCAGGAGCGTTCTTCCTAGATTCGGCCTTCATGAGATTCTGTCCACCAGAGTAAACCAGGAAACCACCCTCCGGGAGAGGACGTGGTCTTCCCGGTCAAAGCCGTCCTCCTGGAGAGGAATAGGAAGTGGCTTTCCCATACCTGGTGACCCTGACGTTGATCGTTGCAACGCGCTTCACCGAAGGCGTTCCTGACTCCTCCATTTCACCCCGCGCGCGCTCAGGAAGACCCATCCGGTCAACCTTCTTCGTGAGTATGGAGGCGGATTTCTCTAAGCATCAGGTGGCCTACCTCCGCAAACTTAGAGAAATAGTCAGAGATTCCAAAATTTCAGGGGAGAAACCCCCTACAAAAAAGGATTTGGTCACCCTTTTGACATATATTTGGCAACAATGTCCCTCATATCCCGAAAAGGGATCCATCAAATTATCAGTATGGACTAAATCGGGAACTTATTTCCATGCTGCACCACGTGCCCCAATTTCCATCATTATGACTTGGAAGTTCATTCTCAAATGCTTGCAACATGCCTACATCAGCGCTGTTTTTGCAACATTTTGTAAAAAATGGGGAATAGTACAGAAGTTTGGCCAGGGTCAATCGATTTCTGAACGTGCCAACCAGACCCTAAAACAAAGGCTTAAACGATTTGAGCGGGACAAACATCCCCCTGGCCTCCCATCGAAGCAAGACATCCTTAACAGAGCTTTACATACTATAAACTTTTTAAACTTAACTGGAACTCCACCATCATCTGCAGCAGAACGGCATTTCTCCACCTCGGTCGGACCACCGGTAAGACCACCCGTTTACTATCGAGAACTTCTGGATCCCACTTGGAAGGGCCCGGCCGGCCTCATCATGTGGGGAAGAGGTTACGCTGCCATCGAGCTCCCTGATCGCGTTCTTTGGGTCCCGGGACGACAAGTAAGACCTTTTCTTCCCAAAACAGCACCCTTGCCAAAGGTCTCGGACGAGGATGTCTCAGGAGAACCAGGACTTGGAGATTGCCAACCATCCCAGCCCGGGGCCCAGCCTGGAGCAACCCCCTCTCTTCAACCACCCACCTCTCGAGCTTCCCCCGCCCTACCAGGAAAACGGTCGGGGGCACCTCGAGGAAGATGATGACATCCCACCTCCCTATGAGCCACCATCTCGATGTCCCTTCATTCGCTGCACCTTTCATAACCAGCCTTTTTCCTTTTCCAAAATGTTTATGGTACCTATGTCTTGCAAACATCTTCTGTATCACCTTGTTATATTGTTTTTGCTTTTAACATGCATGTTTTTGGCAATGTGGGTGGGATTTGCAGAATACAATCACCCTCCACAGGTCCCTCATGCCACCTTGCCCCCCTTTACCAGTCCAGAAGGACGCCAAGCCCCTTTGCACAGGTGCAAGCGGGCTGTTTCTGCTGGAACGGTAAAGGATTGCTCAGGATGCATAACTCAGGTGCAACAGGGGACCACCATCATCAGTACCTTACTTTTTGCCAATATCCCCCCAGCAACTTGCAAGGGTCAAGCCACCTGCATCCATAATGGGACTCAATACACAACTTGCACCCAGGGCATTTCAACCACCTGCCATAGTCCCACCATCCCCACCCGGTACAACATCACCCTTTGGGCGGGGGTGGGAATAGTAAGTGACTACCCAGAGGCAGCACTTTTAAAGTATGTGGGAAATTCAATCTAACCAACTGTTGCTTAGAAATTGATGAAACAGGAAAAGTGGTTGCTGATCTTACTGCTGACCTTCGAAAACTGGTCCATGTCCCTGTTCAAACATGGACAGGTGTATTGGACGATAATGGTTTCTTGGGAGGCATTTTCAGAAATTGGAAACAAGCAGCATTTATGTTGGGATTGGTACTGTTAGGATTGGTTTTGTTACCTTGCATAATTCCCCTCCTCCGAAATCTCATTCAGTCCACTGTGGAAGGGATGGCACAAAACAAAGCCATCCATTTCACAAAATATGCTGAAATTCCACTCTCAGACAAAGACCCTTTTTCAATGACCACTGACGAAGAAGATTCAGCATAATTAAAGAAAAACATGGGAGATGTTGCATATATCTTCCCCCAACTTTTGGGGTTGGACTAGATGACCTGCAAGGTCCCTTCCAACTCTGTTAAACTCCTCTAAGAGAATAAGTGCATATAGAGTCTATGACTCGAACATATGCATGGAAACTTGTAAGAGGAAATGGTTAACCACATAGGCTTAAGCTAGAAGCTTGCTGAACTCACAAACAGCAAAAAAGAAACTTAAGTAGGTCAAACACATAGGCACAGCAACATGCACAGGTACACAGGATATGGGAGGATGGGCAAAGAGCTTCATACGCAGTTAGAAATTCATTGTATGGCTTATATGTAATCACATGTATCTTTACGTATCGCCTTCTGATATTACGTATGTGTGTCAATAAATATGGACCCCGGACTTCGGTTCGGGGCAGATCCCATCCCGTGGAAACCTCTGTGTCCAGGAGCGTTCTTCCTAGATTCGGCCTTCATGAGATTCTGTCCACCAGAGTAAACCAGGAAACCACCCTCCGGGAGAGGACGTGGTCTTCCCGGTCAAAGCCGTCCTCCTGGAGAGGACGCGGCTTTCCCAGTCAAAGCCATCCTCCTGGAGAGGAATAGGAAGTGGCTTTCCCATAATCAGGCTATATAGACCAAGTGAAAGAGAGAATGTGCAAGTTCAGACTTTTTGCATTTGTTCTCTTATTAACAAACCACAATACTGCCATTTTGCCTGTAATGTCAAACAATGGTTTGTGGTTACCAGGCAAAGGGAAGGAGAAACCATCTTCTGGTTATAAGCAGGACATTCAAGTCAGTATCCGGCCAGCAAGTACCATATTTTTCGGAGTATAAGACGCACCTTAGTTTTTGGGGAGGAAAATAGGGGAAAACAATCTACCTACCAGGTATTCATCTGGCTAGCATCCTTAGTCTGGTCAGCTTCAGCACATTATTTTATCCCCTGGTTAGGACTTAAAAAAACCTTCTTCTGAGAGAGTAACAATGAAAGAGCCTGCAAGCCGGTAAAAGCTGGGAAGATAGTTAGCACCTGGTTAGGGCTAGAAAAAAACTTATTCGGAGCAGCTTCAGTACATTATTTTATCTCCTGGTTAGGACTTAAAAAAACCTTCTTCTGAGAGAATAACAATGAAAGAACCTGCAAGCCAGTAAGACCTGGGAAGATCATTAGCACCTGGTTAGGGCTAGAAAAAAACTTATTCGGAGCAGCTTCAGTACATTATTTTATCTCCTGGTTAGGACTTAAAAAAACCTTCTTCTGAGAGAGTAACAATGAAAGAGCCTGCAAGCCAGTAAGAGCTGGGAAGATCATTAGCACCTGGTTAGGGCTAGAAAAAAACTTATTCGGAGCAAGTAGAGCAATGAAAAAAAATTCTGCAAAGACTTAGGGCTGGAAAAACATTCTTTGGAGAGAGTAACAATGAAAAAGCCTGCAAGGTAAGAGCTGGGAAGATCTGTTAGCACCTAGTTAGGGCTGGAAAAAAAAGCTACATTCGAAGTATAAGACGCACCCAAATTTTCAGCCACTTTTAGGGAGGAAAAAGGTGTGTCTTATACTCCGAAAAATACGGTACATAGCAAAAGGGCAGGATTGCAAACTCTGCATTTAGGACTTGGCAAAGATTCTTAGGCAAAGGCTAAGGAAGGAAGGAAGTTTTCTCAGACATTATATGGAGTTTTGGTGAAGCAGCAAGTGTTTAATTGTTTCTAAGTGCCCCCAGATTCTCTTTAATGCATTCCATAAAATCTAACTAGCAGAAGATGACTTAAAGGTTTGCTCTTGGCAGACTCCTACTCTTGTTGAGAGCTAATAACGCACTATGGGATGACAGAATTCCTCACTATTTCCTAGTGCCAGATCTTCATGTACTGTATTTCAAACCTGTTTTACCCTTTATAAATTTTGCTTCCCTTTGTTTAAAATTATTGTCGTTCGTCTTTTCGAATGTTATGTATAGTTTGCTGCAGGAAAGATGAAAACAAGAACAAGATGAAACGGGCAGTAACTTAAAAAGCTGGAGAGCAAGGTTTTGAAGTAACTGGTCAAATGCTTGGCTGTGGGCCATTCAATTTCATTTCATGCATTCCCCCCATGCTTCTTAGCAAAGCACAGGCACAAAAACCACAAGAATTCTGATTTTTCTCTTCTTTCTGATATAAATTTGCATCTGTTTTGATTTTATGGAATCTCAGATATGTATTAGAATGATGCGTACATTTAGAGCAGCAGAAAATATGTTGCGTGTGTGGCAAATAAGAGAAGACCTAGCAGAGTTACCAGAGAAAACTGGCTAACACCCAGTGAAGTTAAGTAATGGCCATAGAAGGAAATTTTCTCTCCAGAAAGAAAGTTGGATTGTATCAGACATGAAAGGATGTGGGATTAAATGGACCGCACTGCGACTCTGGACTATTTTACAACTGCTCAAACAGTTGGAAAAAGTATGCAAGGAGTAAAGATATATCAGGACAGACAGACACAAATGTAGAGTTAAACTACTTCCTCTCTTTTAAAAACCATATGTATACTGTAGTAGCTTTAGTTTAATATTAAACATCTGTATTTATTAAGTTACCAAGAAATTGCTCCTTTATTTTATTGGTATCAGAATACTTTAGGCATTAGCATTGACTCCTGGCAACTCTATGACTGGTCCCTGCAGTTTTCTTGGCAGTATTTTCAGAAGTGTTTTTGCTGGAACTTCTTTCCTAAGGTTGACATAGAGCAGGGGTATCAACCTCGATTTCATTGAGGGCCGCATCAGGGTTGTGTTTGACCTTGGGGGGCTGGGGAGGCGTGGCCAGCTCCACGTCACTCATCAAGGCTCTGTTTTTGGCCGCGACGGCCTCCTGCAGCCCTCTGCTAGTGAAAACGGAGCTCGAAGAGGCCTTGTGCAGCACGCCTGGGTTCTGTTTTTGGTCACAACGGCCTCCTGCAACCCTCTGCCAGCGAAAACAGAGCCCAGCGAAAACAGGTCCTTTGCTGTTTCCAGGGTGGGCCCGTGGGCCAGATCTAAGCACCCCACAGGCTGGATCCGGCCTGCGGGCCTTGAATTTGACACCCCTGACATAGGGGGATTGGCCCAAGGTCATCCAGTTGATTTTGTGCCTAAGGAAAGATTAGAACTTTCTTGGTTTTTAGCCTGGTGTCTTAACCATTACACTAAGCTGCTTCTCTTAAGCATGCAATACATGTTATATATGCATACACAAACAGAGACACATACAATTGGTGGATGAGGGAGATTAATCCAAATACAGTAGAACCTCCGGTCACGACCTTAATCCATTCCATGACTTCGGTCGCAACCAGATTTGGTCATGACCGGAAGCGAGACTGATTGCACATGTGCGTACAAAAAAAATGGCGTGGAAGAGGAAATTGCCACGGCTGTGTTTCATCGCCGAGTATTTGTTCGCGACCAGATGCAAAAATTTTGCGAAATTTTTGGTCGTCACCTGATTTGGTCATGGTTGGAAACGTTCGTGACCAGAGGTTCTACTGTACCCAAGGTGACATTTCAGCATTAACATTTTTCTTGGCATTTACAAACTCCCAAGCTTAACATTTTATTGATTTATATACTGTAGCTTTAATGCTGAAAAAAAATGAAAACAAAACTCAATGGCAACCCTTTTGTGGGAGTGATTAGAGCTTACTTTCAAAATTCTCATATATGGCCAATAATCTTAAAAGGTAGGTGCTTGCACAAAGTCATAATGAGAAGGTATGCTTAATCAGATTAAGTCAATAGTAAACAAATCAAATTGGAGGTTAATGCTATAGGTGAACCACGCTACAGTAAAGATTTGGGCAGGTATGTAGGTTTGTTTAATAAATGTATGATAATTTTATGCCTTTTCTTCATGCACACATAACACTTTGTAGTTCTCTATCTTCCTCTCCTACTCTGGAAGCTCAATGAGCATCTGGGAACGAAACAGCCATTCGGCCATGATTGACCCAATTTTGACAACTGCCAAATTTTATGTCCTCTGCTGCCAAGTTTACCATCCAAGGGACATTAAACATGATGACTACCCAGTGTTGAGAAGCTGTCTGGCTCCCAAACCGTTATATGCATCATGTAAACCAGCTAGCCTTCCTTCCTGCAAGAGATTATCAGCTGGAGGAGGAAGACAAAGGGCCCACTGACCCCATCACCAAATTCCTATTTAAAAACGTATAATTTAACTAAGCTTAAGAGAAACATGATGTGGTTATATATTGCCCATTTGATTCTATCAATGTGTGATTCCTTGCTGGACTTTTTAACTCTGCTCTGATTAGATCTGGAGTTAAAATTAAAGTTTTGGGCCACCGAGTATATCCTTTGCTCGGTGCAGTAAACCATATTAAAGCACCCCAAATATATGGATGTCTAGCCTTTAGCTGTTTGGCTAAACAACTTTACTATTGAATACCATTAGGAAATTTTTCCCAATACTGAGACAGAGAGACTCTGCCTTCTGTAGCATAAATCCATTATTCTATGACATACCTGCTGAAACAATTCTTTCAGATTATCAAATCCACCATCCAGTTTTCACTTCTCAGAACTAAAAGTTCTCAGTTCCTATTACTTTTCTTCACAGAACTTAATTTCCTCCAATCCTCCAATCATCTTCCTTGTTCTTGTCTGAAACTCCTCAGATTGCCTGAATTATTATTTAAAAATATCCAGGACTGGAAACATAACTTGAAAAATGGCCAACATAGGATGAAATGGGAGAACTTCTACTCATAATTTCAGAAATATACTTCTCTTCATGCAACAAACTTAAATAAAATATTTTCCTCTGGTAAATCAAGAGATGTTTTCCACAATGACCTTGTTGAAATGTTTTCACTTGTGACACCACTGTCACAAAGATTTACTTGACACAAAGGACACTAGTTATGCCCAAAAGATCCTAAATCACCATGAACTCAGATTCATTGATTATGTGCCATCATCAGTGTTGACTCTTAGCCAGAACACAGGTAGATGTTCTCCCAGAGGGTCTATCCCAAATGTACTCTTCCAATGGTGCACCTTTTCCCACTTAAGTGACTCTGCCCACCTTTCTACTGGTTATTCCCTTTTCTTTCCTTCCACCTTCCTGAAATTATGGACTTTAGTGGAATTGAATTTTTGCATAATGTGTAAAGTAGGATCATTTGAGCCACATCATTTCTGCCTCAACTCTGCGTTGGTTTATTGCATGATCCAATTGTATGCTTTCTTGGCTACTTTTGGTATGCTTAGGGGTCTTCTTCAACATCGAATTTCCAAAATGTTCAATACTTTTTCTATCATTCTCCTTCAAAACTCGACTTTCATTTTCATAAAATATCACAGGGAAAGACATTGTCTGCATTATTTTGATTTTTGCAGATACTAACACTTCCCAACATTTGTGTATTTTTCCAAATTAACCCAATATACTGTATCATTTTCCTTTTTATATTTGTTCCATGTTGTTTGCATTAAAAAATCAGACCATCCACAACAATATGATTTCCCCCCCCTTATGTTACTTAATTTATAAAAGAAATTAAGAGAAAGGTTTCTAAAGAAATTCATCACCCTTCCCCAACATGCTACTGTTTTGTTTTAGTGAATTTTAGAATTCCTAGCCTGTGTATTTTAATGATTATTGATTACTGATGTATACATTATTGATGTAATCAATAATCGTGGTGTCTGAGAATTCAGGGGTCAAAGTAATGTTTGGATAGGCAAATATTGGGCAAACTTTATTTTGAATCCATGCACTGAACAACGATCTGACTCAGTGTACTGAATAGCTTCTTCTACAATTCTATTAGATTTACTTTTGTCCATGATGGGAAACAAACGAAGTTCATTAACTGCTATGTTTTTTTTCCTGTCGCCAGACAAATGTAGTTAATGCATTTTAAAAAAAACACACCAAAAGTTTACAAATGTAGAGACAAAAATGAACATTATTAGGTTAAGTAATATGGTTCTAATGCACATATTATATTAAAATATGGGCCTAATTTTCAAAACTACCCAAGCAGAAGTTTCTACAAGTAGCATAGAAACTAATTTAATGGGATAAATTCAATTTCACAATAAAAGATTACAATAAGTTTGTTTTTACATTTCCACTCTGTAAATGTGCTCTCATTGTATATTAGATTTGCAGTACAGTGATAGGATTGAGAATTACATACCAAGACATACTAATAGCATCCCTTCTAAGAATTAGAGGATAGTAGTTATCTTCTCAGAATTTTATAATGTTGATATGGAAGTACTATAAAATGACTGTACATATTTTCTACCATATCTGCACCCAAAGCAATTCCAGGAGTCCTTCCATTCAGGTCTTACATTTGCTCAGATCATTGTAAATTAGCATGCCCTGCAATTAGTAAAAATACTCAATTCTCTTGTTGTTGTTGCTATTGTACCGTTGTAATTTTTCTATAGACACTATCAATTTGTTTTGTATTTTTTTCACAGAACTAACCCTATTAGTTTCCACAATGCTTTAAATGTTTCCTGAAATGGTCTCTAGGAAACTGTTCAATCAAAGGCTCCAGAAATGGATTATGCTACAATTACATTCACCATGCTTTCCGGAAAAAAAGAAGAATTAAAAAAATGCTTTATTGAAACTGCTACATAAGACCCAAGAACACATACTAGGAAAAATATCTAAGACTTTATTTAACAGTCCACTCCAGAATAACACAATGATAACAGACCCAATACTTTAAAAAAATTAGTAAGGGATTAGCACTAATAGTTGTCTGTCCTTTTAGTGGAGGTTTATAGTGAAAACAGAGTGTAGCCCATTTCAGAAAGAGAAAATGTAAATTGATTACTGGGTAGTTTATAAAGACCATTTATATGATAAGAGGAATAAAATAGTTGCAACCTAAACAATAAAATTCATATTAATGCCTTTAATAGTTGTGTCAAATTTCACCCGGCACAGCTTTTAAGCTTGAGAAACTTCACCTGCCAAAATTTTCTGCATAATGATTAAAACCATGGTAACCATGGTATAATTCTAAATGCCTTGTGCTGAACTAAATAGAAGAGGAAGACTCCTATCTTCTCTCTTATGAGATTTTTGGTCTGGGCCAACTTAAACAATTACAAAACAAGTGTGAAGAATATCACAATAGATGTATCACAAGAAATAATGACAGTGGCCTGATCCAGACATCATATTAAGTTACTCTGAGGCTTGCTTGGTATTGGCTTAGTTTACTGCATTATCTTGATCTTGTGATTTGCGCACGATTTATGATTTATGATTTATGATGTATAAACAATGGACGGATGGACGGACAGATGGATGGAAGGAACCAATCTTCTCCCAACTTGTGGCTATATAACTACTGTATCTTTCAGTATTTCCTGGAAGAATAATAAAAGTGTAAGAATTTTGAAAACTTCAGTACAGATACATGTGGAGGATGCCAAACTGGGATGGAGATGTTGTCTGACGTAAGATTTTTATTTTTGTAATTAATATGGAATACTTGCTTTGCATAATTCTTATTGTAAACCATTTAGACCAGTGATGACGAACCTATGGCACGGGTGCCACAGGTGGCACGCGGAGCCATATCTGCTGGCACGCGAGCTGTTGCCCTAGCTCAGCTCCACCACGCATGTGTGTGCCCGCCAGCTGATTTTTGGCTTGTGCAGAGGCTCTAGGAGGGCGATATCGGCCTCCGGAGGGCCTCCGGGGTGGCGGGGGGGAACGTTTTTGCATTCCCCAAGCTCCAAGAAAGCCTCTGGAGCCTGGGGAGGATGAAAAATGGGCCTACCGGGCCCACTGGAAGTCGGGGAGTGGGGGGGTCATGCACGCATGCGCAGAGGGGTGGGGCAAGTGGGGGGCTTTGAATTATGGGTGTGGGCACGCACATGCAAGCGATAGCACACGCGCGCACTATTTTGGCACCTGAGGAAAAAAAGGTTCACCATCACTGATTTAGACACTGTTCAAATGTATATTGCCTGAAAAACCCTAAATAGTTGCGTGATGGAAAATAAGGAAGACATTATTTTCTAGGTAAATAATACAAGCTTATAATGAAATTGATCAATATATTAAATTTATTTAGATTGATAAAGAAACATGGAAATTTGTGATTCTGGAAAGTAAGGCAGAAGAATGAGCTTAGTAAAATTGTAAAAATTTGGTACTACTAAACATTTCTTTCTAAAATATTACTAATGCTTCCAAAATTCTTTGCTAAATTACGTCTTTAGAGGGAGGAAATGACTGGTTTTGATTTTGATTGATTGCTTCATGATAATAAAACAGATACAACTTTGCAGATTTTACATCTGTTGTCCAAGCCACTTTGAAATGAATAGGCACTGTGCATTATTATAGCCTGGGATTGAAGTATCAAATAATAATAATAATTTAAAATCCAGTGGGCAGAAGATGTGAGCTATTCACTCTGTAATATTAGAAAAGATTATTGAACATATTTTATAAATAAACAAATTGCTTTTTCTGTTCAAAGTTTATTCATTATTTAAACATTTATGAAGAAATAAAAATCAGCAGTGCAAAAATATGGTTACAGTTTGCTACAGACACATTTCTCAAATTCTGTTGGAAATCATTTATTCATTAAGGCTTCAGAGTTAAAAGTGTATTATTTAGAGAGAAGTACAAATTAGCCATGGTTAATTGCAAAAGTCAAGTATAGCAGCACGTTTCACTTACTACTGATTTTCTTATGCTAGAATTTATAATTGAGATTTGTTTTAGTGTATGGTTAGGTTCCTTCTCTTGGGATTATATATGGAGATTTCAGCTTAATCCCCATGTTGAGGAATGAAATGACTCTTTACAAAAGAGTAAAATGAGTAACTTAATATATTCAAATGCCTTCATTTCTTATTAATGATCTCTATACTAAATGATATCCACCTTCTATTAGCCCTGTGTAACTGTAATAGTATCACTAGTGACGGAACACAATAATTCATGGTAGTTTAGAATCTTGGAGAACTGGAAAGCCTGCTATAGCGTTTTCCCCTGGATATATCTAATGGATTCAAAAGTACAGCAATGTGAAAGGTAATTTTAAATTGTAAATATACCGTATTTATATACTGAGTATAAGACGCACCTTTTTCCCTCCTAAAAGAGGGTGGAAATGTTGGTGCATCTTATACACCGAATACAGCCATTTTTAGCCTCCTGAAGCCCCACCCCCGCGTCCCATTTTTTAAAAAAATGGGCAATTTTTTGCAAAAACGGGGTGCACAGAGGGTTTGGGAGGCCTGAAGAGTGCTCCTGGGGGCTGGGGGAAGGTAAAAATGCAGGCCTCCCAAACCCTCTGCCCACCACATTTTTTGCAAAAATGGATGAAAAATGGGCCCGTTTTTGCAAAAAACGGGGTGCGCAGAGGGTTTGGGAGGCCTGCAGAGTGCTCCTAGGGGCAGGGGAGGACAAAAACTTTTTTTCCTTACTTATCTCTTTGAAATCTTGGTGCGTCTTATACACCGCTGTGTCTTATAGTCTGAAAAATACGGTAATAATCTAAGATAACTTCTTATGGCAATGAAACTGTGTAGCACTTTAGAACAGTGGCTCCCAACCTTTTGGGCACCCGGGACTGGATCCAAGGAGAGAGGTTTTTCCGTGGACTGGAGGGGGCGTGGTTTCACATGCTGCCTGCATCCCATGGATGGGACTTTGCTTGTTTCTGGCATGCTGCGGACCTGTGCCACCCTGGATTTCTGCCCCCAAATTCCACTCTAATAGTACCGCAAATTGAAGTTGCAGAACCAGTTTGATCTAATGGTTAAGGCATCAGGCTAAGAAAACCAGGAGACAGTGAGTTCCAATCCCATGTTAAGCATGAAAGCCAGTTGGGTGACTTTGAGCCAGTCACTCTCTCTCAAACCAACTCATCTCACAGGACTGTTGTTATAGGGCAGTGATGGCGAACCTATGGCACGCGTACCACAGGTGGCACGCGGAGCCATATTGGAGGGCACGCGAGGCGTTGCCCTGTCAGCTCCATGGGCAAACCGGAAGTTCAGAAAAACGCACTTCCGGTTTGCCGTTGTACTGTTTTTCGCACTCTGGAGGGTTCAGGGAAGCTTCCTGAAGCCCCGGAATGCAAAAAACGACGAAACGGGCAAACCGGAAGTTCAGAAAACGCACTTCCGGTTTGCCATTGGGCTGTTTTTAGCACTCCGGAGGGTTCAGGGAAGCTTCCTGAAGCCCTGGAGTGCAAAAAACACCCCAACGGACAAACCGGAAGTGCGTTTTCCGAACTTCCGGTTTGCCCGTTTCGTCGTTTTTTACCGTCTCAGGCTTCGGTAAGGCCTTTGTGTGTGTGTGTGTGTGTGTGTGTGCACATGCGCAGGGTGCAGCATGGGGGGGTTGTGCGCATGCGTGGGGGGGAGGGAATGGGTGAGGGTACGTGTGCGCGCGCTAGCGCATGCACCCCCCCTTTTGGCACGCGAACCAAAAAAGGTTCGCCATCACTGTTGTAGGGAATATAGGAGGAGGAAGGAATATTAGGTATGTTCACTTCCTTGAGTTATTTATATAATAATAAAGGCAGTATAAAAGTAAATAAATAAAAATCAATTATGGAAATACCATATGAAGCTACTCTAATGAAACAAGTCCATATGAAGCTACTCTAATGAAACAACTCTCCATGTGTCAAGATCCACATTGCCCACTGTAAGCGGCTTCTACTGCAGACGTCTTCATTATTAGTGAACAGAGAACACCTTGGTCCTGAACACCATAGGTCTGTGAGAAAAGGATCAGAAAGTTTGCAAAAATAGATAGATATATGAGATCCAAATTGAAAATTAAGTACTCTTGCTGCAGGGATTATAGCAATACTGTATTTCATCCTAATAAAGCTTGCTAAAAGAAATGTTGTGAGACTTGGGGCTGGGGGGGATCAGTTCAGGAAGCTACCCAAAGATCTGTCTTCCAGAATAGGTCACCAAGAATTAAGACAGCCGGCTTCATCTAGAGATATTGCAAAGTGGATCTCTAACCTTCTGTATGGAAAACATGATTTCCCAGACTACAGACTACATACTTCTCATATCTCATAAGAAGATATTGGGGAAGAGAAGAGAGGTTTAATAGCTAGGCGTATACTATACAAAACTGCACATGGTGTATGGGATGAGTGAGATTCTAGCTCAGTGGTTCCCAAACTTTTTCAGTCCACCGCCCCCCTTGGTGCTACAAACTCATCCTCACCGCCCCACCCCACCCCCTCAGGTGGGCGTGGCTTAGTGGTCAGGTGACCGGGTGGGCGTGGCCAACTTGTAAAGTGTGGTGAAACTCACTTAACAACGCTCTTGCTTAGTAACCAAAATGTTAGGCTCAATTGTGGTCATAAGTCTTTCTTTCTTTCTTTCTTCTCTACCTTCCCCCTTCTTTCTTTCTTTTTCTTTCTGTCTTTCTTCCTACCATTTTTCTTTTTCTTTCTTTCTTTCTGTCTGTCTTCCTTCCTACCATCTTTTCTTTCTTTCTGTCTGTCTGTCTTCCTTCCTACCATCTTCCTTCCTTCCTTCCTTCCTTCCTTCCTTCCTTCTTTCTTTCTTTTTCTTTCTTTCCTTTTTCTTTCCTTCTTCCTGAATTGCACGCGCCGGGTTGCTAGGTGACAGGGACGCCGGGCGGGAAAGTCCGCGCACGCCCAGGTTCCATGGTGGGGCCTTTCTGCGGGTCTGCGAGCACTTGCCCGAGAAGCTTCGGGAGTCGTCAGCTTCCCTCGTCGCTGTGCCGCACTCAGTACCTAGCACTTGTAACTCCACCGCATTCCACACTCTTGGGTGCAGGGCAGCCCATTCTGAAAGAAAACATCTTGTGTTTTCTTTCAGAATGGGCTGCCCTGCACACAAAAGCAAGGAACACGAGAGAGCTTCAAGTGCTAGATAGGATGCCCGTTGCGCGGTGGGACGCAGTTTGTGGTGACCAGTCGTGCGGGGTGGGGTGGAGCGAAGCCTGGGGTGGGGCTGGGCGGGCTGCAAGACGGGCATCATACCTAGCACTTGTAACTCCGTCACATTCCACGCTCTTGTGTGCAGGGCAGCCCATTCTGATAGAAAACAGCTCGCGTTTTCTTTCAGAATGGGCTGCCCTGCACACAAGAGCGAGGAACATGAGGGAGCTTCAAGTGCAAAAGCATGGCGAACCACCTACCGCCCCCCTGGCCCCTCTCACCGCCCCCCTGTCACCACCTTTGCCTCTCACCGCCCCCCTAAGGGTTCCCACCGCCCCCTTTGGGAACCACTGTTCTAGCTGCATGAATTTCTGGGTAGTTTGAAGAAGGTATTGGCTTTAAGCCTCAATCCCCAGCTGTACAAAAAGAATAATAATATAACTCATGCCAATGGGATTACAAGAATGAGAAACTTCATAACATCTTCACAAATGCTGGGGAGAATTTATGGGTGATTTATACAGTCAAAATGTAATGTGTAAGTATGCGAAATATTTATTACCATTACTATAATGATCATTGGTAAAGATACAAAAAAGAACCACGTATATTTTTCTTTCTAAATGACACACAGGCAAACTAACATAATAGATAATGGTTACCTGAAAAATTATGGTAATTATTTCATTTCAAGGCATTAATTCCATTAAATATATAGAAAAGGAGTATGTAGCTCTGTAATTAAATTTAACATCATTATCTCAGTAAGTAACATAACTAGTAGAACAATTCATTCAAGGTATTTAAAAAATCAATCATTTACTATAATAACTTAACTACCAATTTCCCCAGTGGGTACAGATATTTTTAAAAGATATTTAAGCCACTCCTTACTAAAGCTAAACCATGGTTTTAAGCTATTAAAGAAGCATCTCATGATAAACATGGTAAACAACCAGTAACCAGTTGCTCAATAAGATTGATAATTAATATTTCAATCTATCTATCAACCAGGCAATCTATTGAGAGGGGAAATTATTCTGTTCTGTTTTCTCACATTCTTACTTGCCAGGTCTACAGAGTACTGGAATATTGTGTTCAAACCAGCTGGCTTAATGCTACAATTATTCCTCCTCCTCCTCTTCCCCCTCCTCCTTCTTAGGTTTATTTACTGAGTACACTGCTCTGATTCTATGTAAGATTTTTTTCACCTCTAGCATATCTATTTTCTTTCCATCCCACTTCGTCTCACTTTTTTAGATTTTCTCCATTTCAAAATTTCACCTGCACTAATTGTATCTCCTCCTCCATTTCAATCTTCCCCACTCTTTTCACACACTTTTGTTATCCTGTTTCTGTCCTTAACATTATCATTTTCTTCTAAATTTCCAGTACAGAACTTTGTAAGGGTCCTAATGCCTTGCTTACTTCTTTGTTAAAAATATCCCAGATTTTACTTTGGACTTCCTGAATTAGATTCTGACTAGAAATACTTACAACAGACCATTGAAATCAATCAAACAAGTAGGCAATGACTCAGTGGAGATCCAATGTGTTTTAATAAATGATCTGCACTTTCATCTATTAATTATTTTTATTCAATACATTTATATTCTGCTTTTACTATGGATTTGATGACAGCATCCATATGCTTATTTTGTTTGTTTGTTTGTTTGTTTATTAAATTTAGTATACTACCCAATGTAAATACAATAATAAAAAACAAGGAATTAAAAATGGCAAAAGAAAAAGAAAAAAGGTAGCAACAAAATATACTTACTCCTTGGAGGAGATTATACATTTCCTAACCAAATATGTGGACAAGGAGCCAAGTGTCCAACCACTAGGATGGCCAACTCACCACAGGACAACTTGCCATGGCCAACTCACTGCAGGACAACTAACCACGGGACAAGAGTTACACGAATATCGAAGAAATAATCCAATAGAATCATCAAAGAAAGGATGCAAAAGGATGGGGCAAAGAGAAAGGTGAATGACAAAAATTAAAATAATTTTTTAAATTTATTTTAAATAATTAAATTGAATTGTTGAATTGTCCCGTGGTGAGTTGGCTAGTTATCCTATTCTGACACCAGAAGGATGGGGCCTCCCAGATCTCAGAGGGAACCTCATTCTAGAAGGCAGATGCTGCAACAGAGAATAAACCAAGAACACTCCAACACTGCAGGTGTGCCCATAACTGTCCATGTCATTGCATTCTTGGACCACTTGAAGCTTCTGGAAGGTCTTCAAAAACATGTAGGGTGTAATGCAGGGTGTGTTACATTAATCAAGCAAAATGTTTTCTCTGCATTCTTTCATCATGGTCAGACAGAAATCAGTGGATCTGAAGCACATAACCAAAAAGACATGCTATTATATTTGCTTATTTTTATAGTCCAGGATGCCTTATCTATGTGACTTAGGACTAGAATGCTGGCTTTGGACCAAGGAACTCACATCTAAAAATGTCTTGTCCGTCAAAGAAAATATGTGCTATTATCGATGATAATGTTGATGATGATTAGCAGTGGAGCAGCAGTGATTTTTACATGTTCATATTACTGCCTTTTTCACACCGATTGACTTTCACAATCATTTTATTATTGTTACCAGAGAAAAGATAGAAAAGTCAAAAAAAAGGTTAATTTGACACAGCATATAAAAACCATGTTTTTGTTAGGACTTATTATTATGTCATGTGAACCCCACCAACAGCAGATTATGCATCAAACCATGTTTAAGTAACTTAGTATGATGCACTAAATGCTAAGTAGCTACAGTGCCTGCCATATAACTCTTGTATGGAAGAACCATACAATTCTTCCACTAGTTTTTCTATGCAAGCATATCGAATGAGCTTTTGAGGAAATATGAACAAGGTTTGACATGAAGTGTGAAAGTACCCTGCCACATCTGGCTGACCCCAACATGCAGACAAGAGTTGGACCGGGTCAGTTCTGGTATGAAGGATCCCAAGATTACAAATTATGCTGGGAAATTGAAGAAAAAAAAACCAGAAGAGGCCAATGGCAAACAACATCCATATTATTGCAAAACAAATGAACAAATCAAGTTTAAGTCAGAGGACACTTTATTGATTTTTATCTACCTACCTACCTACCTACCTACCTACCTACCTATCTATCTATCTATCTATCTATCTATCTATCTATCTATCTATTAGTGATATTTCAGGGGTGAAATCCTCCCGGTTCGCTCTTACCTGTCGGTCGCTATCTATCTATCTATCTATCTATCTATCTATCTATCTATCTATCTATCTATCTATCTATCTATCTATCTATCTATCTATCTATCTATCCACACACAAGCAAAATAAAATATCAGCTAAATCCACAAATAACTTTTTTGATGAGCACTTGAAATAAGAGATATGAACAGTAAAACAAAAATAACAGAATAACAGAGTTTGAAGGGACCTTGTAGGTCATCTAGTCATCTAGTAGGTCATCTAGTATGAACACTTGCAAAAATAGAAAAGGTTTCCTAGGGTTTGCAAAGCTTTTCAATCATCAAGTAAGCTTTCTACATAGAATATTCTAAAAGTAGAAGGCAATTTCAAAAGAACCTTTCCCATTCCCTCTTCCAGTGTACTATGATAGCTGTTACAATTCTCATCACTTCCAGCTAACATCTGGCATGTGGTTGGGTTGCAATCCAATGCATCAAGGATGAGCCCAAATTGAAAAAGTTGTTAGTCAACTATAGTGACATTCATTCTGTCTCCTATCTGATTCCAATGTCTCCAATTTATTTCTTCTTTTCCACCTAATGAACTTTCAAATGAACTGAACCAGTAAAATTATCATTTCTTCCATGTTCTTAAGCCCATAGGTATTGGTAATTATTCTTCAGATGGTCTCAGAGCAAGAATCTTGCATATAACATTTCAACATTTGCATAATATTTAACAGGATTAAACAACTATTCATTATTTCTTTGGAGGGTGAGAAGGGCTGTGTTATCCTGAGATGTGTACAGATGGAGGCCAGACATACCTATGTCTATGTGATAATTCGATTGGAAATCCTGTACTAAACAGGGGATTGGATTCAATGCCCTTTTCCAATGCCATTATTCTGGGTATCTATTCTTATAACCTTAAACTTCATCTTAATCTGTAGCCTCCTCATACCAGCACTCCAAAACTGTGCCAGGTTATATTAATATATTCTGGCAAGTTCAACTTGTATAAATCAGAGGAGGTTGAATAACAAAATGACTCACGTTAAGACAAAGTTAGACTATTAGTGAGATAGAAAACATATCTCCTACAGCCATCTCTGAATATTCTAGATTCTTGTCATGCTTTCTAATATAATTATTTCTTGATCTCTAGGGAAGATTATTGTATGCAAGATGCTGTGATTAAATTAAGATAAATTGGAAGCCATTATGTTTATTCTGGTTTTATTGAAAGTCCATAGAATTCAAAAGTGTGTACCATCAAATCTTAAATCCACATGTGAACTTCCAAATTGCCACTGAATTTACAGTAGTTTTTCATGTGATTGGAGGGAAGAATTAATAACTATATGAGGGATTGTTATATTAATTTATTTAATACATTTAATACATTTAAATATTAGTTTTTGAATTGATGTTACTTTTCTTGACTAGTTCTACCAACTTTGTAAACTACTCCTTAAGCACAACCAGAGGCTGTTCTCTCACCTCTCAGCTTAAAAAAAGTTGCATATCCTTTCATGAAATTTCTCTAAATCATAAAATCTAAATCAATTTTTATTCCTAAAATTCATATTTTTTTTAAAGAATTATTTTTCTGGGTTACCTACTTCAAAATTTATTCAAGCTAGGAATCCCATTTAAAATAGTCCCAAACAGAACTGATAAAAGATTAAATCTAAGTGTACTGTTCCAGTAGAAGAGAATATATTTATTTAGGTGTACTTCAGAACCCAGAAGAGACCTAGTTCAGCAGTGAAATAGAGGAAAGTGAGATATTGTGTCAAGATTTTGTTTTTACATGAAAAGTACTGAAATGATGGTGACCTACATCCCAAACTAAGTGTCAACATTTCGCACCCTGTACTGCAGACAGTGGAAGCTAGACACACAGTAAAAGTTTATGCCAAAATATGTTTTACTTTACCATGGTAAGACAATTAAAACCATCTGTATTTTATTTTTGTTAAATCTTTACACTTGAATTGGAGATTGTGCTAAGAACACACAAACTAAGATGAAATCATAACAATTGCATTGCATACATTTATCCTTACTCTTATACACATCAATATATTGCAGATTTAACTCTTACAGAAATATGACTGCAATCACAGTTTGGTTCAACATGTGATGTGGCTATTTTAAAAAAAGACAAATGCATTTTTGGGCTGCATAGTTTGCAATGCCCAAGGAATAATTATTGCCCTGTATTCTCTCTTGGTCAGACTCCTCTTAAAGAATTATATTCGGTCTGGGGCAATACACTCTAAAAAGGAATCAGATAAACTGGATTTGGGGAAGAACACTGAGGATGATTAGGGGATTAAAAGTATAAACAGATATTGATGGAGTTGGATATATTTACCTTAAGAGTACAGTATAGAAGAAGAAGACAGGGTAATATGGTAATATTCTTTAAATATATTATAGTGCGTCATTCAGAAGGTTCAGACCTGTTCTCTTGATTCTAGAATGTAGGACAAGAATACAGATTCTAGCCCAAAACAAACTTAACAAGAAGAGTTGTCCCATAGTAGAACCAATGACCCAGGTAGTGATGGGTATTCCACACTAGATGTAATCAAGTAATGAATATATGTTATATGAATAAGGGGTCCTTGGTGCTCTCTGAAATTGCTTGTTTTCTTGCAGACATTTCATTACCCAAACTAAGTAACATCATCAATGTAGTAAGGAGTGCAGTTTGCTGTCAGTTTATATTCTAGTGCAGTGATGGCTAACCTTTTTCTCATCGTGTGCTGAAAGTGTGCCGGCACCCATAATGCATGACCCCCCCATGCTCCCCCCACACCCCCATGCATGCACGCGTAACCCCCCACCCCCCGTTTTGGGCCTAGCAGGCCTCACTACACACCATGCTCCCTCCCACTCCCCGCACATGCGTACACGCCCCCTGCCCTCGTGCATGCATGCGTGACCCTCCATGCATGCACGCGCATCTCCCACATGCGCCCTGCCCCCCGCACATCCCAAAAATCAGCTGGCTGGCAGGAGGTACAGGCGTGGTGGAGCTGAGCTGGGTGACGGCTTGCGTACCCTCATAGAGGGCTCTGTGTGCCAGCTGTGGCATGCGTGCCATAGGTTCGCCATCACGATTCCAGTGGCTTGCCCTGTCAGTATAATGTCCAATATAAAGGAGAATATTCTCCTTTATAAGTAATGAATAGCTGTCATGAATACTTTATAAGTAATGAACAGTAATGAGATACCTGTCTCAAAGGAATGCTTTAATTTGTATTTTTTCACCAGGCTGGGAGTACCATTGGTCCCTTTTAATCCTAAAATTCCCAGATTCCAGTTTTACAAGCAATCTTTCCTTTACTTAACAATAGCAAACAGATCTGAACCTGCTTCTATATGGATGTTTTCCTTTCCTATATTTCTGATTGAAGCATTGAAGAAAGCAGTTTTAATTCACTATAATTGGGCTGTATTAGTTGTTGTTTTTTAATTTCCAACTATGCACATAACTATTTTTACACTGAATCTATGCAGTAAACTAGGTATGTGATTAATATAACAAAATATGGATTCACTAATGCTACAAATGTCATTTCTCATCCCACAGACCATAATTAGAAGGAGTCAAGCAACAGGGTGCTACCTCCCATGCACATTTTTTATCCTTTCCCAGAAATATATTTTCCACATTTTCCTCCTACTTTCCCAGTCTACATTTTTGTTGAATGTTTGTGTTAATCTTTTTCTTCTTCTTTTGACTGGGTGTTCTTCATTGTGAACTATTATTATAAACAGATTTATAAGTTCTAATACTTCTGACCGAACCGAATTTTAAAGATGTTCTACACCAGGGATGTCAAACTCGATTTCATTGAGAGCTGCATCAGGGTTGTGTTTGAACTTGTGGGGCGGGGTGGGCGTGGCCAGGGTGGGCGTGGCTAGCTTGACATCACTCGTGTCGGAGGCGCCTGTGGTGGCCCGAGCACTCTGCCAGTGAAAATGGGCTCCTGAGCTCCGTTTTCAGCTGCAACGGCCTCCTGCAACTCCCTGCCAGCGAAAATGGAACTCGGGAGGGCCACAAACTCTGTTTTTGCTGGCAGAGGCACTATGGGCCGGTCCTTCGCTGTTTCCAGGGCAGCCCCACAGGCCAGATCTAAACACTCCGTGGGCCAGATCCAGGCCCCGGGCCTTGAGTTTGACACCCCCGTTCTAGACAACCCATGCCCCATTGGATCATAGTTTCAGATATATTTCAGTGGTGGGTTCCTACCAGTGCGGTCCACTCTATAGCACCGGTAGCGGCCCGCTGGTGACATCACAGTACCGGTGCGGTCGGTTGCCGGTGCCTGGGCGCCGCCATTTTTTTGAAAAAAAATTAATTTTTTTAAAAAAAATTTCTTCTGCGTATGACCAGAAGCCCAGTTTCCAGCACTGCTCATGCGCTGCCTTCCTACCCCACAGTGAGTTCAAGCAGGGGAGGATGGCTAAGGGAGCGCGTGAGACGCTGAAAGAATGGGCGGCAGGAGCTATCTCCATTCCTCTCCCTTCAGCAATCTGAGAAGCCATGAATGTGCGGTGATGATCCTAGGCTTTTTCGCACATTTGAGGCTTCTCGAGCTGCTGAGGGGAGGGGGAATGGGTGGCAGGACCTATCTCAGTTCCTCTCCCTTCAGCAGTCCGAGAAGCCACGAATGCGCAGTGATGATCCTAGGCATTTTCGCACGTTTGAGGCATCTCGAGCTGCTGAGGGGAGGGGGAATGGGCAGCAGGACCTATCTCAGTTCCCCTCCCTTCAGCAGTCCGAGAACCCACGCCTACCCGGTCACATGGCTGGCAAGCCACACCCACAAAATAAGCCACACCCACAGAGTGGTAGTAAAAAAATTAAGAACCCGCCCCTGATATATTTCCTTAAACAGAAAAACAGAATGACCAAGGGCAGGCAAAAAAGCAGTGGGAGAAAAAGCATTACGTTTCCTTGTGGGGATCTGGTAGGGGGCATCAGGAATCTCCCTTCTCTTTCCTTTCCAGCAGGCAGATAAATGGCTGCTGCTGAGTGGGGGAGGGAGTGGAGGGATTTCAAGACTGGCTGGAAAATTGTCACAGAACATTGAAAATAAAGATCGTGTAACCACAAGAGCAGCCCAGCAGTGCAGCAGCAGCCAGTAGCACTGAAGCAGCTACAGGTTTACCAAATTTCATTCTGTCAGGAGTCATGTCCCAGATTTTAGACGCATTCTGTAAGGAAGGCCATTTGAGGTAAAGGTAAAGGTTCCCCTCGCACATACGTGCTAGTCGTTCCCGACTCTAGGGGGCGATGCTCATCTCCGTTTCAAAGCCGAAGAGCCAGCGTTGTCCGAAGACGTCTCCGTGGTCATGTGGCCGGCATGACTAAACGCCAAAGGCACACGGTGTTACCTTCCCACCAAAGGAGGTCCCTATTTTTCTAGTTGCATTTTTACATGTTTTCGAACTGCTAGGTTGGCAGAACCATTTGAGGTACCTTGGTTCAAAAAATTATTGCCCTGTTCTGCACCATTTCACCCAGTTAATGAACCTGACAACAAGAGTTTTATTACAGTAGTATATAGATTAAGGATGATCACTTTGTTACAATATCTGCCATCTTTACTTCCACAATGGAAAGGAATATGTCAAAACTTGCAGTAGCTTGCAGTCCTTCTATTCTCTACAAAGAAGAGGGGGTCAAATTATTCTCCAAATCACCGGAGGGCAGGACAAAAAGCAATGGTTGGAAACTAATCAAAGAGACAAGCAACCTGGAATTAAGGAGAAAGTTCCTAACAGTGAGGACAATTAACCGATGGAACAGCTTGCCTTCAGAAATCATGGGCACTCCATCACTGGAGGTTTTTAAGAAGAGACTGGATAGTCACATATCTGAAATGGTATAGGTTCTCCTGCTTGAACATGGGCTGGACTAGAAGACCTCCAAGGTCCCTTCCAGCAATTCTAGCCCTGTTCTATTCTATTCTATTCAACTAGCACCAAACCTGTTTACCTTCTGAGTTCAGACAAGGTTGGCCAGATGCTCACACCTTAGAATTAAACAAACTTTGCATCCATTTAATATATACTTTAGCCATTGTTCACTCAAGTTCATTTTGCCCCATTAGATTTCCCCCACACATAACTGAGCTCAATGAGAATCCTTGTGTATCAAGAAGTATCCTCTCTTCCTCTTCCATAGCTCCATCCCCATTTTCCTTTCCTCATCTTGGATTATTTGAGAAATAGAAATATAGCAACGTGTAAATCCTTGTTTAGTGGCTGCCTCGTTTAGGGTTAGGGTTAGTTACAAAGGTGATGAAAAAATAACTTTACAACCAATCCTTGCATTTACAACCTTTGCAGGTCTGTAAAGGAATGGGAAGCTGAAATAAGATCATAAGCACAGCCGTGGTTTCACTTAGCAACTGCCTTGCTTAACGATGGAGTTGCTGGTCCTAATTGTGACACTAAATGAGGACCTCTAAATAGAGTAATGGAAGACGAAGTGAATAGTGCCGTTAGTATTGACCTAAAAACAAGGAATCTCTGTATCCTGATCAGCAAATGTTGTGATGATGTATTGGATGAAAGACATTGTAAGATGGGGAAAGGGCATTTGAATCAGTTTGAATCAGAACAGTGCTGATCCAGATTCTCTGTCACATGATGTCTTCAGTCAGAAAGGAGGCATGCTTGTAGTAGCATAACTAGAATGGTTTTTCAGCAATAAGCTAGCAGAAAGAAACTCCTGTGCCATATCCTACAGCACACCTCCAGGTCTTGACCCAAGACTTCCAGGTTGGACAGGGTGATGAGTGGGGTAGGGTTGAGTCGAGTCGAGTCGAGTCGAGTCGAGTCGAGTCGAGTCGAGTCGAATCGAATCGAATCGAATCGAATCGAATCGAATCGAATAGAATAGAATAGAATAGAATAGAATAGAATAGAATTCTTTATTGGCCAAGTGTGGTTGGACAAACAAGGAATTTATCTTCGGTGTATAACCTCTCAGTGAACATAAAAGCTATAAGTGATCAGAGTCATCATAAAAATACATTCATTATAAATCATAATATACAACACTTAGTCATAGGATACTAAAGAAGCAATCAGCATAAATCATACTAGGAAACTAAATAAAACAATATAAATCGTAAAGATACAAGCAACAAAATTATAATCGTAAGTAAAAAAGGAGATAGGAAATAGGAAAAATGAGAAGAATAACAGTTATACAGCCTTACTAAATACTTTGACAGTGTTGTGGGAATTAGTTGTTTAGCAGAGTGATGCATGGGTGGGTGGGGGGAACTGTCCTTGTAGATAGATAGGTAGGTAGGTAGGTAGGTAGGTAGGTAGGTAGGTAGGTAGATAGATAGATAGATAGATAGATAGATAGATAGATAGATAGATAGATAGATAGATAGATAGATAGATAGATAGATAGATAGATGATAGACACAGACAGACAGATATACTCCAACCAATTTATGATTAAGATACACACACTATATATGTATGTACACACACTATATATGTATGTATATACATATACATATACAGTATATATATCTATATCTATCTATCTATCTATCTATCTATCTATCTATCTATCTATCTATCTATCTATCTATATATATATATATATAATATATATACACACATCATATACATATACATATACATACATATACATATACGTACATATACATATACATATACGTACATATACATACGTACATATACATATACGTATACATACATACGTACATTCTCACATAGTACTTGGTTATATATATGCCTTTTCCTTTCTACTTTAAGTATGCGCATTAAGAGGTAAACTACTGCACATATAATACCGATGGCACTGTTTTTAAGATGGAAAAGTTCAGAGATTTGGTACTATATTATGTAGATCAAAGCTTGCAGCTTCCCTGGCTGTCATTCCCTGTCAAATACTATCTCTTGTCTTGTATTTGTCCCCTACGTTGCACTCATTCTCTTTCAACAACCTGCTGCAGTTTTGTCAGCAAGCATATAAACACAGGTTTTGTCCAACAGGTTATTCACCTTTAGTGTGTCCCTGATCTAGTTAAGGCACAGACATTCTCTACTTTTCTTCTTCACATCTTGTTGTTCCACTAACACACAACAAATACTGCTTATCACAGATCAAGTATCTTACAACAGATTCATCCCAAAGTGCAGGTATGCCAACTGGGGCAGAAATGGGTACATCAACCACTCTGCCCTAACATTAGTATAATAACGAAACAAACTTCCAGCATTGTAGGATGGCTTTGCCCTCAATACAGCAATAGAAGCGGGCTGATCAACACCTTTATTTACTTTCAAAATCATTTGGTCTTTTGCTATAGTACTTTTGGAGCCTTTATTTTGGAGTCTATTGGATTTAATGGTCTTATCTGCAGTGGCATTTCGTTTATGATATGTCATATGAGAGAATAAGCACAGTGGGCCATAAGGAGAAAAATGTTATATCAGATGGTATCAGCAATTGTAGGAATTCACGCTGATCTTCTATTTGCCCCCAAGTCCAGCTCTAATTTCATCCTTGCCGTGGGGAGGTAGTGATATTATGTGATATTAGTGCCATGAATACAAGAGATTGGCGATTTCTATTCTACGATGACCCCACTCTCATCACATCCCCAGAGAGCTGTGCAAAGACCACCTTCACCACCAATTCTTATCACAAATGAACATTTTTATTTGGAGAGCAGGACCACTTCTCTGCCTCATTACGCATGGCCTATTGCTGAGGGATTATCACCGAAGGACCATCCATAATATGCCTCAGCCTTTTATGCCTCGACAGGCGGTGAAGCTAATCAGGCCAAACATAAACCCAAGAGTTATTTCAGCATGTCTCGGGTTTTCCCCATATGCTCCTATTTCCTGCATCATTGACTTTAATGGACAACAATAACAGAGAGAAAAATGCAGAGATGGGATGGAGGGAGAAGAAAACTGAAGGGGTGTCCAATGAGCATTCTGTATCCCACCAGGGCCCTTCAAGTCTCTTTAAAAGGCTCGAACATCACACATATACATTCACTCACAAACACACACACACACACACACACACACACAAACTCCTTTCTATCACCCACACATTTTTTTTTGCCACGAGCTAGCAATCAAAAACCAATCCTTTCGCATTCCCCATGTTTCTTTGCTCCTCCTCGCCTCGAAGTTTTCAACAATTTCTCCAACTGCTGACAAAGTCATTTTTTAAAAAAAGAGAGGTGGAAATGCAACAGGTGCGTCTCGGAAATGAGCTTCACCGGCCACTTCTGCCCACTATGCAGTTGTCAGACCCACTTTGAGGAGCGAAGAAAAAGCAAGACAGGTCCTATATATTGTACTCCCCTCAGTGCTCTCCCCTACACAAACACACACGCGCGCACCTCGTTTTTTTTTTCTCCGTGACGTTTTACCAGTGTGGGGTGGGCTGGCCAACACGCATATGTGATTGTGAGTGCGTTCCCACAGACAGCTTGGTCTCTAGCCGCTGCATTCGTGCAACAGGCTTGTTTCGTTCTTGGTTGGCGGGGTTTAAGTGTGCAGTGTGAATCCAGGCGCGTTGCAAGGAGTCGTGGGGAAAGTATTCGGCAAATGTAGAAAACGGGATAATTTAGCAGCCAGGTTAAGCACGTGACGCCAACACAACCTGAACCGTCTTCTCGACCTGACCCACCTCAGCCGACGCCCCCCACCGTCTGCCCCGCGAGCTTCTTTCTTTTTTTAAGCGGGAAACCCACTCACATGGGGTAGTAAGCGTAAGGCGCCAGGCAGTTCTCCTCACACGCTTCGGAATCCATCAGCAAATAGTCCTGGCTGTCGTTCCTGGGGGCTCCGCCGACCGGCGAGCCGTTCCCCCGCGGCGCGTAGAGCTGGTTGTGACTCATGGCGCTTCCTCTGGGGAGAGGTGGGGGGTCCCGAAAAAAAAAAGCCCCCTCTTCTTCAGGAGGCGCCCAGCCCCGGCCCCCAAAAGGGGCACCCTCGGGGGACACCCCCGCTTTCTCCCGCAAAAAAATAAAAAATACAGGCGCGCGCCGCCCAGAGAGAGAGAGAGAGGCGCGCGCGCTCGGCCGGCGTTGTTTAAAAGCAATATTATTATTTTAAAAATGGTTCGAAGCGCTCGCCGGCTACCTGTGGCGCAGCGTCCCCATTTTAAAAGAGGGCTGAAGAAGGTCGTTTCTGCCTGGGGGAGACCAAAGGGCGAGCCCCCCCAGCGGACCTCGCGGATCTCTCCCTCGCCGGGGTCGCTTCTAGCCCCCACCTCAGCCCCTCAGTCCAAGCAGGCGGCTTTCTCCGCCGCGCCGAGCCTCCAGATAGCCACTCAGGGAGAGAGAGAGGGGAAAAAATAAAAAAAGGACGGAGTTACTATGTCAACCAGCCCTATCCCCTCTCTCTGAAAGCCACCCGTGCCCGGAGTGGCTCAACCAGCTTTTGCAAAGCCGCAACGAGAATAAAAAAAGGAAAGGAAAGGCGGGGAAGAGGGGCTTAAAAAGTTTACGCGACCGCCGCCGGCCAGAAGCAAAGCGTGGGCGCGGAGGGCCACAGATCCAATGGCGAAACGCCGGATAAACCAGCCTCGGCGTTAAAAAACCGCCGGCCCTTCCCACGTTTTTCATCTGCCCCTTCGGATCCTGACATCATCTTGGGCGATCACGTGAATGAAGGGATTCCGAAGTCTTCCTACTACTTGTTTGACGAAGATCCTCAATAGATATATAACTTCGCCGGCGAAGTCCCGTGCTGCTTTTTTGGCTCGGTTTTTCATTGAATGAAAGCTCTTGCCATCATCAGCTTTCTAAGTCAGCGCAATCCGGCGCTGCCACGATCTTAAAGCTTTGGATAACGAAGGCTGAAGAATTGGGGATGAAGTACCTTGTTGCCTGCCTCTCTCAGTTCATTTGCTCTGGACTGGAGGCATGTTCGCTCAGGGCTGGGTACCTAGTTATGCAATACATTTGATAAGTATGCTTCATTGGCATTCAACGGTTACGGAAATCTTAATGTTGCTTGGTTGAAAAAGAAGAGGGAGAATCGGGGATGCAACAGGGATTGGTTACTGTGAACAGAATGGACAACTTTGTAATGAAAATTTATTACCATCTCCTGAAGATGGATAGATTGGAAATGGCATTTGACTGGATAGTCCCTCTTTAGAATTGGGGTTGTTTGTTGTGTTTTGCAATTAGCATCTGGTGATTGTCTATTCTGGTAATACTTCTCACCCACAGGTAATATACTCCAGTGTTTCCCAACCTTGGCAACTTGAAGATGTCTGGACTTCAACTCCCAGAATTCCCCAGCCAGCAAAGCTGGCTGGGGAATTCTGGGAGTTGAAGTCCAGACATCTTCAAGTTGCCAAGGTTGGGAAACACTGATATACTCTTACCTGCAAACATACTTGAGGATTATTTTAAAGCCTTGCAACAGCTTTGATGGAAAGTTTGCAGAAGGTCAGGACATCCTAAATGTCTATAAGATGGAAGAAAAATATTATTGTAAGAGACCAGCTGTCAACTGTTTCGGGCTAAACTCGCTGCCATTAGGTGAGGCTAGAAAAATAATGATTTATGCTTCTTGTTCAGTACTGCTCTCCGTTAAAGGTGCCTGCAATTCACAAAGAATTAAAATGACTCCATCCTCAGATCTGTTCCAAAAGCAATTATTTTTAGAAAGATTTTCGCACATTTATGGTCGTCTTCCTTATTTTCATATTCCATTATTTCATATCCTTTTTGAAAATGTTAAAAGGATTTTCTATTCTTTTGACTGGGGTATTATAATAAAGAATTAGAACTTCTATACTGGTATAAAGTGTAGTTACGTTTCAAGGCACTATATACTGTGATATTAATGCAAGAAAAAGAATTTAAACTTTCAAATCAAACATTCTATTGTTTTTTACCTTGAATTATTGTGACTGATTGTATTTGCAGAATTTTTAGCAGCTATAGGTACTATAATGTACAGGTACTACACAACTTTGACTTACAAAGTTCGTTTAGTGGCCAAAGTTACAACAGCACTGAAAAAAGTGACTTATGACCATTTTTCACACTTACAACCATTGCAGCATCCCCATGGTTATGTGATCAAAATTCAGAGGCTTAGCAACTGACTCATATTGATGATGGTGGCAGTGTCCCAGGGTCATGTGATCAACTTTTGTGACCTTCTGACTAGCAAAGCCAATGGGGAAGCCAGATTCACTTAACAGCTGTGTTACTAATTTAACAGCTGCAGTGGATCACTTAAAAACTCTAGCAAGAAAGGTTGTAAAATGGGGGAAACTGTCTCACTTAGCAACAAAAATTTGGGGCTCAATTGTGGTCGTAAGTCGACGACTATCTGTATTATGTATTTGTGTGATGTTGCTTTTATCCCACAATTCAGAATAAAGTTGTAAATTTCTCTCTAGTTGTTGTACATCCTGCTACAGTCTGAATCTTATTCTCCAAAGTATTAGAAAATCCCCCAAATTTGATTACTCTCCTTCTATCCTATCATCTCGATCATTTATGAAGATACTGAAGAGCTCTGGCCCAAAACAGAACCTTGGGGTAGCCCACTGCATGTTTTTCTCCATGCAGATGTAGTTCCATTGCCACAGCTGACTTCTACTACCACCGTATTTGCCAACACAGCAGAACTGAGCTAGGTGTGCTCTAAGGCAGAACTTATCAAACTTTCTACACCTATTCACTAGAAACATTGTGAGACCAATTGTTCAGAAAATGATAGCCATGCAATTGGAAGAATGATTATCATAATTACAAGAAAAATAACAATAATCAGATTCATAAGAGTTAGAATAAACCATCTAGGCCAGGGGTCTCCAACCTTGGCAACTTTAAGCCTAGCGGACTTCAACTCCCAGAATGGTGGCTGGGGAATTCTGGGAGTTGAAGTCCTCCAGGCTTAAAGTTGCCAAGGTTGGAGACCCCTGATCTAGGCCACCAAGTCCTCTGTTCAATGCAAGAATCCAAGTTATAGCATCCAAGATGGTTTTCTAACCTCCATTTGACCATATCCAGTGATGGGAAACCCAATTATTTTCATTCAATATTGGGTTCACTCTGCTGTTATTGTTAGAAAGTATTCTCCTAATGTTTAATTGGAATCTGCCTTACTGTAGCCATTATTTCACATCCTGCCCTCTGGGATAATGGTTAAGGGGCCTTGACCTTCGGTCTGACATCTTTTTTGGTATTTAGAATGGAATAGAATAGAATGAGTTGGAAGGGACCTTGGAGGTCTTCTAGTCCAACCCCCTGCTTAGGCAGAAAACCCTACACCACTTCAGACAAATGATTATCCAACAGCTTAAAAATGTCCAGTGTTGGAGAATTCACAATTTCTGGAGGCAAGCTGTTCCACTGATTAATTAGAACAATTAATCAGTGGAACAGCTTGCCTCCAGAAATTCCTAACTGTCAGGAAATTTCTCCTTAGTTCTAAGTTGCTTCTCTCCTTGATTAGTTTCCACCCATTGCTTCTTGTTCTACCCTCAGGTGCTTTGGAGAACAGTTTGACTCCCTCTTCTTTGTGGCAACCCCTGAGATATTGGAACACTGCTATCATGTCTCCCCTAGTCCTTCTTTTCATTAAACTAGACATACCTAGTTCCTGCAACCGTTCTTTATATGTTTTAGTCTCCTGTCCCCTAATCATCTTTGTTGCTCTTCTCTGCACTCTTTCTAGAGTCTCAACATCCTTTCTACATCGTGGCGACCAAAACTGAATGCAGTATTCCAAGTGTGGCCTTACCAAGGCATTATAAAGTGGTATTAACACTTCACGTGATCTTGATTCCATCCCTCTGTTAATGCAGCTTAGAATTGTGTTGGCTTTTTTGGCAGCTTCTGCACAGTTGGAAAAAGCTATTACAATACTGCTCAGTCTCCTCAAGACTACCTGTTTACTTCTTTCTATCTCCATTCATAGGACTTGATTTCTTTCTTCCCAGGTCACACTTTGCTAAACCTATTCTAGTTTCTCTGAATTCTTCTTAAAGTGAAGTGCTCAGACCTATGCTATGGATGCAACCTGAAATTGCATATGCCTTTCTTGTAGCAACACTACTAATTCATACTCAGTTTGCAGTCAACTACTAATCCATTATTATAACGGACAATATCCATTATTACTATGTTTTGTCATAAACAATATCAAACCTTTATTCTCCTTCTTATCTCTTCAATGAACTGTTTCATTTTCATATTTCTTTTTCTCTCTTTATGCAATTGGAAGAAAGTTGTGGAGAGCAAGGAGGATTTGAGACCAAGGTAGGACAATTATGAGATTCAGTACTTGAATCCTGACCAACATTTTAGTGCACAGTTTGAGCCATTGGCAAAGAGCTAGTTCCAGGTTCCATTTGTTTGTATTCAAAGGTTGCTGTTCATAAGGCAGCAAAAATAATTGGCATAATATGGCTGCACCGGGAGAAAATAGAAATTAAGTGCAGCTTTAAAGAGGGACAGGTAGAAACTAGGATGTTTAATGAAATCTGATTTCTTGAATGGAATGCTGAATTTTCCATTGAGATTTATAATGTAAGTGTCAACTTCTAAACGGATCGGGCCTGTCGCAGCCATTTTCTGACACACTTTGTGGGGGGGGGAGCTTGGAATGTCAAACCAGACATCAACAACTTACTATCTTGTGGGAACCAAGGTCATCCCAACAGGTGCTGGCCAGAGACTGGAAGATGTTACCAAGGAGACACCAGAACACCTAATTGGACAATGTGACTTGTGACAAGGAGGGAGGGAGATGTCTATTATTTAATTATACTGAAAGCGGGGGAATTAGCCAGAGTTGGTTTTGTTTTTCAACTGTGCTGAAATGATGTACTCAATAAAGCAGTTCTTTAAGAAAGTCGAAAGTCTCAGAGTTGCTAGATTGGTTGGGTTCATTACTTGGAACCTTGACAGTAAGATCTAATAAGATAAATATTATTTATAACTTTGTTTTGGAAGGATCTGGTTTATTAAAATGGTAGGCTTCTGTAGCTACAGTTATGATTAGAGTTAGATTTGTATAAACACACTTGAACATTATTGCTTACAAGCTTTTTTGCATGTTAGACTTTTGGAATCTAGTCAATGTTCATCATCATAGCTTATAAATATTTGGTCATGAGAAATTATTCTGTATTCTGAAGAAAATGGGAAGATTGTTCATAAACGATTACATTTTGCTGGCATGAGAACTAAAAATAGATACAGTTACCAATTAAAAGCTTAGGCTATATTAGTATGGAAAGTTGAGAAGGATCACATCCATCAAGAAATGCCACTTACTAGTTTTCGCTGAATAATATTCAAGATTTCCTCATAGTACATGTTGGAATGTATGTACATGTGTACTCTGTATTCAGAAATAGGACATTAAGTATGCAAGCATCTTATACTTAATTACGATTTAAATATTGATTTTTCTATAACTTATAACTACTTTTATTTGCAATGACAAGAAATTATGACTTGGAAGGTTGCATACTACAATTAATATACAAACATTTAGAAGAAAATTGCAATAGTATTAGAAGGGCTGTAGTGAAAATGGCAAAGTCATTCAGCCTAAGTTGTGTGATGAAGACGGAATCTTGTTCCAAGCCCCCTAAATAAAATATTACAATGTTTTTTACAGTGAAAATGTGGAAATATAATCAATGTGATATTTGTTGATTTTTCAGGGTATTATCCAATCTTCTACATAGTGCAAGAAAAGTGAGGCATTTAGATACAGATTTTACTTTAATTTGACTATGACCATGAATTTTCATAATAATCCTCCATACTCACCAGATTTAGTGCCTTCAGACTATCATCTCTTCGGCCCCATGAAAGAGGGTTTGAGAGGCAAACATTATTCTAGTGACGAGGATGTGAAAACTGCAGTGAAGAAGTGGCTCAAAGAACACTCAACAAAATTTTACAAAACAGGGATACATGCTCTCATTCAAAGGTGGAATATTTCTATTGAGAGAAATGGTGACTATGTTGAGAAGTAGGGATGTGATCCACAGAGGACCAGCTTCATTTTGATGTATGCTACATGTTCCTGTGTTGGTAATTATACCTGTCCTAAAGAAAATGGCATTATGTTTTGACTCTCCCTCGTAAATTGAAAAGTTCAAATGTTCTAAATCAAATGTTCAGTATTAAGCTATAGCACTGCCAGATGCAAGATGCCCGTTGCACGGGGGAAATGTCTAATTGAAGTGAAATCCAAGCACATGAAGTAAAGTTTTTCTTTGATTTTGGAGAAAAAGTCTTTATGTACTTAAGTATTATTATTATTATATACTTTATTCATTAAACATGAAACTCAGTCAACTGAACATTCAAAAATGCATCACAAATACCATTAACTGGCACTGATGGTTGATACGGGTTTCTGCCAGCATCCTAGATATCGACCAAGTATTTTCTTAAAATATACGATGTTCCGAGTAGGGCAGCTTTTTGCAGTTCTGCTGGTGTTATTGCAGGAAGCTGCAATTTCTTGATGTACTATATAAAATTCTTGGACATGGTGCCAAGTGCCCCTATGACAATGGGTATCACTGTCACATGTTTCATCCATAATCGGGTAGTTTTGATGGCCAGGTCGTGATATTTCGTGATTTTTTTCTAGTTCTTTTTCTTCGACTCTGGTGTCTCCTGGTACAGCGATATCAATAAATTGTACGCTTCAGTTTTTGATTACTGTAATATCTGGCATGTTGTTTACAAATGGCAATCCGTCTGCATTCGAAAGTCCCACAAGATCTTCACCTTCTCATTTTCGACAACTTTTTCTGTTGTTGTTGTTGTTGTTGTTGTTATTATTATTATTATTATTATTATTATTATTATTATTATTATTATTATTATTATTATTATTATTATTATTATTATTATTATTATTATTATCATCATTACATGACTGGCTGAGAAAAAAGATTCTCAGTTAACTGCTTTTTTTAATTAGTAATTTTTCTCTTATTAATTGAGCAGAACAGAAAAAAGAAACGGAAAAAGAAAAAAGATATGGATATGGATGTAGACGTGAAGATAGAGAAAGATTGCTTAAGATATATAGTTTCACATTATATTTTTAATAGAGGGTGACCATTCTCTATGAGGGAGGTGGGCTTTTCTTAAATACGACAAATGAATAAATAATTTATTGCAATAGTCCTTGTGTGTCATTTGTCAGAAGTGGTGTCGGATCTCCTGCTTGAGCAGGGGGTTGGACTAGATGACCTACAGGGTCCCTTCCAACTCTATTAATCTATTAAATCTGTTATATAGTCTATTTCTACAAGCATTTTTAAATCATTAGTAACATAAGATCTTAAATTAATTGAGTATTTTGAGCTATAAATTTGTGTTTGCAATGTTCAATGTTTGGCAAAAATATGAAGCTCACAGAGAATCCATTTTCATTGTCCAGCCATCAATTTCCATGTGATAGATGTGTACAGTAGTTCAGAATAATATAGATGTTTGAAGATACTAAAACTGGTTTCAAGATCAAATTAATATGTGCAAACATAAGACATCACAGAAGTTTCAATGAAAATTTCTTCCCACTTCATATCCAATAACAAAATAATTTATTCATTCCCTTTCTATATAAATGCAATGAGTTCCAATGTCCAAAGTGTTATTTTTCATTGAATTAGCTGTAGTCTAAAAACTATTTAAGGTTTTTATAAGAAAAGTTAAGACAGTTTTCTATGGTTTAAAAAAAATGGGGATCTCAAATTCCTTATTTCATTCACTGTTTAAAATGTGCATATCCAATTGATTTATCAAAAATAATTCAATAGATTTTTATTTAATTACTTCAGCCTAGAGATTATATATAAAATCTCAGATTCCATGTCATTATAACCTCACCCTGAGTAAAGAAAGTAAAAACAACTTCAATCCACAGCTTATCAGCATATACGTACAGAAAGGTCTCCTACTTGGGCAGGGGGTTGGACTAGATGACCTGCAAGGTCCCTTCCAACTCTGTTAATCTTTTAAAAAGACTTACAGACGCATATTACCGTATATTGAGATTCTAAGTTTCTCCCCAGGAGAAAAATCTGTTCAATTTGATTCATGTTATTGCAAATGAACTTTTCTTCTTATGGAAAAAGGAAGAAAATTCAAGATAAGGTTCATAAACGTAGTAGCTATTCTATAGATTTGTACCTGCACCTACATACAAACATGTGGAAGCTAAATGTGAAGGCTGAATTGAAAGTGGTAACCTAGAGGTAGAATTTAGTCATAGGAAAGTGCTTTAGTTGTAATATAAAAGCTTTTTTGCCCGACTGGCACAATTAGCTTAGAGTCGGTTGCTGTGGAAAAGAACGTGAATGTCAAGGCTGGTGACAACAGAATCTGTGATGGATGTTGTTCAAGAGAGAGATGGAGAAGATGACTAAGTAGATTAGCAACAGAATAAGGTGGGAAGTAGTTTCTCCAAGTCCTCCAGAATCTTCTTCAGATAAATTCCTTTTGTCAACATGACCTTCTATTGAAGATTAACATTTTATAACCCTTTTTATAAATAAATCTTGAAAAAAAATCTTTTTTTTTTGTTGCTTGGTCTGTACTTCCTCCTAATAGTCTTTTTGTAAGATCACCTCTGTCCAAAACATTGATGCATGTTGTGATAACTAGCAGCTATGATTACGTACTGTTACTGCAAAGCCTCTATTTATATTGAATTTGTACATGTGTTTCCAAACCACCAACATCTTACATAAATATGAAATGACATCATCACTTCATGAATCGCTTTTGGATTTTTAATATAAGGGTATTTCCTTTATTTAGTAATATATTTCCCTGGGCACATGCTTTTT
The DNA here is from genome assembly GCA_023053685.1 of Diadophis punctatus similis. NCBI lineage: Eukaryota > Metazoa > Chordata > Lepidosauria > Squamata > Dipsadidae > Diadophis > Diadophis punctatus. The sequence goes on along the minus strand of JALIGW010000016.1, from coordinate 11,710,491 downwards.
TTAAAATTGCTGCCTATTGTTATTATTGTAACTCCCAACTCTGGATTAAACTACAATTCATGGTCCAAGATCTGTCAAACTCAGAGTTTGGTGTGGAATTGTTATACAGATTCCCTAATTTGGTGTTGTCTAGATGTTGGAGAACCATAAATTAGCTTAGCTGTTGACCATAACAGTGGGGGATTCTGTTTGGTTTTCTTAATCTCAACACATGTAGAAGGCACAACATTGGTGAAGATTGCTAAAATGGTGTTACTAAACAGGAAATGATCCTTACTGTGTGAATGCAATGAGTATTGGTTTATTTATTTATTTTTAATATAAAGAGTAATTATGGAATAGATCAAGCAGAAGTTTTTTGGGGGAGTGGGAAAATGCTTTTCAAAATGACCAGAGAGAGCAACTAATTTCTATATCCTCTCTTGACTGCTGGCACTTCTGTCTGGCAATATTACCAGCTGCTGTTTACTCTTTAAATATAATTCAATGTCTATCATCTCTCAATCCCTATATCTGTCTGTCTCTGTATTTATCTATCTCTATCATCTATCTCTATCTACCACCTCCCCCCTCTCTCTCATCTGTCTCTATATCTATCATTTATTTATTTATTTATTTATTTATTTATTTATTTATTTATTTATTTATTTATTAGTGACATTTATATACTGCCTCACAATGCAAGCACTCTCTAAGCGGTTTACACCAGTAAGCAATGTATATTTATATTGCCCCCAACAATCTGGGTCCTCATTTTACCTACCTCGGAAGGATGGAAGGCTGAGTCAACCTTGAGCCGGTGAGATTTGTACAGCTGACCTGCGGATCACAGTCAGCTAAAGTGGCCTGCAGTACTGCTCTCTAACCGCTGCACCACCTCGGCTCTTTGCTTATCATCTCAATCTCTCACAGACACACAGACACACACACACACACACATCTATCGTCTATCTCTATATCATCTATCTTTATTTTTCTCTCTCATTTCTACACTGATCCAATCAAATATCATTCTGTATTGCACTAAGTTCTCTAAGGTACTTTTAGTTCAGCAGTTTTTTTTCCTTTGCAAATTGTTGAAGAAAAGCTCCTATTATTTCCCCCATTCTTTATTTCTCCTGTGTAGATTTGGTATTCTTTCTGTCTGAGAAAACGATTTGCTGTTTTTTATATATTAATGGTTACTATGGCTCATTTGGCCATTAGAATTATTAGTCAGATTCCTCAATATGATTTTGAGTTCTGCAGCATGTCTTTTGGAGGGTCAGCAAAGATGATGCCGTGTGTGTGTGTGTGCGTGCGTGTGTGTGTGTGTAATTGCTTGGTATGAAGATTTGGGATTAAAAGAAACCATAAGAACAAAAGCATCTTAAAGTGTGCTCTTGTATAGGACAACTCAGAACAGACCAATTTCCTCTGAATCTGAGGACCTGAGGGATATTATTAGACTATGTGTCTCACAGTCTTTTGAAGTAGAGACTAGTCTATAGTTCTCAACAGAGAGGCAGGAATCTAATTTTTTTTTTCAATGGAGGGGTGTACCATGATTCTTCAAGCAGGCTGCATCATTCTCCATGTAGGAGAGATATTACTAATAAAACTTAATATCTCCTTCAGCAAATCTCTCTCTGCACAGTACTAACCAAGACAGGTTCTAACAAATAGCAATAGCACTTAGACTTCCCAGTGCTTTACAGCCCTCTCTAAGCGGTTTTACAGAGTCAGCATATTGCCCCCAACAATCTGGGTCCTCATTTTACCCACCTCAAAAAGATGGAAGGCTGAGTCAACCTTGGGCTCCTCTAAGCATCCCAGCTACGTGTTCAAGTTAATTAAGCATAAATTGATACAGTAAAATTGGACGAACCGAAGCATTGGCCTCTTTCCTCTTACCTGTACTTCAATCTCCCCACAATTATGAACCAATTTAGTTGAGAAATGCATAATAAAATTAATTAACACACCTCACAGTATACTGCCAAAGTTACAAGGAAACCAACAATATTTACAAGCTTTGTCAGCATTTAACACCACCCAGAAAGTTCCATTAAGTAATATTCTGTACTATGGAGAAGAAATACTTTTCCTTCCCCCATGGACTTCCTGTCATTTCAATGCACTCTAAGTTTATTTTGTTTGTTTGTTTTGCCACTTACCGTATATGTCACTGGCAGTTAAGTGGCTCATTCATATTCATTTGTGAGTTACCATCACCTGCACTCTGTCTGCCTGTCCATTGAATTGTCTGCATCTCCCCAAAAATCTAGGGACTTCTACAATCTCAGAAGGCAGTCGGAGAATGCTTAAATGCTAAACAGCTGGTCATTCCAAGCCTTCACCAAGTTCTTGACTGAAGGATTAAGGTTAGAGTATTGTGGCAAACTACAGTTCCAATAAATCCAGAGGCAATTTTAGGGCCCCCCAAACACCCCAGATTCCTCTGGGAGAGAGGCAACACTACCCTGATAGCAATCTGCCCATAACAAAAGAGTAATTTCTGATTCCCCCATCTATGGAAGACTGTCCTCAGTGTTAGTCCAGTATCCTGCTGATGAATGGGGACATGTATCAACCACAACTGGCCTGTGGAAATTATGAAAGCCATGAATTCCTGAGCCATTACTGAGAATCAGGCCTTATCGTGACTGTTGAAGTACCTCAAGATTTACAGCCTAGGAACTCTCAATATTAAATGCAACTTTACACTTCAGGTAGGGAAATTGTTTGGTAGTAAACGCCACAATGGCGCAGTGGTTAGAACGTAGTACTGCAGGCTACTTCTGCTGACTGCCGGCTGACTGCAATTTGGCAGTTCAAATCTCACCAGGCTCAAGGTTGACTCGGCCTTCCATCCTTCCGAGGTGGGTAAAATGAGGACCCGGATTGTTGGGGGCAATAGACTGACTCTAGAGAGGGCTGTAAAGCACTGTAAAACAGTATATAAGACTAAGTGCTATTGCTACTGCTATTGTACACCAGCAAGTTCCCCAGCTTGTTCTACTCACCCAATTCCTGTGAAATATACACTGATCTCTCCCCAGTTTGGGCAAAAGGAATAAATAATGTCATTGAGACCACTTTCTCTCCCAGCTCATTCATGTCTTTGTTCCAGGACACAGAAACCTGGTGGGATAATCTGAAGGTCTTCCAGATATGCTTCTTATTTGCCATTAACCTAGCATTAACAAGGCAAAGGAGACAATGGGGAAATTATTTGGGAAATAATTGAAATCTACAAACACCAAACCATGATACATTTTATCTATGGCTGTGATTAGACATCCCAGAAAACATCATACTTTAATTACAGCTAGATTTTGACATCACAATAAATCCAAATTATATTATGTGAGAAACCTTCCCTAATAACATTGAACATTGCCCAAGAGGGAATCAAGAAAGGCTTTTTAATGCGTGTATCTAAATATAAAGATTTTATCTGGAAGAAACTACCCCACATAGGGTATCTCCTTTTCTATGTCCCTAAATTATGCCATAGTGCAAAATGATATCCAACTGGTACTTTGTGTAAGCTATGTTCTGATAGAAGTTTAATCTTGCTTCGTTCTCTCATGACTCAATATTTAGAGCAGATGTTTAAAAATGGTGGGGAACAAATCAGATCAAACTTTTGCGAGCTATGGACTGAAAGAAGATGAATTTTCATTTCATGCATGAGGAATTATCAGTGAACGATATGAATAAAAGAGAATTTCATAATGGGAAAAATACTGCCATTTCTATGAAAGCCAAAATTATTCTTTTTTTAAAAAAAAGTTTAAATGTTACCTTCAATACCTTACAGTACATTCATTATATTTATTTATGCATTCTCAGGTCTCCTTTGCAGGCAGTCAAGGAGAAAAAGGAAGAGTCATACTTTTAGCACAAGGCCATCTAAAGAGGTTCTTATACAGAGGTAATTAAACTTTTGTTGGCTGTGAGGAACATTTAACATTCTGGAGAAGGCGGACGGCCAAAGTCAATCGAGTAAAGATGGAAATGGCGTATTATTATTATTTATTTAGCGCATGGCATCTACTGAAGTCATGCAATCACTGATATACAAATTTAGTTTAAATGAAGTGTTAGCAAAGATAGAAATGGGTGGGGTTGGGTCACACAATGATCAAGAGTAGAATTTTTGAGAATGAATGAATGAATGAATGAATGAATGAATGAATGAATGAATGAATGAATGAATGAATGAATGAATGAATGAATTTGGAATATTTTTCCTTTCAGGCCTTTTAACTACATTAAGATTGTTTTGTTAGCATGTATGTACTAACACTTTTCTTTATTGCCTATCTGGAAATTGTCTCAAATTGGCTAGAAATTGTAATATTGATTTTTTTTTTTACAACTGTCACGGTGGGGGGGCTTTGGAGATTGCCGAAAATTGCATCAATACTCCTATTATCCTGCTTCTTTAAAGTCCAATTTTTACTTCCATAGAATGCCATAGGGCAGGGCTGTCAAACTTGTGGCCCGCAAGCTGGATGTGTCACGTGCTGGCCACGCCCACGCCCAGTTTAGCGAAGGGGGGGGAGTCACGATACATCATGTGATGTGACCCCGTGACGACGCAAGTTTGACACCCCTGCCATAGGGAATACCAAATCCTTGCACAATTCTGATCTTTATAGATAAACGCATCATGGCAACTAAGTTTTACAATTCCTCCTACCATTTGGACTAGAAGAGGATATTGGGCAGAACTCTTGTAGATTAATTTACCCAGTTTTTTAAAATAATAAACTAATAATAAAAACGCATGGATGGCATTTCAGCACTCCACTATTATATCACTACTGTACCTTTAAAAAAAGAGCATATCCAATAACTCATGGCAGGGAGGTCAATTTGAAATAGCCATCAATTGCAGGGAGAGGGATTGGTTGGCTGGTATATCTGTCAGATCTCATAACAATAAATTGCAATGAAAATGTGTGTAGAACACAGACTGAAGTGTAGCTGGCAATCCAGACTTATACTTATACCTACTTATACCAGTAAAAGGAGAAAAACACTGCTTTGGGTGCAGAGCGAGAAAACTCAGGTCTCTACTCAGAATTTAGGGAAGGGCTGAGAATGATGTCATCCATTTCTCCCCTCCCAAAATGTTCTGTTGTCCATCCTTGTGATGGGACAAGCAGGAAGCTTGGATCAGCGTACTTTTGTCTCTGTTTGTCTACTTCTTTACCTCCATTGGTCAGTTCCACCTCTATTGATGTGAGGGACTGTGGAAACCAGGCAGAGGGGGAATCCAGTGGGTCTGAGAAGAATCAGCCCATCAGATACTTCTAAGCTTTAATTGACTTGCTCTAAATCTGCCCTGGGAGATGCGGTGGCTCAGTGGCTAAGACGTTGAGCTTGTCAATCAGAAAGATTGGCAGTTCAGTGGTTCGAATCCCTAGCACCACGTAACGAAGTGAGCTCCCGTTACTTGCCCCAGCTTCTGCCAACCTAGCAGTTCGAAAGCATGTAAAATTGCAAGTAGAAAAATAGGGACCACCTTGGTGGGAAGGTAACAGCGTTCTGTGCGCCTTCGGCATTTAGTTATGACCACGGAATCGTCACCAGACAGCGCTGGCTCTTCGGCTTAGAAACGGAGATGAACACCACTCTAGGATGGGTGGACTTCAACTCCCAGAATTCCTCAGCCAGCCATGTTGGCTGGGGAATTCTGGAGTTGAAGTCCATCCATCTTAAAGTTGCCAACATTGAAAAACACTGCCTTAGAATATGGAACCACGATAAGAAGAAAAGTCACTCAGCTTTCCATGAAAGATTTGCCAGTCTAGACTTAGAAGTTTTGCAGAATTTCTCTTCGTGACAAGACATTGGGTAATATGATAATGGAAATATCAGGTAATAGTGATAATGGTGCTGATTATTTTGATGCCAATCTTAAGCAAACAACAGCCTGATAATTTTTTCAAAGGAATTTTTTCAACTCCCTCTGAAAAGAAATATTCTCCTCACCCCATTCACGCATGTGTCACTTTCTTCCAAGCCATTTTGCATGAGTGCTTCCAGAATGCTACTCCCAATTGCTCTAAAAAATATGCTTGCATTTCCCTTTCAAAAATCACTCTAGGCTGTTATTGAAATGGGCAAAAGTTGGAATTACGTATAAACATGCTTCGCTTAGTGCGTATGCTATGCCAATTTCTGTAAATTGGAAAATGATGTCCTTAGATATTTCTCTAAGGCAGGGGTGTCAAACTCAAGGCCCGGGGGCCAGATCCGGCCAGAGGTGGGTTCCTGCCGGTATGCTTTTACCTGTTGGTCACCGCAGAATCGAAAAAGCCGGTGGCATTCATGGCACGGGGTTTCCCCTGCCCGCTTTCCCCCACCCGCCTGGACGCCGCCATTTGGGTTCTTTTGCCCTCTGCGCAAGCAGAACTCTTTGCACATGCGCAGAGGGCAAAAGAACGCAAATGGCGGCGTCTAGATGGGTGGGGGAAAGCGGGCGGGGGAAGCCCCGCGCCACGAACGCCACCGGCTTCTTCGGTTCTGCGGCGACCAACAGGTAAGAGCGTACCAGCAGGAACCCACCTCTGGATCCGGCCCACAGGGTACTTAGATCTAGCCTGCGGGGCTGCCCTGGAAACAGTGAAGGACCGGCCTGCGGTACTTCTGCCAGCAAAAACGGAGCTTGGGAGCCCATTTTCACTGGCAGAGGGTTGCAGGAGGCCGTGGCAGCCAAAAACGGAGCTCGAGAACCCGTTTTTACTGGCAGAGCGCTTGGGCCAGCACAGGTGCCCCCGACATGAGTGACGTCGAGCTGACCACACCCACCCTGGCCACGCCTATCCCCCTCCAAGGTCAAACACAACCCTGAGGCAGCCCTCATTGAAATCGAGTTTGACACCCCTGCTCTAAGGCATTATATAACGAACAAAATATCTAACATCTGATTTCTTTTGAGTCACCAATATATACCATAATCTGGAATCATAGGAGTTCTTGGCATCTCACTTCCTAAATGTTTAGGGCCCCCCCCCCACTTTTTATTACCACTTTTTCATTGTATCACTTGCATTTTTTCTTACTTTCTCTCTGAAGTGCACATCTTATCACATAAACTGTTAAATGAAGATCAGCTTTATGCAGTTGCTATTGGCTCTGAGCAGGACAATTTTCACAGATTTCACTTAGAATTCAGCTGTTTTGTTACCTGTGCTTTATAATGTGTATCTTAATATATTGTTTTCCACATTGACCCAAAAATGAGATATATTTTTTTTGGTTTGCCTTGAGCTACCTTTACACAACTTGCCCTAAAAAAAAAGAAAGAAAGAAAAAGAAGAAAAATCAATCCCAAAAAGCTTTTTGCAAAATGTGATAATGCTGCTAAAATCCTTTTGCTGTATTTTGAAAAAAAAAAAGAGTAGAACTTATCTTTTGATTAAATGGTCACAGAGACATGCAAGTACCATAAGGTAATAAATATCCTAGGGAAAATTACATAATAAAAATAGTCATATTTTTTCATTTATACACTTAGAACTATAGTATGTACAGTGACAAAATTTTAGAATATAAAAGTCATTCATATATGTTTTCTGTTACGCTGCCAAAGGACAAAGTATGCCAAGAGCTGACTGTGTGCCCAAGTTGCTGTTGATTCTTAACAACAGCATAGGCAGATTTTCTTCTTCTTCTTCATCATCATCATCTATCCTTTACATCAGTGTTTCCCAAAGTGTGGTACGCGTACCCCCAGGGGTACAGGAAGAGTTTGGTGGGGATCACGTGGGAATATCCACTGCACCATGCTTAGCTGCGCCCACAGAACAAGAAAAGAAATAGGTGCGTATCGCAGTTTTTACATGGGAACTGGGGCCATCGTACATCGTATCGCAACTCATTATGGCGGGAACTTCTGCGCATCCTTCGCACAGCTCGGGTTCGGCCATTTTTAAACTGCGGGAACATTAACAGTTGACGTTGAGCCGCGGAGCTGTTTAAACGCCGGAGAATTGCAGTGTTATCTAATGGTTAGACAGTCTTGTGAGGCGTGACACGGCGTGAATATACTGCACTTCGTTACAGAGACAACTTACTTCTTTAATAGTTAGTTCCGGGCGCCTGTTATCGTGCTTTAGTAAGTTCCACTGATTTTGATCATTTTTATAAAATACAATTTTTATCCCTAACAGAGATTATGGATCGCTGGTTGAAATCTGGAACTACTAAAAGAAAAAATAAATATATTTTGATTTTTATTAAAGCATATGTTTTTTATGAGGGGTACTCAGCATTACAAAAATTATAGAAGGGATACACATATGTCAAAAGTTTGGGAAACACTGCCTTACATGGTCCTTCAGATGTTCCAGTAGTGCACATCTTCACTTAGCTGAGTCCATACACCTTGCTTCTTTCTTCTCCATGCTTCCATCTTTCCCAGCATTATAGCCTTTCTAGAGTGCTGGGTTTTTGCATAAGTTGTCTGAAGTAGGATAAGATGTCTGAAGTGGCATAATTTGAGCCTGATCGTTTGGGCCTCAAATAAGAACTCTGAGTTGATTTTATTTGATGATCCTTTTGTTTGTTTCTTGGCAGTTCATAGTATTTAAAAGTGTTAATAATAAAATGCTCAGAGTTACTGTGATGACTCGGGGCAGTTCTGAGAGCAACCACAGTTCAGGAAACTTGGTCAGGCCTGAGGAGAAGGCTGGTACATTGTTCCGGGGCCCATGGAGCTCAAAGGAGGCCCATGAAGGGGAATTTTTTTTTTAGATTTTTACAAAACCAATTTTTTTAAGAAAGAAAAACAGTTTCTTCGTTTATGAATATATTTTATATTTCATTTCAGTTTATGAATGGTTATGAAATGTCATCTCAAAAATCTGGAGCTCAAAAACGCAAGGAAAAAGAGAAACGTGATGAGATTAATAAAAAGGGGCGACAAACGCTTTTTCAATTAACACGTTAAATGCAGCGGTGGCGCTCTCGCGCACATGGCCCAGCCGGGGTGGGTGGGGGTGCCTCTCCCGAATATGCGTGTGTGAGGCGAGTGGAAAAGGCCGTGCAGCCTCCCCCTGAGTTTCCCATGCAAGAGACCAAGGAGAGACTGGCAGTGGCCGTGGCCTCCTCTTCCGACGCCCTTTCTGTGCCACAGAGGAGTCCGGAGGCAGCGGAGGAGGGAGCAGCAGCAGCAGTAGCGACTCGGAGGCGAACGGTGGAGTCGCCTGAGGGATGGGAGGCCCAGCCAGAGCCCCAACTAGATGGAAAAGTCAACGCCGATGAGGCTGAGGAGAAGGAGGAGGGAAAAAGCAGTGGGGGCCCATATTAGTCTTGTTCCAGCACTTAATAATCCTCTCGGCAGTCCTGAACTTGGTCCCAGGGAGTCCTTGTCACAGGAAGAATTCACTGGGACTGCAGCACAACTGTGTCGCTGTGAACATGCACATAGCCAGGCAAGGCAAGTAGGGCAAGGCAAACAGGATAAGGCAAGCAGGGCAGGGCAAGGCACAGCAAATTATCCAGACGTTGGTAACATCACAAGGCTGGAAAAAGGCAATGCTTGTTCCTGACAAGCATCCCTCCTAACGGCGTCTCTTTAAATCTCATTCCGCAGGTGAGCCTTGTGAAGAGGGGTGGGGTGCCCTCCTCCCGAGTTGTCAGGTTGCCCTGAGCTGATCCCACCTCCTCTCCATTCTCCGTGCTCAGGGATTTGGGGGGGGGGAGGTAATTGCTCATCACCGGAGCTCTGTCACTCCTCTGCTCTGCTGCCTGTCCTCTCTTCCCCCCCTTGCTTGCTTGTCCTGCGCCTTCTCTCCTTCGCTGGAGACCCTTCCCAGGCCCAAGGGACACAGGACTGCCTCATCCTGCTCTTCTGGTCATTCCTCCGGGGCCAGAGAGGTCGTATCATCTTCCTCCATCGGCTCTAGTTCTGTCTTGTCCTCCTCCTTGGACCCAGGTTCCGATGGGGCCATGACAGTTACTTTGAGGTAAGGTGGCACTGGGCAGTCTATAAATTGTATAAGTAAGTAAGTAGTAAATAAATAAATAAATAAATAAATAAATAAATAAATAAATAAATAAATAAATAAATAAATAAATAAATAAATAAATAAATAAATAAATCTCATCTATCATGCTTCTTCCAAGTCCAACTTTTGCTTCTATTTAGGCAAAGTATGAAAAGAGAGTCATGAGAAGTATTAGGGTTAAAGATAGCCTAATTCTAACCCTTTAACCCAGGGATTACAAACTCGCGGCCCGCGGGCCAGATACATCACGCGCTGGCCACACCTTGTTTAGCAAAGGGAGAAAAAGTCATGATACATCACATGATGATGCTGTGATGACAGGAGTTTGACACCCCTGCTTTAACCTAGCCCTAAGCCTTTATTGAAAAGAAATATATGAAAATGAAAGAAGAAATGCAAAATAAAGCAGTTTTCTTCCTGGAAAAAAAAACAAGAGAAAAAGACCAGTATTGTTGCAAACAGTCAATTTCTCCATGTTCTGTTCTTATTGTGGCTTTCTAATTTGTGAACAGGTTTTGCATGAGACAATTTGATATTGTGGCATTCCCCTTTCTCAAAGCATATTCCACAACTTGACATGACTTGACACAATTGAAAACCTTTCGATACTGACTTCTTTTTTGGTATTCTTTGGATTTTTCCAGCATGAATCAGCAATAATGTCTTATGTTTCTCAGCCTTTTCTAAACCCAGCTTAAATATCTGGCATTTCTTTTTCCATGTATGGCTCTAATCTACATTGGATGATCATTTTGCTAGCATGTGAAGGATATTGTACGATAGTTCAAACTTTCCTGCATTCATAGAATATTTCCCATATCATGAAATTAAACAGTGCTTAAATAAAAGATGCCTTCAGGTAGAGGGCTGTCTTCTGTAAAATAAGCAAATAAGCCATATGGTCAGATTGTTGCCAGTGCTTTTGCAACAATCAGACAGTTGAACTTAATTTATAGTTTTACTGTTATCACACTACTTAACAGCAATGCTCTTATTCAGAGCAGTACACATGACTACCTAATCCAGCTAAAATACTGTGATTGCTTCTTATACAGTATATATTCAGATTTAAAATTTGGAAAGTCCACCTATTCATTCATTTATGTATGTGTTGGCAATGACGTACTTCTACTTTGTCAAATGACATCTGTGGAATCCAGTGATGAAATCCAATTTTTTTTACTACCGGTCCTGTGGGCGTGGCTTGGTGGGCGTGGTGTGGCTTGGTGGGCGTGGCTTGGTGGGCATGGCAGGGGAAGGATACTGCAAAATCTCCATTCCCTCCCCACTCCAGGGGAAGGATATTGCAAAATCTCCATTCCCACCCCACTCTGGGGCCAGCCAGAGGTGGTATTTGTCGGTTCTCCGAACTACTCAAAATTTCCGCTACCGGTTGTCTGAACTACTCAAAATTTCCGCTACCGATTCTCCAGAACCTGTCAGAACCTGCTGGATTTCACCCCCGGTGGAACCCCAAAATCAGTTTTGCTGGTTAAAATTACTGAACTCTCACAAGGTTGCTGTCACAAAAGTGCTTTTTCAAGAGGCAACTGGACTTTCTGGTTTTTCTTTGAAGATGTTTTGCTTCTCATCCAAGAAGCTTCTTCAGCTTCTTCTTGGATGAGAAGCAAAACGTCTTCAAAGAAAAACCAGAAAGTCCAGTTGCCTTTTGAAAAAAGCACCTTTGGGACAACCATGACCTGGATGACTGAGAATCTCCATAGACAGTCACAAGGTTGCTGAAATTTGTCATGGGTTGATGTTCTCATATCAAATATTGTGACATTTCAGATGAGTATGCCAAAGTCTTATATAATCTTATTGTCTCTGAGTAATTTGTAGGAAAATGAAGCTGTACCTCTGTGTTCTGGGACCAATATAAGTCTCAGAATTATATTTTATGTAAGGTATTAGCACTCAGCAGACATCCTTCTCTAGACTGGATTAATTCATTATGCTTAATGTACTGTATTAACATACAATATATTGCATGATAAACTACTCAAACAGAGTGAGTTCACATAGATACTATTTATTTTATTTATTTATTTATTTGTCAAGTACATGTTGGTAATATACATAGATAAAACATTGTTTATATACATAAGATGGGTACTGATAAGTGGGAACATTAGGACAGGGACGGTAGGCACGCTGGTGCACTTATGCACGCCCCTTATTGACCTCTTAGGAATCGGGTGAGGTCAACAGTGGACAGTCTAAGGGTAAAGTTTTGGGGGTTTGGTGATGAAACCACAGAGTCAGGTAGTGAGTTCCAGGCATTTACCACTCTGTTTAGTATCTCTGATACTAAACCCCCTTAAAAAAAAAACCCTGTAGCTAACATGAACACTGAGTAACATTTGCTTCCAATTACACCGCTACCAATACATGACTATATTTGGAAGGAAACTCCCTAACTCTGGTTATGTTCTTTGCTCATAATGATTATAATCATGCCAGTATTCTATACTTACCTGCTTATTTTACACTGATTAGTCTCTTCACCTTATATATACAGTATGCTTAAGGGCATGTAAATTTGATGTTTTCAAAATCAAGTTGTGCAAAATGATTGTACGATATGGGAGGTGGATGGAGGAACAACACACCAGCCAGTTAATGTGTGGTGGTTTTCTCCAACTTTTTTTTTGAATAATCACTTTCTACAGTCACCCATAAAATAACTCATATATAGGCTGGGAATTGACATTGTCATTTATTAGGGGAATTTCTGAATAAGCACACTAAACCTAGTGAGTTAAGTTACGTTTTCAGGATAGAAGTAGAGTGGGGTGGAAATATCTACAGCACAGGAATGAAAAACATATCAGAATTGGTTTATGAGAAATAAATACCAAGATACTGGAATGTGCAAAGTATGCAACTGCAAACTTACAGTGATTCTGGTGCATAATGAATGTCACAATATATAGCAGCTTTCCCCAATCTAGTATCTTCCAGGTATTTTTGGCCAACATCTCCTAGAATTCCCATGTTGGTTTCAAAAGGGCACACTGTCCCTTGACTATTCCTCAGATGATAAATCCATATTTTGATCCAGATTGTCCAAAGCATCCTGTTAGGGTGAATTAAATCTACTACTACTCAGTGGCACAATTCAATTTGGTGTAATGGTTAATATGTTGGACTGGAGCAGAAGAAGACTCAAGTAAAAGACTTTGCCATGAATGTCAAGGTGTGAATATTGCCAGTTGTATGTCTATGCAGGGTGATGCATCCCTATTCTAATATTATGGTACATTCCAATACAAGCAGGACACGTGATGTGATCTTCTGCGCATGTGTGCATTCCTGATTCTCCATTATTATTATTCTGCCTTTGACTCTGACCGGAACAGTCATGATTTTATTAGCAAGGATGTAACTATTCATGATTTATTGTTTTTGTACCGAAATAAATATTTTCTATTAGACTTTTAATCTCGGCTTTATTTCTAAATGTCTGAATTCCAAGAAAAGATCCACATCGCCTCTATGAGATTTATTCTCACTTTAACAATGAAGCTCAATTAATAATTTTGCCACTGTCATGATGTCTGAGCCCACTCTAGTTTAAAGGTAAAGGTAAAGGTTTCGCCTGTCCAGCCGTGTCCGACTCTAGGAGTCTTCCTTATCTTTAATTTGCATTGTCAATCTATTCATTTCCACACACTCCAATATCTTTTTGATTACCTCCCCTTCAGAAGGGGCTTTTGTTGCTTTCCACTTTTGCACAAATGCAATTCTAGCTGCAGTAATTATATGAATAATTAAATATGTATTTTCTTTATTAAATTTCTCTGGTAATATACCCAATCTCTGGTTTCAGCTCTATACCTTATTTCAATATTTTTCTATCCATATTTGAATTGAACTCCAAAACACTTTGGCATCAGCACATGTCCACCACATATGATAAAAAGAATTTGATGACATTTCCAACATTTCATAAACTTGTCTTTAAATATTCTAGCTATCCTTTCTTTCTCTCTCTCCATCTCATCTTTTCTCCCCCTCATCTTTCTTTCTCTCTTTCCCTCTCCCCATCTCTCTCTCTCTCTCTCTCTCTCTCTCTCTCTCTCCCTTCCTCCCCACCCATCTCTCTCTCCCTCTCCCTCCCTCATCTCTCTCTTTCTCCCTCTCTCTCCCCTTCTCTCTCTGTATGCTGAGGAATGATCGCCACCCCCGGCTTCTCCTCGGGCAACCCTCCTCCACTTCTCGCGACTCCCTGGCTGGCTGTGGCACACACAGGGAGACCCTCCTCAAGGCACAAAGGCGCATGCGGAGAGCAGGTGGCGGGCGGCTGCTCGCTTAAGGAGGGTCTTTGGACGCGGCTTATCTCCTGCCCCAAGGATCCGGCCATTGTTTTGCTATTGAATGACCTCATGTTTTGCTATTGAATGACCTCACCTGATTTACTGTTCATTTAGTATGTAGTATATTTGTGTCCTTGAGTCAATCTTGACTCTTGGTGACTCCCTGGATAAGTCCCTGCAGGTTTTTGGGGGCCTGTTTGTCAGAAGTGGCATGTCCTTGTTTCCTGCCTAGAGCTGGGAGAATGAGAAATTGGCTCCAATTCACCCTGTTGACTTTTTGCATTCTTTGTTTTTATTTTTACACAACTTCGCTAAATACACGCATTTTATTAAGCCATATTCAACTAAACTGTGTCCCAGTCTTTCTGAGCTCCCATACACACATTGGCAGACTGACAGCCTGGAATGCTAAGAGAGCCAAAATGTTCCTGTGCTGTGATGTGTGAGACAGTTTGTTTCTCGGTTTGGGCAATGCGAAGATTTTACTGATAACTGTATTTTGTTTTTGGCACATCTTCTTGTCCTATCTTGAGTTAGCAGAATATCTTCACCTTCACCCTCCTCTCAAAAACTGAGTTACCTGAATCTGGATACTTTTCCCATCCATTCCTGAACAAACTTTAGGTTCTACCTAAAATTCCATTTACTTTTCTCTTTTCTGTGCTGTTAGCCACACCATTTTATAAATCAGTAAATCAGTGTTTGTACTGGAGCAATGGAGTTAAATAAGATCATTTTCCCCCTTCTATTTGTTGATTGAAGTGTTGGAAAGGCTCATTTTGCTTCTGAAAGCAAAAGGAGTAACAGGAGCAGCAAAGCAACTCATTTGAAAATCTGTTCAATGAAAGGGTGTTTTTGGTGTTAAAGCACAGAAAAGGGAATTTTATCAGGATTCGATTAACAGTGGAACATTAAATCTTAAGATCAGCTTGTGATCTATTTGGAACTTATCTTTTTTTAATGACTATCCTGACGTTTTACAGTTGTAATTCATCAAGAAACAAAAAGAAGACAATGACTGCAAATATCAGAGACCATACTTTCAGCACACATAATGGAGCAATGAATTTATTTGAATTCGGTGAATTAAGTAATTTCTTAGCAGCTGGTGGAACCATTTAACTGCAGTACTTTCTATTTAATCATCCCTACCTGTGCATCCCTATGTGGGTTGACAAAATCAGAAATGAGAAAGTGATAAGCCACCTGGGAAAGCCAAGGGAAATCATCAAAACCATAAAAAAGCAGAAGTTAGAATATTTCAGACATGTGATGTGACACCCAGAAAAATACGGCAAAACCTTAGTTTTGGGGGAGGAAAATAGGGGAAAAAATCTACCTACCAGGTATTCATCTGGCTAGCGTCCTTAGTCTGTTCAGCTTCAGCACATTATTTTATCCCCTGGTTAGGGCTGAAAAAACCTTTTTCAGAGGGAGTAGGAATGAAAACACGCCTGCAAAGACTTAGGGCTGGTAAAAAACTACTTCAAGGGAGTAGGAATAAAAAAATGCTGCAAGCCAGTATGATCATTAGCACCTCATTAGGGCTGAAAAGAACTTTTTCAGAGGAGTAGGAATGAAAACAAGCCTGCAAAGACTTAGGGCAGGAAAAACCTACTTCGGAGGGAGTAGGAATTAAAAAATGCTGCAAGCCAGTAAGATCGTTAGCACCTCGTTAGGGCTGAAAAAACCTTTTTCAGAGGGAGTAGGAATGAAAACAAGCCTGCAAAGACGGAGTAGGAAGCCGGGAAGATCGTTAGCACCTCCTTAGGGCTGGGAAAAAAAGCTTCGAAAAAGCTACATTCGGAGTATAAGACACACCCAAATTTTCAGCCTCTTTTAGGGAGGAAAAAGGTGCGTCTTATACTCCAAAAAATACGGTAATTCACTTAATCCTCCAAGAAAAGATTGAAGGCAAACGAGGTCCAGGCAGAAGAAGAACATCATGGCTTCAAAATCTAAGGGACTGGTTTGGACAAAACTCAACAGCACTTTTTCGTGTGGCTGTTGATAAAAATAGGATTGCCAACATGATCACCAACATCCGATGACTGATATGGCCCAAGAAGAAGAAGAAGACCTGTGATGATATAATAGAGGAAACAAATCTTGAGGAAATTACACTAAATCATGGTTACTCCCTTTGCTTTTTTTTAAAGAAAAATTCTAGAACAAAAAAGCTACAATACACAAAAAATGTACACATGATGGGCTCTTATTCTGAAACTGGTTGTACAAAAGTTATGAATAATGATTTTTGGATGTAAGCTTTTTTCCTGTAAGGTGGTTTTCCAATAAATGTTAAGTTTACAAGCAGTGCTGCTTCTTGTATTCTGGGGTTCTCTATGGAAACCAAATTTGGATGGACAAGCACCACCTGTGAAAAAGCATTCAACTAACTAAGAGCCGAGGTGGTGCAGTGGTTAAAGTGTAGCACTGCAGTTCAGCTGTTCAAATCTCACCGGCTCAAGGTTGACTCAGCCTTCCATCCTTCTGAGGTGGGTAAAATGAGGACCCAGATTGTTGGGGGCAATATGCTGAACTCTGTAAACCGCTTAGAGAGGGCTGTAAAGCACTATGAAGCCGTATATAAGTCTAAGTGCTATTGCTATTGCTATTGCTAACTCCTTAGTATTCAAGTTAAATGTTCTTATTTCTCTTGGCAAAATCCTACCATTTTGCAACAGGTTTACTTACTTACCAGCTCAACTCTAACTATTGAACTACTGATAGTCCTCAATTTATAACCATTCATCGAATGATGGCTTGAAGTCACGATGGCCTCAGAAAAAGTGACTTGTGACCTGTCCTTGAAGTTATGACTGACACGCCACACCTGCAGTCATGTGATTGCAATTCAGGTGCTTGGCAAAACAGCTTGCATTTCTGACGGCTGTTGTGTCTTACAGGATCATGATTTGTGACTTTCCCAGCTGAAGGTGGATTTGCTTCACAAAAGGATGATTCAGTTAACGCCCACAGTGAAAATTGTTGTAAAATCAGTTTCAGTAACCTGATTATTCATGTTATGACCACACTGACTTACAACAGAAATTCCAGCCCCATTGGTGTTTGTAAATTGAGGATTAACTCAATCTATCCATCAACTTTATATGATTTCCTGTTTGAAAATGAGTTTGAGTGAACATGCGAAGATTCATGCACTCTGGCCAATGAACATTTCCAGCCAACATGTTCTATTTATTAGCCCAAACTTGGTTGCTGCAAAAAAAAAAGTGCTTCTTACAAGAAGAAGGAATTTTTGTATCTAATCTGGAAAATAATATCTTCGGTTGACTTTGTACAGTTATAACTAATAATAAAGCAGCGCAGATGCTACAGTAGTGAGTTATCCCATGCGGTAGATAAAATTGAGCACAGCATATGGTGCCGGTTTGATGAAATAAAAAATTCAAGTCATTTATTACAGTTTAAGAAGAAAATCAATTATTTCCTTTCCTCCAGCAAGAATTTTATGAAGTGCCTTTTAAAATACCATGTTTTGCGTATCTGTTCTATAGCATATGTGTGTTCCGTCATTTCTTTTAGTAGTAAACGTAGGAGGTTGACTAGATTTAAGTTTAACAACAAATTAGGGCCAGATTGGAATATTTGGCAATATGTCTACAGATTTAATAGGCTGCCTTTTAGAGCATCAATTATAAATGCCTGGGAAAAGAAAGAGGAAAGAATTCTAATACCATATTTATTTCTAAATTATCCATATTATCATTACAAGCTGCTTGGACCATACTACAGAACCCTTCTCTATGGCAGGTAATTTTTATTGAGTGTAGTTATAAAGTACACCTTAGAACTACAGATCAGTTGAATTTTTGGAAAGCACAAACTTGAAAACCAGACAAATTAAACAGAAATTAGGTTTACAAACCAAAACTAATTTGTTGAATCTCTGTGTGGTGGCTTGGACATTATCCTAAACCTGATTTAAGACTACTAGGTTAAGGCTTATCGAAAACCAGGACTGACATCATTCCTTAAGAAAGGCATTTCTGAAAATTAAGTCATATCCTCTTCATATGTCCCTTTGGATAGCGAGATGGGCAGCATAAAAATTTAATTAATAAATAAATATGTCTTCGTGTGAAGAACAAGGAAGTGTTCATTCTATGTAGGTTGAGTTTGGCTGGCTAGATTTTTGGAGGGTTGGTTTGGGTTTTAGTAATGAGTATCTGATTAATTCTCTCTTTTTAAAAAAGGGGCATTTGTTTCAAGAATTTATGACTCAGTTTTTAAAATTAAAACGTGAATCATGGGCATGCAAATCTCATTCACCTTAATTGGGCTGCCAATCATGTGAACTACTCTGGTTCATTTATTTGCAATCATAGCTGAAAAAAAGACAAGATGGCTGAGAAACCTGGAAGAAAGATTGTAGGAGGGCAACTCCTACGTGTGTGTATTTTTTTTTTTTGAAGTGCCCTGAATCTCCTTGAAGCTATAGTTACAAACTACCAAAATTATAGTTGTGGGATTATTTTACACTTTAAAAAAAATGCCCCGCATGGCATGAGATTGGGATATTTTAGGGATTGCCTCTCCTGTTATAGCAATAGCAATAGCACTTAGACTTATATACCGCTTCACAGTGCTTTTACAGCCCTCTCTAAGCGGTTTACAGAGTTCAGCATATTGCCCCAACAATTTGGGTCCCCATTTTACCCACTTTGGAAGGATGGAAGGCTGAGTCAACCTTGAGCCTGGTGAGATTCGAACTGCCGAACTGCTGGCAGCCGGTGATCAGCAGAAGTAGCCTGCAGTACTGCCACTCTAACCACTGTGCCACCGTGGCTCTTATATCTACTTGTTCCATCAGCTGCAGCAGATGTTATAGGTTCCATTAGCCAAGGAGGACCTTGGAAGAAAGCCTCTTCTGCCATGGCCCCCACCATATGGAATATAAATTCTCACGAGATGAAGATGGTCTCATGTGGTGAAATGTGGTACAGAGTCACAGAAGGAAAGAGTCTTTCCCAAGGAGCTAAGATGCAAATGAGTCTGGAATCCTTGGCATGCAGGAAGAGAGCCAGGGTAGACCGTCCCTAACCCTTCATAAGGTATATCTATAGTTAGGCAGATTTATGCATTATTCTGGCAAGATTCCTTGCCTATAAAGAAAATACTCTGAATAACTCATCATGTCATTCTTAGTTCCTTGCACCCGACATCACAGCCCTGTTGGTCTTCTAGAAGGCACATAAAACATGGTTCTGCCAACAAGTTATGACAGGGCGAAGCCTGTTAGATGACTGTATATGTTGGAAAGCAACCATCCCAGCAGGAGAAGGAGGGGTCAAGTGGGAACTTAGTCTGGAATCGTTATGTAAACACAACAGGGCTAGATCTGACAGGTTCCCTCCCTAAATGCCTTTGAGTCTTATCTAGTTTTTACAGATGGGGAGATTCCTGTGAAATAGGCATAGAACAATAAAGTAGCTTGTTTGAACTCTACAAGTGTAGGTCTGGTTGTTCGCGCCTGACAGTACGACAGTTAGTGGTATACACTCTTTTGTTGTCATTCCATTTTTACTTGTTTTTATCTTGTTTTATTTTTAATTCAAATTGGTTGTTTTAATGGTTTTTTAAATGTATTTTCACAGTTTTATTATCTATGTGTCCAGAGTCATTATATGAGATGGGCAGCTACACAAATCTGATTAAATAATAACCTCGGTGTTTTAAAACTTGTTATTAGCACACACAAAAAGTATAAATGGTGAAAATAATAATCAGCACCTTCTCCCTCTGGTGATATCCTGTATCATTGCAATACACCTTGTGGAAGAAAAAACTTGCATTGAATTTGAATTTTGAACTACACTTGGTCTCTAATTTCTAAAAGGAACATGCTGGGTATGGACCTGTGTTAAACTCTTGCAAATGTAGTATATTCTCTATTTAGCCACGTTTGATAACTCTTCTGGGTTTGCTAGTCAATGCCTTCTATTGTTCCTATGTTAGCCCAGCGGTTGAGTATCTTTGGTAACCAACCAATATTACTTACAATCTTCCCGTTTATTTTTCTATTGGTGTTTCTTGTAAGACATTCTCTGTAATTCAAATAGTTCTCTATTTTTTTTCTACTCCACTAATGAATGGTTTGCATGTGACTGCTTAAAATTAAACACGAAAAAATATTCTTTTCTTTTCCTTAAAAAAAAAAGTTGATTCTATTTGTGCACTTGATCTCAAGGGAGGGAACTGTTTTCCCTAGCTGCCTACTTCAATGCTACATTATCAGGAAGTGCTTATATAATTTATTTCCATTTTATCACTGTGAATTTTTCTCTTATTGTTTGCCTATAACAGTGATGGTTAACCTTTTCGGCACCGAGTGAAGAAACTGGAGCATGCCTGCCGGAGCGGCGAAACCCAGAAGAGAGCAGCTAGCTAGTGTGCATGTGCATGGCGGCCAGCTGCTTTTGTGGGTTCCATCGCACGCATGCACGCCTGACAGCTGATCTTCACCCATGCGCGCACCACAACCCGGAAGAGCAACTAGCGACGGTGTATGTGCCTACAGAGAGGGCTCTGCGTGCCACCTCTGGCATGCGTGCCATAGATTCGCCATCATGGGCCTGTAAGATACAAGCCAGGGCTAAAGGGAAACATCTTTCTAGAATGAATGTCTATGGATATTCTCAATCATCCAGATCCTGGTTATCCCTGCTTTTTCCAAAAGGCAATGGGACTTTCTTGGTTTTTTTTTTCTTTGAAAACATTTCACTTCTCATCCAAGAAGCTTCTTCAGTTCTAACTGACTGGTGGGGAATGAAGGGTTTATATTCTTTGCCGTCATCTGGTGATTAGTATTCTGAGAGTTGGTAGTTAGCTCTGAGGATACAGATAAAATCCCCAAATGGCCTCACCTACTCTCAGAGAGCTAAAGACCAACCCTCAGAATGCTAGCGGCCAGATGACTGCAAAGAATATTAATCCTTCCATTCTCCACCGGTCAATTAGAATTGAAGAAGCTTTCTGACTGAGAAGCAAAACATTTTCGAAGGGGGAAAAAAAGTCCAGTTGCCTTTTGGAAAAAGCACCTTCAGGATCTTACTAGAAGATAGAAGGCAGATAATCTAGTAGGAACTTAATAGTCAGAACAACCATGCCATTACTCAAAGGGGGACCTAGGGTATGTAGACTCAGATGGTTTCTGGAAGAGGTTGATACATTTCACCCCATGAGGACTGATCCTGACACGACATGGAACAAATGGGCACAACCCCACAACATGCAAAGAGACCAGAAGAGTTCATTAATGTCTATCAATCTGTGCTCAAAAATTTTCACAAAGAAGAGATAGGAGTTAAAGGGAAAATGAGATCAGCATAGACACCCTCAAATCAGACTCAGCTCCTGGTAGCTCCATGGACACATTCGTGTAGTCTTCTTGATAATGCTAAGGAAGTGAGTTGTCATTAATTTCTTCCAAGTTTTTTTTTAATTTTCTGATCTAGCCGATAGTCCTGACCTCGCACCCTATTCTGTTTAATTGGTAAGTGCTTGCTCTAAGTTTGTGGTGCAGTGATTAGAATACTGCTTGCGAGCAATAGCTGGGCTAACACCCTAGACTGCCTTCGACCCAGGTGATGCGGGGGGTTTCACCTGGGGAGCTCGTTAGGGGCAGGAAGAACACTCACTGTAAGATGAATCGTATTGATGGAGAAGTCCTCAAGGAGAAAGAGATGCACGCATCCCTGGCTATAGACTGAGTCTTGAAGAGGGGGGGTTGTGGCACAGGGGGTGCCATTTATACCTTTTCAGACTCAGTCCTGATTGGCTAGAGGCGGTGTTTTCCCAACCTTGGAGGCTAGCTCCACCTACTATGGAGAATGCAATATTGCAGCTAACTCCACATTCCACTGCCAGGAATTCGGTCCTGACGGGCTCAATGTTGACTCAGCCTTCCATCCTTCTGAGGTCAGTAAAATGAGGACCCAGATTGTTGGGGGCAATATGCTGATTCTGTAAACCGCTTAGAGAGGGTTGTAAAGAACTACAGTATGAAGCGGTATATAAGTCTAAATGCTATTGCTGTTGCTACATTCGGGAAAGCCCCACACAAAAGTTCACCGAGTTTATTACATGATTTTAGCATTAATAAAAACCGTAGTAAATAAATAAAAATGTTCAGCGAATGTTGCATCTTCCCAACAGGTCTGCATGGCTCTGACCCTGCTTTAAGAGAGCTTTAAAGAATTGGCTCTTTCCACAGGTAGGAACAATGTAGGAATGCCATTTAAAATAGAAGTGATTTACTGTATTTGTTTTCCACACTGCTGGGGCCACTTTATTTCCATTATTCTTATTCCAGTCTTTTTCATTGTTTTTAATCCTCTGTAAAGCCACCCAGAGTCATCACTAAGCAGATGCTTTAGAAACGGAAATGATAAATAAAATTGCTAAAATGGAGCTTGCAGGTGTTCGGAGTTTGCAGGGTTGTGGAATTGTGGTGTTTGCAGGGTTTTTTTTTAAATTCATACACAAGAAAATGGAGTCGCTCTCATTTCAAGACCTTAAGAAAAGCTGGTACATAGGGCAACAATCTCTGTTCAACCTTTAAATCCTAGTGGGAAAATGGCCTCTAGCTTTTTCTAATGCGTTACTATTGGGTGGCTTATATGAGTTAAGTAGCAGCATTTTTCCCTCAGGGGCCAAATGGATTCCACCCCACCTAGCAAATTTCTTCCCCAAATTACCTCCCACACTGCAATTTGGTTCAGAAACAAATAGGTGGTTTGCAAACATCACAGTCTAGTTTCTGTTATTTCCTGAAATAAAAACTCCAGTTTATTCATTCTAAGATCTCCTTAAAGCTGACTCTAATTTCCTCTCCCTGCATAAATTCAGTGCCTAACATGTATGGGATAAAATGACCCGCAGCTCAGGAACAAACAAAAAATTGAACGCCATACCTTGAACATTCTTTGTAGCAGAAAATAGAGCCCAGCCTAGCTAACATAAGGACTTTCATATACTTAAGAATATTTAACATCTTGAATACTTGATTTCATTAATCCCATGCCACTTGCTAGAAGGTGTTGAAGTGTTAATCCTTAACCCAGAGGTGCTTTCTCAAAAGGTCTTACTGGTCTTTCTTTGTTTTTCCGTGAAGACGTTTCACTTCTCATCCAAGAAGCTTCTTCAGTTCTGACCAGAGGTGGGTTCCTGCCCGAGCTGCCCGGTGCACAGCTCCATTAGGGAGCGGCTGATTGTGCAATTTGCGTGCCCTTTCTTTAAATCTTTCATATTTCCAATCCCCTTTGTTGGATGCAAAAAATAAAATTTGCTTTCTTTTTAATCCTCCCGAAATGAAAATGTGATGCCTTTATTTTTTTTAAAAAAGGCTGAAAGGTCACTTGTGCAGAATAAGAGTGTGTGTGTGTGATAATCATGGGCTACATATTTACTTAGCCCAGAAAAATATAATCACTCAGGATTGCTATCACAATAGCTTCTATAATTTGGGTGCTATATTTGGGGTCCTTTATTACTACTTTATGTTTTCCAGCAGAAAAAGTAAGCTCAGGGACAAAAGCCTCCTTCCTTTTGTCATAAAGTACATATAATTATAAATAAATAAAACAGAGTTGATTATATGGCAAGATTAAATCACATTTTCCTCCTTGTTCTCCCCAAATGATTCCTCTGCTCTCTGCATTTTGGGGGCTACGCTTTATCAACTTTCCTTTTTATCACCATCGAAATCCAATATATAAACTCCCTTAAGTAATAGGGCAATTACCAATTTACCACAAAAGGCAACACTTTAAGAGGAAGGATCCCCGGGCTGCTTTAATGCCTTAAAACGGTGTTGCACATCAGAGCAAGGAAGCCTATTATTTTCTCAGCCGGCTTAAGTAGAAGTTTATTTACCTCAGAAAAATGGGAGCCGGGGCACTTTTTCTCATAAAGCTCCTGGATAGCTGTTACATATGTCCCGCTCGTTTCAAAATGTGCTGTGTAGGAGGTGTTGCCAAGGAATCTCAGAAAAAAAAATTGTGCACTCCTGCATTGGGATTCAAATGCTGGTTCAACCCATTTCTTCCATTCTGTGGGATATTAAAAGTTCTCTGGGGCTAGAACTATGTGTAAGAAAGGGCTACGTACCAGATCTACATATATGTAAAATGACTTTTGGACGCAAAATTCGCAGTGGCTGAATCGACAAGATCCATGATGCCACTCTTTTCATTCACGAAAGCCTTAGGTCAGTGATGGCGAACCTATGGCACGGGTGCCACAGGTGGCACGCAGAGCCATATCTGCTGGCACGCGAGCCGTTGCCCTAGCTCAGCTCCAGCGCACATGTGTGTGCACGCCAGCTGATTTTTGGCTCGTGCGGAGGCTCTGGGAGGATGATTTTGGCCTCTGGAGGGCCCTCGGGGTGGCGGGGGGAGCGTTTTCGCCCTCCCCAATCTCCAAGAAAGCCTCTGGAGCCTGGGGAGGGCAAAAAAAGGACCTACTGGGCCCACTGGAAGTCGGGAAATGGGGGAGTGGGGGGGGTCATGCACGCATGCATAGGGGGTGGGGCAAGTGGGGGGCTTTGAATTATGGGTGTGGGCACGCACGAACATGTGATAGCTCGTGTGCGCACTATTTCGGCACCCGAGGGAAAAAAGGTTCGCCATCACTGCCTTAGGTGCAGGTTGAAAGGCAACCCTAAGGCTACAGTTCTGCCAACTTGAAATGCTGAGAATAAGGAACAAAAATGCACCATTGTTGTGCTGTTTTTGTTGTTTTGCACCTCTTGCAGCAAAGAAACTCAATCCTTTCTTGCAAGTCTTGGAAGTACAGTCTTCTGCCCATCACTTTTAACTGCTAGACCCATTAGGGTAGGTCCTTCCAGTTTTTTTTCTCCTATCATTGGACCATTGCAGATTCCTGCCTCCCTTGTCTGATAGTTTCCTAGGCAGCCTCTTCTCATCCCTTTCTTCAAGGTTATCCTGCATTCCATTACACCTCTTCTTAGGACTCAGAGAAAGTGACTTTCAGGCACATAAAAATCAGGATCACACATTAAGTTAAGATTATTTATTGCTCAAACCTACACATAAGAAGCTAGTCAACTAACGATCAGCACTAAACTGGCACTAGATTAGCGTCAAAAGAATCAAGGGGCGGGGACTGATATAGATACAGATTAACAGAGTTGGAAGTGACCTTGTAGGTCATCTAGTCCAACCCCCCGCCCAAGCAGGAGACCCTACACCATTTCTGACAGATGGCAATCCAGTCTTCTTGAAAGCTTCCAGTGGTAAAGCTCTCACAACTTCTGAAGGCAATTTCTGTTCCATTGGTTGATTGTTCTCACTGTCAGAAAATTTCTCCTTTTTTCCAGGTTGAATCTCTCCTTGTTCAGTTTCCATCCATGATTCCTTGTCTGGTCTTTGGGTGCTTTGAAAAATAGCTTGACCCCCTCCTCTCTGTGGCAGCCCCTCAAATATTGGAACACTGCTATCTTGTCTCCCCTGGTCCTTCTCTTCACTAAACTAGCCATGCCCAGTTCCTGCAACCTGGACTGGACTTAGATCATTTGCAGACATGTAACGATTCTAGGCTGAGTCCTCTCTTGACTCTGCCCCCAGGTTCTGTCTCTTCTTCCCCTACAGTAACAAGATAATCCAGCTAGCTTTGTGCCTAAGGCAAGTCCAAAATCCACAGTGTCCCTTCTTCTAACCCAGCGGTTCTCAACCTGGGGGTCACGACCTCTTTGGGGGTCGAACAACCCTTTCACAGGAGTTGGGAGACTTCGCCCGGACACTGCCATTTGGGTTCTTTTACCCTCTGCGTATGTGCAGAATGCTTTGCGCATGCGCAGAGAGTAAAGGAACCCAAATGGAAGCAACAGGGCAGGGGGCGCGGTGGGGGCGCGGGGTGGGAGCAGGTCGCAGCATTAGGAAGGTTGAGAACCACTGTTCTAACCTAATGCCTTCACTATTACACCAAACTGGCTCTCATATAAACATGTACATATAATTAAATTCATGAAAGTTAAAGCATCAAAATTCATATGCATGAATTCACAACAACTGTGTTTTTTCTTTAAAAAAATCCTTATATAGTTCTTTCTGCCCTAATAATGATTTGCTCTCCCAAGCATATTCTAGAACAGGGGTGTCAAACTCATGGCCAGCAGTCCGGATGTGTCATGCACTGGCCACTCCCATTTTAGCGAAGGGAGGAAAAGTCGCGATACGTCACATGACGACAATGTGACGCCACGAGTTTGACACCCCTGTTCTAGAATTACCGCTATTTATACAGGAGGCAATGCACACAGGCACATGCATTTTCTGAAAAAATGAGTTCTGTGTGGCTATTATTAAGGGGAAAATAGGGATGTGGGATGTATCCACACATTTGGCATCACTTCACTTTGGGTGATTGGGGTTCTGCTGTGGCCAAACATACAGGAGCTTGAGCAATGAAAGCAACAGTCCAATCAGATAACATTTTTATCCCAGCAAGGGACATCAGAAATGAAGAAAGCAAGAGAAGATACACTGGAGATTGAATTTTATTAATCAGCCCAGACAGTTATTTCTTCTACAGAAGAGCTCAGTGCGGAAAATTGGTTTATGGAGGCCCATAGAGAATGTTTATCTTCCAATCACGCTGGAGACCTGCTTCAAAAGACCTTGCATTTTTTGAACTGAATAGACCAACCGGATTTTTAACTCTTTTTCTTTGTGCTCAAGAAAGTCCAGTATTATGACTGGAGGAATTGTGATGGACTGAAGATTTTAAATTCTACTGGCAAATCTGACTTGCCACTTTTTATTTCTTTCTCCTGTGCTCCCCAATTTACCTTATGTGTGTTTTATCTTATATGGAGATAGGTTTACCTAGAAGTCTATTAATTGTTCCTAAATTATTTTTTCACCTGATATACAAGGCATGGATGTTGCATAACATCAGGGGCAGCCAGGGGCGGGTTCCTAATTTTTTTTACTACCACTCCATGGGCGTGGCTTATTTTGTGGGTGTGGCTTGCCAGCATTGTGACCGGGTGGGCGTGGCTTCTCAGACTGCTGAAGGGAGGGGAACTGAGATAGGTCCTGCTGCCCATTCCCCCTCCCCTCACAGCTCGAGAAGCCTCAAACGTGCAAAAACGTGCAAATCATCACTGCGCATTCGTGGCTTCTCAGACTGCTGAAGGGAGGGGAATGGAGATAGTTGCCTGTTCTTTCAGCATCTCACGCGCTCCTTCAGCCATCCTCCCCTGCTTGGACTCACTGTGGGGTAGGAAGGCAGCACATGAGCAGTGCCGGAAGCTTGGCTTCTGGGCATACGGAGAAGAAAATTTTTTAAAAAATTATTTTTTTAAAAAATGGTGGCGCCCAGGCACCGGCAACCGACCGCACCGGTACTGTGACGTCACCAGCGGGCCGCTACCAGTGCTATAGAGTGGACCGCACTGGTAGGAACCCACCACTGGGGGCAGCTGCAGACTAGATTAAAATAGTCTAGACAGTAGCCATAACTTTGCAATCAAAACTGTAATCTTGATTATTTACTCTCTCTTCTGCAGACATCCCGACTGTCTACTTGTTTTTATACAGTAGATTTATTTATTTATTTATTTATTTATTTATATTTTATTTATTTATTTATTTGTCAAAAATGTATAGTAGTAATTTGTATATACATAAGTAAAAAGTAACGATAAAAGAGGACAATAGGACAGTAGGACAGGGACGGTAGGCACGCTGGTGCGCTTATGCACGCCCCTTACAGACCTCTTAGAAACGAGGAGAGGTCGACTGTAGTCAGTCTAAGGTTAAAGTTTTTGGGGTTTGGGGAAGAAACCACAGAGTCAGGTAGTGCATTCCAGGCATTGATCACTCTGTTGCTGAAGTCGTATTTTCTGCAGTCGAGTTTGGAGCGCTTTACATTTAGTTTGAATCTATTACGTGCTCGTGTATTGTTGCGGTTGAAGCTGAAGTAATCATTGACAGGAAGGACATTTTGGTATATGATTTTATGAACTACATTTAGATTAGATTATTACTTGCATTTATATGCCGCTCAACTCCGCAGGGACTCTGAGTGGCTAACAAAAATACAAATAACATCAGTATAAAAAATTTAAAAACAGGGTTAAAATACAGTATAACAATATATAAAAAGACATTTAGTCAACTCAATCATTCAATCCTTTCATTACAAGG
The DNA here is from genome assembly GCA_023053685.1 of Diadophis punctatus similis. Classification (NCBI taxonomy): domain Eukaryota; kingdom Metazoa; phylum Chordata; class Lepidosauria; order Squamata; family Dipsadidae; genus Diadophis; species Diadophis punctatus. The sequence goes on along the minus strand of JALIGW010000016.1, from coordinate 11,681,964 downwards.
GCCAGCATCGACAATCAATGGGCACAGGCTTGCCGAAAGAGCCAGGTCTTAATGGCTTTTCTGAAGGCCAATAAGGTGGGGATAGTCCGGATCTCAGGGGGAAGTTGGTTCCAGAGTGTAGGAGCCGCCACAGAGAAGGCCTTCGCCCGCGGGCCCGCCAGCTGACATTGTTTAGCTGACGGTACCCGGAGCAGGCCAGCCCTGTGTGATCTGACCGGTCACAGGGAGGTATGCGGTAGCAGGCGGTCCCGGAGATACTGTGGCCCTGAACCATATAGGGCTTTAAAGGTAATCACCAACACCTTAAATTGCATCCAGAGACTAATGGGCAACCAATGCAGCTCACGTAAGATCCTAGTCTATGCAGCTTTTGATGGAAAGAAACCCCACAATTGTACTTTTTGCCATTATATTCTCTAACTCTCAATGCACATATTAATCTCTGAGTTATTTTCTTGGGTCTGTGTTTGGTATATTTTACATGAATGAATGAATGCATGAATGCATGAATGAATGCATGATGAATGAATGGATTTTATTATAGACCTTGGCCAAGTATATTGTTTTAACTCTATTAAAAAAACCTATTAACTTATTATAAATTGCTCCCATCTTTTTTAATGAGAGGCTGATATACAAATGATTTAAATAAATAATCTGTACAAATCCAGACTTGGCACCTGTTCAGAGTTGAAGGCAAATAGGGTTGCGTGGAGGATGTAGCACTTCCTGGAACTCCGGAAAGCATCGGCCCCTTCTCCTGGAACCATAGGGATACTGTTGTTGCAAGATGTGGGCAAAATACATATTTGGTTCTAGGAGTTTCAGACAGGCACTATGCTCATGCCCTGCATACTCTGAAATACCTTTTAGCTTGTGTTGTGGACGTTTCGGTAGCTTGATCAAGACCTTTTAGTTGTGCATCAATCAAGAGAGTGGAAGGTGAGAAGATAGATAATGGCTTCAGTGTTATGCCTTGCCCTGCTAAAGAAGATTTCTAAAAGTGCAGAGATTAGATAAAAGGGAGACTGAATATAAGAAGGGAAATTTAATGTTTATAGTATGTGATTAGCTTATAGAACCATGATGGGGAACCTATGGCACGCATGCTGGAAGTGCAACGCAGAGCCATCTCTCTGGGCATGCTAGCTGTCACCTGTTGTTCTTTCGGTTTCGGCGTGTACATGCGTGCCGGCCAGCTGGTCTTCACGTGTGCATGCATGCCAGAAACCGGAAGACCAGGTGACTGGTGCACATGTGCATACCGGAAACCGGAAGCTTAGCTGCTCTTCCAGTTTCCGGTGTTCCCGCGCGTGTGCGCCAGTAAGCTGCTCTTCCGGTTTCCAGTGCTCCCCCCCCGGGCGTACTTGCAGGGGTGGGTTCCTAATTTTTTTACTACCACTCTGTGGGCGTGGCTTATTTTGTGGGTGTGGCTTGCCGGCCATGTGACCGGGTGGGCGTGGGCCTCGGGAGCTTGGCAGCGGCCAGAGAAGCGGGGGGACATTGCCCATCCACAACGCAGCCCCCCGCAGCGGGAGCAGCAAGACCGCGGCAGCGGTTCTTCTAGGAGCCTCCGTCCGGCCTGAATGCTTCTCCCCATTCGATGATCCTAGGCTCCTGCCGCCTGTTCCCCCTCCCCTCAGCAGCTCGAGAAGCCTTGAACGTGCGAAAATGCCTAGGATCATCACCGCGCATTCGTGGCTTCTCGGACTGCTGAAGGGAGGGGAATGGAGATAGCTCCTGCCACCCGTTCTTTCAGCGTCTCACGTGCTCCCTCAGCCATCCTCCCCTGCTTGGACTCACTGTGGGATAGGAAGGCAGTGCATGCGCAGTGCCAGAAGCTCGGCTTCTGGGCATGCGCAGAAGAAATTTTTTTTAAAAAAAAATTTAAATTTTTTTTTTAAATGGCGGTGCCCAGGCATCGGCAACTGACCGCACTGGTACTGTGATGTCACCAGCGGCCGTTACCGGTGCTATAGAGTGGACCGCACCTGTAGGAACCACCACTGTGTACTTGCTTCCATTTCGGCATTCAGTGCCAAAAAGGTTTGCCAACAGTTATAGAATCTGTACTTAGTGTATAACTGTAGAATAATAATGAATATTATTGAACAATAATGAATATTATGTAGACCTATTAAGAACTATGCTGATCATTTTTCAGAGTGCTCTCCTACAGCTACTCACTGACTTACGACGACTTGTTTAGTAACCTTTTAAAGTTACAATAGCACTGAGAAAAGTGACTTATGACCGGTCCTCATACTTAATAACCATTGCAGCATTCCCACAGTCACATGAACACAATTTGGGCACTTGGCAACTGGCAGGTATTTACAGTGGTTGCAGTATCCGAGGGTCATGTGATCACCATTTGCAACCTTCCCAACTGGTTTCCGTCAAGCAAAGTCAATGGGAGAAACTGGATTCACTTAACAACCGTATGATTCACTTAACAACTGCAGTGATTTGTTTTAAAATCATAGCAAAAAAAAGATTGTAAAAACCAGTGCCACCCATTTTACAACTGCCTTGCTTTAGCAATGGGAATTCTGGTTCCAATTCCAAGCATAGCCTTACATCGATACAATATTAATAAAAAATATATAACCTACAGAAGGTTATCAAGTTCACTTATTTATTTATTTATTTATTTATTTATTTATTTATTTATTTATTTATTTATTTATTTATTTATTTATTTATTTATTTATTTATTTATTTATTTATTTATTTATTTATTTATTTATTTTGTCAAGTACGTATTGGTAATATACATAGATATAACATTGTTTATATACATAAGATGGGTACTGATGAGTGGGAACATTAGGACAGGGATGGTAGGCACACTGGTGCGCTTTATGCACGCCCCTTACTGACCTCTTAGGAATCGGGTGATGTCAACAGTGGACAGTCTAAGGGTAAAGTTTTGGGGGTTTGGTGACGAAACCACAGAGTCAGGTAGTGAGTTCCAGGCATTAACCACTCTGTTGCTAAAGTCGTATTTTCTACAGTCAAATTTGGAGCGGTTCACTTTGAGTTTGTATTTGTTGTGTGCTCGTGTATTGTTGTGGTTGAAGCTGAAGTAGTCATTGACAGGAAGGACGTTGTAGCAGATAATTTTATGAGCTATGCTTAGGTCGTGCCGAAGGCAATGTAGTTCTAAGCTTTCTAAGCCCAGGATTTCAAGTCTGGTTGCGTAAGGTATTCTGTTGCGAGTAGATGAGTGGAGGACTCTTCTCGTAAAGTATCTCTGGACACTTTCTAATGTATTTATGTCCAAAATGCGGTGTGGGTTCCAGACAGATGAGCTGTATTCAAGGATTGGTGATCCATCCAGACCTAAACCTGTGATCCTGGGAATATGAAGTGGCATTTGTGGATTCCTCAGTTGTCAGCCAACCAACGAGACTTAGCCAAATTTCATCCTATGTCCATGGAATCAGGAATAGAAACACAAACTGACAAGTAGAAATATACATGAAGCCCAGGTGGTTTCATTCATTTTGTTTAAAAATATAAGGAAGGAAGTCTTTCTATAAAAAATATAGAAAAGGGGAATGGTATTAAAAACAAAATAAAGAGAAAGATATATAAACTTTTCATATTTGCTAATGCTTTCGAATTATTTCCAGGGGTGAAATGCTACCGGTTTGGCCCGGTTTGGGCGTACCAGTAGCGGCGTCCGCCGGTGGTTCAGAGAACCAGTAGCAGCAGCAGCGCGAGGCTCTGCCCACCCGCCCGGACATCGCCATTTTCCTTCTGCACATGCGCAGAGGGTGAAAAAGCGCATGCAACAGTGGCATGCATGCACGCGTGCAAAGCACGTGCTTTTGAATGGGTAGGGAAGGTAAGTAGATTTCACCGCTGATTATTTCATTATGCAATTTCAAATGCATCCAGATGGCATAGGAAGAGTGATATGGTACATCTTGTACAGCATCTTCATTTTATCGGTAAGTAGAACCTGGGCCTTGCTATAGTTCATAAGCAGTGACATGGAAAGCCATTGTAAGCAGAGAGGTTTGACAATGATATCTTGGCACTTGACATATCTCCCAATCTATTTCAGAAGTTTGAGGTTAATATGCTGTTCTTGGAGAACACATTCATCTCCGGCTTCCTAGCCAGTCTGTGTATGACAAACATTGTCAGCTATAAAAATGAGATCATATCCATTACAGGAATCTGTATTTCTCCAATAGATGTAGTAAAGCTCAGTGAAAGAACAGCTGAGGATAGAAACTGGAAATTACATTTCATCTTATAAACTTTTGTATGCCAATAACTTAATTGTCATGAGGGACAGGTAGACTGAATCCATGTATTATTATATTTATACATTTAGCTATTTCACAAAGGAGCCAGAGGTCTGGTTGCCCATTTTACGAAGAAAATTCTGGAGTATGAAAGATTTTAGTGTACAAAAATGGCAAGTTCTGCTTTATATATAATACTGGACGAATTGAGAAATGTGTACAATATGTTTACATATTTATTCATTTAGTGCAGTGGTTCCCAACCTTTTTGTGATCGAGTACCACTTGGAGGTCCCGTACAGTCGCCGCGTACCACCTGGTTCCAGAGAAACTAAATTCGATCAGATATCACTTTATTTCCATAATTGTACCGTTCCTTTTTTGGCCCCGCGCATCCAGCAACTGGATTCTCGGGCCGCTGGGACCAGGTGGGTGGCGTGTGGCAACAGTTGCAAATCGTTGCCAGATTATCTTGTGTTAGGCAGTAAACATTTTTGTGAAGTAAAAAATAACTAACTAAAAATCGTTCATGACCCCGAAAGTGTTCGCGTACCACCTGGAAGGCCCTCGCGTACTACTAGTGGTACACGTACCACAGGTTGGGAACCACTGATTTAGTGAATGTATCCAAGAGTAAGTCCCTAGTTCTTACTATTGACTCACATCATTCGCTTCCTATTATTATAATTATTATGGTTGGTTGCACAACTCAGTCAAAATCTTGCTGGCCAGATAACTGATATTTTGTCTAATTGTTCTTTCTATTTTAAAAATAAAATTATTGATCCTATTTTACGATATCTTTATTTTTACCATAATGTCATTTTGTTTTAATTTTCATTTACTCAATTTATTAAGTTTCAAGCAAACAAAGGTTCCTTTTAACAACTGATAAATAGTTACATATTTGTTGGACAGACTATAGAATGTCTGACATATTAACATTAAAAAAGGATCACCGAACCCAATTGTGGAAGACGCATTACTACTACTACCACTACTATAATCATGTCAGGAATACCGAAGCACTTCCAGGTTGAAAGGATTGAATGGTGGCATCACTGTTGACGAGGGGATGCCCAGTTGGGGCTCCTTTCATATCCCTATTAAGTTGCCCACCAGTTTGGATACATTTTGCCCAATCTCGCTGGGGGCAAATGCCAACGGTAAAACATTTTGTAAAGGTTTTCCTTATTGGCTGCCGACATCGTTAATTTATAGTTTTATAGTTATAATTATAGTTTCTACGAGTCACTATACAATGTTGGACATTGGCTCTAATGAAAAAGAAAAAAAGAAAAAGGCAATAAATGATATTCTTTGCAGACAGCTGGTCATTTGCTTTTAGAGCAGTGTTTCCCAACCTTGGCAACTTGAAGATGTCTGGACTTCAACTCCCAGAATTCCCCAGCCAGCGAATGCTGGCTGGGGAATTCTGGGAGTTGAAGTCCAGACATCTTCAAGTTGCCAAGGTTGGGAAACACTGTTTTAGAGGGTTGTTGTCTGCAAGGAGTATAAATCCTTCCATTCCCCACCATCCAGTCAGAGCTGAAGAAGCTTCTTGGATGAAAAGCGAAACGTCTTCAAAGGAAAAACAAGAAAGTCCAGTTGCCTCTTGAAAAAGCACCTTTGGGACAGCCATGACCTGGATGACTGAGAATATCTATAGATTCTGTCATAATATTTATCATGAAGAAATACTTAGGTACAGTGTAGCTTACATGGCCCGACTGCAAATAGGCCATGCCCCTCCACGCTAGGCCACCAAGCCGGAAAGGTTGGGGAACGCTGCTTTAGAGGTATAGACCCAGCCCAACTTTTGAATATCTTTTTTAAGGCCTTCATGACTGCTCTATCAAGTGCACATCTATGTCCTATTTCTTGACTGCTTATTCTTTTATTGTTGACGGTTAATGCTAAAAAGCAGAAGTTCTCTACCACTTCAATATCTTCATTGTCAATTCTAAGGCTGGTTGTTCTACCTCTTGTCATTACTTTAGTTTTAACAGTATTAGGCAGGTTATATTATTAGGCAGATTATTTTTTGTGATAATCAAATTCTTTAAATTGTTATTAGCAATAAGCATTTCTAAATTATTAACCCCATTTTAACAAAACATTTTGTTTTGTAAAAACAAAAACGCTTTACACATTATTTATAAATAAGAATTATCCCAGAGATTTAATTTCTCATAAGAATGAGGATGAAACTTAATTTTTCCCCAATGACATCCAAATATATCTTGTTGACTTTAATGCTGAGAAAACATCTAAATTCCAACTAAAATTAGAAGCAAGCACTTAATAGGATTTCCAAAGATTTTCCAAATAAGAAACTATTAGAGGAGTTAATATTCGAATTCATTTACATTCCAAAAACAAACAGGACATTGAAAATATTATATATGCCCAAGAGTACAATTGAAAATCTGGAAAATTTAAACTCCTATTTTCATTTCATAGTCTTTGTTTGAAAGGAATCTAGAGCTCTAAATTTCCATAAAAATATCCTCAATGGCTTCATGGTTTGTCTCAAATATCTAAGCAAAATTACATAGACATCCCATTTAAAACAAACAATCCTGAAGTTAAACTCATGTCCTCTATTAACATTGTCACTGAGTTAACAATACTCATATATACTGTCAAAGAAATCTTGCCAAACTTTCCAACGTTTTAGAGATTGTGGACTAGAAACATCCCAATATTTCCATATTTCCATATACATTTTATACATGATTGGCAATATATTAAATGTATTTCAATTATCATTGGTTGCCACCAGGGGTGGGTTCCACTTACCTTCCCTACCGGTTCTGATTGCGACAGAAGTGCGTGTTTTGTGCACACACGCTTACTTCGCTCGCACCCGCGCCCCCATCATGACGTGCAAAAGACCCGGAAATGACCCCTGCGCATGCGCAGAAGCCTTTGCACATGCACAGAGGGATTTTTTTTTTTTTGCAATCTGCGGTGACCAGAGGACCGATTCGGGCCACCAGTCATCGCTGCCGATTTGGCGAGCAGCGGTAAATTTCCGCTACCGGTTCTAAAAAACCAGTCTGAACCGCAGCAACCCACCACTGGTTGCCACAATATAAAAAAGATGTTGAGACTCTATCAAACAATGCGCTATCAAACAAAATGAAATTCAATGGTGAAAAAAGTAAGGTTCTACATTTAGGCAAGAAAAACAAAATACACAGGTACAGCATATGTGGTACCTTGCTCAACAGTAGTAACTGTGAGAGGGATCTTGGAGTCCTAGTGGACAACCGTTTAAATATGAGCCAGCAGTGTGCAGCAGCTGCCAAAAAAGCCAACACAATTCTAGGCTGCATTAACAGAGGGATAGAATCAAGATCACGTGAAGTAATAATACCACTTTACAATGCCTTGGTAAGGCAACACTTGGAATACTGCATTCAGTTTTGGTCGCCACGATGTAAAAAGGATGTTAAGACTCTGGAAAGAGTGCAGAGAAGAGCAACAAAGATGATTAGGGGACTGGAGGCTAAAACATATGAAGAACAGTTGCAGGAACTGGGTATGTCTAGTTTAATGAAATAAAGGACTAGGGGTGACATGATAGCAGTCTTCCAATATCTCAGGAGTTGCCACAAAGAAGAGGGAGTCAAACTATTCTCCAAAGTACCTGAGGGCAGGACAAGAAGCAATGGGTGGAAACTAATCAAGGAGAGAAGCAACTTAGAACTAAGGAGAAATTTCCTGACAGTGAGAACAATTAATCAGTGGAACAGCTTGCCTCCAGAAGTCGTGAATTCTCCAACACTGGAAGTTTTTAAGAAGATGTTGGATAACCATTTGTCTGAAATGGTATAGGGTTTCCTGCCTGAGAATGGGGTTGGACTAGAAGACTTCCAAGGTCCTTTCAAACTTTTATTCTGATGGGTCCCCAAATTGGAGACTGGACTTCCAAGTGACTTCCGGGATCTTTGCTTTAAATAGCCTCATTCTAAATTTCTGATTCAGCTGACCAGATACAGCCAATCTCAGACTAAAGATTTTTATTCTCTCATCATGTATTTCTTGAGATTACTTTCTGCATAATCAATGCCTAATCAATGCATAATCATTACTTTCTCATCCATGCAAAGAAAAAAAACCCATTAAGTTCTTTCTTCAAACCTTCTTGGGACTTGCAGGGAAAATACGGAAACAATAAAAGAGATGAAAATTAGGAAAAAATTTCCTCAGTATAAGGCTCAGTATAAGGAACATAAAAACTTAAGATCAGACTTCACTACCCTGTTGTCCCCTGGAGTTTACACTAACAATTATGTAAGTGTAGTTCTGATGGTCGAATGAGATAATATACAAGACAATAAATCTATTTTTATGTACTGGCAATGACATTTCTTGCCATTAAACAAGCAGCTGTGGTTTAATTAAATCACCCACAGCTAAAGTGAAAGGAAACCCATAACGTGCTGTGATTTCATTTATTATTTGCAAAATCAAATAGCCATATTTCATCATCTGTTTTTTAACATTGTCTAGCCCTAGCCAATAAGTGTCTAAAAGGAATAGCCTTTAAAAAGAGTTGGACTTTGCTTTTCATCCTTTGAAAACCGCTTAGTTTACATGTATGTGGGTATGGTGTTCCTAGGAAAGAGTTAATTGGAGAGTGGCATTGATTTTTTTTTAATCTCCTGAGCTAAATGTTCAAGCCATCATCTGCATAATTATTATGATTCTCAGCAGTTGGTTGAGTATCAGTTCTCCAGGAAAATAAAATATATGTAAATGATCCAGCACGTAACCAAAGTATATGTTACATGAGAGTCAATGAAGAATCCTTCAGAGTCTTATTACTTATTTTATTTATTTATTTATTTTGTCAAACATGTACAGGATAGTAGTTGTTTGTATAAAGATAACATAAGTAAAAAGTTCCGATAAAAGAGAACAATAGGACAGTAGGACAGGGACTGTAGGCACAGTGGTGCGCTTATGCATGGCAGCACGTCCCTTACAGACCTCTTAGAAATGGGGAGAGGTCTACTGTAGACAGTCTAAGGCAGTGATGGCGAACCTATGGCACGTGTGCCACAGGTGGCACGTGGAGCCATATCGGAGGGCACATGAAGTGTTGTTCTATTTCAGCTCCAGCGTGCATGCGTGTGCTGGCCAGCTGATTTTCGGCCTTGAGGAAGGCCGTTTCACCCTCTGGAGGCTTCAGGGAAGCTTCCCTTAAGCCCCGGAGTGCGAAAAACAGCCCAACGGGCAAACCGGAAGTCCGTTTTTCTGAACTTCCGGTTTGCCCATTTGTCCATTTTTTCACCGTCCCAGGCTTCAGTGAGGCCTGTGCACATGGGTGGGGGTGGGGGGAGGGTTGTGCGCATGCGCAGGGGAAGCGCAGGGGGGGTGCACATGCGGGGGGATGGAATGGGTGTGGGCACGTGCTCGCGTGCTAGCACGCGCACACACACCCCTTTTAGCATGCGAACCAAAAAAGGTTCACCATCATTGGTCTAAGGTTAACGTTTTGGGGGTTTGGGGAAGAAACCACAGAGTCAGGTAGTGCATTCCAGGCATTGATCACTCTGTTGCTGAAGTCGTATTTTCTGCAGTCGAGTTTGGAGCGGTTTACATTAAGTTTGAATCTATTATTTAAATTATTTGAATCTATTATTTAAATACTTTAAAGGAAGAACTACAGACCTATACAACTGATCATAGGATCTTTGCTCATAAGCTGCCATTTGTGCACAAGCTGTAATTTTCTGTGTTGAAATAAAAGAATATGCAAACTATGATCCAGGTTGCTCTGCAGTCAGTGTCATCCATCCAGGCTACCTTCCCCACCCACCCACCCCAGATTTCCTGATTTCCTTAATGGTTTAAATGTTCAGTTCACAAAACACTGAATGTGGCTTGTTGGAAGAAGGAACCCAGGGCAAAGGGGTGGAATGGGAATAGATCAGAGGCTTTCTGCTTTGTTCCACTGCCAGAACAAGCCTTTTATACCATTCCTTGAGCACGGGAATGAATGACAACATCCTACATTCATTTTCACACACACACACACACACACACACACACACACACACACACACACACACACACACACACACCAGCAAGTGCATCCCAACCCATGTTTTGAAGCTCTGCGTGAAAACTAGTGCTTTCTGTCCAAAACCATCTTACAAGTGATTGGCCTTTGACTTTCCATTCCACCAATATTCCTAACTCCAATTGGCTAGAGTTCCTGGTGTGACTTTTCCCCTCCGGTGGCTAGTTGCTTCCTTCTATGGCCATTTCATCCCGGACTTCTAGGCTACTGCTGTATGTTTTCAGCTGGTGTCACCAGCTTCTATTTTTCCCTTCTAATTAGTCCAACAATAGCTCATAAATACCATTATGTCCAGTTTTCGCTCAGTCTCTCTGTGTCTCTGTGTCTGTGTCTGTGTCTGTGTCTGTGTCTGTGTCTGTGTCTGTGTCTGTGTCTGTGTCTGTGTCTGTCTGTCTGTCTGTCTGTCTGTCTGTCTGTCTGTCTGTCTGTCTCTCTCTCTCTCTCTCTCTCTCTCTCTCTGTGTGTGTGTGTGTGTGTGTGTGTGTCCTTCTCTCTGTATGTTGGAATGAAGTATGAACAAATGCTACTTTTTCTCTATGAATCTCAACCATCAGTTCTTGACTGCCAGAAAGTTTCTATAGATACAGATCTACAGTCAAGTGAAGGAAGGAAATAAAAAGGTAAAAAAATCTCCCCACCATCAATCAACACCCATATTTTAATGACCCTCTAATCCCTTAATTCAAGGTATAGTTGGGCAACTGAATGGAGCTGAGCATTTACTGACCAAATGCCCTTCCTGATGCCTATGCTGAGTTCACAGCAGGTATTTTCTCTTTGCATTCTGAGAGACAAACATCTCCCACTACCTAGGATTGAACTCTCAACCTTTCAAGTGGGAAGCAAGCATCTTCACCACTAAGCCACCATGCTGCTCTCAATCAACACCCATATGAGCAGAGATTAGCACTAAGATTAACACTAGACCAACAATCAAGAAACGACCAATAAACAGCAGCTTAATCAAGGAACCACCAAGAACACTCCCACCGATACTGCACTGGTGATGTTGCTTACTTTGATGACGAAATGTCTGTAAGAAAACCAGCAAGCTCATCAAAGACAACATATAACTGGTATTTGTTTTTCACTAAGCAACTATGGAAAAATAAAGGGAAAGAGAGAGGGGGGGAGGAAGGGAGGGAGGGAGAGGGAGAGGGAGAGGGAGAGGGAGAGAGGGAGGAAGGAAGGAAGGAAGGAAGAAAGAAAGAAAGAAAGAAAGAAAGAAAGAAAGAAAGAAAGAAAGAAAGAAAGAAAGAAAGAAAGAAGAGAAAGAGAAAGAGAAAGAGAAAGAGGAAGGAAGGAAGGAAGGAAGGAAGGAAGGAAGGAAGGAAGGAAGGAAGGAAGGAAGGAAGGAAGGAAGGAAGAAGAAAGAAAAAGAAAGAAAGAAAAAGAAAGAAAGAAGAAAGAAAGAAAGAAGAAAGGAAGGAAGGAAGGAAGGAAGAAGAAAGAAAGAAAAAGAAAGAAAGAAAGAAAGAAAAGAAAGAAAGAAAGAAAGAAAGAAAGAAAGAAAGAAAGAAAGAAAGAAAGAAAGAAAGAAAGAAGAAAGAAAGAAGAAAGGAGGGAGGAAGGAAGGGAGGGAAAAACATCAGAAAGGCTTATAATAAGATTTACAAGTGTAAACATCTTGGAAAGCAAAGGAAAAGCAAAGGGACTAATGTGGAAGGAGAAAAGGCAGGCAACAGGAGACCCATTCATACATGAGCCAGATAACAAAGTTTGACTTCCCTTGCGTGGATGGCATGAATAAGAAGTAGGGAAATGAACAATCAAGATGCTTAGAGGCCATTATCCCGACCAATCCTATCCATTGACACATCACTGCAGTCTGGATTGCAGCTTCTTAAATTGGCTTCAGGAAGAGCTGGCAGCAACAAGAAAGACAAGCAGCTTAGGTTGTTATAGAGCAGGGGTGTCAAACTCGATTTCGTTGAGGGCTGCATCAGGGTTGTGCTTGACCTCGGGGGGGATGGGGTGGGCGTGGCCAGCTCAATGTCACTCATGTCGGGGGCACCTGTGGTGGCCTGAGTGCTCTGCTAGTAAAAACAGGCTCTGGAGCTCTGTTTTCAGTTGCCATGGCCTCCTGCAACCCTTTGCCAGCAAAAACGGAGCTCGGGAGAGCCGCAGGTGGCCCTCGCAAGCTCTATTTTTGCTGGCAGAGGCACCATGGACCAGTCTTTCACTGTTTCCAGAGCAGCCCCATGGGCCAGATCTAAGTACCCCGTGGGCCGGATGCAGCCCACGGGCCTTGAGTTTGACACCCCTGTTATACAGAATTGCACAGCCTATCCTGGATCAAAATAGGATAAAATATGGCAACAGGTAGAACTATTCATCTAGTGGCCATCTGAAATTACAATGGTGATGAAAAATATTAACTGATAGCCAGTCCTCATATTACAACCTTTGCAGCTTCCCCATGGTCATATGATCAAAATTTGGGTGCTGGGCTACCGGCCTGCATTTACAACAGTTGCACCATCCCAGGGTCATGTCATTTCCATTTGCGAACATCCCAGCCTGCTTCTTTCCAAGTCAACAGGGAAAGGCAGAGTCACTTAACAACTGTATGAGTCACTTAACAACTGCAGCAATTCATTTAATATGGCGAAAAGGTTATAAAATCGGGCAAGACTTACTGAATAATTGCCTTGCTTAGCAATAGAAATTCTGTCTCGGTTGTGGTCATCAGTTAGACTTAGATTAACTTTATTGTCACTTTGAATCGGCATACATTAAAATGAAATTTCGTTGCATGCAGCTCTCAAAGGGTCTCCACCTCCAATATACACTACATAAACATGACAGAATAAATAAATAAATAAATAAATAAACAAACAAACAAACAAACAAACAAACAAACAATAAATACATACATACATACATACATACATACATACATACATACTTATGCATATACCCACAAATATTATAAGACACGGAGAAACAACACAGTCTAGTTTGGATGTACATGCAAATGGCAAGAAAACAAATTTTGCAAGTTTACCAGATGGATGGCATAGGGAACAAAGCTGTTACAGAATCTGGTAGTCCTGCTAGAAATACTTTGAAACCTCCTCCCAGAGGGGAGCATCAGAAACAGACTGTGAAGTGGGTGTGTGGGGTCTCTAACAATGGGTCGAGCTCTAAGTACATAGCGCTTATAAGCAGTACCCTGAATGACAGGAAGCGAGCTTCCTATAATCTTCTCGGCTGTCCTTACCACTCTCTGTATGGACTTTCTATCTGAGGCACTGCTGCCATCAAACCAAACAGTGATGCAGTTTGTTAAAACGCTCTCAATTGTGCCTCTGTAAAACGTGCCCAGTTGAGGGCTGTCTGTAATTGGCTTGAACCTAAAACATAAAAATTCCAGTTAGAAACATGCTGGTTTGCAATAGTGGCGAACTTGTGGGATTCTATTGTTTTAAATAAGTAATAAGCATAGAGACAGTTAATAACTAAATGCAAAGGCAAATGTGGAATTAACAGTAAGAAGCCTGAAACGTTTATTGTTCTGTAAGGAAATATACATTATAACCCATGGAGCAAAAATTACACAGCAGCTCTGCTTTGTTTTTGACTGTATTTTGTCTTAAGCATGAGTAATAACATCAGGTGTTTAACCAATTGCTTCCAGATTTCAGGACTGGGACATTAGTGGTTTAAATATAAATTAATCTGCTTACATGTTTGTGAAACACAGTGACAAACTTGAAGAAAACTGTGTGCATGAGAGAGATTTAACAGATTAACAGAGTTGGAAGGGATCTTGTAGGTCATCTAGTCCAACCCCCTGCCCAAGCAGGAGACCCTACACCATTTCTGACAGATGGCAATCCAGTCTCTTCTTGAAAGCTTCCAGTGATGAATCTCCCACAACTTCGGAAGGCAACGTCTGTTCCATTGGTTGATTGCTCTCACTGTCAGAAAATTTCTCCTTATTAGAGGAGAGTTAGTGATGACTTCTCATGATTGCCTGAATGAGTCCCTGAAGTTTTCTTGAGCAGTTTTTAGTAATGGTTTGCCACTGCCTTTTTCCTAGGGCTGAGAGTGACTGGCCCAAAGTCACCTAGTTGGTTTTGTGCCCCAGGTAGAACTAGAGTTCACAGTCTCCCAGTTTCTAGCCTGATGCCCCAATCGCTGCACCTAACTTCATCTAGTGAAGAAAACTAGGGAAAAGATTTCCCAAAACAGTTTTACGTATCCTGGGTTCGGTGCAAGTACTGGTAAAAAATATTTAGTGAACGTAGTACGATGCCAAAAAAAAAACCTGCTTGAGCAATTCTAACCTTGTAAAATAGAATAGAATAGAATAGAATAGAATAGAATAGAATAGAATAGAATAGAATAGAATAGAATAGAATAGAATTCTTTCTTGGCCAAGTGTGATTGGACACACAAGGAATTTGTCTTCGGTGCATATGCTCTCAGTGTACATAAAAAGACAAGATACATTCGTCAAGAATCATAAGGGACAACACTTAATGATTGTCATAGGGTAGAAATAAGCAATCAAGAAACAATCAATATTAATATAAATCATAAGGATACAAGCAACAAGTTACAGTCATACAGTCATAAGTGGGAGGAGATGGGTGATAGGAACGATGAGAAGACTAATAGCAATAGTATTGCAGCCTTAGTGAATAGTGTGACAGTGGTGAGGGAATTATTTGTTTAGCAGAGTGATGGCGTTCGGGGAAAAACTGTTCTTGTGTCTAGTTGTCTTGGTGTGCAGTGCTCTATAGCGTCGTTTTGAGGGTAGGAGTTGAAACAATTTATGTCCAGGATGCGAGGGGTCAGTAAATATTTTCACGGCCCTCTTTTTGACTCGTGCAGTATACAGGTCCTCAATGGAAGGCAGGTTGGTAGAAATTGTTTTTTCTGCAGTTCTATGGATGGTAAATGATTGCCTTAAGAAAACCTGTAAACACTTAGTTCCATGAACTGTGAATTGAAATTCACAATCCACATGATTCTGTTTACATTTAATAGCACTTGCTTAAATATAAGCAAGTCGAAGATTTCACCATAAAGATAATGAATAACAGTCCATGAAAAAAGAAATTAAAGAAGAAAGCTGTAAATGATCCATGTTGCAGTCCTCATTTACAACCTGAAATTTACTAATGAACATTCATCATGTAATCAGTTGCAATTGATGCACTGAGTAATTTGAACGTATTTTTGTCAGAAGTCAATAAAATTGAGGCAGGTGAATTTTCTTCAAAGTAAGTCACATAAAGTTTCAGACTCCTTTGAAAATGACAGATTACACTCTTGTACTATACACAAGTTTTATTTATGCAAGGCAGATTTTAGACTTCTGAAAAACATTTTTGTTGTATCATGATTATACATGCTGTGTGGCTGTGTACAGTATTTCATCTGTTAAAATAAATACAATGTTTTTAGGATTGATTAAGCCAAAATAATCAGTCGTGTACCACAGCTCCTTGAGCATAAGATTTACTTCAATCCACATTGCTAAATAAAGTTACAGAGAAAAGAAACATTAGCAAACGCTTAGAATTAACAAGGTTAAGAAACACTTATATTATGCCTGGTTCAACTGAATGCATTTCTCATTTGGGCTGTTTTCTTCTCTCGTTTTATGTTTTGTATTGTTTTGCTTTGCAGCCGGGAACTTTCCTTCAAGCATATTTTTTTTTTTGCCAAACATTGTGGACCATCTGTTTTATGAATTCAGACAACAGATCCTAGGATCTGTTTCATATCCTTTCAAGGAGCAAGTTCATTCCTTGCCTGACAAATTCATTTAAGAGAAGTCATGTCAGCGTAGAAACTCTAAAACCTTTAGATTTATTTTTCTCTCTCCGCAAGACAATCTGAGAAATGTTTTCTTAAAAAGTTATTAGTAACCTTCCTAGAGTTTTGTGTTTGGTCCTGTTTGCAACAGATATTATAGTTTTCAAAATCAATCTTTGCCAACCTGGAGTGTTTCACAATATTTAAAAGGCTTCGGGTAAGGAAAATATAACCTACCATAAGTAGCAGCAATCAAATTCTCCAAACTTTTTGATACATTTTTAAAAATTGTCAATAACCCAAAAATGTAAGGGATTAAAGGTTTCATGTAAAGGTGGCATTTGTTCTGTCTTTGGTCTTCTATGAGTTCAATCGATTTTTGACATCTCATTCAATGCAATATAGTCGGTCAGAAATACCAACTTGTGCATTGGGTTAGAATTGAAAAGAATAGTTTTTATTTTATACCTATTAATGTTTTAGATTTATTATCCAGATGGCAACTGTATTAACATAGTAATAGAGAAGTGGATGTTATACTATGCAATTTATTTTGCTAGTTGTTAGTATATTATTGTATTTATTTGCTTCACTCTATTCTCTTTTGTTTTTAAATTTTGCTGGTCATTGACCAAATATATATTATTCATTGATAAATTTACTGAACACTAAAATTTTACTTATTGGCTAAATTTACATATTGCAACAAACCATAATCTGTATTGTTTGGGATAGGTCCAGTGTATTAAACACTGATGATTTGTAAATCATGGCTTACAGTCTTATGTTTTTCATGAGTCTAACCAAATGTGGCTTATTGAACAATTATCATGAAATTTGAACCCAATTACTATCTCAGCGTATCTTCTAAATGTATTTATTGTACAATTTTTCTATGCCATGCCACACAAAAGACGCTGTGAGCGCATGCACAGAGGGCAAAAGAACACAAATGGCGGCGTCTAGGCGGGCGGGGGAAAGTGGGCGGGGGAAGCCTCGCGCCGTGAACACCACCGGCTTCTTCGGTTCTGCGGCAACCAACAGGTAAGAGCATACCGGCAGGAATCCACCTCTGTTCCACACCCATTAGCACTCTGATTCAGGTGACCCTGAGGGTACAGATAAATCCCCAAGTGGCTTCAACGATTTCTCAGAACTAACAACCGACGAGAGCCAGTGTTGTCCAAAGACATTTCTGTGGTCATGTTGTCAGCATGACATCACACTGCAACACAGAGTGTGTGGTGAAACACAGAACGCTGTTACCTTCCCACCAAAGTGGTACCTATTTATCTACTTGCATTTTCATGCTTTCAAATTGCTAGGTGGTCAGGAGCTGTGGCAAGAATGGAAGCTCACCCGTTGCGCGACAGTCAGGTCTCAAACCTGGAGCTGTCAGCTCCCCAGCCAATAAGCTACATGGCTTAGGGCCAGGTTACCTCCGGGACCGCATTCTGCCTCATACTTCCTTCTGACCGGTTAGGGCCCACAAAGTGGGTCTCCTCCAGGTCCCGTCAGCCAAACAATGCCGGCTGGCAGGCCCTAGGGGGGGCCTTCTCTGTGGGGGGGGGCGTGCTCTGGAACCAACTTCCCCCAGAGATCCGAATCATCCCCACCCTGCTGGCCTTCTGGAAAGCCATCAAAACATGGCTCTTCCTGCAGGCAGGCGTTTGAGACTAGTTTTTATCTGAGATCTCCCCCGGTATGTATGTTGTTGAACGTCTTTTAACTTTTTTAATGTTTTAAAATTGTTTTTAAATGAATGTTTATTGTTTAGTGTTCTTTTAAAATGTTGTACGCCACCCTGAGTCCTTAGGGAGTAGGGCGGCATAGAAGAACCTAATAATAAATAAATAATAAATATTAATAAGCTCAGTGTTTTTAACTGCTGGTCATGGGTCCCCCTTGCAAATAATATAAATCCTTTCATTCCCCACCATTCAGTCAGAACTGAAAATGCTTCTTAGGAGGAAAAGTGGATCATTTTCAAAGGGGAAAAAAACCCCCAAGAAACACCAATTACCTTCTGGAAAAAGCACCTTTGAGATAGCATGCTAATAGTTCCCAACTTATAACCAGTCCAAAGTTACGAAAGCCCTCCCTGGTGGTACTTATGAACTGCTTCTAACGTTTTAATGACTGCTCCCTCCCTGTGACCACATGGTTGCATATTGTGTGCTCTGCATCCGGCCCACATTTTCAGAAATCTGTAGCATTCCACGGTCACGTGACCACGTTTTATGTTGGGTTTTTTTTAAAAAGCTGGCATTTACTTCTGTTTTTTGGAAAAATCAGCGCATAGCAAACCATTAGTTTCCTTAACCACTGCAGTGTCCACTTACCGTATTTTTCGGAGTATAAGACACACCTTTTTCCTCCCTAAAAGTGGCTGAAAATTCAGGTGCGTCTTATACTTCGAATGTAGCTTTTTTTTTCCAGCCCTAACTAGGTGCTAACAGATCTTCCCAGCTCTTACCTTGCAGGCTTTTTCATTGTTACTCTCTCCAGAGAATGTTTTCCAGCCCTAAGTCTTTGCAGGGTTTTTTTTCATTGCTCTACTTGCTCCAAAGAAGTTGTTTTCTAGCCCTAACCAGGTGCTAACGATCTTCCCAGCTCTTACTGGCTTGCAGGCTCTTTCATTGTTACTCTCAGAAGAAAGTTTTTTTAAGTCCTAACCAGGAGATAAAATAATGTGCTGAAGCTGACCAGACTAAGGATGCTAGCCAGATGAATACCTGGTAGGCAGATTGTTTTCCCCTATTTTCCTCCCCCAAAACTAAGGTGCGTCTTATACTCCGGTGCGTCTTATACTCCAAAAAATACAGTAACTACCTGTGCTTGAGTTAGTAGTATGTGGGATTTTCTTGTTGGGGGTTAGATATGTTAGATTCGTTCTATGAAATGTTAGAGTCTTACTGATGTCAGCTATATATAATTCTGCGGGCTCTTAGAATAAATTTGTTATTTATTTCCTCTTTCTTTCTTCCCCTCCGCCTCTCCCATGGCTTTTGTCAGAAAAATTTTACCCCACGTTGTACTAAAATGCATGTTGCTTTCTCTCCCCCCCCCCTTAATGAACCATAAATCCTTTCAGCAACATTAAGGGAAGAAATCTGCCTTTGAATTGTGCCAAGCCATGCATGAAAAGAACCAGTAAAAGTCAAAAGAGAAGTTTGTTTTCCAGGCAAAGGTGCAGCAGCCGTCTTATTAATAGACAAAATTACAACATAAGGTAATGGGTGATTTATAAGTGAAAACCGTTTCAGTAAAGCCCATTTGCAATTGCTGTATATCAGGGGTGAAATGCTCCCGGTTCGCTCATGCCTGTCGGTCATCAGAGAGCAGATTGCAAAGGCAGCACGACGCTCCGCCCACCCGCCCGGACACCGCCATTTGAGTTCTTTTACCCTCTGCGCATGCACAGAACGCTTTGCGCATGCGCAGAGGGTAAAATAACTCAAATGGTGGTGTCCCGGCGGGTGGGCGGAGCCTCCCGCTGCCTTCGCAACCGGCTCTCCGACGACCGACAGGCACGAGCATTTCACCCCTGCTGTATATGAAACAGCAACACATCTTTGCTTATTACTTGAAAAAGCAGCCTGAAAGAATCTTGACTTCTCCTGATCTCCACTTCCTCATTTTCATTATGACAGCATGCCACCATATTTACATTTAAAAAAAATTAGGTACACAAGTCCCTATCGGTTTGGAAGCACACGCTATTTCACTCTCTACGCATGCGCAGAAGGCTTTGCGCATGCGCAGAGGGTTAAAAAAAAAGAAAATGGCAATGTCCAGGTGGGTGGGCAGAGCCTCACACTGCCACTGCTACCGGTTCTCTGAACTCCCAGTGGCTGCCGCTACCGGTACGCCCATACCGGGCCGGGCCGAACCGATAGCAATTCATCCCTGCCCAGAGCATCAACATTATAGTGGCCGTTAACCCGAAAAGCCATGCAGAAACATTCAAGGACTTTTTATTTCTGTAAAGAGAGAGTGTTAGGTATAGAACTGAGGTGGCAAAACAAAGCATTCAGTGTCTGGCAATAAGAATTATCTTCTGTATTCAGCTATGTGCCAGAAAGGAGACTCATCGTTCAGCTGGCAGTTGCATGAGTTGGATGCTGCCATGGTTGTGTTGGTAACTTCCTGAAGTGTGAAAATAGCAGAAGAGCTTGACTTAATCTGGATGCCTTTTATGCATCCAGAAGTTGAGAGAAGATAAGGCCTATACTTCTGGATGCATCCATGGAAAAATGTTGCAAGAGTCTGACGGAATGTTAACTAAAAACTTTCTGAGTAATAAGAGCAATTGGACAGTTAGACCAAGTGCAGAGACATGGTATGCTATTTGATCAGGAGACTAGATCACCATCTGTCAGGAATGCTTTGATTTGGGTCTGAATTGCACTGAACTGGGTATTATTTGTGTTATGTATTGTAGAATAGAATTCTTTATTGGCCAAGTCTGATTGGACACACAAGGAATTTGTCTTCGGTGCATATGCTCTCAGTGTACATAAAAGAAAAGATACATTTGTCAAGAATCATGAGGTACAACACTTAATGATTGTCATAGGGTACAAATAAGCAATCAGGAAACAATCAATATTAATATAAATCGTAAGGATACAAGCAACAAGTTACAGTCATACAGTCATAAGTGGGAGGAGATGGGTGATAGGAACGATGAGAAGACTAATAGTAATAGTAATGCAGCCTTAGTGAATAATTTGACAGCGGTGAGGGAATTATTTGTTTAGCAGAGTGATGGCGTTCGGGAAAAACTGTTCTTGTGTCTAGTTGTCTTGATGTGCAGTGCTCTATAGCGTCGTTTTGAGGGTAGGAGTTGAAACAGTTTGTGTCCAGGATGTGAGGGGTCTGTAAATATTTTCACGGCCCTCTTTTTGACTCGTGCAGTATACAGGTCCTCAATGGAAGGCAGGTTGGCAGTAATTGTTTTTTCTGCAGTTCTGATTATCCTCTGAAGTCTGTGTCTGTCTTGTTGGGTTGCAGAACCGAACCAGACAGTTATAGGGGTGCAGATGACAGTATATATAAAGTGTATACAGTGTATACAGTGTAAATAGTGTATACAGTATATATTGTATACAGTAATTGTCAGTTGAAGTTCTCATTCTAGTCCTCTGTGGGAGTGGGAAAATACTCTCTCCTGATTGGTTGTTTGGCTGATCAGTTCCCTATAAAAGGAGCTGTGTCAGCCAGCGAGTTCAGTTGCCTCACAGGCAGTATTGAATAAAGAGCTGTTAGAAATCACTCAGGCCTCACCTCCATTCTTCACCCAGAACTTAACAATTTGTTTGTTTGCCTATTTATATTATTTGAAAGATTTATAAAGCCACCCTTATT
The DNA here is from genome assembly GCA_023053685.1 of Diadophis punctatus similis. Taxonomy (NCBI): domain Eukaryota; kingdom Metazoa; phylum Chordata; class Lepidosauria; order Squamata; family Dipsadidae; genus Diadophis; species Diadophis punctatus. Next base: position 11,660,463 of record JALIGW010000016.1, on the reverse strand, counting down.
AAGCAATTCTTTTTTCTTTACAATTTTTTTTCTTATATTTACATCACAAATATATCTCAATAATAATACAATACTCCTATACATATTTTCTATTTCATTAATACAATCATTATATTTTATACCATTGAGGCTGCTTTTGCCATCCCTTACTTCCCTTTTTTATTTCCCACAACCCTTCTCTCTCTTTTCCTCCCTCTACTCTTTTTACTTTACTTTCCCTCCCTTCCGTCTCTCTACATTGCTTTCCTCTCTCCTACCCCTCTTCTCCTTCCTTCTCTTACCTTCTCTTCTATCCTTTTTCTCCCCTCCCTACCCTCCTTTCCTCTCCCTTTCTTCTTTCCTCTTCACCCTTCTCTTTCGCTCCTGTTCTATAGTTGTGTTCTTTTATTCTAATAAATCTCTGAGTAACTCTGAGTGGCTTACAAGAACCATAAAACCAGTAAATAAAGCAGTCATTAAAAACAATGAAAGCAAACTAAAACCCTACACCGTAATCATCCCTCTTGGGATGTCCCACAGTAGGTTCAGCTGCCCTCTTTGTATATTTTCTATCCATACAATCCCAGCAGTTCAGTAAAAAAAAAAACAAGTTTTAATGGCCTTCTGAAAGACTAAAAGGATGTGGGCCTGTTGAATCTCTGGTGGGAGGATGTTCCTCAGGGCAGGGGCAACCATGGAAAAGGAATGCTTCTGAGGTCCCACTATATGGTGAAATTTCAGGGAGGGTTCTTGAATCTGATGCCTTCAAAAGCTCCCTTCCAAGTCTCCGATGCTATCAATAGACCCCTTCTCTTTTAAAATAGCAATAGCACTTAGACTTATATACTGCTCCAGGTGCTTTACGGCACTCTCTGAGCAGTTGACAGAGTCAGCATATTGCCCCCAATAATCTGGGTCCTCATTTTACCAACCTTAGAAGGATGGAAGGCTGAGCCGATCAGGATTGAACTCCTGGCAATGGGCAGAGTTAGCCTGCAATACTGCATTCTAACCACTGCACCTCCACGTCTTTAAAAACTTTAAATGCATCCCACAATAGATTCATTGGTGTGCTGAACATCTTTCTTTTCCTCACTCAGGCTTACTTATTTCTCAGTTTATTTTTTACTTCAGGGTAGAAAGTAAGGAAGATAACCTTGACAGAGATATACAAGCTCTGTTACCAAAGCAACAAGGGGTGAATCATGTCTTAAGTCCATAACAGACAGATGTAATATTTGTAAAAGGCTCAGACAGATACCACCCTAATTCACTGAAGTATGAGAAATGGGAAGGGAAGGGGACCGAGTATAAATTTCACCATGGAAAATTTCTGTATCTAGTGGCCCTCAGTTCTGTTGGATTATTAGAACTGCTATTTCAACAATAAGAATAAGGTGACCAGACATCCCGCTTTTGGCAGGACAGTCCCACTTTTTAATCATTTGTCCCGCGTCCCGCGGCGTTTCAAAAAAGTCCCGCTTTTTAAATTTGAATTTGCCCTGCACAGCCCTCTGCCTCCTGCCTCGCCTGCCTCCACCTGCCAGGCGGGGAGGGAGGGCAGTGAGAGGGGCAGCGGCAGTCTTGCCTGTTCATCGCCGCAGAGCCGAAGAAGCTGGTGGCGTTCGCGGCGCGGGGCTTCCCCCGTCCGCTTTCCCCGGCCGCGGGGATGCAGCCATTTGTGTTCTTTTGCCCTCTGTGCAAGCAGAACGCTTTGTGCATGAGCAGAGAGCAAAAGAACGCAAATAGCGGTGTCCCGGCGGGCGGGGAAAGCGGGCGGGGGAAGCCACGCGCCGCGAACGCCACCAGCTTCTTCAGCTCTGTGGTGACGAACAGGTAAGCCTGCGCCGGTAGGAACCCACCCCTGGCTACGATGAAGGGGGGGTGTTTGGGGGGTGCACAAAGCTGCAGGATAAGAGAGACGGACCCCTCCCGTCTTGCTCCCCTAGAACCCCCCCCCCATCAATGGTGTCCCGCTTTACAAATATTAAAATCTGGTCACCTTAAATAAGAATGACTGTGAAATCACTATTTGCAGTCTCAATGTACATCTCAAAAGTTAGCAGCACTTGGTTGGACTGGGAAACCAAAATAAGAAGGATCTGGTGAATATATGAATGAGAAAAATCTGTCTGTCTGTCTGTCCACCCACCCACCCCTCTATTTCTAGAGTAGTGTTTCTCACCTTGACAACATTACAAGTGCATGGACTTCAACTCCTAGATTTGTGGTCTGGCTGGGGAATTCTAAGAGTTGAAGTCCACATATCTTCAAGTTGCCAAGGTTGAGAAACACTAGAAGACAGTGACAAGACATTGTTCAGTTGTTCCTTAGAAAATTGCAGGAACGCCCTTCATAATCGGTAGAAGTCTGTGTCAGGGAAATTTGCAATAATCCTTGGAAGAAGCAAATGAGTGAATAAGAAGTAGAAGGGCTTCAGAATTTAGGAGAAAATTCTTCCTAGAATGAGACCCTCTGGAGTTAACTGGAAATATGAAACTCTGACTCTAGACTAAATCATGTTCCTTAAGGACTTACAGCTTTTGGTTTTTAATGAAACTGTCAAGAACAATATAAACTGACTAAAGTGAGGATGAGCTGGGCCTTGTATATCTGCCTTTGTTTGGCATTATTCAAAATAAATCCAAATAATGTTCTATTTGATCATGTAGCACATTTGGCGGCTGAGGAAGAAGTGTTTTTTTTTCCCCACGTAAAAGATGAACTGCTCTGTTTTAAATGTTTATGGCTCTCTTGAAGCTGTTTCAAATGTCAGAAGAGATGCTAAGGATCAAACTTGAGCATCCTAAGGAAGAATATCTCCCAGCTGTTTGTTACCAATGAGTCACTCTGCCTCTAGAGACTTACCTAGTGAAAAATCAATAGGATAATACGTTGGCACTAAATGGCCCTGTATGAAACCCAGCCAAAAAGAAAAATATCCCACACCCTCTTTTTAGCTATCCTTATTTATCATATCGACAATATCGACAACAATTGGGTGGGTGGCCTTGCAAAAGGTTATTAAAGCATGGAGAGAAGTCAAAATCGTTGACTGCTTTTGAAAAGACCATGAAACTTAAATTTATCTAACTAAAATCACAAGATATGTGCAAGATAGCAAATTCCTTTCGCCCTTTATATTATTTTCTTAGAGATATACCGTATTTTTTGGAGTATAAGACGCATCGGAGTATAAGACGCACCTTAGTTTTGGGGGAGGAAAATAGGGGAAAAGAATCTACCTACCAGGTATTCATCTGGCTAGCATCCTTAGTCTGTTCAGCTTCAGCACATTATTTTATCCCCTGGTTAGGGCTGAAAAAGCCTTTTTCAGAGGGAGTAGGAATGAAAACAAGCCTGCAAAGACTTAGGGCAGGAAAAACTGCTTCGGAGGGAGTAGGAATAAAAATAAATGCAGCAAGCCAGGAAGATTGTTAGCATCGGTTAGGGCTGAAAAGCACCGCTTTTTCAGAGGGAGTAGGAATGAAAGCAACCCTGCAAAGACTTAGGGCTGGGAAAAAACTTATTTGGAGGGAATAGGAAGCCAGGAAGATCGTTAGCACCTCGTTAGGGCTGGAAAAAAAAGTTTCGAAAAAGCTACATTCGGAGTATAAGACGCACCCAAATTTTCAGCCTCTTTTAGGGAGGAAAAAGGTGCGTCTTATACTCCGAAAAATACTGTATTGCCTCTAGAGCAGGGGTGTCAAACTCCATTTCATTGAGGGCCACATCCGGGTTGTGTTTGACCTCGGGGGGACGGGTGGGCGTGGCCAGGGTGGGTGTGGCCAGCTGGACATCACTTGTGTCAGGACGCCTGTGGCGGCCTGAGCCCTCTGCCAGCAAAAATGCAACCCTCCCGAGCTCCGTTTTCGCTGGCAGAGGATTGCAGGAGAACGTCACAGCTGAAAACGGAGTTTGGGAAGGCCACCCGCGGCTGTCCCAAGCTCTGTTTTTGCTGGCAGAGGCACATTGGGCCAGTCCTTCGCTGTTTCCAGGACGGTCCCGCGGGCCAGATCTAAGCACCCCGCAGGCCAGCTCCGGCCTGCAAGCCTTGAGTTTGACACTCCTACTCTAGAGTGAAAGTTAGTTTTGACATGGGCCAAGTTTCTGAGCAGTGAAAGCACATGGGATACAAGTATTAAGAAAAAGCTTTGTAGTATTTTGCTCTGGAGATGCCATGCACATATATGTATGAAGATCTGTGAGTAAGCTTGTGCTCTAATAAAGCGGTCTATTTTGTTAAAAACGGCTCTTTTGCCATTTCCCAAATGCACTGAAATAACCAGACTGGGTTTGTTTGTTTGTTTGTTTGTTTGTTTGTTTGTTTGTTTGTTTGTTTGTTTGTTTGTTTATTTATTTATTTATTTATTTATTTATTTATTTATTTATTTATTTATTTATTTATTTATTTATTTATTTATTTATTTATTTATTTATTTATTAGTTGCATTTGTATGATGCCCACTCCACAGAGACTCTGGGCGGCTCACAACAGTAAAAATTCACATGCAACAACAGATATAAAAAACATTAAAAACAATAGATATTAACACATTAAAAAAAACATTAAAAACCACAATTTAAAAACCCATACAATAAATCATTCATGGGGCCAAGAATGATCGGTGTTGTTATAAAATCATTGGCCCCAGGTCTGTCGACAAAGCCATGTTTTTAATGCTTTTCTGAAGGCTGGCAGGGTGGGAATTATGCAGATCTCGGGGGGTAGTGTATTCCAGAGAGCCGGTGCCACCACAGAGAAGGCCCTCGTTCGTGGGCCCGCCAGCCGACATTGTTTGGCTGACGGGACCACCAGCAGACCAACTCTGTGGGCTCTAATCGGTCTTAGGGAGGTATGTTGGAGAAGGGGTTCCTCAATAGTCACAAAAAGAACCCCTGATTAAGTTTAGTACCTTGTACAAATGCAGCGGACCTGGTAAAACATTGTGGTATGAACACAGCCAACATGCTGTGCAATCATTTCCTAATCATTTCACTCATCCGTTGATATTTTTACAATGTACACAGTTTGGCGATTTCTCACAGCAAGTATTTCTGCTTCCTGCTTCAAAACCTATGACCTTGAATACTGGGAACAGATTTAAATAGATTTCAGAAAACGGCATGTGATGATGTTTTCACTATATCATCACGGGAAATATGCCCACATGAAGACATCTCACATACGACATAGGAAATGGTAGGGGAGGAATGTTCCCATTCTCCTCACAATATAAACAAACGTGGGGTCTTTTCTTTTGATGCTTGAATTGTTTGGCTTTCCTATGAAGGGGCAGCAAATTCCCAAACCCTGCATCATCCAACCACAGTCTGCTTATACTGTATTCAGCCTTGCCTTTGTTATTCTGGTATGTCCTCATCATCGGAGCCCAGGGCTTCAGAGATACAAGCGAATGGATTAATCAAGCATCACTCTTAGCTTGTTTGCTTAAATCCCAGCAGCACTGCAGCTCATGATCAGTGAATGGGCCTTGTGCCAGAACTATGGAAGGGAGGAATGATGCAGGGAGGGGGGAGGAGAGGAAAGGGGAAGGGGAAGGGGAAGGGGAAGGGGAAAGGAAAGGAAAGGAAAGGAAAGGAAAGGAAAGGAAAGGAAAGGAAAGGAAAGGAAAGGAAAGGAAAGGAAAGGAAAGGAGGAAGGGAGGGGAGGAAAGGAAAGGGGAAAGGGAGAGGAGGAAAGGAAAGGAAAGGAAAGGAAAGGAAAGGAAAGGAAAGGAAAGGAAAGGAAAGAAGGAAAGGAAAGGAAAGGAAAGGAAAGAAGGAAAGGAAAGGAAAGGAAAGGAAAGGAAAGGAAAGGAAAGGAAAGGAAAGGAAAGGAAAGGAAAGGAAAGGAAAGGAAGGAAAGGAAAGGAAAGGAAAGAAGGAAAGGAAAGGAAAGGAAAGGAAAAGGAAAGGAAAGGAAAGGAAAGGAAAGGAAAGGAAAGGAAAGGAAAGGAAAGGAAAGAAGGAAAGGAAAGGAAAGGAAAGGAAAGGAAAGGAAAGGAAAGGAAAGGAAAGGAAAGGAAAGGAAAGGAAAGGAAAAGAAAAGAAAGGAAAAGAAAGAAGGAAAGGAAAGGAAAGGAGGAAGGGAGGGGAGGAAAGGAAAGGAAAGGAGGAAGGGAGGGGAGGAAAGGAAAGGAAAGGAAAGGAGGGGAAGGAGGAGGGAGGAAAGGAAAGGAAAGGAAAGGAAAGAAGGAAAGGAAAGGAAAGGAAAGGAAAGGAAAGGAAAGGAAGAAGGAAAGGAAGGAAAGGAAAGGAAAGGAAGGAAAAGGAAAGGAAAGGAAAGGAAGGAAAGGAAGGAGGAAGGAAAGGGAGGAAAGGAAAGGAAAGGAAAGGAGGAAAGGGAGGGAGGAAAGGAAAGGAAAGGAAAGGAAGGAAAGAAAGGAAGAGGAAGGAAAGGAAAGGGAAGGAAAGGGAAGGAAAGGAAAGGAAAGGAAAGGAAAGGAAAGGAAAGGAAAGGAAAGGAGGAAGGGAGGGGAGGAAAGGAAAGGAAAGGAAAGGAAAGGAAAGAAGGAAAGGAAAGGAAAGGAAAGAAGGAAAGGAAAGGGAAGGAAAGGAAAGGAAAGGAAAGGAGGAAGGGAGGGGAAGAAGGAAAGGAAAGGAAAGGAAAGGAAAGGAAAGGAAAGGAAAGGAAGGAAAGAAGAAGAAAGGAAAGGAAAGGAAGGAAGCTGATTATGACACTACAAGAAATCAAAAGGAAAGAGAATACCAAACAATAAATCATACACAATATATTACAAATCAAATCTCTACTATGCTAAAACTTTCAGGCCTGTAGGTTGCAGTCCTATGGTCTCTGTGAGAATATATAAAAGATCATATATGATTAGCCAAATTACTCTCTCTGGGTCTGAAGGCGGGGGAAATATGACATTGGGTTTCCCCTTTTGCTTTCTGACAGCCTGCATGTACCCATTCCCAAAGCTGGAAATTCCAAAAAGGAGTGTGATGAAGTTGGCAAGGGTATGAAAATCATTGGATCCAGTAAATGAAGATCATCCTTCATCCTTGCCAAGCCCCAACCTGAAAATGTTCTCTCTGGAAATACTTTCTGACTTATATTTTGGAAAACAGAATGGATTTTTGGTAAGCTCTAGGGAAATTTTATGAAACTTAAATACTGGAAATATAAAAGTCCAAAAGTAATTGGGCTTCCATGACCTTTCCTAGAAATTGCAACAGCAAATAAAAAATTATTAGAAGATCCCTTGTCCTGCGTATTTTAAAAGGAAATATCCAGAGATACCAAGATGATGATGATGATGTGATACTTTTCAGCAGTGGTGAAATGCCATGAGAAACCAAAGGATTTGCATCAGTGGTGAAATCCAATTTTTTTTACTACCGGTTCTGTGGGCGTGGCTTGGTGGGTGTGATATGGCTTGGTGGGCGTGGCTTGGTAGGCGTGGCAGAGGAAGGATACTGCAAAATCCCCATTCCCTCCCTACTCCTGGGGGAAAGATATTGCAAAATCTCCATTCTCACCCCACTCTGGGGCCAGCCAGAGGTGGTATTTGCCAGTTCTCCGAACTACTCAAAATTTCCGCTACCGTTTCTCCAGAACCTGTCAGAACCTGCTGGATTTCACCCCTACATTTTTCAGCTATGATAAACCTTGGATTGACAACACCAGTGAATCTCTTGTCAAATCCTAATGAAAGAAAAATTGAACTAAAAGCTTAAGAACTTTTTAAAAATGGAAATAAGCAGCAAAAAGTTAATTTTAAGGCTTTGATTTTGGAAAATTATAAATGGATTAAAGTTCCAGATAAATTTGAATCAAGACTTCGGAATTCCTATGTGAAAGTCAACTTCTTTTAATTATTTTCAAAGACATAAAAGAGATAAACAGTTTTAATAATTGGAAAGAGGAGGGAACTAAAGATTTTAATTAAAGGAAAAGAATACATAAACCTGATTAGCAGCTACAGAATGATGCAAAATATTATAACACTGGAAATATTAAAGGTTACTTTTCATAAATTGAATCAGAGGTTAGCATTAACAATGTCACTGGTGATATTTGCTTCCGTGAATAATTATCCAAAATATGTTTCGGAAGAAATGGCAGAAGAGTAATAAGTTTATCAGACAAGGCACAGACAGAGTTGACAGTGATAGTGAATCTATAAATAAAAGACTACAAACATAGCATGCAAAAAGATGTATCATTAGACATATGATTTAAAAATAAAAAGGGATTACAAATAGCAAAGCAAGAGAATGGCCTGGATAATTCTTTTGTTTTGAATTTTAAAAAGAGGTTGTGAAAGCTTGGATAAATATTGAAAGGGGTAAAAAAGAAATGAAAAGAACTATAAGGGAAAGCCATATCTCCTGGTCTTGAACTGAACAGAGCTTTATAATATAGCAATCAGGATGTTGGACTATACAGGTAGTGCTTGACTTACAACAGTCCATTTAGTGACCGTTCACAGTTACACCGTGTTCTGTCCCCACGAAGCACACAGCCACATGAACAGGTTTAAAGCAATACTTTTACTAATAAAACTGTTATCAGTAAAGAGTGCACACACCAATATTACAAACAGTCTCGGTTGGCAAACAACCAGCTACGAATTACTTCATTAATAGCCGGGATTAGTTCAAAAAGTTCTCAAACAATGATGAGCCAATTAAGTCCAGTTAGCTTACGGAGCTTCTTAGCGTTGGCAAAGTTCCTATAGTCCAGTCTCTGATAACAAGCGCAGACAGAGAAACACAAAACAGGTATCTCAAAACAAACTATGATTCAGACGGATTTTTCCCAAGTTGTTCTCTGCAGCTTCCCAGCTGCATCGACTCGTCTTAAATAGACTAGGGGAGTGGCCAATTATCCCCAAGTCTTACTCTCGAGTAGACCTCCTCTTGAGTAGACCTTTCTGCTTCTTGGCAGCCCTGCGTGCTCTTGCATTCAGGAAAGGAGTAGTAGCCCCTCCTATTTCAGCACTGCCAAGAGGCACTGAAGGTTCCAAAGGCCTAGGCTGCACACACTGCGGATGGGCCACAACACACCGGCACTGAAAAAAGTGACTTATGACCATTGCAGCATCCCCATGGTCACTTGATCAAAATTTAGATCAGGGGATCAAACTTGCAGCCCGCAGGCCAGATGTGTCATGCGCTGGCGACGCCAACCCCCGGTTTAGCAAAGGGGGGAAAAGTCATGATACATCACGTGAAGACAACATGATGTTGCGAGTTCAGTTCAGTGTCCCCCTTCTTTCTGCGATCTCCTCCAAAGAATCGCACGCCGCTTTCGGCTTCCAGGAACACGAAAAGTCGGGCCAAGTTCGCAGTTAGCTTTCTTTGCTCCGCTCCACCATAGCACCCGCCCCGGAAGTCCGGCAACTGACTCGTTTTTTGACAGTTGCTGTGTCCTAGGGTCACGTGATTACCTTTTGTGACCTTCTGACAAGCAAAGTCAGTTGGGTAGCCAGATTCACTTAACAACCATGTCACGTTTCTTTCCGGCAGAACATATCCCCATCAACAACCAAAGATGGCGCCCTCTTGGAATCGGTCAGTCTCTGAATCAACAGCTGCTCAGTCTTGTCAGGTTGAATATGAATCTCTTCCCCCCCGCCCATCCAGATCCTGACAGCCTTCTGACATTGTTATGACTCCCTGTGCATTGGACCCAGAGAAAAGGTGTATATTACCTAAGTATTAATTTTTCACCCCAAATGATAGAAGACCTGTCCAATCAGCTCGTTTAAGATGTTAAACAGGATAAAGGACAGGAATGAACTTTGAGGCACTCCATAACAAAGTTTGCATTGGCTCATCCCAATCTCTATCTTCAGCAACTTCAGCAACTAATATCTAGGCACGCCATGTCAAGTTGGAGTGAGAATTGCTATTGCATGATACAATCTGGGTTGGTCACCAGGACCGGAGTCTTAGTCTTTAGTCTTCTGGGCTTTCGAACTGGTGAGGGAGCCCATCCTCAGGGAATGTCTCTCTCACCAGAACTGCCATGATAAATGCCACAATTCCAATCCTCACAGGTGATAAAGAAAAGTACTGTAATCAAATGGTTTTCATTTGCAGAAATAAGGGTGCACATCACTGGTGGGTTCCTGCCGGAGCTGTCCGGTGCATAGCTCTGGTAGGGAGCGGCCAATTGCGCAATTTGCGCACGACCGCTCTGGAGCCCTCTCTGCCAGTCCGTCGCGAGCGTCGCCATATTTTTCTGAGAATTTTTGGGCGATATTGCTTCTGCGCATGCACGGAAGCAAAATCGCGCCAAAATCTCACGCACACGCACGTCCCCTCGCAAGATTTCGGCAAGATTTAGCTTCCACGCATGCAGAGAAGCAAAATCGTGCGTAGCAAGCACATGTGCACCCAAAATGTGGAGATGCGCGCGCAGCGCACCGGCATGGGTAAATGAGCAACCCGCCCCTGGTGCACATAGAATGTTTCTACCTCCAAAAGTCTCCTCTGGAACATCATCTCCCCCCCCCCCAGGGTTAGATTGGTCCCAATTCCTATTGGATTTTCAGAAGGCCCTGAAAACATGATTGTGTTTCAGACCTGTGGATCTTGTGAAGGATGGATCCTGAAAGATGCTATATTGTTTGTAAGCTATCAGTTGCCATTCTCCTGCATTTTATATTTGTTTAAATTTGTGTTTAATGTTTTTTCTTTTATTGTTTTTGGCTCTTTATTTATATTGGTTTTGAGTTTTGTTAATAACTCTGTGTGGTGCACATAGTCATGAATGGAAGGATGGATGGAGAGGGAGGAAAAAGAAAGAGAGAGAGAGAGAGAGAGAGAGAGAGAGAGATTATATAGAATAGAATAACAGAGTTGGAAGGGACCTTGGAAGTCTTCTAGTCCAACCCCTACTTAGGCAGGAAACCCTACACCTCTTCAGACAAATGGTTATCCAACATCTTCTTAAAATTTCCAGTGTTGGAGCATTCACAACTTCTGGAGGCAAGCTGTTCCACTGATTAATTGTTCTAACTGTCAGGAAATTTCTCCTTAGTTCTAAGTTGCTTCTCTCCTTGATTAGTTTCCATCCATTGCTTCTTGTCCTATCCTCAGGTGCTTATAGATAGATAGATAGATAGAGAGAGAGAGAGAGAGAGAGAGAGAGAGAGAGAGAGAGAGAGAGAGAGAGAGATTATATATCCTGTTTTCCCAAAAATAAGACACCCCCTGATAATAAGCCCAATCGGGCTTTTGAGTGCATGGCAATAAGGCCAAGCGCTTATTTCATGGTTCAAAAAATATAAGACAGAGTCTTATTTTTGGGAAGACACGGTAGATATACGTAATATAGATATATAAATGTATAGCTATATAGATATAGAGTATTGTATAGTGTTTGGTCCAATATATTAGAAACCCAGATAGTTAAATACTTAGTGATGGTAGGAACCAAAGCATCCTATGACTAAGATACATGAAACAAAGTAATTCTCTGAAACATGAACCCAATATGAAGCTTACAACAGTCATCATTAGACTGTGAGGACAAATTTTCCACAGTAACATATGCATGTGTCTGTGTGAATACTGAAAAGAATATTGCTATTTTATTCCCATGGCCCATTTAGCCTTTTTTTAAAATCTTTCTTTAGTTATTCTTGTTAAACCCATCCTCATACAGAAATCAAATGGAAAGGGTCAAAACTACTCATGGGAAAAAAGCAAGCTGCTTGAAAAAAGCAAGCTGCTTTCACAGGAAATATCTCCTTAACTGCTCAAATCTAAATAAGAAACATGCATTTTCCCAGCATTGGTAATTTTAGAAATGGCAATCTCCTTGTTGAAAAAAATAAATGAGATTGGTATCTTTCAATATGTAAAACTGTATGGTTGGCATATTTCAGAGCTAGATAAGTTCTGTTTATCCAGGCAATGCATTTTTCATTGCTGGTCATGATAACAAATTTGCTACTAGACCCTACCAAATGTTGACATTTCAAGATATTTCTCTTTTCCAAAATCTTTATTATAAATGATTTTATTCTTAGTAACATGTGTCTGTTGCCAAGACTCTAATGATCTTCAATCTCCTGTACAATTTGAAAGAGGAAAGTTGTTTGTTGACCTTCCTGGAGTGTTACTCTTTAGACCAGAGGTATCAAGCTCAAGGCCCACGGGCTAGATTCAGCCCGCGGAGTGCTTAGATCTGGCCCACAGAGCTGGTCTGGAAACAGCAAAGGACCAGCCCGCGGTGCCTCTGCCAGCTAAAACAGAGCCTGGGGGTGCATGTGGCCCCTGCACCCCATTTTCAGCCACGACGGCCTCCTGCAACCCTCTGCCAGTGAAAATGGAGCTTGGGGGTGTGTGTGCACGTGGGCTCTGTTTTCGCTGGCAGAGGGCTAGCAAAACAAACTAAAACAAATCAAAAGGAGAAATGTTTCCCCTTTTGCATTTGAGCATGCAAGAAGGGACAGGAAAGGAGTGAGGGAAAGACAAAGAAAAAGAAGGAAGGATGGGAAGAGAGCAAAGAAGGAAAAATAAGGAAAGAGGGGAAGGAAGAAGAAAGGAGAATGAAGAGGGAAAGAAAAAGAAAAAGGAAGGAAGGAAGGAAGGAAGGAAGGAAGGAAGGAAGGAAGGAAGGAAGGAAGGAAGGAAGGAAGGAGATTATAATGAGAGGGAGGGAGGGTCTCAGGGAAGTCAGGCCTTAGCACTTGGCCACCACAGGTACCTCCAACACGTCCCATGCCACGTGCACCATGGCCACGCCCACCCCTGGCTACACCCACTATGTCCACACCCTCCAGCCCTCTGAGGTCAAACACAACCCTGATGCGGCCCTCAATGAAATAGAAATTGACACTCCTGCTTTAGACTGTCGCTTGTTAGACGTACACAAAGTCCCATGATGTTTGCTCACAGTGTGGGCGCACATGAGAATTGTTGTCCTAATGTATGCCAGGACCAAATACAGGAAGGATACATACATCTAAGATGGCAACGTTTGTAATATAGTGCACAAGCAAACCTTTCTGCTTTTACAATTTTGTGATTGTACGACCCCTAGAGAAAGCAGCAACATAAAATGAGCCCCCTAGGATGAATTAGAGTAAATGCCTAATTCTCAGTAAGTCTCAGAAACATAAATATCACCCATTCTCCATGCTGTTATAGTTGCCTTCTCAACTCTGATGTCATCTTGGATCTTGGGACTACAACTTCCAAAATTGGCAGCCATTGGCAATGCTGCCTGGAAATTCTGGAAATAGTCACCCAAACATATCTGGGATGGCCTAAGCTAGCAAAAAAACAAATTGAGATGATTGCTAGAACAAAGTAGGGCAAATCAGATCTTTGTTCTTTTCTTAGCAGTTTGGATTTTATCAGGATGGTTAAAGTCACTTCCTGCTGTTTAAAACTGTGCAGGTTGATGAGCCATTCTGTATATTTCAAAATGCTGCATTAGTTTGTGTACTTATTCAATTTATAAGGTCACCAGTCTTGCTACTGTGAATCTGAACAGTTAAGAACATTTTAAAATGGTACAAGCAACAAAATAAAAAGTGTATCTGAAACAACACATTGTGACAACTGAGGAAAGCAGAAACCAGCCCAACTTCCTCATGCCTGGGAAAATACCCAGGACTTAACAACTTTCTAAAAGGCCAACAAAGTTGTGCTAATCTATTCTAGGCTGGCATGGTGTTCCAGAAGGAATTTTTATTGAAAGTAGCTTTTAGCTTGCTATAATTAGATTACAAAAATGCCAAACGTGCAATATCACTTAGACTTGTATATCATTTCACAATGCTTTACAGCCAGATTACAGATTACTAGAGTTGGAAGGGACCTTGTAGGTCATGTAGTCCAACCCCCCACTCTAGCAGGAGTCCCTACACCATTTCAGACAAATGGCAGTCCAATCTCCTCTTGAAGGTCTCAAGTGTTGGAGCTCTCACAACCTCCGTAGGCAAGCTGTTCCACTGGTTGATCGCTCTCACTGTTAGAAAGTTTCACCTTATTTCCAGGTTGAATCTCTCCTTGATCAGTTTCCATCCATTATTCCTTGTCTGGCCTTCTGGTGCCTTGGAAAACAGCCTGACCCCCTCCTCTCTGTGGTAGCCCCTCAAGTATTGGAACACTGCTATCATGTCTCCCCTGGTCCTTCTCTTTGCTAGACTGGCCATGCCCAGTTCTTGCAACCGCTCTTCGTATGTTATAGTTTCCAGTCCCCTAATCATCCTAATCAACCCTCTCTAAGCAGTTTACAGAGTCAGCATATTGCCCCCAACAATCTGGGTCCTCATTTTACCCACCTCAGAAGGATGGAAAGCTGAGTCAACCTTGAGCCTGGTGAGATTCGAATTGCCAAATTGCAGGCAGCTGGCAGTCAGCAGAAGTAGCCTGCAGTACTGCATTTTAACCACTGCGCCACCGCAACTCATAGTCACTGCAGTAGTTAAAGGCACTGAGCTAGAAACAGAGAGATTGTTCTAGTCCTGTCTTAGACACAAAGCCAGGTCGGTGACCTTCAGGAAGTCACTGTCACAAAGCCTAATCAACCTCACAAGATGGTGGTTGTGAGGAATGTAGCAATAGAAATAGCACTTATATACTGCCTCAGCTTTACAGCCCTCTCTAAGCAGTTTACAGAGTCAACATATGTCCCCTAACAATATGGGTCCTCATTTTACCAACCTCGGAAGGCAGTGTTTCCCAACCTTGGCAACTTGAAGATGTCTGGACTTCAACTCCCAGAATTCCCAGAATTCTGGGAGTTGAAGTCCAGACATCTTCAAGTTGCCAAGGTTGGGAAACACTAGGATAGATGGCTGAAAATATAGGAGGGGGAAGGAGTATTAGAGGAGGAGGAGGAGGAGGAGGAGGAGGAGGAGGAGGAGGAGGAGGAGGAGGAGGAGGAGGAGGAGGAGGAGGAAAAAAACAATGGCACACATCTGAAATCTTACCTAGGAAGCCTGCAGTTCAAAACTAATTCAAAGCGGCACACACATGTTCACATTCACATACGCAACATATTCCTTTGTATCCTCGACAACTTTTTTTCTCTGTATATCCCAGTCTAGACAAAATGAACATAGCAGAAATGGAGTAGAATGAATTAATAACTGATCAGATAGAACTATTTCATAGGTAGGCAGGCTAGAGAGAGAGAGACAAAAAGCCCACATTTTTCTTCTTTGAGCAAAAGACCAAGCTGACTGGAGTTTGTTTTATTTATTTATTTTTTCATGGCTGGTCTTTGTGCTTGTTTACTTGCAAAGTTAACTACCTCCCTTTTTTCAGGAAAGGAGCCATTGTGCAAAGCACTAGGGTGCTTGGTGAGTTGTTATAATTAGTCATGGCAGATTGTCCCATCTGATCTGGATTAATAGGGTCACTTGTTTAGTTGTCATTTTCTTAGTCCTTTCAATTACAAAGAAGGGGATGAGGCTATTATTTCACTTTCTTTTTTATCATCTTCCCACACTGGAGCAAAAAACCTCAGAATCCACAACTCTGATGGCCTGATCAGATCAGAATCAGTGTTGATGTAGGATTAGACTTATTCCCCGTCTCCTTCTGCTCTATTTCCCCAACGAGATTGTTGAGTTGTGGGAATAACGGCAGGAGACAGACTTCAAGGAACACTTCTTTACTAGGCAACTTCTCTGTACAACCACCAACTTGCAGTCTGACAGCTAGCCCTTTTATAGGGAGCTGTCAGATGCTTTAACCAATAGCGTTTGAGCATTCTCCCGCTCAAACGCTGGACCTGGGTGAAACCATGTGCACAGTTCAGTACATAACAGGGATGATCTTGGGAAAACTAAAATGGTGGTGAATATGAAGTTTCCACAGAAGCTTCAAATTTATGATTGTGGCTTCACCCTCACAGTCATATGGTTACATTTCAGGCACTGGGCAACCAGCTCACATTTAGGTTGCAGCATCTCACAGCCAAGTGATCACGTTCTGCAATGATGTTTTTTTTTTTTGCCATTTTCCAGAAAAAAACACCCGTTGGATAAACTAGATTTGGACTTATGACCGTGTGATTCACTTAATAACTGTGGGGCTCGCTTACTTCATCATCTTCTTTTAACGACCCCATAATCCCTTGCGGGATGGAGTCTGGGCAACTGAATGGAGCTAGCAGAATGTTTTAATGGCCGGATGCCCTTCCTATCACCAATGCGGAGTTTTGTTCAGCAGATATAGTCTCAATGTGCCCAGAGAGAGAAATATCTGCCTCTACCTAGGATCGAACTCATAGCCTCCTGATTGTGAGGCAAGAGTGGGGCTCGCTTACTTGCTTACTTACTCATAAAAATGATCATAAAATTGAGTCCAGTCACATGGGGACTCAACTTATGATCACAACAACTTACAACCAAAGTCTTGGCTTAATTATGGCTGTAAGTCAATGACCTTTAAGTCACTCTTATCCCACCCCCCCAAAATAACGCTGTTTAGGACCAAAATGAACTTTCTCTGGGTTAATTATTTCAATCAATAAGACTATTTAATTAGGCAAGTAATCTCTCTTCTCCCCAACCCCTCTGATGGTCTTCTTTGGACAGGTAGATGTAATTCTAATCAAATATTTGGGTTGTAATATACAATTTCTGAACCCTCAGATAGATTCACAGTGATATTTGGTCTATTCACACATATTTGGAAACCGTTGGGTTGGGTTTGTTTCCCTTTTACATCAATATTCTCAGGAATAAACCATTAGACTGAGCTGGTGAATGGTACAGTATAAATGTATTTTTCTACTGATGTTTTCCTCATAATAAATAGAGCACTGTCCTAATTATGAGAGAAAATAAATGGGTTTCTATGTATTTTTACCTAAATTTGTAGCGTGGAGCTCTTTCGATTCTTAATGTCCCTGCATTTTTTGAAGAAAATTGAGAATATTTTTGTAGGGAATCTTCATATTCAAAGTTACAATCATATTATCTCCATAAATGAAGCACCAATGCTTCAAACAAGTTTTTTTAAAATATAAAACTGAAGTTTTGTTTTTGTGCCTTTTAACTTTGAAGAACAAAAATAGCTAAATTCCTGAGTGAAGTTAAGTTACAAAGGTTTCCAAGACTTGATATCATCTAAATCTATAACATGCAAAACATATTTCTATTTCAAGCTTTCCATAAATAGCTTCAAAATTTCTTTCTAACATCTTGAAATTCATTCTTGATTCCTTGGTTTACTCTGTAACCCTAAATATATTCCTTCTGACCTTCCAGATGTGTAGACTATAATTTTCATCATGCTCAACCAGCATGACCTCTGTCTAGGCAAGTGGGTATCATAGGACTTGTAATCCAATCCATCCACAGTAAAAGGAAGCAGGTCAGTGAAGGTTGCATTAGGAAGTAAACTTCTCTGATGCAGTGACTGACTTACCAAAATGAACTCAACTTGATTGCTAAATCAACTAATATACTGTGTTTGCACAATATATCTAAGTACAAAATGATTAGAGTGAACTATGGTCAATTTGGTTCATGTTGTCACCTGTAGATTATAATATCTCTTGGCTGCTATTTGTATTTGATTTATTTTTTCATAATTTTAATTGTTTTTATGGTTGGGCGCTGCCCAGTTATTGGTCTGATACAGAGGTGGTATACTGCCAATTCGGACCAATTCGGGCGAACCGGTAGCGCCAACTGTAGGTGGACCTGCCCACCCGCCCGGACGTAATGCTGTCCTGTTTAGTCACTTTTTTGTGGCTGGGCGCCAGGGGTGGGTTCTACTTACCTTCGCTACCGGTTCGGGGTCGTGCCGGAAGTGCGCGTTTTGTAATAATATTGTAATGACATAACCATCTTGCACATTGATAGTCAACCCTCTGAAGGTTAATCTTTAGGAAGCAAAATTGCACATTTCAGGGATGTAGAGCCTTTGGAACAATTGTTCCCAAAGGTGCTTTTTCAAGAGGCAACGGGACTTTCTGGGTTTTTTCTTTGAAGAGCTGAAGAAGCTTCTTGGATGAGAAGCAAAATGTCTTCAAAATAAAAAACCCCAAAAACCAGAAAGTCCAATTGCCTCTTAAGAAAGCACCTTTGGGACAACCATGACCTGGATAACAGAATTTCCATAGACATAGAGAACAATGGAGCCAACCAACGCTTACCAATGAACATATCTCATAAACATCATGCTGATGGCCCAGTAAGGGGGAAAAAACAGAAAGTGAGGGACAGAAGACACCTGACACTTTGAAAAGAGCAAGTCACATTGTTGTGCTTGTTGCAGTATATATTTTTTTAAAAAACTGTACAAGTAGCCCTTGATTTATGACCACAATTGACCCAAAAATTCTGCTGCTAAGAAAGACAGTTGTTAAGTGAGTTTTGCCCCATTTTACAACCTTTCTTGCCACGGTTGTTCAGTAAATCACTGTAGAAGTTGTTAAGTTAGTAACACAGTTGAAGTGAATCTGGCTTCCCCATTGACTTTGCTTGTCAGAAGGTCGCAAAAGAGATTGGCCTATAATTTTGGATCAAATCTGGTTCGGTACCCTCTTTCAACAATGTGGCGATGTGTGACTCTTTCCATGACTCTGGAATCTTCCCTTTAGTCAAGACTTTGTTATATAACTCTAGTTGTAATTGTTGAGTGGTTTCATTAACTATCTTATAGAACTCTACTGGAAGACCGTCTGGTCCAGGAGTTTTGTTATTTTTTTGTTTCTGAGTTGCCATTTTTAATTCTTCTGGGGTTATTTCATTATTTAATATTTGTTTATCTTCTTCACTTATAGTTAAAATAGATGTTTGCTTGAGATATTCTTCAATCTTATTTATCTCTGTTTCCTCCTTTTTATAGAGTTGTTCGAAAAAATCTACTGCTATCTCTCTCATTTTTTCTTCCGAGTTTTGTAAGTTTCCTGTTTTATCTTTTAATTGATGAATTATTCTATTCCCTCTCTCTTTTCTGATCTTATATGAAAGCCATCTGCCAGGTTTATTTGCATTCTCAAAGTAGGATTGTTTTACAAATTTAAGATTCCTTAAATATTCTCTTTGTTCTATAAGATTTAATTTATGTTTAGATTGCATTAGTAATTCTTCTATCCTTTTATTTCCTGGCTTTTCCTGTGCTTCCTCTTCTAGTTGTTTAAGTTCTCTTAATATGTTATTATATTCTTGCTTTCTTTCTTTATTTTTTTTTTGCTGTATATGATATTATTAGACCTCTCGTATATGCTTTCAAAGTGTCCCACAAGTTTTGTGTAGATGTTGGTTGTTTTTTATTTTCTAATAGAAATAACTCTAATTCTTTTCCTATCATTTTTGTGAAATATCCATCTTGTGTTAATTGAGTATCAAAAGTCCATCTTCTATTGATTTGCCTTGTGTGTTTCCATATTATATTGATAGGGCTATGGTCAGCCCAGATATTAGGTGTTATCCAAAATTATAGGCCAATCGCGTTGTTAAACGCTGACTACAAAATTTTCATGTGTATAATGGCAGAAAGAATGAAAAAAGTATTAAATAAAATTATTCATCTTGACCAAAATGGATTTTTACCCACGAGGCAAATTAGGACAAACTTGAGAATCATATTAAACATTTTGGAATACTATGAAGCGCACCCAGAAAGGCAAACGGCCCTTGTCTTCCTGGATGCGCAGAAAGCGTTTGACAACATTGATTGGCAGTACATGAAATTACTAATTAAAAAAATGGAATTCGGCGACAAATTTTTAAAAATAATAGAAACAATATACTCTTCCCAATCTGCCAAGGTAATAATGAATGGAAGTGTAACCAAATCTTTTCAGATAAATAAGGGAGTAAGACAGGGATGTCCATTGTCGCCTCTACTTTTTATACTGTCTTTGGAAATATTACTAAATAAAATTAGGGACAATTCGGACATTAAAGGAACGAAAATCGAAAGAGAAAATTACAAAATACAAGCATTTGCGGATGACTTAGTATTTTTTCTGGAAGATCCACATGAATCTGGAATAGCCTTATTTAACGAAATAGAAAAATATGGAGTAATAGCCGGACTAAAAATAAACAAACAAAAAACTAAATTATTGACTAAAAATATGACAAGGAAACAAGAGGGACAATTAGGAAAAGAATTAGGCCTACAAGTAGTGAAAAAAATCAAATATTTAGGTATTAATTTAACAAACAAATGCTCATCTATAAAAGATAATAATTATAAAAAACTGGTACATCAAATAGAATTAGATCTTAAAAAATGGGAAAAACTACAAATTTCTTTTTTAGGCCGAATAGCTATCATTAAAATGAATATTTTGCCCAAACTATTATATTTATTTCAGACAGTTCCAATTAAATTACCATATGTTCCGGCGTATAAGACGACTGGGCGTATAAGACGACCCCCAACTTTTCCAGTTCAAATATAGAGTTTGGGATATACTCGCCGTATAAGACTACCCTTCCTACTATCTTTCTTTTTCTTTCTGTCTTTCTTCCTTCCTAACATCTTTCTTTCTTTCTTTCTTTCTTTCTTTCTTTCTTTCTTTCTTTCTTTCTTTCTTTCTTTCCTTCCTTCTTTCTTTCTTTCTTTCTTTTTCTTCTTTCTTTCTTTTTCTTCTTTCTTCCTTCTTCTTCCTTCCTTTCTTCCTTCCTTTCTTCCTTCCTTCCTTCCTTCCTTCCTACCATCTTTCTTTCTTTCTTTCTTTCTTTCTTTCTTTCTTTCTTTCTTTCTTTCTTTCTTTTTCTTCTTTCTTCCTTCTTCTTCCTTCCTTCCTTCCTTCCTTCCTTCCTTCCTTCCTTCCTTCCTTCCTTCCTTCCTTTTCACACTTTATTGCATACTTTCCTACAAGTAAGAATCCATCTGATGCCTTTTCTATGCATTTTATGACAAAGAACCAATAACAGGAACCCTTTTCTTCTACCTTGGATTTTTCAATTTCTTCACAATTGCAAGCTTTGTGATAGACAATTAGGCAACATATGCCTTGTACTGTGAAAACTACTTTGCTCTCTGTAGAACAAATGAAGAAACTTTCTGGCAACCCTCCAATATTGTCCAATAGGGACAATGGGATATTGAGAGAATCCCTGTGTTTGTGCTGTTTAATTTGTTGCTGCTGTAGCAGCTTCCTTGCTCCAAAGTGATATTTGTCTTTGAGTTGGTGGTTTCCATCATAGCATTGGTAATGATTCTTTCTTTCTTTCTTTCTTTCTTTCTTTCTTTCTTTCTTTCTTTCTTTCTTTCTTTCTTTCTTTCTTTCTTTCTTTCTTTCCTTCCTTCCTTCCTTCCTTCCTTCCTTCCTTCTTTCTTTCTTTCTTTCTTTCTTTCTCTTCCAGGACGCCAAGTGTGGGGAACCGCACCAAGCGAGGTAGGTGGGTGGGTTGCTCCCCTCCCCTCCCCTCGGAGGAAGAAGGAGCCTCTGTCACTGTCTCTCGCGGGGCTCCAGCCACCCGACTGAGTCCCCGACCACGGCGCTGGCAGGGTTAAAGCGCATGGGAGGGAAGGAGAGCGCGCGCTACCGCTGCCGCTGCTGCTTTCGCTGCTCCGATATTTCTTCGGTGGGCGCGCGCGGGAGGAACCGCTGAGCAGAGGCACCCGGTGAGCGGGGTGAGAGGCACGGGGATGCCAGAAGTGGTGGCATCGGGCCAGGTTCCTGCCCGCATCTCCCGCCCGCCTCTTGCCTTAAGCTGCCGGGCGCCTTTGCTCAGCGGTTCCTCCCGCGCGCGCCCACCGAAGAAATATCGGAGCAGCGAAAGCAGCAGCGGCGGCGGTAGCGCGCGCTCTCCTTCCCTCCCATGCGCTTTAACCCTGCCAGCGCCGCGGTCGGGGACTCAGTAGGGTGGCTGGAGCCCCGCGAGAGAGAGTGACAGAGGCTCCTTCTTCCTCCGAGGGGAGGGGAGGGGAGCAACCCACCCACCGCTTGGCTGGAGAACGGCGGGGATGTGGCCACGGCCGTTTTTCAGCTCCACCCGGCTCGGAATTTTCAGTACCTGGCGTATAAGACGACCCCCGACTTTTGAGAAGATTTTCAAGGGGTAAAAAGTCGTCTTATACACCGGCACATACGGTAAATTCTAATTTTTTTGCAAATCTGAATAGGATAACCACCAAATTTATTTGGCAACACAAAAAATCAAGAATTAAAATTATCGACCTACAAGACAGTAAAAGTAGAGGCGGCTTTGGACTCCCGGACTGGAAATTATACTACACCGCAGCATCTTTGGTATGGATAAGAGACTGGATCAATTTAAATAATAACCGTATTCTAACTTTGGAAGGCCACGATTTGCTTATGGGGTGGCACTCATGCCTATGGAATAAAGGGAATATATCAAAATTTTTCCGGAGACATGCAATTAGAGACGCGCTCATTACAACCTGGCAAGAAATAAAAAGAAAACACTATATTAAAATTCCAAATTGGCTTTCGATAACAGAGGCAATTATATATCCAAATACAACTGATAAGAGTAAAAAGGTAAAATATAAAGACATATTGGATGGAACTGGTAAATTAAAAGACAGAGATGAACTACAAAGACTAAATATAAACATAGACTGGTGGCCTTACTCGCAGATAAAATCTAGATACAAGACAGATATAGAAGAATACGGAATTGAATTGGAATCCAAACCATTAGATAAAATATTGATTGGCCCAGAAAACAAAATTATTACAAAATTATATAACTATTTATTGCAGCAGGAAAGATTTGAAGATATTGTAAAAGGTCCTATGATAGCATGGGCCCAGAACATAGGACATAACATCCACTTGGCAGATTGGGAACAGATATGGAATAGAAATCTTAAAATATCTAGGTCAGTAGCATACAAAGAAAACTTTTACAAAATGAGTTATAGATGGCACTTAGCCCCAATTAGACTTGCAAAAATTTATCCAAATTTGAATCCTATATGCTGGAAATGCAAAAAAACACAGGGTACCTTCTTTCACATGTGGTGGCTGTGCTCAGAAACAAAAAAATTTTGGAACACAATTCATAAATGGCTATCAGAAATATTCAATGAGATATTAGAATTCACTCCAGAACTATTTCTCCTCGGCATATTTAAAAAAGATTACCACAAAGATATTAAGTATTTAGTCCTCCACATCACAACAGCAGCTAGGATAACCTTCGCACAATTTTGGAAGAATACAGAAATACCTCCAGAAAATATAATGGTTAAAAAAATCTATGAGTGTGCAGAAATGGAAAGATTAACAATGTACTTAAGGGGCCAAATTGATTTGGATTATTACAATATCTGGGAAAAATGGTACAAATGGATTAAATTAAGAAGGGAAGAAAAGAAACAGTGAAATTATAGATTGTAAAATGTAAATATGTAAATTAAACTATATGTGTAATTAAGATAAGCGATATAGAATCTAACTGTAATAAGGAATATGTGAAAATGAAAATACTGTGTATGATTGTAGAAATGCTTTAGGAAATATGGAAATTGTTATTTTTAAACAAAAATGTTGAAAATCAATAAAATTTAATTCAAAAAAAAAGAAGGTCGCAAAAGAGGATCACATGACCCTGGGACACTTTATTTAATAGATTTGTTTGTTTATTTATTTATTTATTTATTTATTTAATAGATTTTAAATAAATATATTTTAATAGACACTTCAACCGTTGTAAGTACTTGCCGGTTGCCAAGCGTCCAAATTTTGATCACATGACCACGGGGATGCTGCAATGGTTTTAAGTGTGAAAAACTGTCATAAGTCAGATTTTTTCCCCAGTGCCATTATAACTTTTAATGGTCACTAAATGAATGGTTACAAGTTGAGGACTACCTATATTGAATTGGTATGGCTTTTTAAATGGCAGACAACGTTTCTATAAATATAAGAGATTATGTTGTGCCTCTGTAGGAAGTTAGTACCCACCCCCTCCTAGAAAAATGAAATATCCTAGGAAATATTGAAAAGGGAAAGAATATGTTTCCCTGAATGAGGAAAAGAGAAACAGGTTTTAAATACAAAGCAGCTTCCTGCAGCTCCCTGCCCCCACCCTTTGCCAATGGGCCATTAAGGACTGGGCCCAGCTCACACATTCCTCCCACCTAGCCTGGAGGTCTTCTACATAACAAAGAATTATCTCCTTCTGTCATACCCATATTAGGATTTGCCCAAGGCCCTTTCATTCAGCCAAGCCTGGGACAGACAAAAGCCTATAGAGTTGCCACTGCATGGCCTTCTGGGAGCCTGACCACCAATCAGTGCATTATATACACAGGAACAGGAAACTAAGAGGTGGGACCCAACAGAGAGTATAAAACAAGGAACTCGGCATCTCTTCTTCCCTTTTCTCTTCACCCACATCTGGAAGCATGTAATCTACCTTTTCTGTACAGGGGCCTATGCCATGTGCTCCTGTCCACCATATTAAACCTTCTTTCCAAGCAACTTCGATGAATCCAGTGTCTTTTCCCCCCACTTGGAACTGAACCCAGAAGGATATTCCTTACAACACCTCTATTCTCTCCCTTCCCTGAATTAATTTTTTCATTTGAATTCATCTGTGTGTAACAGAGAGAGAAAAGACAGAAGGAAAGGGAAAAAAGGACAATTTTGTCCAATAATCACAATAAATGCAAGAAAATATAACTCCGTTTCCTTGCTTGTACTGCCACCTGCTGATCCAGTAGTTTAGCTGGAGTGACGATTATTTTCTGCCAATCCAGATACTAGTCAATGAACTGTATATTCCTGGAAATAATGTGAATGAGACTTCAGGTTCTATAGTCCGCAGCCATAATAAGTTAAAGCTAAAATGTTGCTTTACTGCAATGTGAATGTAGGCTAAAGAAAATATCTGCCACTGGATGAATAGAAGGGCTGTAACCTTATGCTACAGAACAAATTAATGCCCTCTGGAACATCTTGCTCCATGGAGTAAGTTCGACTCCAACTTTCCCTATCTTCTGTAAGAGCCTAAAGGCTCTGCCAGTTAGTTTGGGGTTCCAATGGGGGACCATCACAGTGGAGGTGGTTGATAGATTAAAAACAGATCCCACCTCCCCCTCATCAGCTCTCTCTCTCCCCATCTTTAATTGGATCCTAGTGTTTGGCTTGTATTAACATATTTATGTTTTTAGTATCTATATTTTTTATCTGTTATGGTTGTAAGCTGCTCAGACTTATCCAGTGGTTAGATGGGCAGCTAATAAACAAACAAGCAAACATCTGCAGACCCAATGTCTTATGACATTACATTTACAATACGGTACTTAAAATTCTTATTAAATTTGAACACCCAACCACAATGGTAATAAAATTCAAGATCTGAAAGATACTGGGAGGATAGGGGAGATAAATCTTCCATAACTGCTCTCCAAATTGCATTCCCACACATGGCATTATTTATCTTGATGTACAACTTGAAATGTCTAATGCAGGATTTGCTGACCTCAATCAGAGGCCACACTCCTAAAATATGAGCAGGGCTGGAATCAAAAATCAGAGAGGGGGAGGGCAAGATCAAAATTAATTTAAGAAGAAGCATAGACCTTTACTTCTCTTCTTTATGGTGCATCTTTCCTCTGGCTCATCACCAGCAGCTCTTTAGCCCTGTTAAGATGTGTGGAGTTTAACCCCAGAATTCTGCAGTCAGTATGCTGGCTGAGGAATTCTGGGAATTGATGTTCACACACCTTAAAGCAGGGATCGAGAACGATGGCCCTTTTATGACCTGTGGACTTTGACTCCCAGAATTCCTGAGCCAGCCAGGCTGGCTCGGGAATTCTGGGAGTTGAAGTCCACAGGTCGTAAAGGGGCCATTGTTCCCCACCTCTGCCTTAAAATTACTAGACTTGAAAAACACTGCTTTAACTTCACTCGTGCTCTTGAGAGACCCATCTACTAGACACTTTTTTGAGCATCTTTCCGTGTTAGCCTTTCAAACCATGGCATACAGTCTGTGTGTATTTAAGGAACTGATTTGATTTAAATCCTGCCTCACAAGACCCTTTCCAAATCCGTTGAGAAGAGCTGAAAAGCAGACTTCAAAAGACAAATAAAAATACCATCTCTGAAAATTCAATTTAATTTACGGATAAAACAGATGTGGTTTGCTTGCTCCTCTAAAGATTAAGACAACGGGGAGTAAAACAGACGTGGAATAAGTGAGGGGCTGAAAGGATAACATCTAAGAGGAAAAGAAGATTATAAAAATGTAATTATCTGTTGAAGAGAAGGTTGGAAGTCATCATATTTTGTAAATTTAGTTTCCTCCTTTTTTTCTTTTCTTTTCTTTCTTCTCTTCTTGAACATTTTCCTTTTTTCTTTCATTCCTTTTTTTAGATTTGTTTTTACTCCATATAAAGTGCTCTAGATAGATAGATAGTTAGATATATAGAGAGATAGAAATAGAGATAGAGATAGATAGATGGATGGATAGATAGATAAATAGATAGATAGATAGATAGATAGATAGATAGATAGATAGATAGATAGATAGATAGATAGATAGATAGATAGATATAGATATAGATATAGATATAGATATAGATATAGATATAGATATAGATATAGATATAGATATTTTATTTTATTTTTATATTTTATTTCTGGTCATATTTGTAATGAAAGGGGCAGTTCCACAAATAGTTAGACGGTAGCTTTTTAGATAATCAAACTTAACATCAATACCAGAATAAATGCTTAGTTGGAGAGAGACTGGCAATCAGTACAAATCCTTTAATACTGATGTCACACAACCTCCATATCTCCATGTCTTCTTGAGTTAACAGCCTACCCTGTACATTTTGCACTAACTACAACTTTGTTTTAATTTTTTTTATCTTACCTTTATTACTTTACAGTGGTACCTCAGTACTCATGGTTAATTGGTTCCATGAGGCACAATGAGTATCAACAATGATGAGTACCAAACAATTTTTCCCTGTAAGGAATAATGTAGCGAGTCACAAGGCAGCCGATACCAACAAGTTCTAGCTTGTACATTGAGTACCAAACAAACGATGAGTACCAGGACAAAATTTTCATATCAAAACGCTTTGAGTACCAAATTTGATGAGTTTCAAAGCAGTTGAGTACCAAGGTACCACTGAATAAACAACTCAAGGTGTCAGACCTGCCCTGACTTGATCTTTAGGCAAGAAAGACCCTCTACTCCATAGATATACTTTACTAAAAGCCAAGTGGTTTACAATATAGCAGAGCCAGAACTGAAGTTCGTGCACCAAATTTTCTCAGTTAACTTTCCTGTTCAGTTCCTCCCCAGCTCCTCCCCTTTGCTAGACCCTTATTGTCCAATAATATTTGAATAAATTGTTTAGGGAATTGTCTTCAACAGCGGTCTGGTTGGTGAGTCGTTGCATTCCATTCCCAGCACTTTGACCATGAGATAGCGTCTCTGGAAGACAGGATGGAAAGTTAGCCTTCTCCCTTCCAAACCTGCTCCCTCCCTCCCCAGAGGTGGGTTCCTGCCGGAGCTGTCCGGTACAGAGCTCTGGTAGGGAGCAGCCGATTGCGCAATTTGCATGCGACCACCCCGGAGCCCTCTCCGCCGGTCCATCGCGCGTGTCCCCATCTTTCCCGGTGAATTTTTGGCCAATTTTGCTTCTGCGCATGTGCGAAAGCAAAATCTCGCTGAAATCTCTCGCGCACACACGCGCGTCCCCGCACAAGATTTCTGCGAGATTTTGCTTCCGCGCATGCGCAGAAGCAAAATCACTTGAGGGGGCGTGCACACGTAGAGAGCACGCGTGCATCCGAATCGTGGAGATGCGCGCACAGCGCACCGGCACCGGTAAGTAAGCAACTCGTCCTTGTCCCTCCCTCATAGTTCATGGCAGACTAGCAGCTAGCGAATGCAAGGCTGAAGCCAATGATGGCAGTTCTGATACAAGGTGACAAACATACATAATACTCCTTCCTCCTTCCCTTTTCCTCACCCTTCCTTGCAACAACAACCTTGTAAGTTGAGTTGGACTGAGAGAAAGTGACTGGCCCAAAGTCACCCAGCTGGCTTTGGGCCTAAGGTGGGACTAGAACTCACTGTCGCCTGGTTTCTAAGTCAACACCTTGACCACTACACCAAATTGGCTCTCCAGTTTGGAGACTTTCAGACACTTGTAAGGGTATCTTCCTTAATTTCCTAAAGAATGCTGTAAACTGCCCTCTCAGTCTTTTCAAAACCACTCTCTGCCCTATTTCACTTCCCTGCACTAAATATGTGCGGCTTCTCACTGAGAAACTTTGAGAATCCAGGAGCAATCAGTAATATGTAAATAAATATGCATTCAGTTTTGGTCACCACGATGTAAAAAGGATGTTGAGACTCTGGAAAGAGTGCAGAGAAGAGCAACAAAGATGATTAGGGGACTGGAGGCTAAAACATATGAAGAACGCCTGCAGGAACTGGGTATGTCTAGTCTGATGAAAAGAAGGACTAGGGGTGACATGATAGCAGTGTTCCAATATCTCAGGGGTTGCCACAAAGAAGAGGGAGTCAAACTATTCTCCAAAGCACCTGAGGGTAGAACACGAAGCAATGGGTGGAAACTAATCAAGGAGAGAAGCAACTTAGAACTAAGGAGAAATTTCCTGACAGTTAGAACAATTAATCAGTGGAACAACTTGTCTCCAGAAGTTGTGAATGCTCAAACACTGGAAGTTTTTAAGAAGAGGTTGGATAACCATTTGTCTGAAGTAGTGTAGGGTTTCCTGCCTAGGCAGGGGGTTGGACTAGAAGACCTCCAAGGTCCCTTCCAACTCTGTTGTTGTTGCTGTTGCTGTTGCTGTTGCTGTTGCTGTTGTTGTTGTTGTTGTTGTTGTTGTTATTATTATTATTATTATCATTATTATTATTATTATTATTATTATTATTATTATTATTATTATTATTATTATTATTATTATTAAATGCACTTTACTGAGAATTCAGCTAACTTCATTTAGAAAGACAGAGACACACTAAAGACTTGCCATCAAAGTGCATTTCACTTTCACTGGCTATGCAACCCAGACCATAAGCTTTTCAGAGAAAAAGCAAAATTCTTGAACTAAATTGCTCAGTTCTGTCCAGATGTTTAAAGCAGTCTGCATCTACTGCCATGTCAGTTAGAGCCTGGCTGTAGGACTTCCCCGCTTAATGCAGAAAACATCTTTTTCTCAGCTGCTGAGTAATACTAAGAATCATTTTAAATAATAGCGTTCATTAAAATTGAAGTTAGCATGGAGAAAAGGGACCAAATGGGGAAATAAAAAATGTCCATTATGTTACAACTGCCCCTAACATGACCTCTCCAAATGTTCTAATAAAAGAACTGCAGAATTCCAGGCAATGGATTTTTAGGAATTCTGAGAATTCTTATCTCATCTCTGCAACAAGTTGAAAAATTCCGAATAGCATATTAGAAAGCCGATAGACATTTTTTATACCCATTCCTCACTCCACCTGGAAGCTACGTATGTTGCATGAATCCAGTCCTTGTAGTTATATTATGGTAGAGTGTAGTGTACATATTCAGGCAACTGGTTTCAGTAAGTCATGATTGTTAACTATAGGATTGTAATATGATCACAGCTGTGCTTTTTTCTCTTAACAATGCCACATGACATAAATTCCAAGTGATAGTATTTATTTCAAAAGGCTGTAACAAAGCATTTGTTAAAGAGAATAGAACACATTCCAGATATTAACGATGTACACAGAACATGTGCTGCAAAGAAGCTATGTTTTGCAAATAACCAGCCTCAAATAAGATAGAAGGCCTTT
The DNA here is from genome assembly GCA_023053685.1 of Diadophis punctatus similis. Lineage (NCBI taxonomy): Eukaryota > Metazoa > Chordata > Lepidosauria > Squamata > Dipsadidae > Diadophis > Diadophis punctatus. Next base: position 11,630,788 of record JALIGW010000016.1, on the reverse strand, counting down.
TCCCCAGGGCAGGTAGTTCTCATTTAATGATCCCAGCTGGGACCAGCAACTTGTTTGTTAAGCAAAGTGGTCACTACATGAACCCACAACTGTGCTTATGATCTTACTTCAACTTTCCTTTGCTTTACAGATCTGCAAAGGCCATAAATGCAAGGGTCAGTCCCAGTGGTGGGTTTCAAAAAAATTTACTACCAGTTCTGTGGGCATGGCTTGGTGGGCGTGGCATGGCTTGGTGGGCATGGCTTGGTGGGTGTGGTAGGGGAAGGATACTGTAAAATCTCCATTCCCTCCCCACTCCAGGGAAAGGTTATTGCAAAATCCCATTTATTCCCGATCAACTGGGACTCAGGAAGCAGAGAATAGATGGGGGCGGGGCCAGTCAGAGATGGTATTTACTGGTTCTCCGAACTACTCAAAATTTCTGCTACCGGTTCTCCAGAATTGGTCAGAACCTGCTGAAACCCACCTCTGGTCAGTCCCAAACTTGTTCATCTCTGTCCTAACTATGAACAGTTGCTAAAGGAGGGCTACCTATGTTCTTTTCTTTTCTGTACAAAAAAAAAAGGTTTAACCACAGTCTAAATATTATCTTTGCACAGTCAGATATTTAACCACGTTGAGGATTATTCCCCCGTTTTCATCATTCGCTAAAAAATAAAAAGCATATCTCATCCGGCCCTATTGTTTACTATCTCTGCTGATTTACTACAATTGCTTGTGCAATTATGTTCCTTTCATATCCTTTCTCTTAAAGTAACGCTGATATTTTAAATTTGCAGGTCTGCAATTCTGCTGTCCATTCGAAAGGGAAAAGAAGAGATGATCAGCAGTAGCAAAGGAGGGGAATTGGAATTATCGTGCTTATAGCTTTCCAATCCAATAATGGCATGCTAATACAGTAAGTCATTGATGCATTCAGCAGTGCAGTAAAATATTACATATGCATTTATGGTGGAAATGTAGTTACATTGTCCTGAAGAATGTAATTGCAAAATAACACAGTGTGCAAACCTTTCAATAAATTGTTACACTAAAATGTTATGCATATTAGACCAAGAAGTGCTATTAGACAGCCTAATTTCTGGATGTTAATGACATTGTCCTGTTATCTGAAGTATGTTCTTCTGATCTTCATTGACACAGATTTAATTTTAACTGGCTTGTTATCAACCTTCCAGGTGTCCCACTGGATACCCGATACCAGCATCTTCCTTGTGAATCGGTGGACACCGTTAAGATTTGCAAGACCGCATTGGTTAAACCACCAGCCTGTGTTCTCACTAAAGTTACTGCAGCTCTTGATAGGTGGTTCTTGGAGAGAGCAGGCTGGATTGCAACCATCGTTATCCACATCAAAGGTGCTGAAAGGTAATGTATCCTGGTTATCTTCTTTTCTATATCCCCGAAATGCATCACCTAAGCAGGAACAAACAAATAAGGAGGGAACAATGGTCATCAAAGATCATTCAATTTGCTTCTTCTTTGAGTATTTGGAATTAACGAGAGCCTTAATCATTTGCAAATCAGACACTCAGGAGCAGGGGTGTCAAACTCGATTTCATTGAGGGCCACTTCAGGGTTGTGTTTGACCTTGGGGGGGGGACCGGGGGCATGGCCAGGGGGCATGGTTAATTCAATGTCACTCGTGTCAGGGGTGTCTGTGGTGACCTGAGTGCTCTGCCAGTGAAAACAAGCTCCCGAGCTCTGTTTTCGGCTGTGATGGCCTCCTACAACCCTCTGCCAGCGAAAACGGAGCTCAGAAGGGCTGTCCGTGGCCCTCCCTAGCTCCGTTTTCACTGGCAGACTGGAGGCACCATGGGCCAGTCCTTCACTGTTTCCAATGCAATCCCATGGGCCAGGGGTGAAATCCTCCCGGTTCGTTCTTACCTGTCGGTCGCTGCAGAGCCTTTGGAGCTGGTGGCGTTCGCGGCACGGGGCTGCCCCCGCCTGCTTCCCCCGCCCACCTGGGCACCGCCATTTGAGTTCTTTTGCCCTCTGCGCATGCGCAAAGCATTCTGCATGCGCAGAGGGCAAAAGAACGCAAATGGCGGGGTCCAGGCGGGCGGGGGAAGCGGGCGGGGGCAGCCCCGCACCGCAAACGCCACCAGCTCCAAAGGCTCTGCGGCGACCGACAGGTAAGAGCGAACCGAGAGGATTTCACCCCTGCCATGGGCCAGATCTAAGCACCCCGTGGGCCAGATCTGGCCCACGGGCCTTGAGTTTGACACCCCTGCTCAGGATGATAAAAAGAGTCTTTATTAATTGCTGTGACAAATAAGCTACAGGAACAACTCAGAAGTTATGCAACCAAAGGTTCTTTCCCCATCGCAGAGTTGAACTGCTCGCCAATCATTTAGAGCATTATCCTGCTATCCTTGAGTCAGCAGAAAGCTGCCAGCATGAAACCTGTTGTCCTCATTGCCAAATCCTATCCTGCCTCTATTTCCTCTCATTCCAATGACTGGCCATCAAGGGACTTGGTTTCCCTTCAAGGGAATTAATGAGAAAACCAGATTTACACATCCTCACTCTTTCCTTGAAGACTTGTACAGATAAGGATATCAGGCTGCTTCTCTACAGGCTGAGCACAAGTTGAAGGCAACATCATAAGGGCGTGGAAGAAAATAAAATGTTGCCAGGACATATTATGCCATATTACGGTAGGTGCAAGTTGAAGACATTTCTTCGAGAATTACTCGAATAATACATTTAAAAGTGAGAAAAAATAATCTGGAAGAAAAGATACAATACATTAAAAAAAGAAGACAAAAAAGAAAAAGAAGTTAAAGGAATGGGATAAAAAGAGAAAATTAAGAAGTGGAATTTTTGAGAGACCAAGAGAAAATGCCTAAAGAGGGAAAGGTTAACGGAAAAGAGGAAGGAAAATAAGGTTTATAGTAGTAGATTTAAGGGGATTGTAATTAATATTATTGATTGTGGATAGTCAACTAAGTTAAAGAGTTTTTATGCAAGATTTGAATATGATGATGTATATTGTTTATAGTAAAACAGAACAGCAGATGGAATATGAAATGGCAATTTAGTGTAATTTGGAAGACAAGTTAAATTTAAATTAAGAGATGAAGTTGAAATGTTAAAAAGTGGGATGGGAAATTTGAGAAATATATTTAGCAATGGAGAAATAAGACAATTAATTGATGTCATTGTAAAAGATTAGGAGCTCAGGGTGTTTAGTAATTTTATTTATGTATTAAGAAGAAAATAGGTTAAGATAAAAAAGTATGGAAAGAGAGTATTATGGCTGAAATTAGAAATAGAGATAGGATGTAAAATGGATTATGTATATAAAAAGATGTATAAAAATGATCCGGACAACACTTTGTTCATAAATTATGTATGTTGGGGGGGGGGGACAAAAATTGTAATTAAAAATTGAAAGTCCATGGGCGAATGGCCCATGGACTTTTTTTGTCAAAGAGCCTAAAACCAGATGCCATTTTGGCCAATGTAACATAAAAAGTTGGGTTGAAAAGGACCTAGGTGTATTCTTTCTTTGTTATTTTTAAGAGCCGTGGTGGTGCAGTGGTTAGAATGCAGTACTGCAGCCTACTTCTGCTGATCACCAGCTGACAGCAATTTGGCAGTTCGAATCTCACCAGGCTCAAGGTTGACTCAGCTTTCCATCCTTCTGATGCCAGTAAAATGAGGACCCAGATTGTTGGGGGAAATATGCTGACTCTGGAAACTGCTTAGAAAGGGCTGTAAAGCACTGTGACTTGATATATAAGTCTAAGTGCTATTGCTATTTGGTTCTAGAACAGGGGTGTCAAACTCAAGGCCCAGGGGCTGGATCTGGCCTGAGGGGTTCTTAGATTTGGCCTGCAGGGCCACCCTGGAAACAGTGAAGGACCAGTCTGTGGTGCCTCTGCCAGCGAAAATGGAGCTCAGGAAGGCCGCAGAGGATTGCAGGAGGCCATCACAGCCAAAAATGGAGCTCGGGAGCCCATTTTCACTGACAGACCATTCGGGCCACAACAGGCGCCCCCGACATGAGTTGAGCTGACCATGCCCACCCCGGCCATACCCACCCCGGCCCCCCAAGGTTAAACACAATACTGATGTGGCCCTCAATGAAATTGAGTTTGACACCCCTGTTCTAGAATATCCAGTGTAGCTACAGACATTATTCGTCTCCTTATTTTCCCATACTGTAGAAATGTGCTTTGCAAAACCGACTGTTTGGGCCTCCAAATCTTACCAGCATTTCCAGAATAACGTCCTAGATGTATTTTGAAGGAGCACACTTCATCCTCTAGCCAAAAGCTGTCATACGATGCGTACGCATACATGTCATCTTCAGACTCCAAGTCTATGTAAAGCATGAAACTGGTTGCTTTCTGGTTTGCTATGTGGAAAATCTTTCGGAGGCCGAGCCAAAATTCCCCTATTCAGAAAAATAGAATGTAGACTTTAGAAATCCTTACGCCTTGCCCATGTTCTCTCCCAGGCAGTTTGCTCTGAAACTGACATTAAATAAGTCTAAAGAGCTCAAGTTCAAAGATTTGTTTTCAGAACATCAACTTGCCCATCGCTCAATTGCCATCAGAAGTGGGAGATCTGGGAAGCTGAGAAAAAAATTACTGGGTACATTGAGCTGATTTCCTCACTAGAGTCCAAGGGAGGGAGGAATGTGTTACTAAATGCATAAACATTATATCTCATTAGTACAGCAACAGTTCCGGCATGGCATTTTTTTCCACAACAAAAAATTTAGACACTTTGTAAGGATCAATACCGTTGCACAAGATATCTAAGTATAAATAAGGTTTGCATGTATCTTTTGTACATTTGTGCAACTCAGCCAATAATCTTCGATTCTTTGACACTGATGGCGGATTTTTTTTAATTGCAAATCCTTCTGAGGTAAGCTTTTCTTTAAAATTATATATATAATTACAGGTGTTTGCATGCAAAAACTTACAGAAATAGACTTTTTTTTAAATGCAGTTGTTCTTAATGAGGACAAATCACAGTAAAGCCATGTTTTTGCAAAGATTAATAGAAGCAGAATGGCCAAATATGATCCTGGTGGGAAACATGGAGAAATTATTTTATATCTGTATGGTCAATTTCCCATTTCCCAATCCAATGTCCCATTCAGCATCATCAACTCTAGTTGCATAAAGGTAATCTTCACCTTACTACCAGTCTCTTAGTGCTCAAGATTCCAATGAACTCCACAAAACCTACTTATGATCCTGTCAGGGTTCCAACCACTGCCCTAATTAAATCATGAGCCTCGAGCCAAGCTTCAAAAGAAATCCAGTTATTTATTAGGAACTTCATGTCGGCATGTTCCAAGTGAAGCTAACTCTGACCCCACATAATTTACGTCCCGGCTCTGACCCTGTTTCCCCCCTTCCCCCCAAGGTTTGTCATCAGTCACATTTTCCAATGAAGCAATTTCGCAGGTTGTAGAGATCACTCCCCTGTGGGAGTGGGTAATCACGGAGACGGCCTTGACAGAGATATGGCTGGAATGTGCTTTTGTTTTCACTGACGTGCTGCCTCGCTGCGGTTGCAAAGTTCCCCATCCCCCCTGCCTATGGTAACTTGAGGGCAGGCCAGGGATGCTTTGCGAGCTGACAGATCCAGTTTCAAAACCTGGCATCATCCCCCCCCATGGTCACTTAACCATGACTTGCAGAAACATGGATTCCCCTAAGCATTTTAAATCATTTAACACCAGTTCATAAGGGGATCTCACTATTTAAACTTTCCATTCACAGCTCTCTGGTGTTAGAAGAAAAGGAGGCCTTGTTCTTGTTCTCCCATCTGATATTTGGATTCTTCAGAATTGCCTGACTTTGACCGTTCAGATCATTCTAAGATATCTCCTCTAGTATCATTTGAAGATGAAGATGGTTGCAGTAGTCATGAATCTTTTACATGTAAGACCACAAATGTTTGTAAACCAAACATTTATTGCAATTCTCTGCTGTTTTGACCCATACGTTAGGACATTGAGCTACATTGGAACAACCAGGAAGAGGTGTAGCATGAATAATAAATTGATACCTGAAAGGTCGCCAAATCCATCCAAATATTCAGACCATGTCCTTTGAAACTCAACTGTTCCTTCAGTTCTCTTCTGGATCACTGTCCATCCCCCTCCTCTAAAATCCATTTCACACAAAACCTGAAATGATTAAAGGCAGCGAAAGAATCCTGTCATGAGCCAATGTGATGAATCAGTTAAGATGTTGAATTAGAACAGAGGAAACCTAGGTTTACTTCCACCCTCACTGAGTGATTTGAGGCCAGTCTTTTTTTTTCAACCTGGCCTAATTCAGAGGTTGATTAGCATGGGAATAAAATTAAGGAACCCCAATAAATCAACTGGTAGTCCCAGTGAAACTTGCCTTGTGAATCTAATAAATTATATTTTTTAATAAAACAAATCCAGCATATGGTCGTTTTCCCCTAAATGAAACAACATTAATTCTAATATCCATATGGAATGTGAATAAGTATGAAGTTGGATCTTATGTTTTGCAAGCAGCTGAGAATCTAAGAGTCTGTTAGCATATTCAGACTAACAAATTTTTTTCAAGAGTCATAAACTTTTCATATATTTCGTACACATATATATATATATACAGTGATCCCTCGTTTTTCGTGGGGGTTACGTTCCAAAAAGAACCTGTGATAGGCGAAATCCGTGAAGTAGGAACCTTTATTTTTTTTAACCCCTCCTACCCGGCTTCTGAGTTTTCGGCGCCCAAAAAAAGCCTGAAAAATCCTCCAACCTTTCCCTCTCTTGACGTCTGCTGTGGCTGCTTGGCACTGATCTCCTGAGCGAGCTTGTATGCCGTTCCCTCGTCGATTTGGCGCGAATGGCCATTTTCCCTCAGTGAAAGCTGACAGCGCGGCCCACCCTACAGCTGATGAGCGGCAGTCCTTCTGCGCACACGCAGAGCTCATTGGACCGCTTTACTCGCCTGCCGCTGCCAGACTGAAGCAGGAGACCACCACGCAGGCACAGAACTCATCGGAGAGGTTTGCGAGTCCCGGAGCCACGCGCTTTGCCGCTGACTGCCTGGCCGCCCACGCAAATCCGTGAAGCAGCGAGACCGTGAAAGGTGAACCGCGATATAGCGAGGGATCACTGTATACACATACAATTTTATCTGCAATGTAAAAAAACCCACAGACCCTGCAACTTCAAACAAAATATACAAGAGGGTTTTTTTTTAATATATTTAAAATTGTTAAAAATGGCTATCTGATGGTATATTCTGCACAGTTTTGTCTGTTTGGAAAAGGAATATCATAACCCATGGTTATTGGATCAGTAAATAATATGTGGTTGCATCTTCAATTTTGAAAGCAGGCAAGAAGATTTTCCTGGGCTGCTGCAGTGTAAAATAATTCTTAACAATTTGGAGCTGCACACAAAAGCAACAGAGCACCTTAATTGTAAGTATTCAGTGAGGGAAGGAGTGTTTTTTTTTTCTGCTACATGTTCAGGAATATATCTAATTTTCTTCACTATAAGATACACCTGACCATAAGACGCACCTAGGTTTAGAGGAGGAAAACAAGAAAAAAAAATCAGGCGGAGCCTGAGAGGACCACAGATAGCTGCCCTCTCATGTGCCAGCTCTGCCTATTGACTCTTACACTGTGGAAAAGAGACAGAAGAGGCGGGCAATGACAAAGACAGAAGAGGCGAGGTTCAACACTGTAAAAGGAACCCGCTGCGGTGGCCCGGCTGCTATTCACCAAAGGACCGGCACTGACGCACAGACATTTCCACCCACTTTTGGAGCGAAAAATACTCAGTAATTTCTTTGGTGTTTAAACCAGGAGACCTATTAATTTTTTTGATATTTCTTGGTCTCGATCCCTCTGAAACTTGAAATTTCATTCCTCATTTTACAGTATTATCTGTCATAACACGTTTTTCCATTGGTTTCTGATCTATCTCCAATGTTCTGACTAAATATTTCCACTTATTTGATGACTTCCATTTTTGTAGACACCGGTATTAATTTCTAAGAGTTGGAAAAAAGTTGGTTGAAACAATTTTTGTCATTTCTGAAAATTTTCCAGTGTATGCTGAAACATTCCATGCTTTCTAACTCATAGGGGGAAAATGCATTCATTGCTTTTGGGGGGGAAATGCAAATGATTTCAAAGTATGCCGGTTTGAAAATACAACTCCCCTTGCATATTTTCACAGAAATAAACCCAGTTTCTCCCACAAAATATTGTGTAGGACTGCAGCCTGTATTTATTCGTCTTATAATATTTTAAACTAAAGGTTCAACATTTTACCTTTCAGTTTCATCATTTGTTTCTTTATTTCCACATTTACATCTTCCTTCAATTCAAAAGAGTTCAAAATTTTGCTTTCAGGACTCTCCTTCCATTCGTATCAAGGAGCACTTTTCTAGACTCTCTAACTTTTAGGAGATCTTTTAAATGTTGAGTTGTTGATCATGTTGATCACAAATTGATTGATTGCATTCCAAAATATTAGAGCTGTGGTGGCGCAGTGGTTAGGATGCAGTATTGCAGGCTAATTCTGTAAACTGCCAGCAGTTCGATCCTGACCGGCTCAAGGTTGACTCAGTCTTCCATTCTTCCAAGGTTGGTAAAATAAAGACCCAGATTTTGGGGGGCAATATGCTGACTCTGTAAAAACTGCTTAGAGGGGGCTGTAAAGCACTATGAAGCGGTATATAAGCCTAAGTGCTATTGCTATTATTAAACTCTGAAATATAACGTTAGCTCACTTTTTATGCTGCGTTTTCTCTATGAAGTCTCCTGCATAGTTTCATTGATGTGCTGAATTAAAAGCACATTTTCTTAGGTTTTTATTAGTCACTCATTTTGTAAGCAACAGTGTTGGGATAGGCCCAAGAAGGGTGGGAGGTTGACAGCTTAGAACTCTGGAACTGTTTTGTGTGCAGTTCTGTTCTGAGTCTATTTTGTCATAAAATCAAGAAGTAACTAAGGCTAAACATCTATCTAAGAAAATACTTTTTGTCCAGGAACTTTCTGTTGGTGGTCAGGTGAGCAAAGGGTGGGAAAGATAGGCTTATGATCAGGGCCGGGTTCCTTTTACCTTTTCCTACCGGTGCGCATTGCGATGTTTCGCACACGCAATTTTAGTTCCACACATGCGTAGAGGGACAATTTCACTTCCGCACATACTCAGAGAGCCGAAAAATCGCCAAAAATTAGGAAAAAATATGGCGGTGCGCACGGACCGGCATAGACAGCACCGGAGCCATCACGCCTAAATTATGTCATCAGCAGGCTACTACCGGAGCGCCCGCACTGGACCGCATTGGTAGGAACCCACCTCTGCTTATGATTCCAGATATCATGAGGTCCTATACAGCGCTGTCTTAACAGCATTATGGGCCCCCGGGCAAAGCAGTGTACTGGGGCCCCTATGACAACTCACAGGAATAAAAATGTAAATGGTCGATAAAATTAAACATTTATTTGCATTAGTATTAATTAAAAATGCAGTAAAATGTAATAAATATATTGCTGTATTTACATGATACAAGGTGCATTGAAGGGTTAACATACGCAGATTAGTATGGGGCCCCTATGCTTGTGGGGCCCCCGGGCAAGTGCCCATCAGGCCCATGCGTTAAGACAGCCCTGGTCCTATAGTTTTGATTTGTTAAAACTACAATTCTGTATAAAATAATTTTCCTTGTTTGGGGATTTCCCAAAATTTTGCCTAACTTTGCCACTGAATCTTATCCAAGCTTTATGGCTAACCCCTTTTAAGCCTAGTGAGTTGTGTCAACTTGGCCTGTAAGTTGTGTGAACCCTGTCTAGCATTCTGAGAAGCCAGAACACTGGATTAATTGAATCGACCATAGTCAGGTTTCTTGTAGATAAGCTGTCCTAAGGGGTGGGGGGTGGAATTCAAGCAAATAGTAAATATGAAAAAATCAATATTACCTCAAAGGGATAACTTGCTCCTTCTGGATGGATCATATATAAACCGCTTGGAGTTTTTGTAACTGAGCCAATGGTATCTTTAATATCACTGCAATCTAAACCTACAGGACAACATTACAAAGGGATGTTTTAGTTAAATAAAAAAGATCCTGTTTCAGGCCAGTGATCTGTCCAATATTGCAACTCTTGAACATGGAATTTCCTCTACAACAGATCTGAGAGATGTGGGGTGATTTTTATTTTTTCCCACTTTTCTCCCCAATTTAAAAGGATTCTGGCTAGTTACAATAGGTAGAAATCTTCAGAGGCCATGAAGTTCTGTAACTGTTCTCCACTCTTGCATTCAAGAAACATTTTAGTCTGGGTTTGCTTCCTTATAAAAAACAGTGTTATCAAATCTCTAGAACAGGCATCTCCATCTTGCAGCCTGCAGGATGCAAGTGGCCCTGACAGGTAGTAATGTGGCCCCACAAGAGATTTTTAACATTATTATGTGCTTTTATATACATTAACTATACTATATTATATATTTTATATGCAGCCCAAGACAATTCCTCTTCACTCAGTGTGGCCCAGGCAAGCCAAAAGATTGGAAATGCCTGGTCTAGTCTAGATGAAGATCCCAGACTCAGTTATGGAAAAAGGAAGATAGGAAAGGGAAGGGAGACTTCACTTGCCTCTTTCTGTCCTAGGAATTGGGGCTGTCCATAGGTTTGAATAGATTTTGTGTGATTTTAGCACTGTTGGTGTTAGGGTAGAACTTGAAAGACCATCCTGTGTGATGGACAGTCAATGGATGAATTTAGGCTATCGTTATCTCTTAGACTTCTTCCTAGGATGGTTGTTGTGCAGAAAAACATGGAGAAGAAAAATTGTACATGGTTCATTGAACACTGAAGGAAAAAAGGGGAGGGGAGGGGAGGGGTGGGAAGGAAGGAAGGAAGGAAGGAAGGAAGGAAGGAAGGAAGGAAGGAAGGAAATGTTTAAAGGAGGGCATCCTTATCAGTTACTTCCATTTTCTTATTCTGTTTTCTTTCCTTATAAAGGTGAAACAAAAGCCTATTATGGGAAACTGGCTACAGTATAGTTTTAGCCCATTAACTGGTACAGTTCCCACTGATATCACAGGGCAAGTTTCAAGCTTTTCAGATGTTCTGATAAATGTTATTTTATCAAAACATAACACCTTTAAGGTATGTCCTAAGACCTACCTTAGGGGTAGGCAAAGTTGGCTCTTCTATGACTCATGGACTTCAATTCCCAGAATTCTTGAGCTAGCATGATTGGCTCAGAAAGTCTGGGAGTTGAAGTCCACGAGTCATAGAAGAGCCAACTTTGCCTACCCCTGACCTAGGCTATGGCTTAATCACATCAAATATCAAAGTTGCCAATGGATCCATGTGCAAGACGTAAGTTGGAGTTCAAAGTAGGGGGCTGAAGCAGGTGATGGGTAAAATATTAATAATCATCTTACTCTGCTTCCTTTTCCAAAATTAGCTATAGGTGATTTGACCCATACATTCTCACAGCATTCCAGGTAGTGAGTAGGCATTTGTCACCTATTCAGAATGAAACAAGCAACAATCAAACTTCAAAAATGGTAATAATAAAAAAAAACACTCCATCGGATATATCACTTTTATGGTAGAAACGTGCTGTCTTAAAGTTCAATGCATATTTCAGTAAATACTGTAAAAATCTAAGCAGGAATTAAAAAGAAAAATCTTTACCATGAGACTGGACTGCTCGATGGGGAAATACATCAATTGGTTTTCTGGACATGTCTGCATTTAATTGCATAACTCGGCTCATAAGTTCATTAATCTGCATATGCAAAAAGAGAAATGTTTAAAAATCTTCAACATCTGGAAGTACTCAATAGTATATTCCTTTGGTCATTGCTTTTGTAATGCAAACACTGGATGTGTGCCAATTGAAATTAAATAATTCCTGTGCTGCAATTAATTTATTTGGAGGGAAAAGGGGGGATTTAATTCTGAGCAATGCATTGTTATGGATTTGGCAGGCTGGTTAAAGTGACCCCACCAAATAAATATATATATATATATATATATATATATATATATATGTGTGTGTGTGTGTGTGTGTGTGTGTGTGTGTGTGTGTGTGTGTGTGTGTGTGTGTGTGTATGTATGTATGTATGTATGTATGTATGTATGTATGTATGTATGTATGTATGTATATATATATATATATATATATATATATATATATATATATATATATATATATATATATATATATATATATATATATATATATATATATATATATATATATATATATATATATCTGTAGTTCTTGAGCATAAAAAGTTAGTTCCGAGATTTTTACAAGCTGAATGTTTGAAATCTGTGCCTTAAGGCATTGTATTTTAGAGCTGTCTTCAGTAGTGGGTTCTAAAACCCTTTACTACCGGTTCGTGTGCATGCTCGTGCACGCGCGCGACTCTTCTGCGCATGCGCAGAAGGGTCCTGGGCGGGTGGGCAGAGCCTCCTGCCGCCAGCGCTACCAGTTCTAAGAACCGGTCCGAACCAGGAGCAACCCACCACTGGCTGTCTTTGCATTTCATTGGCTCAAGAAAATAGTAGAAAGGCAGGGATGTTCCAATCATTTGCAAAAGAAGTTGGCATGACCAAATACACAGATGTGCACCACAATCCAGGGAAATGCCATGAGAAACCAAAAGATTTGCATGCAAGAATTTTGGGGCTATTTTCCAGTTAGGATCCTATCCTTATTCTAAGTAGAAAAAAAGATTTTGAAATATTCATGGGGTTCTGTTGTTGGAGATAATACAAAAGATCCACAGATCACAGTGGTTTGCATTATCTTTTACCTGTTTTTCTGGCTATTCTTTTCCCCACAGTTCATAGTATTTATACAATTTGGCCAGGTGTGCAAGCTTTTTTGAAAATAAAAACATCTTGGGGAGGGCAGTTGGCATGTTGTAATTGTGATTGCATGCAGAGGCCCCCTGTTCACTTAAGTTCCTCTTTGTTCTGATGGAAACTTCCCTTAGGAAGTTCCTTTGAGCCATGGTAGCGCAGAGGTTAGAATGGAGTATTGCAGTCTAATTCTGCCGACTGCCAGCAATTCGAATCTCACCGGCTCAAGGTTGACTCAACCTTCCATCCTTCTGAGGTGAGTAAAATGAGGACCCAGATTGTTGGGGGCAATATGCTGACTCTGTAAACCGCTTGGAGAGGGCTGGAAGGCACTGTGAAGCGGTATATAAGTGCTATTGCTATTGCCTCTGGAAGTTTTCTTTCACCCTGCTATGACAGCACCCATAGTGGATTCTAAAACCCTTTACTACTGGTTTGCGTGCGTGCTCGCGCGCGTGCAACACTTCTGCGCAGAAGCGTTCCGGGCGAGTGGGCGGAGACTCCCGCCACCGGCGCTACCAGTTCTAAGAACCGGACCGAACCAGGAGCAACCCACCGCTGGACAGCACATACAAGAGTGGAGTTCCAAGAAGGACAACAGCAATGAATATGTTTCAAGACTTTCTTTTCTTTGTACCACTTCCTGTTCTACCTGAATTCTCATTACAGGTAGCCCTCGACCACTACGGAGCCCAAAATTTCTATTGCTAAGTGAGACAGTTGTTAAGTAAATTTTGCCCCATTTTACAACCTTTATTGCCAGAGTTGTTAAGTGAATCACTGCAGTTGCTAAGTTAATAACGTGGTTGTTAAGTGAATCTGGCTTCCCCCTTGACTTTTGAGTGTCAGAAGGTCGCAAAAGGTGATCATATGATCCCGGGACACTGCAACCGTCATAAATATGAGTCAGTTGCCAAGTGTCTGAATTTTGATCACATGATCCTGAGGAGACTGCAATGGTCATAAGTGTGAAAAATGATCATAAGTCACTTTTTCCAGTGCCATTGTAACTTTGAACTGTCACTAAATGAACTGACGTAAATCGAGGACACCTGTATGTTGGCAATTTGGGTTTATGAAAATTTGCTTGCCTCATCCAACCATGAGAATCATGTTCCTTGTGACTAGTCTTGGATTTTGGCATGCATGGATCCCCAATCCCTGAATAACCTAAATTAGACTGATTAAATATTTGATCATATAAGTCATATCTGTTCTTGAAAAAAATCAAAGTTTCTAACTATTTGTGGTCAAACTGAATAATTCTTAACAAATTTCAAAATTCTTATCTAGATTCCCAGTGATGTAAATGGACTTTTCATAGCCTTTCAAGGGTGGAGTTTGTTTTTTCAGACATTGTAATACAGAACTTTTTCTTCCACAACAATATAAAGCTGTTTTCAGAGAAAGTGCACACATTATCTGTTAATTACAATCTTTTTTTCATTTGTAGTTGTCTACAATTCAATTATATTATCGTTACCCAAAAAGAAATCCATTTAGCAAATATATTGGCCATTACCTGATTGGAGAGATAATCTAGAGAAGACTGGTGATCATCCATCATGTTCCGTATCATTTTCTTAGTACTTCTTGCATATTCAATTAGAGAATTCTGCAAATTCCCTTTAAACACATAGATTGCCAGCTATGTTAAAGTAATTAAAAGAATGTGTTGTATAACCATAAGAGGCAATTTGGAATATTGTTTTCAGTTTTTCTTTTGCTAGTCATATAAAATGGATTTGTTTGTGCAAAACCTTTTTAAACAGATTTTTTTTTTGTTTTTTTTGGTTTTAATGGAGATGGACTGTAATGAAATTTAGCTCCAGAAAAAAAAATCATAGCTAGCAGGAAAGAAAAACCATATGTCAGGTATACATAATATTGAGTTAACAAGCCAAAGACTTCAGTATATGGTGCTTGTAAATGTCAGTGTTACTAGATGTAAAACATTTTGAAACAAAGTAGAATTTCAGCACAATGAACTGGGTCTGGAAAAATGATATTTATTTCATCATCATGGTAAAAAAATAACTATCAAGTGGCTTTCTCTGAAAAGATCAGATCACAAGTAGTGTACTACCAAATACCAATATGGGTGGGCCCTTGTTGAAAAGTTTAGCATATATGGATAGAAACCAGTGGTGGGTTCCTACCGGTGCGGTCCGGTATGTAGCTCCGGTAGGAAGTGGCCAATTGCACAATTTGCGCGTGACTGCTCCGGTGCCATCTTTGCCGGTCCGTCGCGTGCGTCGCCATCTTTTTAAAAGAATTTTTGGGCTTTTTTGCTTCTGCGCATGCGCAAAAGCAAAATTTCGCCAAAATCGCACACGTGCACGTTCCCTCGCAAAATTTCGGGCAGATTTTGTTTCCGTGCATGCGCAGAAGCAAAGTCATGCGAGGGGGCATGCGTGTGTAGTGAGAGAGCGCACACGCACAAAATATGGAGATGCACGCGCAGCGCACCGGTATCGGTAAATCAGCAACCCGCTCCTGATAGAAAAATATTGTTTGAGATAAAGCAATATTTTATTTCTTAATGTAAAGAATTCCATACTGTGAGAAGTAATCTGTAGGAGAGTCCATGACAATGATGGATATGGCATGCGTAAGAAAAAAAATAGTTGCTAATGGATGACATTGAAATTTCACAATATCACAAAGAGTGATATGTTATATATCCTATAACATATCACTATTTGTCAGACATTTAAATTGATGGGTTGCAGATTCCTGAAATCCTACATATATATTATATAGGTCGATTGGTCTCAAATAACAAATGACAAGAAAGAGTAGTTAAAATAAAAATATACATACGACACATATAGTGTTTTTCTTCCCTTAACAGTTTAGGTTGAGACTCGGAGGATGCCTCACTCTTTTTCTTCTCTAAATTGTCCATGGAGAGATTTTTTGTTACTAGACTGGCAGGCTCCACCACTACGGTTGCTGTGGAATTGCCCTGTAACATTAAATCAAAGAAAACTTTACTTCTTAAAAAATATTCTATGAGTTCTGCTGTATACGGTACCAAGGTGCCTAACATCATACAAAACAAATAAACACAGTGGAAATTAAAAGCCTTTGCATTTTCAGAACTGAGAAAATGACTATTTCCCTTGTTTCAAATACCCTTTTTTTTAACTTCCATTCATATCATCCACAGGGGTGGGCTGCTGGGGGTTCGCAGGGGTTCAGGAGACCCTCTAGCTAAGATTCTGTGCAGTTCGGAGAACCCCCAAATCCCACTCCTGGCTGGCCCCACCCACCCTGACACGCCCCTCCCAGGAGTCCCCATGCAGCCCATTTTGGATGCAGGTAAATGCAGGGCGTGCGCAGAGGCTTGGGGAGGGTGAAAAATGGGCCTACCAGACCTCCAGAGAACCTCTGTAGCCTGGGGAGGCCGTTTTCGGCCTCCCGGAGGCTTGAGGAAAGCCTCCAGAGCCTGGGGAGGGCAAAAACGCTTCCTCCCTGCTGTGGTGCGGGAGGCGGAGTAGGCCACACCCACCCAGCAACCGGTCAGAGAACCCCTTGCTAAAATATTTGGAGCCCACCCCTGATCATCCACATACTTTTTTTTATACAGGACTTGTAATTTTCACAAGACCAGACCACCTTCATTCAGCAGCAACTAATCTCACAGCAACCTTATGAGATTAGTTGGACTGAGAAAGAGGGACTGATCCAAAGTCGCCCAAACATTTTTTGTGCCTAAGGCAGGTCTAGAACTCACACTCTCCTGGTTTCTCATTCAGATCAATTACATCTTTCCGTTTTCTCTTAGTTTCACAAACATTCATGTCTTCCTTTCGCTCCCTCTTTTTCACTTCCCTTCACACATGCTGTTTACCAGTGACACCTCTTAAATCACAAAATGTAATCATTCAGATGCTATTGCATTACTGGATACATTCATAAAAACTGACCTCTACCACCTATCCTACCTTTAGTTAATTAAAGTTTTCACATAAAGACAGATACGATATTGTTTCCAGCAGTGGTGGGTTGCTCCCGGTTCTGACCGGTTCTTAGAACCGGTAGCGCTGGCAGTGGGAGGCTCTGCCCACTTGCCCGGGACGCTTCTGCTCATGCGAGCATGCGCACAAACCGGTAGTAAAGGGTTTTAGAACCCACTACTGGTTTCCAGCCTAAGTCATATCCCTGCCATATGAAGCATTCATATAAATGGTAAAGTGTTGGAATTCATTGTTGGAATGTGTTTCTATGCAACAACTACAGTAGTATTCAGCCAGTAGATGGCAGTATTTAAAAGTCTGGCTCTATGGTATATACTCTATGTTCTTTTGTTCGGAGTAGTTTCCTGTTTCCTGTTACTGTAATATAGTTGAGCAGTAAAACACATGGTGACTGTACTCTTTGTTTGCTCTGGTGGTGCTTTATCTAAACAGAATTTTAGACATAAGGACAGTGCCAATCATCCTGTTGCATTTTCACTAGTCAACTAAACTAAACCCCATTCTAATCTCATGTATACTCACTCTGTTCTATGCAAGCCAAGATCTCTAATCTGCAATGTACTGTATTTTGCAAGCCAATATGATGTTTCATATTGCACTATGAAACGGTATATAAAACTAAGTACTATTGTTATTCATGCATCAAACTTGTAGGTGTATGCAGAATACTAACAAATGCTTCGGATACAACTTGGGACCCTCCAGATGTGTTTGGGCTGCCATTCCCAGAATTCCCAGGCAACATAGTAGTTGGGAAATTTCAAAAACTAAAATTGTAAGGTATCTGGAGAGAGTCAGTTTGATCTAGTGGTTAAGGCACCAGGTTAGAAACCAGGAGAGCATGAGTTCTAGTCCTGCCTTAGGCATGAAAAATGGTCGGGTGACTTTGGATCAATCACTCTTTCTCAGCCTAACTAATCTTACAATGTTACTTTTGTGGGAAAAAGAGGAGGAGGAAGGAGTATTAGGTATGTTTGCCACTTTGAGTTATTTATAAAAATAATAAAGGGCTGGATTAAAAAAAATCTAAAGTAAAAAGCTTGTAGAAAACTATTCTGGGATATAAACATATCTTTTGGAAGAGTTTCTATATCAGACTTGAAATCAAATGTTCATGATAAATGTTTAAATATTTATTTTATTTTTAGAATAAAAGAAAAACAATATATTGAACTATTTTTTTGAAACCAGGGAGAAAAAAATGCTTTGGTTATTTAAATATTTCTACTGGGCCTTTTTATCCTCACATAAATATATATTCCCTTAGAACAGTTCATAGTAAGTGATACTCATTGTAGAATTCTCCTTTGAAAGTAAAAACTTAATTTGTATTTGGAAAATTCTTAAGTATAGATTGAGACTCCACTGAATACAATTGGATAGACTTCCAATAAATATCTGTGGGGTGGCCATATAACATTTTGTTTGTAGTTTCTATAGAAATTCATCATTATATCTTCAGTTTCTGAGGCCAATTATATCATGCCAGAACATCATATGAAACACATTCCCTAAAAGAATAACAAAATGTAATGGGCAAAGACTAAAATTAGATACGTTATGGGATATATAAACCGAGAATAAACTAATTAAAACTTTCACCTAATCCTAATCCTAATCCTCTGACAGGAAAAGAAATAGAATAAATAAAAGAATTTCCAGAACTCATTTAAAACAGATAAAGTCCACACTTAAAAGCAAAGAGTAAATTGGTCTTTAAAATACCCAGAACTTTATTCAAATCCAGTTTGAATCTCCAGATAAAATTACAACAAACAAAAAGAATTACCCCCTCCCCAAAAAAACCCCACCACTTCCCCCCTTTGTTAATATAAAAATGTGCAATAAAACAAGCGCTTATCTCCAAATGCATCTAGGAACTAGACTAAAGATTGCAACACTCCCATATAATTTATCAAAAGAAATGCCTCCATGTTTTGCTTTTATTAATGATCTGGTAACTTTCCCTGCCTTTGCAGAAGTTAAAGTCAAAATTCCTAGTAAATTTCAGCAAGTTTCACAGAATCTACATCAAACAACAGGAGAAAAACAAGCACAGTTGCTGTTGCTAGTTGCTTCAAAATCAGTTTTAACAGCAATCTTTCAAAACAATTGAAGTGGTTTGGGGTGAAATAAACAACGCCACTTGAAATCAGGATTTGCTGTCTATGTTTCTATCATTTATCAAGGCAATAGAACACAAACCTTACCATTGAAGAACATGGCTCGACACTATGAACTATTGAATCAGCCCAAATGAAAAATATAATATTTAGGAAGATCAGTGAGGTGAATCTACTAGGGTAGATCATGTCTGAGTTGGAAGAATAAACATTTTTCAAACGGTTTCAGATTGCCTTGGAAAAGGCTGTCTGCTGGCCAATGAAGTCTTGAATTAAGAATTCAGGAATGTGTTTAGCAGAAACTTTAGCCAAAAAGCCAACCCTTTCATGTCCAGACTTCATAACCTTATATAAATTTGATTTTAGGTAGTCCATACATAGTTTGTTCCTAAAGCCAATGATAAACTATAACATGATTTAATCTGCAGATTATTTTACCTTTGAGGTAACTATAACTAACTAAACCCTAACCCTAACACAGAGTAGATCCTATTTGATCCATAGGTGAACTCATCTGAATGTGGTTTATTTTATTTTGGGATCAATGCCAAAAAATGAACAATAAAATCATTTGTTAAACAGAATTATCATGCCCACACACAGCCAATTCATCTACAAAAGAAAAACTCCATGGAACCAGTGGTGGGTTCCTACCGGTGCGGTCCACTCTATAGCACCGGTAGCGGCCCGCTGGTGACGTCACAGTATCGGTGCGGTGGCTTGCCTGGGCACTGTCATTTTTTTAAAAAATGTAAAAAAAAATTTTTTCTGTGCATGGCCAGAAGTCGAACTTCCGGCACTGTGCATGCACTGCCTTCCTACCCCACAGTGAGTCCAAGCAGGGGAGGATGGCTGAGGGAACGCGTGAGAGGCTGAAAGAACGGGCGGCAGGAGCTATCTCCATTCCCCTCCCTTCAGTAGTCTGAGAAGCCACGAACGTGCGGTGATGATCCCAGGCATTTTCACATGTTTGAGGCTTCTCGAGCTGCTGAGGGGAGGGGGAATGGGTGGCAGGACCTATCTCAGTTCCCCTCCCTTCAGCAGTCCGAGAAGCCACGCCCACCCAGTCACATGGCCGGCAAGCCATGCCCACCCAGTCACATGGCCGGCAAGCCACACCCAAAAAATAAGCCACGCCCACAGAGTGGTAGTAAAAAATTAGGAACCCGCCCCTGCATGGAACAGACTACTTTGAAAAATATGGCTGTAAACCCCTACTCCCAAAGAGTTGTTGGTTGATTGGTCACATCTCTATACTGTCAATCTCCCTCAGAGAAGGACTCTGGGTGGTGTAGAATAAAGTGTTAAAGTATAAAACAGTGTATATAAAAGTTAAAATAAAAAATAAAAAAATAAGAGGAGGCAAGAAATTAAAATTAAACGGCGAAGACAAGAGTTATGCTAGTAAATCTCACAATATATTTCTCTTTGCGCACAAAATGTAAAGTATGGGAAATGGACAGAGAAGAAGGAAGAGAACAGAATATGCTGGTGTGGCAACAATTCATCTTTATGGTATATTACAGTCTGCAGTAGGAGAAGGCAAATGAGCTCCACAATGAACTGATTAATCTCAAAAGAACCTGGGTTCACATAACACATTATTAGGGGACTGGAGACTAAAACATATGAAGAACGGTTACAGGAACTGGGTATGGCTAGCCTACTGAAGAGAAGAACCAGGGGAGACATGATAGCAGTGTTCCAATAGTTGAGGGGCTGCCACAGAGCGGAAGGGCTCAAGATATTTTCCAAGGCACCTGAAGGCCAGACAAGGAATAATGGATGGGAGCTGATTAAGGAGAGATTCAACCTAGAAATAAGGAAAAATTTTCTGACAGTGAGAACAATCAATCAATGGAACAGCTTGCCTTGAGAAGTTATGGGAGCTTCATCACTGCAGGCTTTCAAGAAGAGATTGGACTGCCATTTGTCAAAAATGGTGTAGGGTCTCCTGCTTGGGCGGAGGATTGGACTAGATGACCTACAAGGTCCCTTCCAACTCTGTTAATCTGTTAACACTGCAAAGCATAACTGACTACACGTGATGTGCTGACCAGGGGCGGGTTGCTCGCTTACCGATGCCAGTGCGCTGCGCGCGCATCTCCACATTTCAGGCGCGCGCACGCTCACTATGCACACGCGCACACGCGCCCCCTCGCATGCGCGGAAGCAAAATCGTGCCGAAATCTCGCGCGAGCGTGCATCCCCTCACAAGATTTCGGCGTGATTTTGCTTCCGTGCATGCGCAGAAGCAAAATTGTCCAAAAATTGTCACAAAAAGATGGCGACGCGCGCGACGGACCGGCGGAGACGGCTCCGGAGCGGTCACATGCAAATTGCGCAATCGGCCGCTTTCTACGCACCGGACAGCTCCGGTAGGAACCCACCACTGGTGCTGACACAACAAATGGGATGCTCGTTATCAACTGCATCTTAACCTGCCTCTGTCTCTCCATACTTCATGGTAAAATTGGGAAGTTAGGGAAATTGTGGAAATAATAATTTTAAAAAAACAACAATTTGGACAATAAGAAACTCCCCTAATATCTACCTAAAATGTGAAAGGGGTGTGTGGAGGAATGCCAAAATTCAGTATGTGTACATCCAATATGTCCATGAAGTTTCTGGAAGCTGAATTCAGTTGAAGGAAACTACTTTCATAAGAAGGAAGAGGCAAAAGAGATATCCAATATCCAAAATCTGTATTAAATGGGGAAGGAGGCATGAAACAATAGTGGTATACTATTATATATAAAAAATAGTATACCATTACACACACACACACACACACACACAGAGTATTGGCATATTTCCACCCAGAGTCACTGGGAGCTGGCAATATATGCATTTAATAAATTATTATTGTTGTTGTTGGTCGCATAATCAGCCAGATGTTCAGATTGGGTTCAGCATTTTTATCAATCTATTGAGTCCTTCCCTGGGATAGGAAGATGTTGTGGTAGTGTTAGAGGTATCATTGTAGGATATGAGCTGTTCCAAGTAAAGCTGTCTTTTGCAATTGACTGACAATAATTTTGTCAATGCCAATGATATTTGAATGCTGTTCCAGATGTTTTGGGATTGCACCCAAGTAATTTACTGCATTACTATTGGTACTACCTTTGCTTCGTTTTGCTGAGGACTACTTTGGTCTAGTGGTTAAGATGTGAACGTTGACCAGAGAAATGTGAATTCTAGCCCTATCTTAGTCATGAATCCAGTTGGGTAACTTTGGGCAGGTTTCCTTCTCCAGCTCTAGGAAGAAGGAATAAACCACATCCAAAAAAGCTTCCAAGAAAACTGCAGGGATTTGTTTTTGTACTCACAAGTAATCAAGGCTGACTCAAGGGTACAAAGTAATAATATCGATCTTGTACACAACAGTCTAATAGAAAAGTCTATTAAAATTTGCATTACAGGGGAAGGTGTACGGAGAAAACATAAGAAATCATAGCATAGCTGTTCTTTTGATCACAGAGAAAAATCTAAACTCCACATAAGGTGAAAGATAATGACAGCCAATTCGGCACAGCGATTAAGGCACCAGACTAAAAACTGGGTGTTTTAGTTCCACTACACATAAAGCCAACTGGGTGACTTTGGGCCAGTCCCTCTCTCTCAGCCCTTGGAAGCAGGCAATGGCATCCACTTTGAAAATCTTGCCCAAAAAAAAAAAAAGACTTGCAGAGACTTGTCCAGCCAAGAATTAAAAATTGACTTGAAGTCACCCTCCCCAAACACAGGTAGTCTTCAACTTACGGCTATAATTGAGCCCAAATTTTCTGTTGTTAAGTGAGACATTTGCTAAGTGAGTTTTGCCCCATTATGTTGACCTTCCCTGCCAGAGCTGTTAAGTGAATCACTGCAGTTGATAAGTTAGTGACCCCAGTTGTTAAGTGAATCGGGCTTCCCCATCGACTTCGCTTCTCAGAAGGGGATCCCGTGATCTCTGGACACAGCAAACTGTCCTAAGTATGAACCAGCGGCCAAGCTTCTGAACGTTGATCACATGATCATGGGGATGCTGCAGTTTGTAATTGTGAAAAACGGTCAGAACTCCCCTTTTTTCAGTGCCATTGGGACTTTGAACGGTCACTAAATGCACTGTTGTAGGTCAAGAACTACCTGTAACCACAGACAGCCCTAAGGGGGAGGGGCGGGGGGAGACACGAGGGAGGGGCCAGAACGAAAAAGCGCGCCTTCTTCGATTCAATGCCTCTTCGAATAACGCAGGGAATTCTGGGAGTTGGAATCTCCCGTCCGGCAAGAAAGCTTGGCTTGGGGAAGTACCTTTTGCTTCTCCCTCCCTCTCCCCCCTCCCTCTCCGAAGCTCCTCCCCTTCAGCGCCGGGCTCGGTTGCCGTGGCGACGAAAGCGGCGTTGCCGGTTGCTAAGATGGCCGCCCGGTGGCCGCGCGGCTCCGGAGCCCGCTGAGGGGGCTTCTCTGGGTGCTTCCGAGGCGGCAAGTGGGGCTCGCGGGGACCCCGCTGCGGGTGGTCCGAAGAGCCCCGAACGCGAACGCCCGAACCCTGTCAGACCCACCGCGCGCCGGGGCGAATGACTGGGCCTATGTAGGGCGGAGAAGAGGATGGCGGCGGAAGGCTAAGGGTGGATGGAGCTTGGCGGCGGAGGCGGAGGCGGCAGCAGCAGCGGTGCTTCCTACTACCCCAGCTCCTGGAGGCCGGCGACCGCGGTGGCGGCAGAGCGCAGCAGCCCGGCTTTGGGTAGGGCGCCCGCGGAAGTTGCTGCTGCCGGAGCCGACCTCTCCGCGGCTGCTCCATGCTGGAGGAAAGGCTTGTCGGAAAGTGCCCCGCCGCGGGGACTTGGCCGCCGGTCCTTGAACGCCTTCGTCCCTTGCACGTATCCTCCCAGGTAGCTGGAAGGCAGAATAATAGTAATACAGTCTTAGTAAATTATTTGACAGTGTTGTGGGAATTAGTTGTTAAGCAGAGTGATGGCATTCGGGGGGAAAACTGTCCTTGTGTCTAGTTGTTCTGGTGTGCAGTGCCCTATAGCGTCGTCATGGGGGTAGAAGTTGAAACAATTTATGTCCAGGATGTGAAGGGTCTGTAGATATTTTCACAGCCCTTTTTTTGACTGTGCAGTATACAGGTCCTCAATGGAAAGCAGGTTGGTAGCAATTGTTTTTTCTGCAGTTCTAATTATCCGTTGAAGTCTGTGTTTGTCGTGTTGGGTTGCAGAGCCAAACCAGACAGTTATGGAGGTGCAGATGACAGACTCAATAATTCCTCTGTAGAACTGAATCAGCAGCTCCTTGGGCCGTTTGAGCTTTCTGAGTTGGCGCAGAAAGAACATTCTTTGTCATGCTTTGATTCATTAGGAAGGGAATTGAAACTCAAATTGCCAGGGTAATCTAACATAAACCTGTAGTGCAACTGTACTGTATCTGTATGTATGTACTGTACTGTATGTAGCTCTCGTCATCATTTCTGAAAACATACTGTTCAGCTAGAAAAAGGCAAGCAAAATCACTAGAGGACTAGAGATGCTTCCATATAAAGAAAGATTAAAGCACCTGGAACCTATTAAGTTGTGGCTAAGATATGTAAGGAAATATATTACAGAGATATACAGTCATGCATGGTATTGAAAATGTGGATAGTTTTTCTTCCTTTCTCACAACTATAGTTTAGGGTTAGCATAAAAAGATTCATAGTTAAGCAGGAGAATGTAAAGAGGTTAGACAAATTCATGGAGAACAGGGCTACTCTAGTCTAATTGTTATCAAAACTAGAAGTTTATACTCTGTTTTTAGGATTCTTGTTAAAGTTTCTTAATCTCATAATCAGAAATCTAAAGGTTCTTCTTGAAAGAGATTTATCAAAAGAGCGTCATGAGTTGCTAAAAGACCAACGATTGTTTCGTAATCGAGCAAGAAAACATTATATAGAAACAAATAAAAGAAGGAGGTATGTAAATAACGGGCTTGCTTTTTTTTTTTTTACAGTAATGCAGATTAACTGTTTTCTGTGTATGTTGACTTTTCAGTGTGGTATATGACAGAGTAAGTAGCAGCTTCTCACAGTTCAGTTCCTTTATAAGAAAAGAAGTGTTTTGAATCTTGATTAGGTCTTGTTTGAGTGGCTCTATTTAAATCAATAAAACTTTTACATTAATACTCACTGGATAGTGATCTTTTGAAATCTTAAAATCTTGACAACGTATTTTGTTATTTAATTTATATGATTTATATAGCCACCCATTTCACAAAGGTGATGTAAGGTGGTATACAATCATTACAAACACAAAAAATAATTGTTAATATATTTATTTTTATGATTGCAAGGTGCAACATGCCTCATAGGATCTTTTTCAGAACTATTTTCTATGGTAATATTCAGAATAAATTTGCATGATAAAAAAAATCAGAAGGCATACAGCTGTTACTTCTGGAATACTCATTTTCAACCACTCTACAGATACTGCTAAACAAATTACTGTGGGTGGGACATATCATGCCTTCAGCTAATCAGAATTTTCAAGATTTAGAGTTTGTTTTGTAAATAATGTTAATTGTCTTTAGACCTTATATTACTGTCTTATATTTTTCCCAAAACATAAATATAAAGTTGAAGAAATAAGTTTTTAAATGAAATGGACTCTAAATGACACACTTAAATGTAGTTATTATTATTAAAAGCTATAGTTTTTAAATAGACAACTTGAAGAAAAATGGAAAGAGAGTGAAGAAAAAGAACAAAAATTTAGAGAACAAATATTGCTGCAGAGGAAACTGAAACATCAGGAAGCAACTGAAAAATTCCAGCGCAGCCATCTTTCATCTTCACAGCGCAAAAAAGGTGGGTAAATTAATTGTACGGTTTAAATATTGTTTATAATATGGCTTGATGTCAGTTAATAGAGATATTGTTGTTATTTTGTGCCTACAAGTCAGTGTTAACTCTTGGTGACTCCTGGGTTAATGCCTGCAGTTTTGTTAGTAAGATTTTGACGTTGTTTCCCATTGCCTCCTTCCAAGGACTGAGAGTATGATTGACTGAAGGTCACATAGCCACCTTCAGGGCCAAGGCAGTACTAGAATTCATGGTCTCCTGTTTCTAGCCTGATGCTTTAATTGCTACATAAAGCTTGCTCTGCCAGATGAATATTAATCAGTCAAATAAATTCCTGGTCTTGGAGAATTCCGTAGAATGTGTTTGAGATGTACACAAAGATGAAATACTTTCATTTTTCAAAAATAGAATATTAATTGAAAAACAGCAGTGAAATTACATAATATCAGAGGGTAATTATGGTAGCTTGCTGCATGAAAGCTTTTCAGGTTTTTGGAATAAAATCATTGGTTGACCTGAACTGTGTCTGCGGTCATTCCAGTTAACTACAATAAGGGGTCCTTAGTGCTCTCTGAGCTTGTTTGTTTTCTTGCAGACATTTCATTACCCTAACTAGGTAACATCATCAGTGCTAGTGAGGAGTGCTGTTTGCTGTCAGATTATAAAGTTCCTGATTTCAGAATGGTTTTCTGGAGTGTGATTTTGGCATGATCTGCATTTGGGTGTATTTTAATAGGGTCTTTGAGCAGAAGAATGTTATAGCTGTTCATGCCCCCACCCAGCTGAAAGATAAAAAAGTATAGGGTTAACCCTACCTGTTGGGGTTTTCTTTTTATTTATTTATTTATTTGTTTGCCTGTTTCCACTTATGAGAACAGGAGATCAGAGGGTGGATGAAAATGGATAAGAGAAGGAAGCTGGCAGCCATCCTGAAGGTGCTGAATGCCAGCCATCAGCATTGATGTTGATGACCAGTCTACTATGAATGACTAAGTAAGGCTTGACCGGGATAAGGCTCCTGACCTAGGAGATGAAATGGCTGAAGTTGGGGTAATTAGTATATTGAGGGGGTCGGGCAAGCAGAAAGATTGCAGTGGTGATGGACAAGAGGAGATAAGGGGATTTTGGAGAGCAGGTCATTCCTGGGGAATTCCAAAATCTGTTACTGAACCTGTATAAAGGCCTCCTGTGCTCTTCCCTGGATGAGTTGAGTCTTACTAGAAACTAACCTGGCATTAAGCAACAGCAGCTGTAACCCAAGGCTACATACGGTGCAAATAATAGTGCATGGAAACACACACAGGCATTTTTAAAATAAAATAAGATAAATGCTGATACTATCCATATTGTATTAAGACTCTGATATTTAATCAAATGTTTTGCCTGTTTTTCACTACAGTACCGAGAAAGCCAGAAAATAAATTGGATGAAGTCCAGAAATTTCAAGTTTCAGGATTACCATCATCTAGAGTCATTGGAAGGTAAATTATTTTATTTAATTCAGAAATAAGGTCGGTGAGACAGCAAATGATAATGAAATAATAGTTGCACAAAAATATCTGACATAAATTACCGGCAGCTAATGTTCTGAAACTACAGTACTGTGCAAAGAAAGTATAATAAAGAGGATTGCTAATACAATATTTCACTGCGGTTATTCTTATACTTACAATTAGATTTTGAATCTCTTAGCTTATTTGCTTTAGGTATTTGTTATGTAGAACTCTGAAATACCACAGATATTGCCAAAATTTCTTTCTTTACAGTTTTAGTTGTTATGCTGGCTGTACTCACAGATTCTTCTGGGGAACTTGATACAGTGTCAGGTTTCCAAATAGCATTCAAACAGAAATCAGAGTCCAAGGCAAAGGATTCACCAAAGTTCCAATTTAATGCTGAAGCCATGTTGGCAGATCCCAGGAGCCTCATATTTTTGTCATTCTGTGTCTTCTATATTGACTTTTCCAAGTCTCTTTTTCTTGTGTTTCTGAGAAGTTTAGTCTGACCTGTTATGCCATTCTTCCCCATTTCCTTATCACTTGACTTCTCTGTTCCTGTTAAAATAAATCTTTGCTCTGCAAGATGGCAGGAAGAAAAAGAAAACTCAGTGATCTCTGTAGGCAATCTCTCCCATGCCTGGCCCATTTCCCACCCCTCCTGCCTAATGGAAAGATTGGAGAACGAGGCTGTTTGTATAGCACACTCCGAGCTGCCAATGCTACCACATTTCTTTCAATGTATATTCCCTATTGTGTGTCTGCTTACTCTTTTCTAATCACTTTCTCTCCAATCTCTTCACTCTATAAGGGGGAGAAAAAACAACAGGTGAGGTATAGGACAATAGGACTATAATGGTGATCATGTGACTGAGGGATGCTGTGAAGGTCATAAATGTGGGCATGGTAACTTCATCGTAACTTCAAACAGCCATTGAATGAGGCAATTAGTAAGTGAGGTTTACCTGTATCAAATGCTTACTATTATTCTTAATTACAAATTTATATGAAAGAGTTATTATGTTTCCAGGTACCAGAGCATAAGGAAAATAGAACAAAAAGAAAACTGTAGAAATGGACATGTAGGGAGAAAAATGCCACTATATGGATTTAGGAACACAGTGTTGTATTTATTTTCTGTTATGAATTATATGTTCAGAAATACATATTTCACATTAAAAGAACAAAATGGTTTTTAAAATAGATTTTCTAGATGTGTCTGGGGCTTTACCTGTTTTGTTAGGCTGGTGAAGTACCATCCTCAAATTGAGATACAAGTTATGCATTATTACAGAGGAAGAGGAAAAGATATTAACTACTGAAAAGAAAATAATTAGGAAATACAAGGGTTTTTTTTCTATTATTTTATTGTAATGTGCTTTTTTCTTTTAAAAGAAGGTCAAACTGATATGTTAAAAATACACAGCATCAGAAAATAAACCAGTGGTATAAACTGTTTTTTGACATTTAAAATGCTACATTAAATGAGTAAATTGTATTTCAGTATTTCAGTATCTAAACATTTCAATTCCATGCATTAACAGAAGGCAGAAGAAATGAAGAAATTCATTTTTAAACACGTGTATGCTTTAGAATCATGAAACGATTTCATAACATAGCCGAACTGCATAGTTTTAGTTCATAGGTTTGGAGTTTTGAAACAGTTACATAGTATGACATTTTGTTCATAAACCTAATATATTTATCCAGAAATAACAATAATGTTTCATCCTTCCAAGCTCTATTGGGCTTAATTCCTCAGCTACCAGAAATTGTCCTTTTCAATGGAAACAGATCTCAGCAAAAGCTATTTATGATAGAACACTGCATGTAAAAAACAGGATAAACCCATGCAATGGCCAGCTTCTTCTCCAACAAAATCTAGATGAAAAGCAGCATCAATCACAACAGCATTCCAGTAACACTCAGGTATGATTGCTTTTAACTTTTGATTCTTAAAAAAAGAATTCTCAAAATATCTAAGCAAGCATTCTTAATATTCTAATTGCTCTTGATTAGTTCAGTAGAAATACCCTGACTTCAAACTAGAATTCCTAAGAAAAATTAATATAACCCTTTCTCACATCAAATAATAAAATTAGATTGTAGTTTTAAAAAACCTACTGCAATATTATCTGTCTGACTAATGTAATCACCAAAAAAGAAAAGATTCGCTTGGAACACAGTATCCAACTGAATTTCTGCTTTTGAGTGTTTGGGGAAGTACCCTATGTTTTTTTAAAAGTTTATTGAAGTATAATTTTTCAAAATTTAGTGAACCACTAGAAGTAGATTTAAAATTAAAAGATGGCCTTACTTTGAATAGATATTTATTTACTCAGACCCTAAATCATTATTTCTCAACCGTGGCAGCTTAAAGATATGTGGACGTCGAAGTCCCAGAATCCTCCAGCCAAAAATGTTATGGGTTAGCACTTGTACATTTCCTAATATAAAAAGTGTATTACATCCATTTTAGCTTTTCTGTCCTACTGGTATTATTTATGTTCTACATTTTTGATGGGGTGCTTTTGGGGGTGGTAAAAATATGGTAATAATAGAACCAATTTTGGACCAGACACCCTATCCTTTCAATACTGTGCTCTTGAATGCTCAGAGATCATTTGTGCATGTTGTTTTTAAACAATCCTGCCCTTTCTTTAAAAAAATCAGTCTTATGTCTATTTTTGAAACAATTATATTTAATATCATTGATTTGAAGTGCTTCAGCTAGTGGCAGAAAGGATTTACTTAAAATATCAATTTTCCTGCTGTATCAAGTTGTTTCATTGTCTATCCTTTTGGTGAGGTAAATATTTTGGGCTAGTAAATTATTCTGGCTAGGCAATTACTATTCTATTGTACTTATTGTTCAGAAGGCATCTGAGCTGAGGCGTTGGAAGGGAAAAGGTCTGCAGTTGGTTGAATTATAAAACAATACTGTGACAATCCTTCCTTCCTTCCTTCCTTCCTTCCTTCCATCCATCTATCCATCCATCCATCCATCCATCCATCCATCCATCCATCCATCCATCCATTACAAATTGCTGATTTTTTTGTAATGAACCCTACCTAGTTTTACAACTATAGATGATCATTCCTTTTCTGATTATTATAGATATTGAGATATAAACATATAGTTAAATGAAAATATAACCGAGTAAATATTAAAATTGTTTCCCCAAATGATAGTTATCTTATTTTTCAATTGTTACAAATGAAGGACCATTTTTATTAAATAAAGGTGAGATGTGAAACAGTTCTTATGATTGTTATAGAGCTTTCTATGGCAGTATGAATACTGGAAGATGTTTGTTTTTTGTTGCCTTCTCTCATGTCATCCAAAATCATTGGATGTAACAGTTGACTACATGAAGAAGTGCAAAAATCAGACTGTACATTATATTTATTTGTTGCACTTTATTTTGTTCTCTTTGACTTCTCTGTTTGCCATTCTATAAGCCAAGCAGAATTACTGTATAAATACCCGAAACTGTTTTTTTAAAAAAACAGTAAAGAATCAATCTATTCCTACCATTAGTATAAATGAATATAGGTAACACTATAAAAATAAATAGTGTTCATTTTTAAATCTCAGTGCAGTGGCAGCCTCTCTGTTACTTTTGTATGTTTATGAATGCTTTATATTTGAAAATAACTTTCTTTTCTATTTTTTCAAGAAAATCCATGTTCTATAATAAACATTTATGGAACTGTTAGCACCTGCTCAACATGTTTAATTAGTTCTCTTTTGTAACTAAGGAAAGACAAATATAAAAATTCAGATCAGTTTTTATAAAATGATATAAACATTCTTAATTTCTGCTTAATGGAGTTTTCCAGCAATAAATATACCCAAAATATTCTTGCTAGGTGACATACTAGCTTTGTCTATCACAACCAATTTCATACATAATATTATATCTAAAGTTGTAGCATCAGAATAGAAATATTTTCATGGATAAATAGATGATATGAAAACGGAAGAACTGTAGGCTGAAGTTATAAAGATACGTATATGCCATTGCTTAATGTTGAAAATTGTGGCACCTAAAAATGAAGTTGTGTGGTGTCTAAAAGAAATAAACCAGTCAATACTATGAAATATGGACAAAATGGTAGTTTGAGAGACAATGTGGGACGAAGATGTAAGATTTTATAAATATGAAAAAGTAATGTATAAATTATACAAACAAAATAATAATGTATGAAAATGGGTGTAGATCTGTATAAAAATATCATGATGTATAAAATAGAAAACTAATAAAGAAAATAAAAAAAGAAACCAGTCAATTTGCCCTGAACTACTGACCTAAATATTTCTTACTGTTTTTCATGAAATTTCTGAGTTGTCTCTGAAACTGTTTTGATGGAATTGTGTGAAATTATCTTTGTATTTTATTTATTTTTCTTGTACAGGATTTTCATCAAGAAGTAAATGAAATAACCTGTTCAGGGAGTGTTTGTAGTGTTGACAGCCTTGAGGCTAAAGAACAAAATGGAAGTTGCACAGCACCCGGTAAAGCCTCATCTTTATCTACTCAAGAGGAATCTTCCATCCAGCATCCAGAAGGATCAAAGAGCAAAAGTAAACATTTCTCTGCTGAGCACGATGATACTTTTTCTAAAAATCAGCATGTGAATAATTGGCTTAGAAATTTAAAAACTTCAAATATTCAGACGGCCTCCCCTTTCCGCGATATTTTAATTAAATACAATGTTGTCCCATCTGATGAAGTCAGATGCAACCCTGACCTGAAATCATCAGTGCCAACTTCATCTGAACAGAGAGTGTTTGAGACATGTGCTTCTGATGGTAATCTAACTTCTGTACAAAATAAAACAGAAGACAAAAGCGTTCTGTTGCTATGTCCGTCTTCAGACGTAATTAGCACAGGGGATCCTTTACCTGCTGACAGCCCTGCAGCCAAATTGAATAACCCTGTCCCTAATCCTTCTCCTGCAGCTTCGGAACAAGAGAACTTTGAACTTTCTGAAAACAACAGAACTTCATCAACAGAAGCTTTCAATCCCAATGTAGATTTGTCTAATCAACAGTGGAATGTCACTTCCTATTTCAGCAACAGCTTCTTACTTAATTGCATGCAGAAGGGGAAAGATATCCATGCAGCAAGGTGTACTGAAGATACAGATTGTGTAGCTGAAGGTAAAGGTGAAAAGCATTCTGACCATGTTAATGTTGAAGCATCTACATTTAAAGAGCCTTCTAAAGGCAGCGCTGATCAGCACAAAGACAGTGAAGAAGGAAAAGAGGCTGAAATTATTTTACCTGTGCCCCAAGGAGAGGTAGCAACCAATTTATCTGACCCTGAGCAGCAGAACAATGACAATATGTGTGAGAGAAAAGTGATGAAACTGCCAAAAAGCATTTTAAAAAAGGAATCTAAATATGAACTTAGCTGTTTCAAAGCAATGGTTGTAAACAAAGGTATCAAATTTGGACATCAGCCTGTGACTTCTGTTAGAGACAGTGTTGAATTGGCAAAAATAAAAGGGAAAGATGGGGAAGCTCAAAGGAATTGTAAAAAGCTTAGGTGGTTTGATGAAATTAACAGAGTAGTGGAAATTAATAATGAAAAAAATCCAGAGTCCTGTGTTAGTGATTTAGCTCAGGCACAACCCCAAGCACCTGGCTTTCAACTTAAAACCACTGCTTCTAAAACTAATCTAAGAAGTATTCCCTCCTGTTTGCTCAATTCTGTTTTTCCAGAAAATAATTCAGAGAATTCTCAAATATCTGCCAAACTTGCTACTGTTGGAAACTCAGAAAGAGATAATGCAGTACACAACGTCTTGGTATCCAAAGGATATCATATTGCTAAACAAGCATGGATGGCACCAAGAAGTGAAGAAATGATACCTTTTATTTATAATTGTGATCCTAAAAATCCAAAAACTAATCCACGGAAAGGTAGAATGAAAATGATCAAAAGACCAAAATCTGCTAAAGTCCCATCATCAACCATATTAACTAAAAATCGGAAGAGTGCCATTATCCGACCACAGTCTGCTAATGAAGCTACTAAGATTGTAAGAGCTCCAGGCAAAATCATCATACCTCACCCTCCATGTAAGCCTATACAAAGCAAAAAGCCAGATGAAAATCCTACAGATGTCTTATGTCAGTCATCGAATTTGTGTAAGCCTTCCACAGATGTCGACAATAGTCAGAGTGACAAGAATCTTTTGCCTGAATGTCAAACTTTGGCAAGAGGTTATACAGACGATCCTTCAACTTCAGGTAGTGCTTACCATTCTCAAATAACAATGATCAGACCTTCTTACAGTATATACACCTATGAGCCTTTGACAAAATCAAAGTGCATTATAAATTCAATTCCACCAGTTGTCCACTACAGCAATATTTCAAGGAGAAGTCCCATGTTCTCAGAAAATGGATTATGTCCGGATCGTATACCAACTGATGAAGAAATCACAATTTTGTGGCAAGGAGTACATCGTGCATTGGTTCAAAGGGATGGTGCTGCTGGTAAGATGCATCTCAATTTTTTTATAAGAATCGTTTACGTTTCTGATTTTAAAAAATGTGCAAAGAATCTCTTCATGGAGAATGAATAATTAAGGGTCACAGATATACCAAAAGAGACAAATTTAATTCCAATTCAAAGTAAGCGGTTCTTTTCCTGTTTCTATACTTACTCTATCCGTTGTAGGTTACTGTCTAACAGTCTCCTCAGCATGGATACATTGTTTTCCCCTTCGAGTATTAAGGCAAACTTGGGGTGTGGAGAGGATTTTCCTTTCAATCCTAAGCTCCGTTCTGTGGATCGGCACCGGGTGCGGCATGCCTACCATATTATAGTGGCAAAAATAGAATCCAGCAACAAACCCCACTTATATTTTTTTAAAGAAAGTTAATATCTCAAGTTTTTTAAAAAAATAACAGAGAAGGATATGTCAGCTAATATTTGAATGGCTATGTTTTTTAGTAACTGTAGCTTCTGAATTTTTTTTTTATCATTGCATGGTAATACCAGACGCTGAATACAAATAGTCCTTGAAATTATGGCCAGAATGGAGCCTGCCTATGATGGTCATGATGGCGTAAAAAGGGTCACCCACATGACTGATCTGATTTTATGACTATTTTGCAGCAGTTGTTAAGTGAATGCCAAGGTTATTAAGTTAATCCATTGTTCGCCGGCGGCCATTTTTGCTGAAAATAGGAATTAAATGTCAGTTTTCAGCAAAAATGTAAACCACAGTCATGTAACAGTGGGATTGGAGGAGATGACCAGGCTGACCCTGGGGGTCTGTGTGTGTTTTCAAATGCATCGTCAGTCATCAGCCCTGCGTGCCTACAAGAGATCTAAGTCCAGCCCACCTTGAATGCCTTCTTAATTCCCACTCATTTCCCTTGGCTGTTAATAGCTCAGATTTTTGTAGAGAGCTTAAGTTTACAATAAATCTTTGTAACTGCCTGAATCTCCTGATTTCCCTGGCACTTGATCAGGGATGCTGCAAATGGCTATAAAAGCAGGCCAATTGTTGAGCATCTGAAATGCAGGCGTGTGATTGCAGTGGGGGGTAGCTGTTGTAACTTGGGAACCAGGTTGTAAGTACCTTTGGGGCACTTTGTCTTAACTTTAGTGATTAAGCAACAGTTGTAAATCAAGGATTACCTACAACTATAATCAGACTATCTTTCTCTAGTATCTATATCTTTATTCTCATAGATAACACTGTTAGTCTTAAAGCAATTATTGTTAATATTATTAATATTATGAGTAGTGATATTAATAATGGCATTAATAATAGTTCTCTCCCCCTCATAGGAAACAGGTACCGGTACAAATATGCTTGTTTGTTTTTAATAAATTAAAATGTCATATTCCTGGTTTAAGAATAATAATTATATATTCTCAAACTGAATTATGCTGATGTAATTGGATTATTTTCTGGGGTTTTTTTATTACTTTCAGGTGATTCACAGCACTATGTTTCCTTATGCAATAATTCAAATAATGGTGACTTGCAGCACGCTAGATCTAATGTGTCTCACATCACTATAGATGGTGGCCATCTGATGAGCAATATGAAATCAGGTGTTAGGGTGAATCCTATTATGTCTTCCCAACCAAATGGTAAGATTTTTGTTGCCAGGTTTTTATGTTGAAAGAATGCATATACTATATACACTAAGATACACTAAGTGCATGTCTTCCAGTCAGTGAGTTCTTTATGCAATTCAGTAAAAAAAATAACTTCTTTTAATTAGTGTACTATCTAGAAATCTGCCATTTTTATTAGCATAGGTTATTTTTTAAGCATGTGAAAAAAAGCTTATGGAAAGGTATATTGAGAATAGGTATTTATATTGGAGGAATTGTTAGTGATTCTTTTATTCAATAGTTATTTCTTCCTTTACTTGTATATTACCGTACTTGGGACTGTTTCTGTTTCTCTTTTTCAGAACATTCAGACTAAAAATGCTGATCAAGTTTTAAAAAACCTATACCAGAATTGAACTGATTATGATTAACAATTTTCCTTAGCTTTTAACTCTGCTAATTGTTGATGACATTTAGAACCTGCTGCTACTGATAAACCAGGATGCTGGTTGGTTGGTTAATCTAACCAAAGCATTCAACCCTAGTGGTTTATAACTATGCCTTAACCATTGTCATAACTTTCAGTATAGGCATGGAATTCATTGGATGAGCATATTTTGGAGAAAACAGCAGATTCTATTTTCAATTTCTTGTAATAAAAACTTATGTTCTGGTAAGACTAAGAAAGGCTCTGCTATACACTTTGGAGAAATTATGCCTCCTTCAAAGTTAAACAAAAATCAGTGATTGAATTATATTTCATTTTTTAGAAGGAAGGTGCATCTGTTGAGAAAATGAGCACTGGTTTTTAATCCTTTTTCTCTCAGTGTTCTGCTGATTTTTGTTTTTCTTTATACCCTCATTGCAAACTTGACATACAAAAGTGTGTGTGTGTGTGTGTGTAAAATTTAGGAAATCTAACGTTACCAAAATAATTTAAAGATTAAAAAGAGATTATGCAATCTATGCATTTCTTCTCTCACTTAATTTAGGTGATCCTTTGGTTAATTTGGGTTTATGTATAATTTGTCTGGTTTTTTTAAAAAATATTAATGCATATATGTATAGAAGTTTTCAAAATAGCTTATAACAAAAACATATAGTTAAAAATAGCCTGATAAGACAAATTTAAGATAATCAGTTCTATTTTTTGTGAGGCTTTTGCATTACTTTCAGCCCATTTTGCTTTTGCAAGACGAAAACAAATTAACGAAAACAATGAAAATAAACGCAAGGCTCTTTTAGAACAGAGGAGACAAATGTCAGCCTCTTCGGCAAGGAAACCCACTGGTGCTGGACAGGTAGGTCTAATAAATTATTGTGTCAAAATATCAAAAATAGCTTTTGGCCTAAACATCACATAAAAAAGTTCCATAAGTAAATACAAAATATTTGGAAAAGACTCCACATAAAATAGATGTAAAGCAAACTGGATCTAACAATAATAGCAAGTTATAACATTTATGTGTATTCCATTTGTACAAGCATTAAACATTTCAGTTATTTTTATAAATAGTAACACCATCAGTACACTGCCTTTTTTTAACCAACATTATTTATTTTCACCTAATGGTACATATTTTACATGTAATCACAACAGAGAGTAAACTCTTTCATGTAAATTTTACATTAAATTTTGATATGTAAAAGTTTATATACGTTTTATGTAAATAGATTTGTAATTCATTTTGATTACATTTTTAAAAACAGCTTGATAATTTTTTTACATAGAATATATCACAAGCCCCAATTCAAGTGCATTCTCAGTGTTTGTTGGAGCCAGTCCGAGTCGCAGGTGGTGTCAATAATTCTGATGAAGGTAATGCAGCATATTTCAATCTGATTTGGGATCTAAATAATTAGATCATCATTAATTCCTGTAGGTGTCATTCTTGATCTTTATTAACTGTCAGGGTTTCGACCAATGCCTAAATAAAATCAGGAGCCTCAAGCCATTGTGCAAGAAAAATCCAGTTGTTTATTAGGAGCGCCATGTCGGCACGACCTAGGTGAAGCCAGCTCTGACTTCACCCAGTTCACGCCTTGCCTCTGACCCTATTGCCCCTTCCCCCCAATGTGTGTCACCATTCACATTCCCCAACGTAGAAATCACCCCCTCCGGCCTTTGCGGGTCTCCATGGAGATGGCCTTGATTTCGGCTGGCTAGGATGTGTTCTGGCTAGAATTCCTCAGTGCAGCTGCGAGGGGCGATTTCCCATCCCTGCCCATCCCATTCCTCTGCATAGCCTTGTAAGTGAATCTCCAGGCCACCCTTTCCAAGGATAGTCTGGGTGATCTTAAATAGGGCTGTTGGGCAACACTCTATGGAGGCAATAAGAGCGGAGAAGTAATGACCCTTTGCTGCTCTTACTGCTACAAGTTTAATCTTATTAGCAGCTTTAACTCGAGTTTGATCAAATTCGTTTTTGTTCTTCCCAATTGTGTACTGAAAATGTCTTGCATTAATGAATTAAAATAAACATTACATTGGAACTTTGAAAAGATGAAGATATGCATTTGATCTACACTAACTCAGATATATAAATATACTATTGTCACAGAAACTGAATCAGCCCTGAACGGAGATGATTTTAAACAGTCAATATGATGTGCTTTGAGGGGAGAAAAACTATTCATTGTCTATTTATGTTTCATGTATTCTGTTTCAGCAGCCCTCCAATATGATACTAGTAGTGCCACAATGGCACTTATCCTAGCTGTGTATAAGCAGTTGTTTAAAAACCTTTTGCAATAGTTTCAAAACTTTGAAAGATACCTAAAAAAACATTAAATGCAATCGCCAACCCAGATATTTGTAAGCCACCTTTCTTAAAAGCTTTTCACAGTAAATATATTTGTTCTAAAATTCAGATGGTACTAGACAGTTCCTAATACCAGAAAATCTTGTGAATTTGTCAGCTGCAGAAGGTGAAATTTTGGCTGGTTTGGATACACCACAACCATATAGGCAGATTGCAGTGCGAAATAGACCGCCACGGCAAGGAATGAGTGCTCTGTCATTTGAAGAGCACAAAGTTCTTCAGTCCCTTGACCGCATCAATCACCGGCTACAGAGTAAGTATTCTGAAAATTATCCACTGTATTTCACCAAGGTGATTTGACAAGTCACATAAATGTAAACAAGTATGATTATCTTTTCTCTTTTGCCTTATGTTCATTGCCAAGCAGGAACTTCAGGTCCAAAAGTCACTCTTGATGTGAAACGCAGGTAGGATGTTTCACTTGAGTAATTAAAATTAGTCATAATATATTACTTTAAGTAGGTTTTATTTTGAACTGTGAGGCCAAAGGAGCAGTCTCTAAGTCAATGGAATTGAATGGCTGCTAAGATGTACTATTTATTTATTTATTTATTTATTTATTTATTTATTTATTTGGTTTTCTTATATGCCGCCCAACTCCCGAGGGACTCAGGGCGGCTTACAACACAGGAAAAATACAAGAATAACCAATAAATTCAATTAAAATCAAAATATAAAAATTAAAAAATTGCAATATAAAAGAACCATTCAACCACCAGACATACCCGGGGGAGAGTGCAGATGGAGTTAAGCTCTACCCCCTGCCTGCAGGAAGAGCCATGTCTTAACGGCTTTTCGGAAGGCCAGCAGGGTGGGGATGGTTCGGGTCTCTGGAGGGAGTTGGTTCCAGAGCGCGGGGCCGG
Organism: Diadophis punctatus similis; assembly: GCA_023053685.1. Classification (NCBI taxonomy): domain Eukaryota; kingdom Metazoa; phylum Chordata; class Lepidosauria; order Squamata; family Dipsadidae; genus Diadophis; species Diadophis punctatus. The sequence continues at coordinate 11,591,728 of JALIGW010000016.1, read as the reverse complement.
CCACAGAGAAGGCTCTCCCCCTAGGGCCCGCCAGCCGGCATTGCTTGGCTGACGGGAGCTGGAGGAGGCCAACTCTGTGGGCCCTAACCGGTCGGAGGGAAGTATGAGGCAGAATGCGGTCCCGGAGATAGCCTGGTACTATTTTCCTCCTTGGAAAATTAAAATCTGTAGTACTGTTTGCTCAGCTATTATTATGGTGATATATTAGCATTTTAAGGCAAAACATACTTTTCTCCTAATTTAGAAATCTACCACCTATCAGTATAATACTCTTTGGGGATCAGCTGATAGCCCTGTGTGCTCCACAGATAAACAAATATTGTTTTATTGTTTAGGAGATCTGAAATTAAGCAGAAAATAGAGGAAAAGAGGAAGAAAATTTAAAAAAAATGAATAAGCCATTGCCATTTGTCCTTAAACCGATTTCTATCAAGTTATCTCATTATATATTAGGAAGACAGGAATAAATACATGTTTTGAGTCAAAGCCTGCAGCTGATCTGTAGTAAGGGTAATCCTGTTCAAACAAGAGAACAGGAGGACCAAAATGTAATAAATGTATGATTTCATTAACATGTAGATTTTATTAAATATAAATACAATTAAGTAAATCTGATTAATATTATTTATCCCCTACATTTAGCAATTCTTCCCTTCTATAACATTTTAAATTGTAATCTGATAGTAGCGCTTGAAGGTGGTATGAAAATTTTGTTGAAGTCTTAAAGGTTTATCAGGTCATTTACCACGACAGTAAAATATTCAGCAATATAAAGAGGAGGAGGAGGAGGACATGGGGCTTTAGTTCTAAGTCATGTGAAGGATGATAGATTAGTGAAAGCTGATTATAAATCAGTATCACCTAAAAGTTAAAAAATAAAAATATACAACTATGTTGGTTGTTAGATCTGCATTGTGTCAGCAGGTGGCGGTACTCGACAACCTTGCCATGGCTCAGAAGTTCAGCAGGAACCCTGGATGGAGTATTACTGGGATGGGAGACTTCCAGGAGTGCAGGCTAGAATGGGAAGCCCAGAAATGGGTAATGTCAGTCCATTTTCAGATGGCTGTCAAGGAGGCTACACAAGCCAGCGTGACTCAAAAGAGATTTAATAAGTAATTAAATAGTGATTGAGAAATAAACGTTCTCCTTAATTAAAAATTAGTGATTTCGAAATTAAAATGAAGTTTGATTCTAAAATAAAATGCTTTTCCCACATGCACCAATTAAAAGATAATACTCTCAGAGGTCTCCAACCTTGGCAACTTTAAGACGTGTGGACTTCAACTCCCAGAATTCCTCAGCTAGCAAAGCTGGCTGAGGAACTCTGGGAGTTGAAGTCCACAAGTCTTGAAAGTTACTAAGGTTGGAGACCCCTACACTAGATCACATAATATTCAAGGGAAAAACTATACAGGCCACAAGTTATTTCTTACCATACCATTGAAGTTTTGTAATTATTTTATACTCTCTTAGATGTTCATGAAACAGTTAACAAAAACCCATCTTCTACAAGTGTTTTGCAGACTATTTCCCCTTTGGTAAGCATATTCGTTTAATGTAATGTTAACTAACATTATATTATAAGCTAACTATATTAAAACTTAAGAGTTTCCAGACACATATAGTTTGCCACTGTTAGAATTAGAACGACAGATTTGGAATTTCGTTCCCAATCTAATCCACCACAATTTATTTGCTGTACCTGGTCACATTTAGAACAGCAAATGTGATGCTCTAAACAGTCTAAAGGAATTGATGACTGCTGCTATGTGAGAGCCTCAAATCTTATTTTCCCTATCAAGTGGGAACCCCATAGATACCAAATATGTGCTCCTGTATTATTGCTTTTGTCCATTTCTCTCACTGACCCTTAACTCCCTAAGTTTTCAATATCCAGATTCCAATTAAAAGGAACAGTAGAGAAGAAACCAATTGTAATCATGAAGTATGTGTATGTGTGTTCCATATGCTTTGTGTCTACTTCTAGAGTCACTTTATATGGAGAGGAATTAGGCTATAAAAGAGAAAAAACAACAGTCCGTATGAAATTAGGCTGTCTGTACAACTGTCTGGGAGAGAGAGGGGTAATTACTATTACCAGTACAAAGTACATAATTTATTACTATAAAGTAAGAAAAGTGTAATACAAACAGAACTTTAATGGGAAGATCAGCAATTTAGCTAGCAACTGAAATAAGGTCTGCATGGAAGGAAGGAAGAGGAGAATGAAATTGCTTTTTAATAAGAAAAAAAACCTATATTTTTGTAGTTAGCTTCCATTATATGAGGGAGGGGAAAAACAAGAGTGAGAAAATCAGAAGAGCAAATCACAAATATTACCTGCTCCAATATGGATGCTGGTAGATTTTCAGTCAATTTCCTGCTTGGGAATAGAAGATCAAATTTGAGAGCAGGCAGTCTGGATCCTTCTTGAGTTATTTGCAATGAAAGAGAGAGCACTTGAGCCTTGCAGGTTTATTCGTGCAATATCAGCATTTCAGCCGAAATGCTCTAAGGGAGAACATACATTTTGCCAAACTCTATATTGTTGGAGCCCTAACGAAATACAATATTAAATAGTAAAGATGTGGGTGACAGCTAAGGGGGAGAAGTTGAACAAAAAATGAATCAGACCTCTATTTTAGAATTCCCTTTAAACATCGATTCCCCTAAAGAAACGAAAGAATAGAGATAACCATAAAAAATAAGAAAGTTTGACCCATAGGTTTTACTTAATGTACCTTGTTTAGAAAAAAATTCTACCCATGCTACCAGTGGTATAGTTAAAATGGACTAACTTCCAAGTAAAATTACCAGCTGGGAATAGGGAATAAGAAAGAATAGAACTATATTATTATTATAATAAGACAAATTTCAGTCTTTATATTACAAGTAGATATTCAAAGTTTGAAATAAATTTATATTGAACTTGTAGCTGAACTGCAGATTTCCTAATTTTCTTATATTATTTCCTTTTATTCGTAATATTATATTATTTCCTAATATTTCCATGCAAATATTAGTAAGTAGTTAGCTTTATTAATTTGGGTTGTAATCTATGTTTGTTTATTTGGAATAAATTCAATTTGACTCAAACATATATAAAATTTATATGATACATCACTTTCCAATTTCTGTTCATCATTATTTTTCCGAGGATTGTCCTTTGCTGGCTTTGATGTACCAGTATTTTATTCTTTCTACTACTATACTAGCAAATATGTTATCCATATTAACTTGGGTTGAAATTCATATTTGCAAATGGCTTATACAATTCTGTGGGTGTTTTAATGTATATTTATTAATGTTTGCTTTTTATTCTTACAGGTCACATCTCCCTCATACATGGATATAATGCCTCAAATGCAAAGGTATAGGAGCATATTGGATGCCACCCATAGCCTAAAGCAAAGAAGATACTGACTTGGCACTAATAAAGTTTGCTGAACTGAGATTTATATAATATATTCTCAGTTGCTATATTTGTAACATGATTATTTGCAACGTGCCTTAAATGCTATTTTTTAAAAAAAAAATCTTCAAAATAAAGATGTAACACAAGTATTGACTGCTTGTTACCTAGTTTACATTTAGGGCAAAATTATTTTACATATGCACTTTACTGTAAAATGTATTGTATTTTTTTAAGAATGGAAATACCTCAATTTTAAATGAGTGGCAATGTTTGTAAATTTATTGTAAATTTTAATTAAAAGGAAAAGAAATTATTTTGCTACTGATTAAAATTATGTATGAGTTCATCTCCTAACTTTATGGTTTTCATTAAACTCTAATAAATGTCTGCTACATTTTCAAAACACGTGTTGTAGAAAATGAAACTCTTATCATCTAAAAAACTCACCAATTTAATAATTTCTTTCCCATTTTGACTGCTCTAGTTCCAACTACAGAGGTGATGATAGTCTGTACAATAGTGATAACACTTTAAAACTCAGCGTAGTACTAATATATACCAGTAGCTTGCTCAATTCTTTGAACATATCTTTAAATTGAAATTACGTGGAAACATACCATAATCTCATTTCTGCAACACAGGGACATTTCAGAAATTGACAACACATCGATTAAATCCATTTTAGGCATAAAAAATATGATTCCACTTAATACTTACATCTTTAACAATGGTTTCCCCCAAAGTTGTATCAGCATATAATAAGTTGAAACCAAATTGTTTTTTAAATATTCTTTGGGGAGTTCAATAAACCGAGCCGAGGTGGCGCAGCAGTTAAAGTGCAGTACTGCAGGCTACTTTAGCTGACTGTGATCAGCAGTTCAGCTGTTCAAATCTCACCGGCTCAGTGTTGACTCAGCCTTCCATCCTTCCGAGGTAGGTAAAATGAGGACCCAGATTGTTGGGAGCAATGTAAATATACATTGCTTAATGGTGTAAACCGCTTAGAGAGTGCTTGCACTATGAGGCGGTATATAAGTCTCACTAATAAAATAAATAATAAAATAAACAAATAAGATTTTTTGCTGAATACAGCTAATATTTTTAGTCATTGTTCAAGTTTTAAGAGTTCCCTTCCATGTGCTTTCTTGATATAGTATTGTATCATAATATTTCAAGTAGTATATCAAAACTCCTGCTCACAAAATGAAAACTTAGTAATCTTTTCAATCTTTATGAAAATATATCTTTAAAATATTCAGGATTAAGGATCAGCTAATGTATATGGAATGGAATATGCCATCATGCCCACAAATGAGTTTGGATTTATCCTCAGACTATCTTCATGGAAATCTAGCCATCATTTGAGTTGCTTATTATTATTATTATTATTATTATTATTATACAATTGTATCACAGCGGCCAGTTGTTTCGCCGGATTTGGCATTGATTACTAGTCGAGCCCCACCCAGGGGCCTAGGAAGTCGTAATGTATTTTCGAAGTATATGTGCGGAACCGAGCAGTGCGGCTTTCTGCATTTGACTGATGGTGATTTTGTCAATTTTGAGCTGTTTTAAATGTAATTCCAGTGCTTTTGGGATAGCACCCAGTGTTCCAATCACTACTGGAATTACCACTGCTGGTTTGTGCCATAATCGTTGGATTTCAATTTTTAAGTCCTGGTATTTTGCAATTTTTTCGTGTTCCTTTTCATCGACCTTGCTATCTCCTGGTATTGCAATGTCAATTATAGTCACCTTGTTGTTCTCGACCAACGTGATGTCTGGTGTATTATGCGCCAGTACCTTGTCTGTTTGTATACGAAAATCCCACAAGATCTTGACCATCTGATTTTCAGTGACTTTTTCAGGCTTGTGTTCCCACCAGTTTGTAGCAGTATGGATGTTATAATTTTTGCATAAATTCCAGTGGATCATTTGTGCAACAGAGTTGTGTCGTAATTTGTAATCAGTCTGTGCGATTTTCTTGCAGCAGCTGAGCACATGGGCTACAGTTTCATCAGCTTCCTTGCATAATCTGCATTTAGCATCATTTGAAGATTTATCAATTTTGGCCTTTATGGCATTTGTACGAATTGCCTGTTCTTGTGCGGCCAGGATCAATGATTCTGTTTCTTTCTTTAAAGTACCAGATGTTAACCATAACCAAGTTTTTTCACTGTCCACTTTGTCTTTTATTTTTTCCAGAAATTGGCCATGTAATGCTTTATTTTGCCAACTCTCCATTCTTGATTTTATCACATTTTTTCTGTATTCTTGTTTCGTCTGTTGGACCTTCAGTAGATTTTTGTTCTTTACTTCAATTAATAGATGTTCTTGACTTTCTTTTAAATAATCCGCCAATGCATGCTTTTCTTCTTCAACTGTTTGCTTTACTTGTAGTAGTCCTCTGCCACCTGATTTTCTGGGCAGGTAAAGTCTATCAGTGTCACTACGTGGATGTAAACTGTAGTGCATTGTCATTAGTTTTCTGGTGTTTCGGTCCAAAATGTCCAAATCAGCTTGTGTCCAGTTAATTATACCAGCCGTGTATCTTATGACTGGTATTGCCCAGGTATTCATGGCCTTGATGGTGTTTCCACCATTTAATTTAGATTTCAAAATTTTCCTAACTCTGTTGGTGTACTCTCTTCTAATGATAGTTTTCACTTCTCCATGTCTGATGTTATCCAACTGCAGAATGCCCAGATATTTATAGGCTTCATTTTGATTGCATTTAATTAATTGGCCATTGGGCATTTCAATTCCGTCACATGTAGTGATTTTGCCCCTTTTCATAGATACAGTGGCACATTTTTCCATGCCAAACTGCATTGAGATATCTGTGCTGAATATTAGGACTGTGTTGGTCAGTGATTGGATTTCTATTTCTGACTTTCCATACAGTTTCAAATCATCCATATACAATAAATGTGAAATTTTTTCAGCGTCTTTGGCTATTTGGTATCCAAGTTTCATTTTTTTTAAGATTACTGATAGTGGGATCATTGCGATGATGAAGAGGAGGGGTGAAAGTGAATCTCCCTGAAAAATTCCTCTCTTGATATTAACCATTCCATAGTTCTCATTCCCTACTGCCAACACAGTTCTCCATTGTTTCATCGCTTTTTCAGTGAATGATGTAATATTTTTGCTGATGCCAATAGTTTCTAAGCATTTGAGTTGCTTATTATTATTATTATTATTATTATTATTATTATTATTATTATTATTATTATTATTAACAACAACAACAACAACAACAACAACAACAACAACAACAACAACAACAACAGAGTTGGAAGGGACCTTGAGGTCTTCTAGTCCAACCCCCTGCTTAGGCAGGAAACCCTACATTACTTCAGACAAATGGTTATCCAACATCATCTTAAAAACTTCCAGTGTTGGAGCATTCACCACTTCTGGAGGCAAGCCGTTCCACTGATTAATTGTTCTGTCAGGAAATTTCTCCTTAGTTCTAAGTTGCTTCTCTCCTTGATTAGTTTCCACCCATTGCTTCTTGTTCTACTCTCAGGTGCTTCCAGGTTAAACTCCCAAGATTCTTTTCAATTGATTGGAGTAGAGTCACCTACTGAGGGAAAGGAAACTTTCCAATTATTTTTTTTTACTATATTTCAAAGATTAATAAACATATTGGAGGAAGGGATCAAAAATCAATCTTCCAGGTACTTCAGATCCTTGAATATCAAGTGACCTTAATGCCTTATTCCTTTTAAAAATTATCAATTAATTCCAAAATGCCGTCCTATAAATAACAGATGCAGATGTAGTACCTTTCTATATTTTATTTTATTTATTTATTTTATTTTGTGAGATTTATATACCGCCTCACAGTGCAAGCACTCTCTAAGCAGTTTACACCAGTAAGCAATGTATATTTGTATTGCCCCCAACAATCTGAGTCCTCATTTTACCTACCTCGGAAGGATGGAAGGCTGAGTCAACCTTGAGCCGGTGAGATTTGAACCGCTGACCTGCGGATCACAGCTAAAGTGACCTGCAGTGCCACCTCGGCTCTTTTTACTGGTTTCATGAAAAAAAAGTGCAATTCAGAGGTTATTCCTTCTAGGCAATATTTATTTATTGACTTAAAACATATAGTTGCCCCTCTTGTAACCAATCAAAAGTTAAAACAGAATAAAAGCATGGTGTCTGATTTTCACCGATCAGCGGTGTACCCCGTGTGATACCTTCCACCCTGGTTTGGAAGCTCACAACTCAAATGAAGTGTGTTTTCAAGGTGCTGAAACGGGTCAGGAATCAAATCACTCTCCCATTTCTTACAATAACAGTGCTATGTCAGACGGATGCTGATTGTGGGAACTCTGGATCCAAGCCAATGTTTTCTGTTGCAAAATGCAGGAAATGTGGAATTAGCAGGAAGCATAACTACGGTACTCCCTGGATTCAGGCTATGAGATATGAATGTGCTCACAACTTCAGAATATTTATGGGTTGCTGGCTTTCAGATTAATTAGCTTGTCTTCATTTGGCTTGCTATGAACCTTGTTCTATCGCTGTTTGCTTTTGTCACCTTCAGACAAGATTAATTCACTATCCCATAAACGGGACTATAAGCAGGGGACATTGTTCCAACTGCTAATTGGTTTGAAAATATTGTTATATTCCAGGTCATGTAAATTGTTGCCAGTTTGGTACAACTTTGGTTAGATCTTAATTTTATAGGCTTGAGAATTTGAGGATTCATCCTGGGGAAATCTGAGTCAACCAGCTAAAGACGTATGTCACTATTGTGCGTGCCTTTGATTATGTTCAATTCAAAACAAAAGTTTTCAAAAGGAGGCATAGCTAATGTATTTAAATAGAATAATTGACTCAATAGAACATTAGAATATTTCAAATAATTTTCTTTCCATATCGTCAAAAATGGGCTGGATTTTCTTTTGTTAAGTCTTTAAGCAGAGGCTGGAAAGTCCAATAGCAGAAGATGCTGTAAAAATAATTATCCTACGTTGGGAGAAGGCTGGATTGAATTATCTTTCCAATTCTGTGATTCTGTTAATATTTAGGCATGTTGAAAAGATGGGTTTTCATATTTTTGCTACAGTAAAATATTTTGGAACTCTACTTGCTTTGCTTTCAGAACAAGCACAGCATTTTAAAAAAACACAAAAACCAAAGCTGAGATTTCCTGGCACAGTGTGCATAGTTTTGGGCACCTTGTTTTGTAGCACTTCATAAATTTTATTTGCACCAATGTAAACTGGTGTGAAAGAAAAGATAAATTTGCAATTAAGTTATTTATGTAAAGACAAAAAAATAAACCTTTAAAGAAAATGTGGCTCAGAAACTATTATGTAGGCGGCCAGCCAAAATATCATCATTCTTTTGTACTATACAGGAGTTGGAATGTTAAAAAGAGGTCCATGCTTAATCAAATATACATTAAATGTTCGTGACAATATGAACTGATGCTGTATTTAAAACTGAACTTGATAACTAATTTTTAATGTTTTTCTTTTGAGAGCAGGCATCGGAATTTCATTTTTTACTGTGTGCCAGGATGTTCACAGAACAAAAGTGACAATAAAGATTATCTTTATCTTAACCAGTTCTTAGCGTTCCTTAGGTTATTTTTTGTAAACAATCTCACAGCTCTGGAAATATTGTAATGTGTGGTTTGGGGTACATTATGTAATAAAATGCTTTTAATTTTTTTTATATATATATAAAATCTATAAGGCCTCCATCTTACCTCAAGGTAACTCTGGGCAGCTTACAATCATAAAAGATTTAAAAAACCATATAAACTAAAAAAATAAATAAGTTGAATGCATGATAGTAAGAGTCTACCTTAACAGATTAACAGAGTTGGAAGGGACCTTGCAGGTCATCTAGTCCAACCCCCTGCCCAAGCAGGAGACCCTACATCTGCCTCTACCTAGGATCGAACTCACAACCTCTTGATTGTGAGGCAAGAGCTCCACCTCCTAACCTTCAATGGGTGGATTGTAGTAAGCCAAGAGAGGGCAAGTTTTACTGGGCTACCAATTACCTTAATCTTCTCCTCTCCCTCTTTCTCTACAATGCCAGTCTGTTTGAAGTATCCCACCCGGTGGTGGGATTCAATTTTTTTTACTACTGGTTCTGTGGGCGTGGCTTGGTGGGCATGGCATGGCATGGCATGGCACAGCTTGGTGGGCGTGACTTAATGTGCGTCGCAGGGGAAGGATACTGTAAAATCTCCATTCCCACCCCACTCCAGGAGAAGGTTATTGCAAAATCCCCATTTCCTCCTGATCAGCTGGGACTCAGGAGGCAGAGAATAGATGGGGGCGGGGCCAGTCAGAGGTGGTATTTACCGGTTCTCCGAACTATTCAAAATTTCCGCTACCGGTTCTCCAGAACTGATCAGAACCTGCTGAATCCCACCTCTAATCCCACCTGATTATCTTCTAAATATTTTCTGGATTTTGACTGGGCTTCTATTAATTGTACAGTCCATTTGATCCACAGTCCTCTATCCTAACGGCATGCATCAAAGTTGTAATGCAGGGGTGTCAAACTCGTGGCCCGCGGGCCGGAAGCATCACACGCTGGCCCTGCCACCCCCATTTTAGCAAAGGGGGGAGAGTTGGGATACATCACATGACGACGTGATGACGCGAGTTTGACACCCCTGTTGTAATGGAATTAAAAGCATTGATATAAGTAAGATAAGCTTCTATCACTGCAGAAGGAGAAGAAGTTGAAAACCTCTTTCCCTAATGTCACAACAGCAAGATCATCTCTGACATACTAAAGCATCAAATATATCACCACAATTACAGGTAATCCTCATTTAACAAACATAATGGGGACTTTGTTGCTAAGTGACATGTTAGTTAAGTGAGACATTGTGTGACCACAACTAATGTAATGACTTTTACCTGCAAACATTAAGTGAACCCACCTGCGGTCATTAAGCAAGACATGTTACCACAACCTGCAATTTTATCGTCGGTTGCTCCATTGATTCTGCTTGCCACAAGTCAGCTGTGAAGTGCATAAATGGCAGTCACATGCCTGGGATGCTGTAACACTTGTAAACCAGTGGTGGGTTCCTACCAGTGCGGTCCACTCTATAGCACCGGTAGCGGCCCGTTGGTGACGTCACAGTACCGGTGCGGTCGGTTGCCGGTGCCTGGGAGCCACCATTTTTTTAAAAAAATTTTTTTACATTTTTAAAAAAAATTTCTTCTGCGCATGCCCAGAAACCTGACAATTAAGACTTTCCCTGTCCCTTCGCTTGAAAATAATAAGAAGCTCGCATTTGACACTTTTCCTTCGCTTTTGCCTAAAGCTTCCCAAAGTGGCCGTTTTCCGAAAGCTTAACCTTTTATACTGTTAATTTTATACAGTTTTATACTGTTATTCTTTAGACGAAAACATTGAGGACTGTTAAAAGATACTGTTCTTTTAACAGTCCTCAATATTTTCGTCTAAGGAATCCATGACTGAAACCAAAAATGCTGTATGAGACTTGCTTGTCTTTTAACTATAGCATTTTCTGCATATAAAGGTTGCTGTGTTGCCATGGTGTAGCACGCACTTTGTATGCAAAGCTTTTCATGTAAGGTATAAAATAGCAAAAATAGTAGTAACATCTCTCTGAAATAACTAATATATGACCGGCAAGCCACATCCACCCGGTCACATGGCCGGCAAGCCACACCCAAAAATAAGCCACGCCCACAGAGTGGTAGTAAAAAAATTAGGAACCCGCCTCTGTTGTAAACTCTTTCCCCATTGTACAGCACCTGAATTTTGATCACATGATCCCACAGGGACACTGCAACAGTTGTAAATGCGAGGTCTGATTGTGAAGTTAGTTTTTCGCCACCGTTATAATTTTGAACGGTTGCTAAACAGGGCAGTTGTCAAACAAGGATTATCTGCTAGTTCTAACAGTGGTCAAGAAATGTGTTATGTTTAGTTTTACTCTCAAAGTTCTCTACTTGTGGTCTAAAAGCAGCTTCTATAATACTCAAAACATTATCATTTTTTGGATGTTATCCATGTATACCATCAACAATCTTACATCCTGCTTCAGTCAGACTGCAGCTATCTTTGATGTGCCTTCAATCTATTGTTTTCACATCGAACGCCCCGAGGAATAAGGTAGATAGAGTATTTCCTCTTTTTGAGGGTTTCTGGAACTACTACTTTGCCAGATCTGAAAATGGTACCTTTCTTTTTATAAGTTGTTTAAACGGGGGCAAAAACACCCTCTGACTTGAGTGGTAAGCTGTAGCTAGCTCTTTTGCCCAATTATGGTCATTTCCTTGAACCACATTTGAAGTTAAGGACTATGTGAATTCTCCCTTGCAATAACAGGTGTGGATTCACCTGCACTTCCTGCCAACACCCTCTAAGTGCCTTTCCTTGCCCTTTCCTCTTCTAAAGAACGGGAACAACCAGTCGGAGAAGTGAACACACCCTTAAAGTCTTCCTTACTCAGTGGTTGAGCTGGCAGCATTGCAGGGTCTAAGTGGGTGGATCGCATGCAGAGTAACATGATCCATGCTTAGTCATTTATTTATTTTATTTTATTTTGTAGACTTCCCATTCCCTAAAATGATCAGGATAGCTAACAGTATTAACATGGAACAGGCAACAAACTCCAAGTACACCTTTAAAAACACCCATTTTTCAAACTGAAATATACATATATTACATCATATTAATGTGAATAATTCTTACACCACTATACTTACTAGTGTTGCACTAAAAACTGCTTTCACAGATTTTGGTGGCATTGTTATGGATGGCATGCACAGTTCAGGTGCATAAAAAACAAGGATCTTTCCATAGGCTACAGGTTAGCATGCTTAGTTAAATCTCATGGAGACCCATTATGACACAGTTCTTCCAATAGGCCCTTTTTAAATCAGGAATTATCATTTCTCTAGTGGCTGCAAAATGATGGCGTTGCCTAATCAAAGAGTACAAAAAACAAAGCAGTGCTTCAGAGGTGGGTTCCTACCAGTTCGGACCAGTTCTATAGAATAGGTTGTAACTTGGCGGCCTCGGTCGCTGGAACCAGCTGTGACCCAGGCCTGTCACACCCCTGAGCTGGTTCTCTCGGTGGAGCCATAGGCGCCGCCATCTTATTTTTTGCTTCTGAGCATGTGCTGAAGCCTTTTTTTAGTACTGCGCATGCGCGGGCACAGCGCATCCCCGAGCGAACCAGCAGTAACACAATCCGGAACCCACCCCTGCAGTGCTTATCTCAGCATATAACAGAATAAAATAAGCTCACAACTACCATTAAAGAAAATTTAAGTTAACGGAGAAAGACACAAAAAACAGGAGATTTTTACCTTTGGTACATTTGGAGGAAAGGACAATTTTGACAGACAATCCCTTAAATTTATTTCTATAGAATATAATGTTTCATTGACAGCTAAAGAATAAGAAGCACTCCTATCAGAAGTGCAAATTCATCCAAAACAGGCTGAATCACTGATCTCAAGTTTTTTATTTATTTATTTGTTTGTATGTCAAACATTTACAAGATAGCAGGTATTGGTATAAACATGAACATTAGCCAAGTAGGTACAGGTAAATTAGGCAATAGGACAGTAGGACAGGGATGGTAGGCACAATGGTGCACTTATGCACGCCCCTTACATACCTCTTAGGAATGGGGTGAGGTCGACTGTAGACAGTCTAAGGTTAAAGTTTTGGGGGTTTGGGGAAGAAACCACAGGGTCAGGTAGTGCATTCCAGGCATTGATCACTCTGTTGCTGAAGTCGTATTTTCTGCAGTTGAGTTTGGAGCAGTTTACATTAAGTTTGAATCTATTGTGTGCTCGTGTATTGTTGCGGTTGAAGCTGAAGTAATCATTGACAGGTAGGACATTGTGGTAGATGATTTTATGAACTACATTTAAGTCAGATTGAAGGCGACGAAGTTCTAAACTATCTAAGCCCAAAATTTCAAGTCTGGTGGAATAAGGTATTCTGTTGTGAGCAGAGGAGTGGAGGACTACAGTAGACATACCCAATTGCTGCAACCATTCTTCATATGTTTTACCCTCCATCTCTCTAATCATCTTTGTTACCCTTTTCTGCACTCTTTCCAGAGCCCCAACATCTGTTTTACATTGTGGTAACCAAAACTGGATGCAATATTCTGATTGTACTAAGGCTTTATAAAATGGTACTAATAGTTCATGTGGTCTTGATTCTATCCCTCTGTTAATGCAGCCTAAGGACTGTGTTGGCTTTTTTTGGCAGCTGCAGCACACTGCTGGCTCATATTTAAGTGTTTGTCCACTAGAACTCAAAGATCTCTCTCACAGTTACTGCTATTGAGCCAGGTTCCACATATTCTATAACTGTACATTTCGTTTTTCTTGCCTAAGTGTAAAATCTTACTTTTCTCTACACTGAATTTCATTTTGTTAGATCGGACCCAGTATTCAAGTCTGTAGAGATCCATATGGATCTTAAGCCTATCTTATGGAGTGTTGGCTATTCCTACTAGTTTAGTCTTGTCTGCAAATTTGATGAGTTCCCCTTCTATTCCCTCATTGAAATAATTTATGAAGACATTGAAGAGTATTAGACCTAAAATGGAAACTTGGGGTACCCCACTGCTTCCTTCCATGTAGATATAGTTCCATTGAGGACCACATTTTGAATCATCTGATGGTGTTGCTGTCTATGCCACATTTTTTAGCTTATCAAGAAGTAGGTTATGGTCTACTTTGTCAAATACCTTACTGAAATCCAAGTATATTATGTATACTATGTAAAGTATACTATGGAATTCACAATAATTCCATTGGCCCATGGCATCAAAAGTCATGCTAGATGAATTAGTAATGTGCTCTCCCCATTTAGTTTCCTGCATTAGCTGAATATCAAGGCAACATTTTGTTGTTACAAATCCAACTTCAAAACTTCTGCTAGTCTAAATATAGATAAAATGAAGATAGAAGTAGAACTTGGGTGGAATACATTTAATGTATTTATTTTTAATTTTTTGAAAGTTAGGAAAGATAACTCCCAAATATATTCAACTATTTACAAATATTTTGGGGAAACTGTGTGACCTCTAGTGGCACCAGGATAGATATCTACCAGTTCTATTTGTTATTTTGGCAGGTTTCAATGCCATCTGTTGTGATATCATAGAAGAACCAATAATAAATAAAAATAAATATCTAGATGTACTTTGTTGGTTGTGAAGGGCATTATGTTATAGACATTTTCTTCCTTCCAGTTTGTGTTGGTAGAGGGGAAAGAGACTTGAGTCCTTGGTCTGTAGGGTTTCTCATGGCCTGACAAACTCCCCATTTTTACTTAATAACTACATGAGGTTGCTAGGTGAGATCATCTATTGTTATGAGGCAGGTATTACTAAGTAGTTGATGATGCCAGCTTTATAACTTGACCTTGGGCCAAACAAGCAATACAGATGAGGTCCTGTCCCTGGGGATTATCAGAATCTGGATAGGAGAAATAAATTTAGGCTCAACTCTAGCAAGACTGAATGGCTATGGATTCAAGGACTTTCTGATTCCAGGAATTTTCCAGCTTTAGTTCTTGATAAGGTTTGTATTTGTCCAGTCTTGTATATAATTTGTCACTCGTCTTGGACTGTCAGCAATTGGACTGCTCAGTGGGCCTGTAGATAGATTCGTCTTTCATGCCAATTATAACTTTTCCTGGACTGGGGTTGGCACTGTCTGAGGCATTTTTTGTAAGCTACTTCTTTGATCTGGGCATAGGTCAAATTCATCTGATTGCTGCTTTGGTGGTGGGTCTTCCCTCTGTCATCCTTTTTACTCACTGTGAAATTATTTTCCTGGATTGGAAGGCTCTTTTCCTGATCAATCTCCCCCTTGTCAACCTTCCCATTCAGATTATCCTTATGGACCAAGTCTTTGAAAACCACTTGAAAGCTACAGTGGGTGCATAATGTATATAATTTTGCCCATGTCACATTATATCATCCCTAGGCTAGAAGGTAGACCAAACTAAGAATCAACTGTTTGCAAAATGTGGTCTGACGCTCTAGGATATCCACAAGATCCTTCCGGGCTCTGCAAAGTCAAATAAATCAATACTTTAAAATGTCTCCATTTTAATTTGTAATATTGATAGATATAAAGGGCTGTTGAAACCAAAATCTTTGAGGGCAACGGTCTATATCAATATAAGTCAAGTTCTAGTGTTCTGGTCTGGTCTACTGCGTTGGGTTGATTTCTACAATCTCCCTCCCTTATGTGCATTGTATGCAATGTTTTGTTTTATCAAGGGAAATGCTAGTAGTCTTGCAGCTATTGGCTATGATTGGGGTTTTTTCCTTCCAGGTTTTAGCCTTAATTCTGCCTAATATGTTCACTGCTTAGAAACATTGTGATGGAGGCAACCTATATTGAACAAATGTAAAGGCTTTTCTCATCTTTAGAATGCTTTTCATTTTACTTTTGTGTATCATTGGTGAATTCCTTATTTCTGAAGTAAAATTATTATGATTTTAAAAACTTCCCACTGTGAAAAGTGATGTAAAGGGCAGAACATTTATTTATTTGTTATTTATTTATTTATTTATTTATTTATTTATTTATTTATTTATTTATTTATTTATTTATTTATTTATTTATTTATTTATTTATTTATTATTTATTTATTTGAGGTTCTTCTATGCCGCCCTACTCCCTCAGGACTCAGGGCAGCGTACAACATTTTAGAGAACAACAAACAAATCATTAAAAACACTTTAAAACAATTTAGAAAATAAATAAATAAATAAATAAATAAAAACTAAATAAATAAATAAATAAATAAATAAAAAATAAATAAATAAATGCTTCATACAAACAAGATATAATGCAGTCCCTAAGGAGAAGACTGTTCCATTGCATCTAATGCATTTTATTCCAAAGCAGGAGAGGCAAAGCCGTTTTCTCCGACCTAGAGCTTTCCTCGAGGGTTGAGCCCTCCCTTCTGCTACTCCGAGACCGCTTGGTACGGGGGATGTAACCCACCCTCGGCGAGGACAAGGCCGGTGGTTTTCATCGCGTTTTCATCCTTCGCCTCCGTCTCCCTATTGAAAGACGCAAACGGAACCTTTGTCTCCGGAACGCTTGTTCCGAAGGGGGCCCAAAATACTGAGCGCCCAGGGAAAAAAAAAAACCTTGTTCCCATGGTAACCGCTGGCGCGTCTAAGCGCTAAGGAGCGACTATGTCGGCTTTCGGGGACCAAAGCTCAGAGTCCCCATATACTTTCCATTATCTCCGCCAGAAAAGCTTTCCAGCCCTGGAGAGCAAAGGCACACGGGAGCGCCTACTCAAATGGTGGGGAGGGCCTACTATCGTTTGTCCCTTTCTCGGCAGGACTGGGGCGGGGGCAAAAAGTGGGGATGTTTATAGAGAAAATGGGGGGAGGTTTGGACTTCGGTGAGCGGGCAAATCGCCCCCTTCGATCCTACCAAGGTGGGAAAAGGCTTGGGTTAAAAAAAAAAAACCCACACAAATCCATCTTTTTTTTTTTTTGCCCCCTTTTAATTTTAAAGTTTTACAGGTTTTATTGTAAGTTCTTTGGTCGTTCTGAGCTGCCCAGCAGAGTGGTTGAGTTGGGAGGCATGCAAGTTGATCGCACAGTCAGCCGGATGTTTAACTGGATTTGGCATTTTTGTCCATCTGTCGGGTCTTTCCTAAGGACTTGGGATAGGCAGATACTGTTGTCTGATGGTGTTAGAGGTATCAGGGCAGGATGTAAGCTGTTCTAAGTAAAGCTGCCTTTTGCAATTGACTGATGGTAATTTTGTCAATGTCGATGGTGTTCAAGTGATGCTCCAGATCATAGGTCTTCAAACTTGGCAACTTTAAGACTTGTGGACTTCAACTCCCAGAATGCTGGCTGGAGAATTCTGGGAGTTGAAATCCACAAGTCTTAAAGTTGCCAAGTTTGGGGACCGCTGCTCCAGATGTTTTGGGTTTGCAGCCAAGGCACGTATTACTATTGATACTATTGCTTTTTTTTGTCACGGTCATTCTATTTGCAGATCTTTGTATTTTGTGATCTCCAAGTACTATAATGTCTGGATAATAAATTATCTGGATAATTGATGATGATGATGATGATGATGATGATTATTATTATAATTATGATTATCATTTTGAAATAACAGTTCAAAGCATGGGTATCGGGAAATGAGTCTGTCTGTCTGTCTGTCTGTCTGTCTGTCTGTCTGTCTCTCTCTCTCTCTCTCTCTCTCTCTGTGTGTGTGTGTGTGTGTGTGTGTGTGTGTGTGTGTTTGCTATAAGATTCTAGTTAGGCTTGCAGTCAGAACATCAGGTTTGGAAATGGCTACGCTGCAATCAGAATTGTGATGTGGAATCAGATTTGGATGTGGAATCAGAATAGCAGATTCTGATTGGTACTTACTGTCTGCTTTTCCAAAACTATAGAGCTATATACATTAATATAACAATTATACTACAATCACGTAGAGCAGGAATCAAATAATTTGAAATCACTAGATTTTGATATTCTCATTTTCTCTTTCTGAAAGCATTAATTTAGCCCTCCAAAAATCTTTATCAAGAATTACATTGTTCAGCTTGCGTGTTTTTCAGTTGAGGATTTATGATGGTCGATCTTGTAATTTTACAAACATCGTTTACGTCTTCTGGGTTAACTGGATATTCTTTGTCCTTGTTTTTGTTTGCATTAGCTCAATTTCTCTGAGTCTTTGCTTGTTCACTTTTGAACTGTATTAATATTTGTACACAATCTCATCTATTTTACAAATGAAGACATACATTTTTAAATAGCATTTTTTATTTTAAAAGAAAATTCATACTCTGAAACTTATATATCTCTATACAATTATATTAGACTTCAGAATAAGACATTCCAAATTCAAAGTTAAGACACAATGCTCAATTTTTAAAAAAAGAAATATATATATTGAATAGAGTGAGAACTGAATAGACTCGGGCTGTGAGAATAACCTTTTTGTTCCTATGTAACATATGTTATGTGACAATATAAGTGGCTGTTTCTTGCACTGAATTCAGAAACCTGTTCTATACGAATAGTTCCCAAATTGGAATGCTGTAATTTGGCCTGTTCCAATCATTTATAGAAATCATACAAAACCCATTGCACACCAGGGATAATTATCTTAATATTTTGTTTGCAGTGCTAATACTTTTCTTCTTCCTAGGCAGCTTTTGCTGTATACTCAAACTCCTTCCTTTTCAATAACTACAATAACTGTCTGTTTACTGCTTTATTAGACATCATTTATAAATTAACATTAGCATTTCTCTACAGGTCCATGGATGGCAGAATCACAGCACAGGCATTCAGTTTTGATCAGAATTTCAAAGGCTATCAACGGGATGATTTTCTAATGGTAGTTACCCAAATTTTATTTATTATTTAAAGGATTATTCATTTATTTATATTATTCAGTGGAAACTTAAGCTGGCACGTAACGGGATATCCCCTCATTTTATCCTCAGAATAATATTCCTATAAGTTACAAAATGACTCAAAAATAATCCAGTGAATACCAGGAAGGGGTGACTTGAAGCTGGATCTCTTCCAGTTACTTCATTACTTTTCAATATTAAATGAAATCATTCAGAGCAGAATGTCATAAATATTAAAATGAAAGCAAGAATATAATCAACTGCCATACTCCTATAGGTAGTTAAGAATTATAGTATATTCTGGATATGCCTCTGTAAACTATTATGTAATAGCAGGGAAAAACATTTGCCTTTGAAGAAAGGGACATACTGTCAGAGATCTGTTTTCAGCTATTGTAGAAACCTGCATGGTTTAACATAATACAGCATAGCTGTAACACAATGGTGAAATCCAATTTTTTTACTACCGATTCTGTGGGTGTGGCTTGGTGGGCGTGGCAGGGTAGGTGTGGCAGGGGAAGGATACTGCAAAATCTCCATTCCCTCTCCACTCCTGGAGGAAGGACATTGCAAAATCTCCATTCTCACCCCACTCTGGGGCCAGCCAGAGGTGGTATTTGCCAGTTCTCTGAACTACTCAAAATTTCCACTACCGGTTCTCCAGAACCTGTCAGAACCTGCTGGATTTCACCCCTGCTGTAACATCAAAAAACTATGAGTATTTTTCTAGGTGGGGAGAAGAATTCTCTGCATGCCATCAATGGCCAACAAATATATGTCCCGAGGCGGGCATAGATTAACATCCTCAAAGGAATTAATAAGAAAATACTCATAGAAGGACCTTCTTTTCTTTTTAATTAACACATTTATAAATGTGTTTCTGTATATGTATGTGTATAACAGAATAAGATAAAAGAATGGAATATTTTCTTAGGTTTTGTATTAATTTTGTGTTGATAGATTAGATAGATGGATTAGATAGATAGATAGATAGATAGATAGATAGATAGATAGATAGATAGATAGATAGACAGACAGACAGACAGACAGACAGACAGACAGACAGACAGACAGACAGACAGACAGACAGACAGACAGACACAATATTTACAACAATGCAATAATGAACTTAATTAAGGCACTGTGCTTGTTAATTAAAATGTCAGTTAATAGTAAGTAAGCTCCCCTAGAAGATAGTTAATGTGTTATTTTTTTTAATCTTTCTCAACTCTGTATGCTGTAGGATTCTTTTATGATTAGTGGTTAAATACAAGATGTCTCAAGGATGCTTTTTTGAAAGGCAACTGGACTTTTTTCTCCTTGAGAAAAAAGAAGAAAACATTTCGCTTCTCATCCCAGAAGCTCCATCAGTTCTGATGTAGGGAGAATAGAAGGATAGGTACTGACAGTTGAGACTAGATGGTGGGGGGATGAAAGGATAGGATCTGATAGGGTGGTGGTGGTGGTGGTGGTGGAACTGTCAGTACCTATCAATACCTGTCAGAATCTATCCTTCTACCCCCACCCCCACTATCCAGTTTCCTGTCTCAGTACCTATCCTTCCATCCCGCAACCATCAGAACCGATGAAGCTTCTTGGATGAGAAGCGGAACATTCCCCCGCCCCTTCCTCAAGGATAAAACAGTCCAGTTGCCTTTTGAAAAAGCACCTTTGAGAAAACTATGACCTGGATGATTGAGAATCTCCACAGACCTACATATAAGATGAGACTTGGGTTCCCATTTTCACAGGGCAACTTAAACATATAGAGGCATCTATATATTTTGTTTTGTTTTGTTTTACTTTGCATTGCATTGCATTATATACAGTTATCAGACTCTTGGTGATATACAAACCTATGATAATATCCATAAATGTGCATGGTACATAGAAATAGTCCTAGGGTTATGATGGCGATTGGGAATGGGATTGCAGCCACTAATAGTCTTCCTTTAATTTATTTGGGGTATGTGATGAATAAAGTTTGAAGGAAACTAGATTGGATGAAAATAAGTGTTCTTTTTCCTCTAACTGGAGGAAAAAAGTATAAATAACCTTTGCTGTACTGATAATACTACTCTGATAGCTGAAAATACAAATGATCTACACTCTTTAGTAAAAGGAAGTCCAGGAACACAGTGAAAAAAGGGCCTGAGTTAGATATAAAGCTCTAGCTAATGGCAATATATACAACAACCATCCTTAGAAAATACATTGAAGATATTAAAATGGTGGGTAGCTTCTCCCTTTTAAAATTGACTGTCAACAGAAAAGGAGCCAGCAATCAAGAAATACACTCAAACTAGAATTTGTTAGCATACTAATAAAGGCCTTGGCAACATGATCAGATGCTGTAATAAGTCAATCATCTATAAATATCAGAATCACGTAGGAGATTATTTTCCTATGAGCTCTGTGGAAGTAAAAAAGCAGAATAGCCTATTATCATCTTTGAACTTCGGTGGTGGAGTAGTTTTACGAGAATACCATGGATAGCCAAACAAACAGATAAATGGATCATCATACAAATGAATCCGGAATTCTTTGACCAGGCTTAAATGATCATATTTTAGACACATTATGCAAAAATCTAGCTCTCTTGAGAAGTCTATTATACTGAGAAAGGTAAAAGGAAAGAAGAGGATACTAACAACAAGGTAGATGGACTTGATTACCACAAAAATGAATGCAAATTTGGAAGTCCTGAAGGTTAGAAAGAGGTCATCCTGGAGAAAATCTATTTATGGGATACTGATTTGAAGGCACACACAATCAATTAATATGTAGGGTTGTGTTGATCTGGGATGGGAAGCAGTTTCAAAATAACAAGTTCTGATTTGAGGCTTAGAAAAGAACTTGAATGTTATATGCTTCTTTTAAATAATTTATGTGTACTTTTATTACTGCACTCTGTATTGTATCAAATATTAATATACTTGGTTATTTCATAATTGTAATAAAGATTTTTCATGCATAGAAAAATCATGTTTTTGCCATGACAAGATTTTGAAGCAAATGGCCAGATTTTTCTGATTTATAAAGAGACATGGAGATATATATATAGTAGACTTGCAATCACTCCATTGATGAAATCTATAATGCGAATATATTTATTTATTTATTTATTTATTTATTTATTTATTTATTTATTTATTTATTTATTTATTTATTTATTTATTTATTTATTTTCACATTATAGATTTCGTGAATGGAGTGATTGCAAGTCTACTCACATGAGTAAAATCCGATTTGGAAGGCAATCCCGAATTCCAGACATTTGGAAGTACGCAGCGTCTGATAGCTGTCACCTAATTTAATATGCCTGTCAGATATTATTTCATAACAGAAACTAATTAATAACTTGTCATTGCCTCTATACTTCTAGGCTTTTTTAAATCACCCAGAGGTTAACAGCAATTTGAAATTGCTTTCATCATCTGGACAGTGGACTACATTAAGTAAGTAGAGAATATTTAAGATAAGTTTTTCTTGTCTTTTAAATCTTCTTTCAATGTAATTATTTTTCTCTTGCAACCACTAGGTTTGTAGCTGATGTTATCTCGATAACATAATTGCAAAGATGAAAATGTTACTCTTAAATTGATATGGGACTATACTTGATTGTTTTTTCTTCAAAACACTTTATGATATGCTTTAATGTTTTGGGTTAATGATTTGTGATGTTGATTTTGACTTACTGTAAGATACTAATTCTGTTTTCTTTTTAAAAAACTGATACCAATCAAATGTGAATGTAGTAACACCTTAAACGTTAGAACGTTTTGAGGCAGATTCTAGAAATCCATAACGTAGCTTAGTGTGTGGCTAAGTGAGTGGCAGGTCCTCAGCCCAGGTTTGTAGATTTCTCTCCTCTCCTAGAAAGAACTAGGCTAAGGCATGAATTAAATAACAAGCCAGTTTGGGGTAGTGGTTAAGGTGCTGGCCTAGAAACAGGAGACTGATTTTTTTTGTCCTGCCTAAGCAGTGGTGGGATTCAATTTTTTTTACTACTGGTTCTGTGGGCGTGGCTTGGTGGGCGTGGTGTGGCGTAGCTTGGTGGGCGTGGCTTGGTGGGCGTGGCAGGGGAAGGATACTGTAAAATCTCCATTCCCTCCTCACTCCAGGGGAAGGTTCCTGCAAAATCCCCATTTCCTCCAGATCAGCTGGGACTCGGGAGGCAGAGAATAGATGGGGGCGGGGCCAGTCAGAGGTGGTATTTACCGGTTCTCCGGACTACTCAAACTTTCCACTACTGGTTCTCCAGAACTAGTCAGAACCTGCTGAATGCCATCTCTGTGTCTAAGGCAGTGTTTCCCAACCTTGGCAACTTGAAGATGTCTGGACTTCAACTCCCAGAATTCCCCAGCCAGCAAAGCTGGCTGGGGAATTCTGGGAGTTGAAGTCCAGACATCTTCAAGTTGCCAAGGTTGGGAAACACTGGTCTAAGGCATGAAAGCCGGCTGAGTGACCGTGGCCTAATCACTCTCTCTCAGCCCAATCCACCTCACAGGGTTGTTACCGTGGGGGGAAAAAAGGAGGAGGGATGAGTATTATTGGCTACCTTATTTATAAAAATAATAAAGGCAGAATAAAAGCCCAATAATAAATAAAATCAGCCGTGATGTTTTGCTCATATAAGGTACTTATAATGATACTGTCAAGTTAATTATTGCTATTTTCATATATGACAATATAATCTTGCAGACCTGCAAGTGAAAGATACCATGCCGATGCTTCTTATCTTTCAGATACTAAAGTGAAAAAAGTTGACGCCAAAAATATTTTGTGTACACAAGTCTCTATGTCATTTTTTGACCGATTATACAGTGAAGGGCTTGTTCGAGAAAATGGGACTATTGTAAAGTGTTTTGATGAATACCATGACGAAATTCTTATTGCAGATGAGTTAAGAAAGGTTAGTAAGTGTATTTTTAATCTCCTGCCAATGTGCACATGTTGAGCCTTGTGAGTAATTTTTATCATCCATCTATATTTTCTTAGAGTTGTTGTCTTAGAGTAGAAGTAGGAATTATCAACTTTAGGGGGAAAAGGAAATAAATCAAAAATTGGTTCAGTTGCAGTTCATCAGTAGGAGGTTTTACAAATAGCACTGGGTTTACTTTTAGTCTGATTATATAAGTAGTTCTTTTTGTTTCAATGGACGGTCATTAGTAATTAAGTCCCCTGAAATATTGCAGAACAATTCTTTAAATTTTAGATATTTATTTTGCAAACCACATTCAGCTGTCATGTACCTATGCTATGGCCAAGGCATAGCTTGAAAGAATATGGGCCAAAAAGTCATTTTCCTCCAAGGCTCTTAATTGCAAAGTTTTCTGAATGGAATAGCCAGGCTGTTGCAATTGTAAACTTTCTCACTCCATTATCTTCATGCAAGCAGAGACTTGGGCAGGAAGGGGACTATTTTAACTGATCTCCTCCAAGAATCTCATCAAGACTAGGAAAGGATATTAATCTTTTGCGCATCTGTATAGAATAGAATAACAGAGTTGGAAGGGATCTTGGAGGTCTTGTAGTCGAATCCCCTGCTCAAGCAGGACCGCAGGGGTGTGCTTCAAAAATTTTAGCAAGGGGTTCTCTGCCCGGTTGCTGGGTGGGGGTGGCCATGGTAGGTGTGGCCTAGTCGGCCTCCTGCACCACGGTGGGGGGAGCTCCAGAGGCCCTCTGGAGGCCGGAAACAGGCCCGTTTCCGGACATCCTGAACTTTTGGTAAGCCTGTTTTTCGCTCTCCCGAGCCTCTGCGCGTGCCCTGCACTTACCTGCATCCAAAATGGGCCGCGTGGGGAATCCGGGGAGGGGAGGGGATGGGTGGGTGGGGCCAGCCAGGAGTGGAATTTGGGGGTTTTCCGAACTGCACAGAATCTTAGCTAGAAGTTTTCCCGAACCCCTGCGAACCCCCAGCAGCCCACCCTTGAGCAGGAGACCCTACACCATTTCAGATAAATGGCTGTCCAATCTCTTCTTCAAAATTCTCAGTGATGGAGCACTCACTTCTGAAGGCAAGCTGTTCCAGTGATTAATTTTTCTCACTGTCAGGAAATTTCTCCTTAGTTCTAGGTTGCTTCTCTCCTTGATTAGTTTCCATCCATTGCTTCTTTTCCTGCCTTCTGCTGCTTTGGAAAATGGATTGACCACTTCTTCTTTGTGGCAGCCCCTCAAATATTGGAACACTGCTATCATGTCATCTCTAGTTCTTCTTTTCACCAAACTAGACATACCTAATTCCTTCTTTCTTCATATGTTTTAGCCTCCAGCTCCCTAATCATCTTTGTTGCTTTTCTCTGCGCTCTTTCCAGAGTCTCAACAGCGTTTTTATATTGTGGTGACCAAAACTGGATGCAGTATTCCAAGTGTGATCTTATAAAGCAGTACTAACACTTCACATGATCTTGATTCTATCCCTCTGTTAATGCAGCCTTGGGTTGCATTGGCTTTTTTGGCGGGTGCAGCACATTGCTGGCTCATATTTAAGTTGTTGTCCCCTAGGACTTCTACATCTCTCTTGCAGCTGCTGCTATTGAGCAAGGTTCCACCTAATCTGTACCTGTACATTGGATTTTTCTTGCCTAAATGTAAAACTTTACTTTTCTCTCCATTGAATTTCATTTTGGTAGATAGGGCCCAGTATTCAAGTCTCTTGAAATCCTTTAGGATCTTGATCCTATCTTCTGGTATGTTGGCTATTCATAAAATTGTCAAGATCCTCAAAGCCAATAATTGCTGAGTTCTGGCTTGTGATATAAATGATTGTTGATATAGGACTTTCAAGTCCATTCTCAACTGGGGAATTTCACTGGAGATTTCAGCTAGCTACTGTCCCACAGCCCAATTAAGTTCACAGGGGAAATGTGGAGATAACATGAAGACAGATTCTTGCATAAGCTGCTTAGTTAATGAAGGAACTCTTAACAAAGTCAGTATTGAAGCATTTTTATACTTTTTCCTATTATTAGCTGAGATACGTGAAGTTGTAGTTCAAAACATCTGAAAGGTGCCACTGTTAACAAAATATACGTTTTTTTCCTATCATTAGATGAGTTGTATGACATATGCAGGTAGTCCTCGCTTTGCAACCGTTTATTTAATGACTGTTCAAACAGCACTGAAAAAAGTGACATGACCATTTTTCACAGTTATGACCTTTGCAACATCCCCATGAACACATGATCAAAATTCAGACGGTTGGCAACTGGTTCATATTTATGTCCGTTGCTGTGTCCCGAGGTCATATGATCCCCTTTTGCGACCTTCTGACAAGCCAAGTCAATGGGGAAGCCAGATTCACTTAACAACCGGGTTACTAACTTGTCAACTGCAGTGATTCATTTAACAACTGTGGCAAGAAAGGTTGCAAAAGTCAAATTAAATGTCTCACTCAACGACAGAAATTTTGGGCTCGGTTGTGGCCGTACGTCGAGGACCACCTGTACACAATTGTCTCTAGCTGCCACTTCTGCAAAAACATTTTTTGAAAGATACCGTATTTTTCGGAGTATAAGACGCACCGGAGTATAAGACGCACCTTAGTTTTTGGGGAGGAAAATAGGTGAAAACAATCTTCCTACCAGGTATTCATCTGGCTAGCATCCTTAGTCTGGTCAGCTTCAGCACATTATTTTATCCCCTGGTTAGGACTTAAAAAAACCTTCTTCTGAGAGAGTAACAATGAAAGAGCCTGCAAGCCAGTAAGAGCTGGGAAGATCGTTAGCACCTGGTTAGGGCTAGAAAATAACTTACTCGGAGCAAGTAGAGCAATGAAAAAAAAACCTGCAAAGACTTAGGGCTGGAAAAACATTCTTTGGAGAGAGTAACAATGAAAAAGCCTGCAAGGTAAGAGCTGGGAAGATCTGTTAGCACCTAGTTAGGGCTGGCAAAAAAAAAGCTACATTCGAAGTATAAGACGCACCCAAATTTTCAGCTACTTTTAGGGAGGAAAAAGGTGCGTCTTATACTCCAAAAAGTACGGTACCTGTTAGCTGCTATTTTCAAGTATATTCATGTTTTTGTAAATAAAAGAAGAATAGATGAACGAAATATAACTCCTATTTGAGTCAGTCAAAAGACTTTTATTGCTGTTAATAATTGGAATGGACTTTATAAATATCCCTTTCTTTGCGTTGAAATAAATCACACTGTACAATGTGTATTTGTGTACTCTCCTATGTTTTTCTTTTGTCCACTTACTGGAATATTAATCATGTTTTAGGTTGTAGCAGAAAGTTACATTAAAATCAGTTCTAATCCAGTAGCACATGGAGCCAAAGTTGCTTTTTCCAGCAATAAAGTGTGGACTTTTTCTTTTCCATCGAAGATATAAACAGTATAATTAATACGAGCAAGCAGAAAGGGAAACAATGACACAATTGTTTTTCATCCTACCCTGTGAAGTTTTTTTGGATATTTGACAATGAAAGGAATTCTGTGCTGGATCACACCAAGCTACATTTATCCCAGTCCTGCAGTTTAGCTTCCTTGGGAAGCTTATGCACAGAAGCTAAAGGTGATTATCTGCTACATCTTAACATTTTTGATCACAGAATGCTCTTATTCCTAGATTGATCAGCTACGTATGTTACGAGGGCCTTGCGCACATTTTTTACAATGTAAAAAAGATGTGGAGACTCTAGAAAGTGCAGAGAAGAGCAACAAAGATGATTAGGGGACTGGAGGCTAAAACATAGGAAGAACGGTTGCAGGAACTGGGTATGTCTAGTTTAATGAAAAGAAGGACTAGGGGAGACATGATAGCAGTGTTCCAATATCTCAGGGGTTGCCACAAAGAAGAGGGAGTCAACCTATTCTCCAAAGCACCTGAGGGTAGGACAAGAAGCAATGGGTGGAAACTAATCAAGGAGAGAAGCAATCTAGAACTAAGGAGAAATTTCCTGACAGTTAGAAAAATTAATCCGTGGAACAGCTTGCCTCCAGAAGTTGTGAATGCTCCAACACTGGAAATTTTTAAGAAGATGTTGGATAACCATTTGTCTGAAGCGGTGTAGGGTTTCCTGCCTAAGCAGGGGGTTGGACTAGAAGACCTCCAAGGTCCCTTCCAACTCTGTTATTCTATTCTATTCTATTCTAAACAATAGATATACATAAATCTATTTATTTATTTATTTATTTATTTATTTATTTATTTGGTAGTTTTTCTATGCCGCCCTACTCCCTCAGGACTCAGGGCAATGTACAACATTTTATAAAAAAACTCCAAACAGATTATTAAAAGAAAGCTTAAAAACAGTTAAAAATATATATATACACACCATACATACATGGGGGAGACATCAGATAAAAAAATGTCTCAAACTCACCCCACCTGCAGGAAGAGCCATGTCTTAATGGCTTTTCGGAAGGCCAGCAAGGTGGGGATGATTCGGATCTCTGGGGGAAGTTGGTTCCAGAGAGCAGGGGCCCCTACAGAGAAGGCCCTCCCCCTAGGCCCCGCCAGTCGGCACTGTTTGGCTGACGGGACCTGGAGGAGACCCACTCTGTGGGACCTGACCAGTCGGAGGGAGGAATGCGGCAGGATGCAGTCCCAATCTAGTACATATTTAAAAAATTCTCAAAATCCTTTGCTATTTGATAATGATGTGAGTATTTCGTTTCATACAACTCTACTTGGCAATCATATTATGACATCTTGTAAGGGCTGCAATGAACAGATGAACTTATATGCTTGAAGCATCATGTTTTTATATTCCTCCCATTAAGAAATGTTTCGGTGACTGTTGTTTCATCAAGGGAAGGAACCAGAAACTCAGTCAGAATGATTTTTTTAATACTTCTACAAAATCAATATTTTTTCTCTCTTCAGTGAGTTTTTCCTGAACTTCTTGCTGCCCTCGTTGATATTTAACTGCTCCAGTTCTTTGATAACCCAGCTTTGCAGAATGGAACAATAGGTCCTTTTGTAAATTTTCCTTCCAGCATGATCCAGGCAACCTTCTCTGATTCAAGGGTGGATTATATGTCTCCCAGGGTTATAAATGTACAATTATAAGAACCAAGGGAATATATCTGTTTCGATACGTGCAATCCAAGTGTCAATGATAATGTTTCTAGGAAAGGTATAGTTCAGAATTGCTTAGCACATAAGAACTATGACTTGTTTCCATCTTAACAAGTAGGTTGTTTTTCAAACATATTTTTACATATCTATCATGTAACCCTTTCAGAGGTTTCATCTTACCCTTTCAGAGTAAGCAATATTATGCAAGCACAAAAAGGTGGTAAGAAATAGGTCAGAGAAATTAAAGACTGATTTGGGGGAGGAAAAGTAGGTAAATCTAGTTTATATCAACAACATTCAGTATCCAGCTCTGTATTTTTCTCTGTATTTTTCTCTATATATTTGCAAACTGCCTGTGCTTCCACCATGACCATTCTCTGTCCATTGCCTTGCCATATTCCCTCTTAGTATTGAACCATTAGTTAAGCATTTGATTTATTCTTACAGATGATGTGCTTGCATCATACAGACAACTAGCCTTCCATCCTAGATTCATGTAAGCACTCAATAATTCAGCCCTATTCAGTTTACCACATAGTTTGTCTGAATCAACAACCTATGGTAAATTTTCTCATATTCATGCCTTTCACAATGACCTGTTGAACAGAAGTTTGGTCTGCACACCTTCCTATCATAAAGCCAAACTGCACTTCTCTGATTTTGTGCATCAATATCTCTCAAAACTTTTCAATCAAAATTACAAGAAATACTTTTCCAGATGCACTTAATGACCTCCTTCCCTATTAGTTTTTTAAAATTATTATTTACTTCTCAGCAAGATAGGAAAAAGAGCATGTTGATCTTCTGGCTCTTAGATGTCAGGATAATTGAAATAACAATATCAATAGCACTTAGATTTATATAGGAGCTGCTGATACAGTTCTACAGAGGAATGATTGAATCTGTCACTTGAACTTCTATAACTGTCTGGTTTGTCACAGCAACTGAACTGGACAGGTATAGATTTCAATGAATAGTTGAGATTGCAGAAAAAACAATTGCAACCATGTCTTCCATTGAGGACCTGTATACTTGCACAAGCCAGAAAAAGGGCTGACAAGATATCTACAGACCCATCACATCCTGAATATACATTGTTTCAACTCTTCCCCTTAGGACACCACTATAGGGCATTGCATGCCAAAACAACTGGACATAAAGACAGTTCCCCCACTCCATGCCATCACTCTGCTAAATACCAAATTCCCACAGCACTGTCTTATCTCTAATATTTACCCATGTAGTAGGGCTTATCCTTCTCATCTTTCTTAGTACCTCGGTCCTACTGGTATCTTATGACTACCACTTTGTTGGTTGAATCTTATGATTGTATCTTATGATTTATGATGTCACTTTGTTGATTGTTTGCATACTGAGAGCTTATGGACCAGAGTCAAATTCCTTGTGTGTCAAATCACACTTGGCCAATAAAGAACTATTGCATTCCATTCCATTCCACTTCACTCCACTCCACTCTACTCCTAGTCTAGTCTAGTCTACTCCTGGTCTAGTCTAGTCTAGTCTAGTCTTCATAGTGCTTCACAGCTCTCTCTAAGCAGTTTACAGAGTGCCACAATTGCATGCCTCTTTGAAAGACTGAACATCTACCACAGAGTCATTTCTTCCTCTTTTAATCTGTTTCTTGTTCTCTTTAGCCAGCTGCTTTGTAAATATCTTTTAATATACATTATATATTTCTTTCGTCCTCATTTTTTCTAGCAGCCACTTTCATATGTGTGCTTTCCTCCATCTATGGCTTTTTTCACTTTAATATTCTTTCAGGCATTGTATATACTTCCCATTAATGCATTTGCACACGTTTCCATGACACCCTATAATGTTCTTTTCATCAAGCAACTTCTATAATTCTTTTCCCAAGTCTACTTTGCATTTCATCCGCTATTCTATTATCATTCTCCTCCAGTCTTTAATTGCCCAATCATTTTTTTCTGAATTCTCTCATCTTATTCCAACCCATCCATACATGTCATTATACTGCATATTAATGCTGGACTTACTATTTGCATTCTGCTCTAATTCTATTTTCACTTTAGTTTATTTCCTTTCTTCTAAGTCCATTTGCCCCTAAGATATACTGTTGATCGTACCAAGAATTTGTTTCACATTCAGGACTTCTCTATTACCCTAATATCATACATTGATTGTTGAAGATTTTATTACAGAAACAAAACAAAAATTGTCTGTCTGTCTGTCTGTATTTTTTCACTCATTTGCCACGTGTAGCATGAAAAGTTTTAACTTAAACCACATAGTTGAAATACATCTTTTTCTAAGCAGGTAATCATCCATCACCATTCTCATTCCTAGTTCTTCAAACGTCCCAATCTGTTTTATGTTCTCTCTCATATCTACTCATCATTCAGGTCAACTAATGAATAATTTATCCTAAGATTACATTCATTCAGAATGAACTCCAGTTTTCCTCAAACTCATTTCTGGGTTCTTCCGTTGTCACCATTCA
Source organism: Diadophis punctatus similis (assembly GCA_023053685.1). Classification (NCBI taxonomy): domain Eukaryota; kingdom Metazoa; phylum Chordata; class Lepidosauria; order Squamata; family Dipsadidae; genus Diadophis; species Diadophis punctatus. The sequence continues at coordinate 11,560,378 of JALIGW010000016.1, read as the reverse complement.
TTGGAAGATACTTACCACTTCATCAATGTACAACTCCACTATTCTGTTTGCCTATATAGAAGACACTTTGGGAATCCAGGTAAATTTATATTTGTATATCTGAGGTAATTAAAAAATTTCCCACCTGACTTTGCCTTTGGTTTTTTGTTTCACCCAAGGTACTTCTTCTGGATGATTCAGACCACTATGACTTATTCAGTCATTTGGACCGTGAAGAGTTTCTTTTTTGCATCTTTAAACACCTTTGCATTGGAGGAGCTTTCTGTCAATATGAAGATGATCTCGGCCCATACTTAGAAACCACAAAATCTTTATATAAGGATCTAGTGAGGTTTGTTCCTTATATGTAACCAATGTCCCCATTCATTTTTCAGCTGTTCACCCAGATCTTCAGGTAAAAACTCAACGTTTAAAATTTAAAAAAAAATGTAACAATTGTATCAAAAGAATATAAAAAAGTAAATTGATACGATATAGAATTCGGCATTTAAAGTGTCTATCCAAAGAAAATGCTTTACTACTGCTTTCCTACAGAATTTGTGCCAGGCAAGTGTCCTTAGAAATTCAAAGTCAAGATACAACGATATGAAATGCCCTAGTCTCATTGCCGATGGAAAAGGTACTCAAATGTGTTGGTGACAGTGCCAGGTTTGGTAACTACTGCAGTTGATTTAAGGCTAGCTTCTGGGGGAAAGACTCTAGGGCAGGAGTCTCCAACTTTGGCAACTTTAAGACTTGTGAATTTCCAGAATTCCTCAGCCAGCTTTGCTGGCTGAGGAATTCTGGGAGTTGAAGTCCACAAGTCTTAAAGTAGCTTTGCTGGCTGAGGAATTCTGGGAGTTGAAGTCCACAAGTCTTAAAGTAGCTTTGCTGGCTGAGGAATTCTGGGAGTTGAAGTCCACAAGTCTTAAAGTAGCTTTGCTGGCTGAGGAATTCTGGGAGTTGAAGTCCACAAGTCTTAAAGTAGCTTTGCTGGCTGAGGAATTCTGGGAGTTGAAGTCCACAAGTCTTAAAGTAGCTTTGCTGGCTGAGGAATTCTGGGAGTTGAAGTCCACAAGTCTTAAAGTAGCTTTGCTGGCTGAGGAATTCTGGGAGTTGAAGTCCACAAGTCTTAAAGTTGCCAAGGTTGGAGACCCCTGCTCTAGGGATCCCTTGGACTGCAAGGAGATCAAATCAGTCAATCCTACAGGAAGTCAACCCTGACTGTCATTTGGAAGGACAGATACGGAAGCTGAAGCTCAAATTCTTTGCCCACCAAATGAGAAGACAGGGCTCATTGAAAAAGATCCTGCTGTTGACTGAAACGCAAATACTTTGGCCACCAAATGGGAAGAGAGGACTCATTGGGAAAAAAACAACAACAACTGATGTTGGGAAGGCAAAAGGAGAAGGAGATGGCAGAAGATGATATGGTTAGATAGTGTTATCAACACACTAAGGGATGAGTTTAGGCAGACTCAAGCAGACAGTGGAGCACGGGGGCGGGGGCAGCGGGGGGGGGGGGCTGGCATGCATTGGGGTCCCGAAGAGTCAGATACAACTTAGTGACTGGACAACAATAAGATGCTAGCTACACTCTCATACTAGTTCATTTAGTTGTTGAATTTTGAACGAACTGGCATCTCTAAATAAAGCTTATGAGTAGTACCATGCACAAACCTTACCTGAATACATGCTACTCTTCAGGAAAGGCTATAGCAGATATTCTGTCTTGGTTGGTGAAAGGTAAAATAAGTTCTAATTGTATCCTACTTAACCATTTGAGACTTTTCCCCCCGCACTTTTTTCTTTTCCTCTGTCTAATGTATTTCACGATTCCACTTATAATGTAAAGGTTTGCTGCTGTTGTTCATGAAAACCTAATTTGATTTTTTTAAAAATTGATTTAATTTGATCATCTTGTTAGGAATCAGTTTAACTTAAGAGTTTGTTTTATTTTTCTGGACCTTGGATAAATATCACAAAGTGTAAAATGTAAGTTTTAAGTAGCCTAGCTGACTTTATTAAAAGCTGTTTTGTATTTTTTATAAATTTCAGTGTACAAAAGGATCCTGAAACCAAGAATATTAACATAGTATCTACTGTCTTTAAAGTCTGTGCATATGTAAGTATCTTGTTAGAACAGTATGAAATATAGAACATTTTTCAATATAATTTGAAATAAGATTACACGTGAGAGCAATCCAAACAAGTATTGTTTATTTTTAAACGGAATCAATCTTCGGTAAAAATTTAACAGATTGGTGTATAATATATACCAATACGTAAACACAATCACACACATTTATTCACGTGTAAGGAGGTTCTCAATCATCCAAGTCATGGTTGTCCCAAAGGTGCTTTTCCAAAAGAAAACTGGATTTTCTTGGGGGTAGGGGGGTTTCCTTGAAAATGTCTCACTTCTCATTCGAGAAGCTTCTTCAGTTCTAATTGACTGGTGGGAATGGAACAGTGGTGGGTTGCTACCGGTTCGCCCCGGTTCAGGCGAACCGGTAGCGGCGGCGGGAGGCTCTGCCCACCCGCCCGGATGTCATCACGGACGATCTGTGCATGCGCGCGCACATCTCCGAAACAGTAGCAAAGGTAAGTGAAACCCATTACTGGAATGGAAGTATTTATATTCTTTGCAGTTGTCTGGTCATTACCTCTCTGAGAGTCGTTGAGGCCACTTGGAAGTTTCTCTGTGCCCTCAAAGTCACCTGAATCAGAGGGAAAATGGGTGTGGAACTTCTTGGGATGGCTGAAAGGACTGTGTTGTAAACAGGGGATAGGTAGTGTCGTATCCCTCCTCTCTGTTGAGAGAGGGCTGTTCAATTTTAACATAGAATGACAAGAATGCTATCACTTAAAAATAAATTGTATTATGCATTTAATTTTTGGAGATTATGATGATATACTTTTATATTTTTCTTTAGTTAATGATAAAAATTAGATTTCTGGATTAATATGGAACAGATATGAGAGTTATGTTCTGCTTATGATTTTAATATCAAAATGTCTTGCAGTTCTTCGGCTATTTTAATATATGAAATGAAAATTATTCCCATTTTACCAATTGGAGAGTTAACTGTGCAAGTTGGTTACAAATTCTATCAAAATTCGTTTGGAAAATCTCTATATTTTACGCAGAACACTTTTGTGTGAAGCAAATAGCCTGATTTGTGTTGAGTCAAGGTTCATCCTCATGTTGCAATAACTGCAGCACAAACATGTCTTACTAATCATTCTTAAATGTCATGTTTTTATGATACTGCTTTTGGCTCATTCCCAGTCTGCAGTGTAGACAGCTTAAAATTGTCTCAAGCTGTTACAGTTTTAAAGTACTATTTTCTCTCTTCTCAGTGTTTACAATGAATATAAGACAGGGTGCTTCATTAACAATGTACCTGAGATTGGGGGTGATTATATGGTGTTGCAGGAAAGTTCCTTCCAGCTTCACCTCACAGCTACCCTGTGCCTATCAGCCAACTTAAAAACTCCATTTGAGCGGTGAGAGATACTTCAACTGATGGAGAATGGTCAGTGCAAAAATAAAGCCATCTGAGGCACATATCCTGTCATGATTGCATTCCCATCATCTCATTTTGATTTTTGTGTTTTTGAACGGTAGAGTGAATGTATTTACGAATAAATAAGAATGGCTAATTTAGAAAAAAAACTCACATGGTAGGTAGGATATCAAACCGAAACATAGAAAAAGAAGTGGTTTATGAATTCAAATCAGAGGTGGGTTTCAGCAGGTTCTGACCAGTTCTGAAGAACCAGTAGCAGAAATTTTGAGTAGTTCGGTGAACCGGTAGCGGACATTTTGAGTAGTTCGGAGAACCGGTAAATACCACCTCTGACTGGCCCCGCCCCCATCTATTCTCTGCCTCCTGTGTCCCAGCTGATCAGGAGGAAATGGGGATTTTGCAGTAACCTTCCCCTGGAGTGGGGAGGGAATGGAGATTTTGCAGTATCCTTCCCCTACCACACCCACCAAGCCATGCCCACCAAGCCAAGCCACGTCCACCAAGTCACACGCACAGAACCGGTAGTAAAAAAAATTGAATCCCACCACTGATTCAAATCATATTCACACATGACTCTTTGAGGTCTCTAATGATGATAATGATTCTCTTAAGATTCAAGCTGCTTGTACACATATTCCAAAACAAAGGAAGATGCCCCATAATAGACAAGTTCTAATCCAACATTCACTTAGTGGACTTTGGGATACTCATAAACAGCTCTTAAGTAACGTAACACCATTCCCTGCAATCTGATGAGTGGGGGAGAACTGATTAGACGACAATTGCCCAGTGAAGCAGGAGAGCATCTCCTTTTTATCAAGCAGCCACCACCTATTCCAGAGGTCTCCAACCTTGGCAACTTTATGAGGTGTGGACTTCAATTCCCAGAATTCCTCAGCCAGCATGGCTGGCTGAGGAATTCTAGGATTTGAAGTCCACACCTCATAAAGTTGCCAAGGTTGGAGACCTCTGACCTATTCCACATATCAGTTGTCTTGGGACCATGTTTTGACAGATGGCTAAACCAAGTGCTTCCCAAGTGATTATAAATAGTGACTTGGTGATTACTTTTCCTATATGAACATGATCTTGATGAGTGGGGAAATTGTGAATCAGGAATTTCCCAATTACGTTCCACCACCTTTCCCATGCATTAAGGACAGTAGCATTATGAAGGCAAACTTAAGACTCAGCAATCAGGACAATACCATTGATGCCAGCATACTTTTCTACAGATTTAGGGACCAAAGGTTAACACATTTCATGCAGTCATGAGAAATTTGTAAATGAAATTAATTGGCTGAAACACTTGTAACTTAGCATAGAATCACAGATGGATAGATGGATGGATGGAAGGCTGGATGAATGGATATTTACAACACGTACTGTATCTGTACGCCTGAAGGGGTCTGCTAGGAATATTTTAATTTTCATTTATGAAGCTCACAGTGCAGCCTTTAAAATATAAGTTAATAGTAAAGTTTGTGAATTGACTGTAGCATATTTCAGAAGAAAAGGACAGAGATCATCCAGATAACAGAGTTTGCTTTTCCAAAAGAGCGAGTTGATGTTTTCTTAATGGGGTTTTGATGCCTTTGTAAGAAACACTTATTCTGATATGCAGTTTTAAATCTTTCAGGCCAAGTTATTTTCCTATTTAACTTGCAACTCAATCCCTGCACAGAGACCACACAGAGAAAATTCTTCCACCCAACACAAACATAATCCCAGATCCGGGGGATGTGGGGAGGGGAACCACATTCTCTGCCATCTCCCCTTCTTCCCTCCACCAGGCAAAAAGAAGCCTCTGGAGATCTGTTTTACCTGCATGCATAGGTCTATAACCGTGTGTGTGTGTGCGTGCGCACGTGTGTGTTTGTGTTAAAGAGCCAGGCAGTTGTTTGGCTGCATTGTGATCTACATGCATGCAGTGTTTCCAATTTCAGAGTTAGAAAATAAGTCTAACTGGAGTTTGTTTTTGTTTTGTGCCTTTGAGTCACTTTTTGACACCTGGCAATGGTCTGGACAAGTCTCTGCTGTTTTCATGGCAAGGTTTTTCAAGAAGCCGTTAGTCCTTGCCTCCTTATTCCTAGAACTGAAAGAAAGAGACTGACCCAAGGTCACCTAGCTGGCTTCATGCCTAAGGTGGGACTAGAACTCATGGTCCCACTGCCCGCTGCCTTAACCACTACACCAAATTGCCTCTTGAATTGAAGTTAGTGGAGCTTATAGTAAACGTTTATCACATTTTCAAATGCTACCATCTCGCTCACATAAAAAAGTGATACATAGTTTTCACTTTGAAAGCATTAAATTAATAACTTTGCTAAAAAAAAAACCCAAAAGGACTAAACATGTTTAATACTATGATGGTGTTTGGCAAATATACCCAACTATGGCACAAGTGACAAAGTTAAAGAATTTGCACAGTATGTTCCACATAAAAGATGAACTCTCACTTTCTGGCATTAAAATACCGGTAAATGTACTTAAGAACTAGCTAAAGAGGTAGTGTAGTGCCTTAATAGTTTAGTAATAGTAACAAAACCATAACACCCATTTTCAGGAGAGTACCAGTTCATTCATCTACATACTACTAAAACTTACCTTCCCATAATCTTTAACTGGGCACCACAGGGACAACAGGTTTTGGACCAAAGTGCCTCAAATGGGCTACCGTACAGAATGTGTCCAAAATCTTGAACCCATGACACCCATTGAATTGAAATTTGGCAAAGTTTATAAAATATTTTATGACATAAAAATGATCATAAAACAGTATAATAGAAAAGGTCACAAAACATTTTCTACACTGATGTTTGATTGTAGACTATATAGTGATGTAAGTACTACTTATACAGTTCTGCCATACCAGTGGTCCCCAACTTTTTTGGCACTAGGGACCAGTTTTGTGGAAGAAAATTTTTCCACAGACTGGTGGGGGGAGGGGAAGGGAGACGGAGCACACAGCCTAGTTCCCACACAGGTGCAGTTTGTGTTTGCTTGCTCACTTGTCACTCACCTCCAGCTGTGTGGCCCGGTTCCTAATAGCCCACAGACGGGTTACCTGTTCTATGGTTCAACATGGGCTACTTTCAAGGCAGATACATCTTTGAATTTCTTCCTGAATTTTAAGAACTTTTCAAATACATTAGCAGTTCTATCATTATTGAAGGTATTTGAGGTAACAAAATAGGTCTGAAGGGATGCCAACAGGTCACAGGTTGTCTAATTATAATTAATAATATAATAATATAGATTTCTCTGTTATTCTTAATAATTCTGAGAGAACTAGGTTTTGAAACTATATTTGAAGAAAGCAAGTAACAAATTATTAATGTGTTGGATATGGCCAGGTGTTATAGAAAAAAAACCCCCATTTCTCAAACACTTCCCTATGGGAGAAGCAATTGGGCAACAGCTCAAAATGTTGCTGACTTTACATTCTCAGTTCCCCTCTTTTTTCCTTAATAATAATTATTGCTATTATGAAGTGATTGGAAAGAATTCTGGTAGCCATGCTCTGTATAAACTTTTAAACTTTTATATTGTTTAGTTGTTCTTGACATGTTGTACGCCACCCTGAGTCCCCAGGGAGTAGGGCGGCATATAAGAACACTAAAATAAATAAATAAATAAATAAATAAATAAATAAATAAATAAATAAATAAATATGCTTTATCTAGGTGTTTCCCATGTTATTTATTATGTGCCTGCAATTCAATTTTGAATGTTGGTGACCACAACATTCTTCCCATGATATAGTATGCCCTAACCTGGTCCTTTTGATCTTCACCACTGTAACTGAGTCCATCCACCCTTGTTGCTGGTTGTCCTTTTCTCTTTCCTGTTTAATAAACTAGGTCATTCAAAGCTGAAGTCACTCTTTTTTAAAGAACCTTCTACCGCATGAGTACTAGAGAGGTCAGACATACCCACGTGGTGACTAAAGATCAGCTAGGAGGTAGTAAACAATCCCGATTTGTTTTGGAACAAGAAAAAAATGATTTAGAATATTTTTTTAATTTTGGTAATTAAAATTGTAACACTAGGGCAGTGCTTTTTCAGCTAATCTAGTTCTTCTAAAGATGAGCCAAACCTTTTACGTTTATGTTTTTCTTATATTTTTAGATTTGTGCTTGATGAGATAATTTTGTCTGAGTTTTTAAACAAGTTTTGGGATCTTTAATTGATCATACAGTTTTATGTTTTAAGTAGACCCAAGTTGTAACTCATGGAAAATGCTGTGTCTGATAGTTAGTAGAATTGAATATAGTTGAGCTCTGGTACTGTTCCAGGGATCTGTTGGAGTCATTCTTCCAGCTTAGGAATCACAGCCCCAAGTGCTTCTATCACAACTTTTGGTCTTTACTTTCCACATCATCTCTAGGCCCTGATACTATTCCAGCTTCTCATTCTTCTTCTTCCTGATGTTGCTTCATTTGACACTGCTACGTCTATGACTATTGTTGCCTTCTGGTCCTTCTCTACTACAATGTCTGGTTTATGTCTCCTGCATGACTCCTGGCAGGGAATGGGACAACTTGCCACAGCCAACTTGCTGCAGCCAACTCACCATGGCCAACTTGCCACGGCCATCTCACCATGGCCAACTAGCTGCAGGACAACTTGTCACAGCCAACTTGCCACAGGACAGTTTGCTGCAGGACAATTTAACAATTCCATTTAACTATTTAAAATAAATAAAAAATATTTTAAGTTTTGCCATTCACATTTCATTTTGCCCCTCCTGCATCCTTTTTTAAATGATTCTATTCCACCATTTCTTTGATATTAGTCTAACTCTTGTCCCACAGCGAGTTGCCCTGTGGCAAGATGGCTGTGGCAAGTTATCCTGCAGTGAGTTAGCCATGGCAAGTTGGCTGTGGCGAATTAGCTGTGGCGACTCCCTGGACGAGTCCCTGCATTTTTCTTAGCAAGATTTCAGAAGTGATTTGCCATTGCCTCTTTTTGAAGGCTGAGAGAAACTGATTATCCTAAGTCACTCAGCTGGTATTTTTTACCTAAGGTGGGACCAGAACTCGTGATCTCCTGGTTTTTCATCTGATGCCTTAGCCACCCCATCAAACTGGCATTTGTCTTAGATTAACTTGATAGAAATGTGTTTGCAGTCACCCCTGAATTTAAAGAGAAGAATAAATGTAATTAAAATGAATGTTACTTCACAATTGATTTATATTTTAGAGGGTTTTCTGTGTAAATACATGCCAAGTATTTTAAACATATTGGTAAAATACTCAGAAAGTGTTAAAGGAAGGCCACACCATTAGGTTTTATTTATGTAAGTTACAATTTTCACATTGAAGATAGGAATTTTCACTTTCCTGATGCAACTGGGCACATATTTTTGACTCCTATTTCATCATGAAATTGAAATTATTATTTAAAAATTAGAATTAGAAAGTGATTATTTTACCATCTTAATATATTCACTGCATTATATTAATGATTAATATTTTGTCCTCTAGGATGCTGATGGCCTTTGTTATCCTACATCCAACAGCCAGGAACAAAATTTTGCCTATTTGATTGTGAATCCTTTGAATCGTCATATCTATGTTTTGTACCATGTTTTTGGAGTACCTTCATTCTGTGAGTGACTGCTCATGTTATTCAATTAGTTCTGGTAAATAGAAGAGTTTGTTTTAAGTATTGATTATTGGAATTCCAATATTGTTAGGGCATTAGAAATTACTTGCACACTGAATATAATTGATTTTGTCGGAATGTTGTTAATGTTACCAAAGCCTGCGTATAGTATTTGAATTGGGCTATTGCTAAATTAACTTACATCCTGTCCTTAGACAACTTTATTTTAATAATTTATTGTACTTACAAAAATAATAAATCTTGCAATTATGTGAATATATGTCCTCATTGTATAATTTTACGTTATTTCTGGATTGTTTTTTGATCCTGGAAGGATGGCTAGGTGAGTTATAATTTAAAACCTTAAAACAATTGACAAAGTTTAGAAGATAACATACATCACAATTAAAAGTAAGAAAAATAGTCAGAAGGGGAACAGCAATATTAACAGCTCTCTTAAAAGCTAAAGAAGAACCTGACTGAATTTTCTAGGACAGAAATATAGGCTGTTGATAGAAAAAAAGTCTCTCTTAGGGTTTGTATTTTTCCTAGTAAACTGAGAGAGATAAGAAAATTTCTGAAATACGGTGTGTGGGACAGATGTGCGGAATAAATCCTGTTTTGAGATGGTTTAGTTCAAAGAGAATATATATATATTTGTAATTCTTACAGAACAAATTTACCATGAACAAATGTACTCAAAATTTAGATTACTAATGAGAAAAGGAAATACTGCTTAACAATATTATTGCAAATATGCTTCTCATGGGGCTGCCCTTTCAAAGTATCCAGAAACTTCAGTTGGTTCAAATGCAGCAGCCCACATAGTTTTGTGCAGGCCTAGAGGTGTACTTGTCATCTCTCCTGCTGGAATTGTACATGGCTGACTGGTTTTGGGTTTGGGTTTTTTTGGCAGTAGTTGTTGAGGAAATCACAGTAGTTGATAACTGAATTCACAGTTGTTAAGCGAATGATGTGGTTGTTAAGCAAAGCAAAAACTGAAAGTGCAGTGTTTTGACAAAACTGTGATAAAGCGTGGTCATGTGACTGGTGAATCCTGCAAAAGGCTATAAATGCAGCTGTGTTGCCAAGCACCTGAAGTTTAGAGGGGGGTTGACTGTTGGATCTTTGAATCTGGGTCGTAAGTCCTGTTTTTCAAGTTGGTTGCAACTTTGATTGCTAAGTAAGCAGTTGCAAATCAAGGACAACCCCCTACAATTCTTTCACTTTTTATTTATTTATCAAATTTATATGCCCACCCATCTCACAAAAAGTGACTCCGGGTGGCATACAACATTCAAATAAAACACACACCATATATATAACAATCATAAAATCACAATCATTGTTAAAAATTAAAATATTAAACATTAAATAATTGTTCTTTTGTCTCAAATATCAGTAGAAGTATATACATTTTAGGAATGACATGTTCATAATTTGTATGCATTTTTATTTCAAATTCAGTCTTACAAAGTTTAATTTTAATTAAAATGAAAATTTTAGAAAAAAAGTAGGGAAGTTGAGTCCATAGAAAGGGAATGGTGTTCTATTGTGTATATTAGCTTTAAATAGCAAGTAGAACCATCAATCACATGCCCATCATGCATTATGCCAATCATGATTTCAACAATTAAATTCAAAAATAAGTTTTAGGGAAATAAAGACACTGGAAGGTAACATTCTGGAGTGGTTGACAGGATTAGTAGAGTGGACAAGAAGTTTGTCTCTTAATTTTTTCTTGTATTTATGTACCTATTTTATTTATTTTTTAAAAGAACAGCCATAAATATTCTTAAGTGGTTTGTGATGTCTATCCTAATTATATGCTGTCGGTATAATGGGCCTCTTTTTTGAACTCTTTATCGTTTCTGTACTGTTGCCAAAAATTGGTAAGGTTATGTCCATTTTAATCACCAGGAATCAGGATCAACCTGAAGATTTATTTAATCATGCTCAAGTTGAGGATCTGTCTATTTACCATATTTATACAGTTGCCCTTCTCATATATATATAACAATTAAAAATATTAAAACACAAAAGAACCATATTATCATGTAAGAAAGAAGAAAAAAAGCATTAAAAACCCTCACAAAAACTTCAAAGCTGAAATAATCACATCTAAACAATAACACTGATACAACCACAGTGCCATCTCTACCACATTCCGATGTGGGTGTATTTTTTTTTTAACTTTACGTCAGTTACTTGTACTTTTATTTACACCTGTGTGTTGTGTACCCGTGTTTTTCCGACAAGCATTTATCTCCTGCAAAACGAGTCCTGCGCGGTGATTTTGCATGGGTGGCAGGCATAGTTAATTTCAGGTTACAACCAAGAGTTTTGCGCTGGTCAGGACTTGCATCCAGCCCGTTGGACTACAACTCCCAGCACTGCCCTTGGAATTGTGAGAATTCCAATCGCAGAAATCTGCACGACACCAAGTGGGGGTGGCACAAGTGTGTGTGTGTGTGTGTGTGTGTGTGTTTTGGGGGGGGGGGGAAATCGGTGACAAAGGAAAATGTTTCCTTTCTCTTTTCCCCTAAGCCTGATGGGTCGGGGTCTAGTTGCTATTTCCCCTTTTCTTCCAGTGTGTGGGGGAGGAAGAGAAAATAGTCCCAACTGTCCCTCCTCCTCCTCCTCCCCTCTCTGGGAGGGTTGGAAAACTTTTTGGAAAAGGGGGGGGGGAGGAAAGAGAGCCAGAACTATAAACCCCATGTTTCCTGTCCATATCGGCGACGCTGAATCCTGCACGGGCGGCTCCAGGAATTTAGAAAACAAGTTAATCTGGAAGCGTCGAAGAAGCAGCCGTACCAGTTAGGAAAAGAAGGAAGTGGGAGGGGGGAAAAATACCACCACAGGCTGGACGGGCGTGGAAAGGAAGCTCGGGAACCCTCCGTGGCAAAAGTTCGGCGCCGTTCAATTTCAGCGCGGCCGGGCGCGGAAAAAGAAGAGGTGGCGTCCGCGGCAGGCTCCCTAAACCCGACTGAGTGGAATTAAAGCTACTTGTCGGGAGTCGGGGCGGGCGGGCGCGCGCTGGGCGGAGCAGGCTCGGGCGGGCGTCTTTCCGAACTTTTGTTTGGAAGGGTTGGTGCGCTTAAGCGAGCCTCGGCGACGGATTTTATGCCCCTGGCTTCGCGTCCGGCGGAGCGAGAGCGCGGGAGGCCCCGAGTGCCCCCCTCTCGCGTGTCGGGCCCCCGGACCCCGCCTCCCGCGGAAGACGGGCGCGGGGCGAGGCGAGGGAGCGAACGACCCCGGCGCCTGGGCATGCGGGGCGGCTAGCCCGGCGCTGTTGCTTAAGCCGAGCGAGCGAGCGAGAGATCGCCTAGGGGAGACGGTCATGGACGTCGGCGGGCAGCCCCAGCAGGCACCGTCGGCGGCGCAGCCCCAGCCGTCGGCGGCGCAGCCCCAGCTTACGGGGCAACCCTCGCCGCCGGCGCCTCAGCCCGGCGGGGGAGCCGTATCCGGGCCGCCCCCGGCCGGCCATCAAGTCGTCCACGTCCGGGGCGATTCGGAGACGGACCTGGAGGCCCTCTTCAACGCCGTCATGAACCCCAAGGGCGCCAACGTGCCCCACACGCTCCCTATGCGGCTCCGCAAACTGCCGGACTCCTTCTTCAAGCCTCCGGAGCCCAAGGCCCACTCCCGCCAGGTGAGGGGGAGAAGCGGGTGGGTGGGTTGGAGGGAGAGAGAGGGGGGGAGGGTCTCCGGAAACTCTCTCACAAACACATACACACTCTCACACACACACAGATACACACTCAACACGCCTCCCCCCCCCCCCCCCCAATAGTGGCTGCGCTGCTTTGGAAAACTTTCCCGGGGAAAGACGAGAGAGGGAGCGCGTCTGCCTTTCTCCCCCCCCCACCCCCTTCTCCAGATTGTGCAGGCTGGGAATTGTAGTCCGGAGACATCTTGAAGAAGAGGCCAAGCTGGAGCGAAGGGACTTTAGAAAGAGGAGGGTCGCAAGGCCAAGCCAAGCTCTTTCCCAAGCTGCGCGGGAGTTTGCGTGGCGGTGGGAGGAAGATGGGCATCGGGCAGAGGCCAGGCTTTTGGAGTCGTGGCAGTGCCGGAGGGGATTTGGAGTCCTCAACCCTCTGTGCAGAGAGAGGGTTGAGGGTGGAAAATGGGAGGAAAGGAGCGCTAAGGGGAGGCCCTTTGCAGCTGCTGGAGAGGAAAAAAAAGCGGGATCTAAATCTGTTTTCAGCTGGGGGAGGAAAAACAGCGGCATCTAAATCCGTTTTTAGCTGCAAGAGAAAAGCGGCATCTAAATCTAAGCAAAGGAAAATTTCAGAAGCAAATATGATAGATAAATGAAGTAGCCCTTTCCAGTCAGGTCTTCTAGCTGGGGCAACTCCTAAAATAATATTTTTACAACACTGCAGCCAACAAGGTCCTTGTGTTGGCTGCTGTACTCTTGCCGTGCTGGCTGTGGCGGATGGGAACTGTATTCCAACCCCAGCCCGAGAGGGACAGGTTCAGGAAAGCTGGGGGAATTCTTAAATACAGCTTTTGGGAGGTTTGTTTTTAGTCAGAAGTTTGCAGTTACTGGAATACTAGCGAGATACAGATGGGATTATGGCATCATATTTTAATTTTATTCATTGATTATGATTCTGGTTACTATCATCACAGGCTGGGATGGCAGCTTTTTGTGTGGAGAGCTATTTTATCTCACAGTTAAATTTTTTTGGGACCAGGTGATAGATATAAAACAGTAGGTGGGGCTGGTATCAGAAATGGATGGCCCCGCTCATTTTCCTGAAATTCTGCTTTTTTCTTCTTCTGTCTGAAGTCCTCTTCTGTTTTTTTTTCCAAGCAGCAAGGCTGCAAGGCAGAGATCTTCAAACTTTGCAACTTTAAGACTTGTGGACTTCAACTCCCAGAATTCAATTCTGAGAGTTGAAGTCCACAAGTCTTAAAGTTGCAAAGTTTGGGGACCCCTGCAGTGCAAGGAGATACTTGTACCAAGGGTCTGAATTGATCTTTTGCAGATGGGTTTTAAAAGTAGGTCAAGGATTTTGTGAAATGAGCCTGAAGGCTGCAGGTTTCTTATCCCAGACTAGTGTGCATTTGATATTTGCAAAGTTGTTTTGGTTAAAAAAATAACTAGGACTCCTCTCCCAATCTAACTATAAATAGAGAGAAGTCGGAATTCAAAGAAAACCCCCAAAAATACATGGTTAGAGGAATCCTGCACGTCATGCCCGAAGGAGGTCCAAATATGGATGAACCACCTCATCCAAGTTCTGACAGACTTTTGGTGGGAGGGAACCATTTCTCTTGGTATTTTAGTTTCCCCCTCCCCCCTTTTAAATGTTTTTCATGTTATTGAAAACAAAAGTATAATTTATATATGTAAATTCCCAGAGTGGCATACATCTCTGCCTATATGGTGGAGGTTTTTTTGGGAGTGTGAAGATTGGGTAGACTTAGATTTATGTAGCTCTTCAACAAGGTTGACTCAGCCTTCCATCCTTCCGAGGTAGGTAAAATGAGGACCCAGATTGTTGGGGGCAATGTAAATATATACATTGCTTAATGGTGTAAACCGCTTAGAGAGTGCTTGCACTGTGAGGCGGTATATAAATCTCACAAAATAAATAAAAATAAAATAAACAAGAACTGGAGTGTTATCACTGTGGCCCTTCTCCTAATCCTAACCCATGATAGGATCATGAGCAAATCAGACCATGAGCCTGCTGTCTTAATATACCAATTGGATGCTAGTGGGGGAGGAGGGGGAATTTTAAGTATCTGGGTACTAAGCCCATTGTAATTCCTTCAGAGTTGAGATTCAGATTGGCTGCTTAGCTGAGAAATCATTGTGGTCTTAATTCTCATTCAGTAAACACTACTGTGGTTCTGCTTTCCTCCTTTCTTGCAGTCCTGTGGCTGAAATGGGCCATCACAAGCCATATCTTCTTGTACCCTTTGCATTATATGAGTAAAATGTGCATATGACAGCTGGTATTGCTAATGATGGAATGTGCCAAAAATGGCTAAATAAATATGCATTGGTAGCAAAGTGAAGTTTGGATTTCTTACGATGATAACATATATATATATATATATATATATATATATATATATATATATATATATATATATATATATATATATATATATATATATATATATATATATATATATATATATATATATATATATATTATGCCAATATAAGTGGATGCAAAAAGAGGTAAAACTGCTTTTGCTTGGAAGAAAACTCTTATCAAGTCAGAGGGCATGGCCTCTATGCAGTTTGATTCTGCATCTTTATAATTATGAAATAATAAATTATATTAATATATCATATATATTATTTTATAATAATATATTTTTACAATTTAAATCTATATAGAATTGCACTGAGTTGAAGATTTCCCTTTAAGAGGAAAAAGTGTAGAAAGCATTTTCTGTTTTCTATTTCTTTACACCCCAGAGTATTCTTTGGTTTCCCAAATTCACAGACAGGACAATTGTTTTATGTCATCAAATGTTAAAATCATTATTCAGCATATTTTAAAGTAGTGGAAGTGATGGCTGTTGTTTCCATCTTATCCTGACTTTAGCTCTGTGAAGTTGATTAGGATGTGCAGGAACAAGTGGATTCATGAATGGAAATTGGAAAATTTCACTCTTCTTGAATGTGTCTCTCTGGGAAGCAGACTCTTCCTTCATTTGCATCTTCTCTGTGGTACTTGTAAATAAGTGGTGTAGGATGCCATGTTGGCAGTCCTAATATTTCAAGTGGGAAGAAACCAGTCCCAGAAATATGAGGGTTTTTTTAAAAAAAGCTTTTCTTGCTGTGATGAAATTCTGACCATCATTAGAGATTACATTTCTTATCCAAATTTCCCTCATCAAAGGATAAAAGATATACTGCCCTTTCTTCATCTTAGGAGGAATAATTGTGCATGGTGGGGGTGGGCGGTTATGCCTTTATCATGTCTTAAAGGTAGGATTCACCAAATCTTGCCTTATTTCCACGTACAGATTTATCCAATTCATGTTACCTATATTTATTTCAGAACTCATCTTTAGGAAAAGCTGCTTTTTTCCTTGTCCGTTCTTTAGATCTTGATTGTGGGAAAGTTCCTTTAGTTTTCTTCATTTACATATTTGTTATTAAAAAGTTTATTTTTGCTCTCGCTTTATTTTTTCTCCTGAAAAGTACCTTGAATTAACTCATTCATGCCCCTTCTTTCATAGTTTGTTTTCCTTAACTCTCTCTGTGTGTGGGCTAAAAGGAGTGGTTGTAATAGTAACCATAATATATTTTACACCCTTTGCAGACTCTATTCTGACTGTGGGGAGTATACTTTGGCCCTTCAGTCCTTCTCAGCTGCTTGTGATAATCCCTGTTCTCGTTCTATCTTTAAGGAAGCTAATGACAGGGTGGGAGGTGGAGAAGAACTAAACCTCATGTTGAATTAAGTGATGGGTTTACCAAACTTCACCTACATTCATCTTGTTTCAAATTTGTGAAATCTGGAAGACTACTCTGAAATAGAGGACATCTATGGCGAGCTTCCATTCTTGCCCCGGCTCCTGACCACCTACAGTAGTGGCCAAAATTGTGGAAATCTTTTGGGAAAAGTGTATTTTTGAGATTTGATGGCTAATAACGCCACTTTATTTGGAGTAGTGCCATAAAATTATATATCAATGGAAAGATAATTTAATCAAGAATTCCAAAAAAAAACCTTAACCCCCCACAAAAACTTCACAAAAAATTCCAAAAAAAAGATGACCAAACCGGGTCAGTGACGTCACCAGCAGGTTGCTACCGGTTCGGGCGAACTGGTCCGAACCGGGAAGAACCCTCCTCTGAGCACCACCCCCTAGAGTCAGACACGACTGGATAGAGGACACCTTTACCTTTTGTTTTAATGCTATTCTAATCTTCAAATTTGCTGCAATGGCAGTCTTCACTATCTTATAACAAGTTTATAATAAAGAGATGCTTAAAATACATAAAGTTAGATTTGGAATGATATAGAAGACCCAAGAACTTTGATAGCATCATTCATCTCGGTTGAGTTGTTGAAGTCACAGCAGATTGGGTGGGCAAGAGGGCCCCCAAACTCCAGGTGATTTATTTATATTCCTCCTTTATTATTATTACAAATAATTCAAGATGTTGAACATATATAACATACTTTTGTCCTATTTTTTCCACCACAGCAACCCTGTGAGGTGAGTTGGGCCGAGAGAGAGTGACTGGCCCAAGGTCACCCAGCTGGTTTCATCACTAA
This sequence comes from Diadophis punctatus similis, assembly GCA_023053685.1. Lineage (NCBI taxonomy): Eukaryota > Metazoa > Chordata > Lepidosauria > Squamata > Dipsadidae > Diadophis > Diadophis punctatus. Next base: position 11,542,995 of record JALIGW010000016.1, on the reverse strand, counting down.
GGTGCGACTGGAACTCAAAGTGTCCTACTTTCTAGCCTGACCAGGGGTCCCCAACGTCTGGGCTGCAGCCCACTACCCGGCCGCAGCCTATTTGTAACTGGGCTGCATGAACAGAGGGCCAAGTGCGCAGGTGCGCGCAGCTTAATTCATGAGAATGGCAGACTGGTCCAACACAGGCAGCCCAGTTTCTCCCCCCCCCCGCTGGACTGCAAAGGTTGGGGACCGCTGCCCTAGACCAAGCTGGCTGCCAAATTTATTTATGTAGAGCTTCCTCCAGACCAGCGGTCACCAACTGGTGGTCCGTGGACCACTGGTGGTCCATGATAAAATTTTGGTGGTCTGCAGAAAAATTATTTGCATTTTTTATATTGCACTAAATCAGGGGTCTTCAAACTATGGCCCCTGGGCCGGATACGTGAAATAAACATTTGTGTTGCTGCAGAGAGTCTCTCCCTTCAGGGTCTTTTTGTGTGGGTCAGAGGGGGGCAGAAATTCCAACTTGGGGTCTGCTTCAGCCTCCTGGTGCGGGGTTTTGGGTGAAGGCTGGAGGGAAGTGCTGCTGGTGGCGAAGAACCGGAGGGCCTTGTTTCAGAGGGACTGCATCATGGCCTGGAACTGGCTGACCATCTCAGCCCGCTGAGCAGAGGCGCTGGTACCTGGCCTTGCATTCCCATAGGTCTTCCCTCTGCTTGGAAAGCCTATGCTCCTAGTCCTCAGTAAGGTGCTTCTGCTGAGCCTCCTTCTCGGTCAGATCCAATTTGAACTGAGCCAGCTGTTTTGCCAACTATTTCTCGTGGTGGCTGCTTAGCTCCAACAACTGCTTCCTGTTGGGGCCCTAAGGAGCCCGGGCGGGCAGGCAAGGAGTGGCTGGGAGGGGAGGGGCGAGTAGAGGCCGGTGAGGTGCCCCTCGACATGAGTGACATTGAGTTGGCCACGCCCACTCAGTCACATGACCACTTAGCCGCACCCACCTAGCCGGTCATTAGGCAGATCATATTAGTGGTCCGCGGGATTTAAAATTATGAACATGGTGGTCTCTGAGGTCCGAAAGGTTGGTGACCCCTGCTCCAGATCATATAGGCTTAAGATACAGAAGGATCTTGACAGACTTGAACATTGGGCGCTATCTAACAAAATGAAATTCAATAGTGAAAAAAGTAAAGTTCTACATTTAGGCAAAAAAACCAATGCACAGGTACAGTATATGTGGTACCTCGCTCAATAGTACTGTGTTTGCCCGAAAATAAGACCCTGTCTTATATTTTTTGGACCCCCGAAATCGGGCCTTGGCCTTACCGGGGGGGGATTTATTATTTTCGGGGTGCAGCCATGAAGTGGGATCGGCGTGGCCGGTTCTTGCCCGCAGCATTGCGAGGATCGGGTCAGAGCTGCTGCCGCCTGAGATCAGCAGGCCAGATTCGGTGAGCTGGATGCACCGCTGCCGCTCGGGAAAAGAGATAGAGGAGGCGCTATGAGAGAGCCCATTTCCCACGTTCTTCTCCTCCCGGTTTGCAGCAGCACGTTCAGCTCCCCAAATCTGGCCTGCCGATCTCCGGACGCACGGCTGCCACTCAGGAGAAGAAGAGAGAGGAGGCGTTGTGAGGCTCGGGAGAAGAAAGAGGCGGCGCTCCCCCCCTCGCCGGCCGAGATCAGCAGGCCAGATTCAGGGAGCTGACTTCCAGCTCCTGCCATTCCCGGCGAGCGGGGGAGAAGAGACGGCAAGGGGAGTCCCACCTCGTTCCATGCGTCTTGTTTCTCTGCTGCCCCACCCCTCCCCACATGGTACTCCCTCTCGCCGGCTAAGATTGGAAGGCCAGATTCGGGGAGCTGAACGCGCTGCCGCTGCCTGGGAACAGAACAACATGTTTCCTTTCCCTCAGTAGGTGACTTTACTCCAATCAGTTGAAAAGAATCTTGGAGTTTAACCTGTAAGCACAGGTTAGGGCAGGACAAGAAGCAATAGGTGGAAACTAAAGAAGAAGAGAACCAACTTAGAACTAAGAAATTTCCTGACAGAACAATTAATCAGTGGAACAACTTGCCTCCAGAAGTTGTGAATGCTCCAACACTGGAAGTTTTTAAGAAGAGATTGGATAACCATTTGTCTGAAGTGGTGTAGGGTTTCCTGCCTAAGCAGGGGGTTGGCCTAGAAGACCTCCAAGGTCCCTTCCAACTCTGTTATTCTATTCTATTCTATTCCGTCCCTTCTGCCTCTTCTGATACTGGAATGCTACTATGACAAAGGCAAATGCTAGACTAAGATGCTTGATATGAAAGTAGATTTTCTTTATTTTCCTGTGGTCATCAAGTCATGAATTAATGCTTGATTTTATAAGGATTTAATAGAGACAAAATCTAAAAAATTAAGTTTATTTGAAAAGCTTTTACATTCCATTTACCTTTTAAAATGCATATTTAAGTTATATTCTGTAAAATCATTTAATTATTAGCTATTGTTTATATAGCAAAAAGGAGTGAGTGCTCTTCAGTAACACTGTCAAATATTTCTGTGACTAGTTATGTCTTTTTAAGAGGCTTTTAACAGCACAAGTATTCTAAAAAGAAAGATTTTATTTGTTTAGTTGTCAGATTTATTTGCCTCCCATCTCATTTCGAAGTGACACTGGGTGGCTTACAGCTTAAGATGCTCAAATCATAGTTCAAAAAATCTTTGGCTTAAGTGTTAATTCACTTGTCAGTTACAAAATGGAAAAAACCTAGACTTTTAAGTCATGGAATTGTAAGTGGAGACTGTTGCTTTATCACCTTTGAACTTTAGCCTAATAAAAGCCTGACACATGCTTTCCATGTGGGCTGAGTTTCTCAGTATCTGCTGTGACAACTATGAAAAACAAGTTATTCTTTATATAGAAGCAAAAATACTTCAACAAAAGTAATCTGCTTTTCCCCAAATAATTCACATTTGAAATGTGAGGGCCATTCAGTTTGCTGAGAAAATAGGAAGGGAAGCAAATTGTTTGGTTTGGGTGAGAAATTGCTTTAAATTAAATTTAAAACATGTGAAACAGATAACAATTGTTGCCTGAATGGTATTAATTTTGTATGTATTATTGAATGGACAATTTAATTCTGTGTTATGCGCCTTAAAACCTACAGAAATGTATGCGTGTAGAGTATTCTGTTGCATAGAGGGTGGCAAAATTTTGAAGTGGCAGGCGCACAATTGCATAATTTCATTTAAATACAGTATTCAAAATAGAGCACACTCCTATGAAGGCAGAGCCAAATCCTATATAAGAACTAAAAAATAAATTCTTGTTACAATTTTAAAAGTCAAGTCCTTTAGCACCATCTGGTGGTTTTATAAATCCAGTAGTGCCTATAGGTCCTGTATTGTTGACCCCTTTTCCTAGGACCTAGGTAATCTAGTGGGGAGTAACCTACAGTATTTACACACACACTGGTTGAAGATTATCTACTGAAATGTAGACGGGTTTCTGGATTAATTAAATCTGATCGAAGTAATAAAAGTCTGGTTTGATTGCAGCAGGAGTCTCAGAGACGGTGCGGGTGGGCGAACCGGTAGCAGCCCACCACTGGATTAGTAGTGGTGAATGTGTTGCTTAGCATTTAAGATTTCCTCAATTCATTATACAATAGCAAGTTATTTCCATGAAGCAGATATATGTTTATGCAATAATATGATATAAATACTGACACAGACAAGCTAGTAAATATGTGTTCTACTTGTATGGTTTAACATGACTTGCTGTGAGCAGCTGACATCCTTAACAACTCTAGTGCAATTTTTCCATAGTTATGCATATTGTTAATGCAGTTTAAGAGGCAGTTTCATCTTTCTCTTTTATCTTAGTGCCTTAAGTTTAAAAACAAATATGTTGTAATACATTTGTCTGATATGTATTATTCCAGTGTTTTAGACTGTAGTTAATACTTTTCTCAGACAATTATGTTGCTGTCAAATGATGATGGGAGTTTTAATCTAATAAAACATAAACGGATGGCAGAAACTTTAGCTAGGCTTATGATGTGATAATTCTTTAGCATCTTTGGAAGAAAAAAAAAGACATAAAGTAAGCTAATTTTCCGTAACTCTTCTTTGGAACAAATATGAATATATTTTTTAAAAAACCGGACAGATCTTTTTTAAACTTTTATGCTCAGTCCCAGAATTCCTTAGGTCATTATTAATTTTAAAAGTTACTTTTTTTTTAAAGGAAAAATTCAATCCTGTTTCCGACAGTAAGAATTGTGTATAGTTTACAAATGGGGCTGAGTATCATTTGAGCTAATACATATGAACATAATATTTACATTAATTTAATGGGTTGAATGCATTTGCATTCTTCCCTTTGGTTGAAGAGTTCTTGAGCCTGCGAAAGCCCCCCCCCTGCCCATTGTCTGGAGAAAGTTGACTCCGTTCTCACCAATTTCCTCTGCAGCCCTCCAAAATCAGCTTAGGGGGACTGGGAGCCTCTCCAGAACAGTATGGAATGTGGCACAGAGAAAAGGGTAATTGATGAAAATTGCTTCCCTATCTCTTCTGCTAGCTGAGTTCTCCCATTGATTCAAAGAGTTGTCTGCAAACAGAAGGATTCCTTCTGTTCCTGGAAGGGATTGTTGGTTATAGTTCACAGCTGTGACTTAATCCCCCCCCCCCCCGAGATTTAAGGGAGGTGAGGGTCCTTCCAAGACCTTTTGTGCAGATGGGGGGGGGGAAAGGTTTCCCTAAACAGTCTTCAGGACATCTGTTGAAAAGTGGCAGAGGAACGGAGGTGCTTCGTTAGATATTTTTAGAGCTATTTCTTTTATTTCTTCTTGAGGCTGTTAGTTTAGAGTCAGTGTTTCTCAACCTTGGCAACTTGAAGATGTCTGGACTTCAACTCCCAGAATTCCCCAGCCAGCGAATGCTGGCTGGGGAATTCTGGGAATTGAAGTCCAGATATCTTCAAGTTGCCAAGGTTGGGAAACACTGACTTTAGAGGCATTTTTTTTCCCAGGAGAGTATCCGATATGCAGATGGCTACCATGAAGAATCTTAAAGAATTTCTTTAACACATTTTCTATGGCATAAGTTTTCATAACCCATTCACTTTAGAAAATGGCGCACTATCCTAGACAAAAAAATATATATAATACTCCTCTGTTGGACTGTGATACCATACGTTGATAAACGCCTATGCCCTAATATATATTTATTAATCACCATAATATTCTGTTGCTGTTCCTGCTCTTCTTCCTGTCTCTTTCTTTAACATTGTACAGTGGAACGCCATTGTGGTGTGAAAAAGTGGATTTATTTTCCAAATAATTCTTTAAAAAGGCAACTTTTGTCCATTTTAATTCAAAATGCGTAGTAAAAGGAAGGAAAGTCTGAAGAACAGAATGATTCGCCCTGCCCTGCTTTAAATCATGCTTTGCTTTCTTTGCCTCCCCCTTTAAATCTTTTGTCATCTGGAATACATTTTAGGAAAACCAGACATGTATTTCTTTTTGCAATGCGGACCTCGCTTGTCCCATTCTGTAATACTGTTTAAATAGCTTCCACAGCTGTCTCTGAAGACCTTGATAAAGAAGTGGGACAAAGAAGGGAAAAGCAGTGGGAAAGGAAAGAAAAAAAAAGGAGGTTGACTCAGGTATTCTGAGAAAAAAAAGGAGTACTTCAACATTCTAAGAAGCAGTTATAACTATGTGGGTCCATGGGGGAAAAGCCAAAATCTAAAGCTGCATGATCCCTCTATTAAGAGCAACCAGATTTTATTTCTGTTCTCGTCTTGTGCCTGACAGAATGCAGAAATAAAGAAACCATTAGTGTTTTTATCCACAAGTCTGGGGAATAATTTGGCTTGTCTGTAAAATGAATGAAACCGTTTCTTAATGGTTGGGAAGGAATTTGCACCCTCAAAATATACAGCATAAATTTTCAGTATCGATTTTTCTAGTCTATGCGAAGCAGCCTCCCAAGTTCCACAAGAAGCAACCGTAGATATCATTGATCTTTGGTAAAAATAAAACAACCCAAAATACATAAAATTTCTACATAACTCACTAGTAGTGTTTTTGTAAAGCATTATGCAATTATTATACAATTATTATTTCCATTCTGCTCTCTCTGTTACTTTGTCTTGCACATATTTCAAGATTAGTGTGCAGTGCTGGGATAAGTATTCATTGGTCTTTAAAGTATAAGTCTAGTTGCAAAACATTTCAAATTAGAGGCGAGTGGTTCTTTAGCATGCTGTTAATGTATTGGGTATCTATAGATTAAAGAACTGTTTAACTCTGTTTAACAGGCCAGCACAGATGCAGGAACGGCAGGAGCCCTAACTCCTCAACATGTTCGTGCTCACTCTTCTCCAGCTTTGTTGGGAACAGTTTCTCCAGGTGCACTTACTCCATCTGGAGGTGCACCCCCTCAGCATCTCCGTCAATCATCTTTTGAAATCCCCGATGATGTGCCCCTACCACCAGGTTGGGAGATGGCAAAGACACCTTCTGGCCAGAGATATTTTCTGAAGTAAGTAAAAGTATGAAAGATGGGGATGGGAAAACTATGGTGCTGGCAGTTTTTTGGAACAGCATTTGATTGAATTCTTATCTTTTGCTAAATCTATTCATCCAAGATGTAGAAAATTACACTATCTGAAAAAGTTGTGCTGAAGTAACATGCTTAAATGATTTATGTTTAAAAACCTAGATCGGGGTGGCCAAACTATAGTTCTTTAAGGACCTGTGGACTTCAACTCCCAGAATTCTTGAGCCAGCCATGCATGCATGGCTGACTCAGGAATTCTGGGAGTTGAAGTCCACAGGTCCTCAAAGAACCATAGTTTGGCCACCCCTGGCCTAGATGGTTTGTCATCTGGGTTCTTGAAGGAACCATCTTTCTGTTCAACTTTTGGCTGGCTTGTGTGGTCCCTGAGAGAAATGCCACCATAAATATAGTTTTATTTATAGGCTTAAGTACGAATGAAAAGATTGAAATGCATCTTAGAAAGTATGAATTGGTTGTGGTGCGTATGTATGAAAATAGGAATCTATAGGTAGGAATCCATTTTAATTTGATTATAGTTGCATGTTATCCTGATGGTGAATCGTGAATGAAAAAATCAGAAGTGAGTTTGGAACTTTCTGAGTGAATGTGATTCAGGAGAGAGTAAAATACTCTGCTAGGTGACAGAAAATAGACTTATTCATTATGAGCTAAATGAGCAGAATCTCATAAGATGACTGAAGTATCTTGCAAAAACATCTTGGACTTTTTCAAGCGTGATTCCTGAGAAAATTGACAGATATCTCTAATGGATGAGCTCCAGCCAATTGAGAATTAGATATTTGTTTCTCTTGAATGATGTGAGGCCAGAGAAATTACTGTGCCATAAGTGGGGGTGAATATGTCCTTGGCAGAGGGGATGGTGTGTCTCGATCGAATCGTAGTGTGCTCCCTCAAAAGACAGCCATTTCTTGACCTCTGTCTGGATATACCAGCCACTTTCCAAAATTAGTATATCCTATTAAGGTGATTGAGAAGGATCCTGGATGAGATGAATTTTCCTGTCTAGCCTTTCAAAGTTGGGCTTGGGATGGAAACGACATTGTCATTATGGCAGGACTTGGAGAAGTGGTAGCTTTTTACTTCTTGTCTTAGTCAACCTCAGGGCCATTGGTCATTGCATCCCTTTGCGTTATCTGCAGAGGGAGGGGATTAGAGACATTGTTCTGGGCAAGAGCCTTGCAAGAGATTGGCAAGTTGCACTTGGAGAATTGCATTTTCAGTAGCAGCTTTTCGTTTTAGGATAGTATGCTCTCTGGGATCATATAGCTCTCCTCGTTATTTTGTGCAGGGCGGAGTTTGGTGTGAAAGTGATGAAAATATCCCTTTCTGTTGGGAAAATTGGACCATAAGTCCATAATTGGACAGTAATAATTTGCAGAAAATTCTGAATTGCTTTAATGAATGTTTTAAAAAAAATGTATATTGTAAGCTATCTAGAATTGCTTGAGCAAGTATCATACCAATCTTGTTAAATAAATAAGTAAATGAGTGAGTGAGTGAGTCAGGGAATGAATGAATGAATGGATGGATGAATGAATGAATGAATGGATGAATGGATATGAGAAAGCAACAAAAAACAGTATAGATAGTTATTGGACTATTTGGAGACCCAAGGATGATGGAAAATAATAATTCTTGGGTATGAATAAAAGATGATAGATATCCTTTGTTTCAAAGACATGGTTTAACATGGTTTATAAAGGAAAAGGATCTAAAAGCCACTTAGAATACATTAAAAAGACAATAATTTACAGAGTGCCACACATGTATACGGGAAAAAGATGCTTGATGGAATAAGAGGATGCTTGATGGAATTACAAAATGAAAAAAACTTTGTGGGTGGAAAAATAGATCTAAGACTGTAATTATTGCAAAAATGAGGATGCATTCAGAGAAAGTTGCCAAGAATGTTGTCATAGTGAGCAAGGAATGGTTAAGATTGGTCAGCTTTCTCTTTGTATTATTTCCATTATATCTGTCACCTTTCTTTCTACAATACTTTTTCACATACGTGCCAGTGCACTTAGCCAAGTGATAACTTAAGCTAGCAGAGATAGACAATGTATAGTTACGGTTTGCTTTTATTCTGCATAGATCCCTAAAATTGCAGGAAGTTGTCCATAAATTGGTGCCCAGTTGACCTTGTTGTGTGCAAGGAAACACTTAAGTAGATTAATAATTACCTTCCTTGCAAGGGTATTTATTGCTTAAGTCATTTCATAAGAAAGTGTTTGATTTGTATGTCCTGCCTGGGCTGAAATAATCACACAGAAATATTTTTTGGTAACTGTCTCATTGTTTCTTCCTTTCTCCAGGGGTTATTGGGGGTTCTGAGTTCTGAGACAGTAACTGAGCCAGGTTCTTCCACAGTCAGGTTCATAGCTGACTGGTGACTTGAGACTTGTTCTCCCTAGTCCTAATTCAATTCTATCCAATGTGTTTTTGTAGGTTTGTATTGGTTTGGTTCCCTAGGCTCAACACTTTACTTTAAAAAAAACCTGGTCTCCTGTAATTACATTTAATAGAGAATTGTATTGCATTGTTATACCGAACAGCCTTTTGAGAACATTTTCTGCTGGTTTGAACTGTTTGCATCAACTGCTAATATGGCTAGTTACAAATAAACTCTTCAGCCTGAACTTGAAACAGTTTTGGGCTGTAAGAAAGTTTAGTGGAAATAAACAATGCAGGCCTGTTCAATTTTGTTGTACTTGGTGCTAGGTCACACAGTTAAACAAGACCTGCTTTACTTGCAGAAGAATCAGGTCATTGGCACTTCCAGTTAATAAGATTAGGTAATAGGTAATGGGAAATAGCTTTGCTTAAATCCTGGGTAAAGAATAATGGAGTAGATAAAGATGCTTTATAATACATCACACATTATATAGCTAAATAACAGGTCGAACCCAAACAATACTGCAACCATTAAAAATCCATGGTTCTAGAGCAGGGGTGTCAAACCTGCATCATCACGGCAGCGTCACCTGACATATCGGGACTTTTGCCCCCTTTCCTAAACCGGGCAAGGCCAGCACGTGACGCATCTGGCCCACGGGCTGCAAGTTTGACACCCCTGTCCTAGAGACAGTTCAGTGGATATGAAGGCCAGTTTAGGCAAAATTGGGAAAGATATTTCTGAGTGAATTATAAACAACTGTGAACAAAATAAAAAGAAATTCTGAAAGTCTTTTCTTGACAATTTGAGGTGGAGACTCCACCTTTGTGAGCAAACCACTTAGGAGTTTGTCATTGTCTATTACCTATGCTGTATCCATGTTGCAGTTTTGTTGGCGGATTCCTGGAATCTTATCACAAAAATTTCTGAATTAACTAGACTACAGACTGTTTTGTCTTAAAATACATTCTTAGGAAGATCCAGAAAGGGGAATGGAACACCAATCATAATATAAACAGTAGCGTCATATTGGTTCAGTGCTTATAAAAATATATGACTCCTAATCCAAAAGCTATCTCTTTTTTTTTTTTTGGACTATTGATGCACTCCCCCCCCCAAAAAAGTGGGTGGAAATGTCTGTGTGTCTTATAGACCGAATATGGGCCTGTTTTTGGCCTCCCGAACCCTCTGCACATCCCGTTTTCGCCCTCCTTGGCCCCAGAAGCACTCTGCAGGCCAAAAATGGGCCCGTTTTTGGCGAAAAGGGGACACGCGGAAGGTTGGGGAGGGACCGTTTTTGGCCTGCAAAGTGCTTCTGGGGACCAGGGAGGGCAAAAATGGGACATGCGGAGGCCAAAACCTTTTTTTTTCTTGTTTTCCTCCTCTAAATCTAGGTGCGTCTTATAATCCGGCGTGTTTTATAGTCCGAAAAATATGGTAATCTATTCTGATAGACATTTTTTCGTGTTAACTTTATTCCATTGGGGAGAAAAAAAATCTTTTCCATCTTATGGGCTTCTCAGAGGAGCTGTGATCCACCTAATGTGACCAAAATATGTTAATTCAAACCTAGTAAAGATGTTAATACTCTTTCTATCTTGATTCTTTAAAGTCCAGCTTTTACTTCCATACAGTGTCACAGGAAAAACAATTGCATACATAGACATGTTATGGCATCCAAATATCTTTTCCAATGCTTTCTTTGCTATCCTACCAACCAAGCACTTGTCTGCAGCAGATTTCTGGACTACCAGTTTCTTTACTGTTGATAGTTGATCCTAAAAGGCAAAAACTATCAATCACTTCAATGACTTCATTGTCTATTCTGTTCGGCTGTTGTACCCATTGTCATTAATATAGTGTGTTTTCTATTTAATCTTAGTCACACTTTTTCACTGTGCTCCTTGACTTTCATGACTAGAATGTCTAAACATTTTGCATTTTCAGCTATCAAGAGTATCAGAATAGAGCTGGAAGGGACCTTGGAGGTCTTCTAGTCCAGCCCCCCTGCTCAAGCAGGAGATCCTATATCAGGGGTTGGCAACCTTAAACACTCAGAGAGCCATTTGGACCCGTTTCCCACAGAAAAGAAAACACCGGGATCCACAAATCTCTTCCCGTGCCTGACTATTTCCTGAGCGGCCACAAAATTAGCATATATAGTTGAATTGAAGATTCTGTTTTCTTCTGAAACTTTTCTTTTCTTGAATTTATCCATGGTTGGCCTACCAGGAGTCAAAAAGCTTAATAAATTGTGTGTCGGTGGGTGTCGCACATTGGCAGTTGTGACGCATATTTTGAGTGACGGGGAGCCGCAGCAGAGGGATGAAAGAGCCACATGCGGCTCCAGAGCCTCAGATTGCTGACTCCTGTGCTATACCATATAGAGTAGTATCATTGATATAACATGGGGTATTGATGTATCTGCCTCCAGTTTTAATATTGCACTTACCTTCTGTAAAGCCTGCTCCTTCACTGTATATCCAACATACAGGCTGAATAAATAAAAAGAGGATATACAGTTTTGTTTCACACCTTTGTCAACCTGAAGCCACTGGTTTCATTGTGTTCCATCCAGACTATGGCTTCCTATTGTCTCTATAGGACAATGAGATTTTCTGAAATTGCTACTTTAATAAGGACATTTCACAATTGGACATGATCATGACAATCAAAGGCCCTTCTGCAGTATAATAAATGAAGCTTGTTTTTATTCCTTTTTGGCATTCTTTGGCTTTCTCTATTATCCACTATGCACCCCAGTAAGAATTTTTCTTGTGGATCAGATTTTTATAATATGAAATCGAATATCGGTCATTTCTCCTCCTATGTAGGGCTGTAATATGCATTGAATTATCCCAAACGTTATTTTACTAATAGATGAAATTAAGGATTTTTGTGATGGTTTTCACATTATGAATAATTGTCCTTTCTGTGATAATGATCTCTTCTAATCTGTTGGGGGCAGATTGTGCAATTTTCCAGTTTTCCTTGAATAATTTGCTTAGAACCTTTACTGATTCTTTTTCTGGTGCTTGCCATGTTTCTATAGATTCAATCAATTAATGTTAATGTTAGTTAATATTAATATTAATTCAATTTTAGTGTTACTATTTACTGTTTTAAATGTTTTACCTTGTTTTAATTAATTGTAGGCGAGAGAGATTTGTGTACCTTTCCAACTTGGTTATGATAAGAGTGCGTAATTACCTACCTTCATTTTCCAGTACTAGAGATTCTTGCTTTGGCAGGGGGTTGGACTAGATGACCTGCAAGGTCCCTTCCAACTCTGTTAATCTGATTATAAATGCAGAATGTTTTCTTAGATATCTTGGATGCTGACACTACAGAATTTTAGTGTACTCTTTCCATCCTTCTTTGATCTTTTTTTGAATCAGTTACTATATGTCCCTTGGGATCTTTAACATCTTCTGAGTTTGAACATCTTTTGGCAGATATCCTTTATTTCTTGTCTGTTTCCATTTTCAGATGTTGTAGTATAGCTCCTTGTCTCTTCTACCAACTGTCTGAAATAGCACATTTCAGAGAATTGTTTCCTGAGATCTTTGCCTTTCTCAGCTTTGATTTGTTTTTTCTTCCTGAAATTTATTTATTTAATTTCTATCCCATATTTATTAGATTTATATCTTGAAATCCACTTTGATTTGTACTATTTCTTTGTCTATGGGAGTCTCTTTTTACATTCATCAGAAGTTTCATCTGGTCTAGAGTGCAGTAGCATGTGCAGTATCAGAGACACAATGATGCATCCATGTAGTATCATTACTACATGAGCTGCACTGGTTCCTAGTAGATTTCCAGCATAGTATGGCACAGTGGTGGGTTTAAAATTAGATCGCCACCAGCTCGTGCGCGCAACGCTTCTGAGCAGAAGCGTCCCAGGCGGATGTGCGGAGCGTCCCAGGCGGATGGGTAGAGCCTCCTACCGCCGCCACTACCGGTTCTAAGAACCGGTCCGAACCGGGAGCAACCCACCGCTGGTATGGGATCAGATTACTTGCAGTACTGCCTATCCCGAAGGGTTTCTGCCTGTACTATTAGGTCTGTTCCCAGAGGTGCTTTTTCAAAAGGCAACTGGACCTTCATTGTTTTTGCTTGAAGACATTTTGCTTCTCATCTGAAGAACTGTAGAAGCTTCTTGGATGCAGAAGCGAAAGATCTTTTCAAGCAAAAACAAAAGAAGTCCAGTTGCCTTTTGAAAAATCACCTTGGGGACAACCATGACCTGACTGAATGAGAATCTCCATAGATATTAGGTCTGTGATTGCCAATTGCCTTCAAGTCCAATTGAAGGGATAAACAATTGGGTATAAACCTTGGTCCAAGGAAATGATGGGACTACAGTCAGTGCATCTGACTGTTTATAAATAGATACTCTTGTGAGGCCCATCCCAGGTTTTTGTGACATCAGTAAGTGGTTTTGTTTTGCTTGACTTACAGAATATGTTATTGGAGATGAAACAAGACCACTCCTGAAGGGAATCAAACATTTTGTTTTCTTAGGCCTTTGAAATTCTTTTATCTTTGTCACCATCATCATCATCATCATCTGGTTGTTAATGAGATTTTTTTTTTACTGTAACCTGTAAACTTCTGGTAAGGAGTTAAAAATTAATAATAATAATTGCCATGAAATTGAGCTGTTGCCTTAAGGAACCATTTACTTGATTTTTAGCCTGGCCATAACTATATTTCTTAGCACAAAATATAGGAATAATGAATTGCTTTACAAAATGGTTGTAAGGTTTAAGTCACGTAAACCAGTGGTGGGTTCATACCGGTGCGGTCCACTCCGCCGTTCTGGTAGTGGCCCACTAATTGCGCAATGGCTCCGGTGCTTTCTTTGCCGGTCTGTGCGCGCCGCCATCTTTTTTTCTGATTTTTTTTGCGGTTTTTGGCTCTCTGCGCATGCACAGAAGTGAAATTGTCCTGCGCATGCGCAGAGAGCCAAAATTGCTCGAGAGGACGTGCGCACGGGCCACAATGTCATAATGTGCACCGGTAGGAGAAAGTAAGAGAAACCCACCCCTGACGTAAACATACTTTATATCTAACATAGATATTATAAATTCTTACTGGGAAATGATTTGAGGTTGAAATGAGCAGCTTTGACCTATTATGTGCACAGCTATTTACAACACACAAGTATTTACAACTGTGTCTATTCACCATTATTATAAATATATATTAGGATTATTTTGTGTGAATTGTTCCTTTGAGATTTGTTAAGCTGAAAACTACTATGGGGTGATTATTTTAAAAATATCAGGATACTATAAAAATGGGGAATCTTCAGGGTATCTTTTCCATGCAGTTTGTTCCAGGATCAATGCCTGGCATTTCTTGATAAGACAAACTTCCACCTAAATCCTTCTAAAGCTTAGAGTCCACTCAAACACTACTGACCTGATTTAGTGCAAGATAGTCTGAAAAATCAGATTTTGTTTTTATTTTGTTTTAAACATTATTTAACATTGAGGTTAATGTTTTTAATTTTGATCTAGTATATATGTTTTATCAGCTACATATTAGACTTTTTTGGTCAAGACAGTTACCTCCTTTTAAAGAATACTAATTTTTTTGCACGAAAGAAAGAAAGCAAAGTTTTTTAACAGATGTTTTTTGAAATTGTGGTCCTGCTGGTGAAATCAGAACACATTTTATTATGACTAGATTTTTTTATTATTGCTACTGAAAAAATTGCTCGCCACCCTCTAAAGAGAGGTGAGTTTGGTTTTTATCCTTCCCTCTCTCTCTCTCTCTCTCCCCGTCCCTCTTTGGTTTTTTTTCTTGATATCTACTTCAAAGGGTCATGTTTCAGTAAGAACAATAAAGAGAGGGAGTCTGGAAAGTACACACAAGTCTGGCAAACTCATCTGCATGAGCATGATAATTTGTTCCCAAGCAGACATCCAAAGTCAATGATTGAAAGAGCTGCTAGCTATGAAGGATGTGTCTTGAAGGGAGGTGGAGTCGGGGGTTGTAGAAACAAACCAGATTGTTAGGAAGAAAAATAAAGACTGTACTTTTTTTTTAATCTCTCCCTGCTAGGTCACATGCTATTTATAAGCTGGCTCCCCCCCCCCCCCCGCCTTTGCTTGGGGGGCTGCTGTGCTTTGAGAGAATGTGAAAACAACTGTAAAAGTTTTACTAAGGCTTAAAGAAGAACACTCATAAATCTGTATAAACTATAAGTGATTTCTGGCTTGCTTTGAAATAAGAGCTGGATAATTTAAACAAGTGATTACTTTTATAAGGTCTGTTATTAGTAGTACGCGTGCATCTTGTACAACCGAATTCTTATTTTGTAAACTTATGTTTTTCCTTGTATAATCAGTAAAATTAATATCTTTTCATTAAATGGTGTCAGGTCTTTACAGCTTGAAGACATTAACTAAAACAGTAGATCCTTTTTTTTTTGGTCATTCTCTCCCCCCCCATCTCCACTCCCCCAAATTACCAATTGTAGTTCCATTGACTGCATCAATTTAGATCTATACAGGGTTCTGCTACCATTTCACTACCATTGCTAAATAACAGTGATGCTTAAAAGTTTGTGAACCCTTTTACATTTTCAATATTTCTGCAAACATGAGACCCTAAAAAAAATAAACTCTTCTCCCCAAGTCCTAAAATACGAGAAAGAGAACCCAATTTAACAGATGAATCAAAACTATGTTATACTTGTTCATTGATTTATTGGGGAAAATATTCCAAAGCTACATATTTGTGTCTGGCAAAAGCAGGGGGACCTCTATGATTATCAAGTTCATTTGAAGGGGAAAGTTCAGGTGCTTTATTGAAAGGGATGGTAATCAGGTATAACAGGTCCTGCCTTATATAAAGATCAGAAATCTGGATAGTCACTACCAAAGTCTAATCTTCACAACACAGGTATGTGGAAGTGTGTCATGGCTTGAACCAAGGAGATTTCTGAAAACCTCTGAATAAACAATCCATACTCACCATCAGGTTGGAAAAGGTTACAAACTGTCCGTAGTTGGGCAGATCATGTACAAGTGTGGCAATTCAACATCATTGCCCTCTGCAAGAGTGGTTAACCAATCAAGATTGCATCAAGAACAAGGTGTTTAGTACTGTCTACAGTTTGGGAAAGATTAACAATAGCAGAGTTGGAAGGGACCTTGGAGGTCTTCTAGTCCAACCCCCCTATTTAAGCAGGAGATACTGTACCATTTTAGACAAATGGCTGTCTAATCTCTTCTTAAAAGCCTCCAGTGTTGGAAAACCCACTACTTCTGAAGACAAGTTGTTCCACTTTTCACTAGACTAGATATTTCCAATTCCTGCAAATACTCTTCATATGTTTTAGCCTTCAGTCCCCCAATCATTTTTGTCGCTCTTTTATGCACTCTTTCCAGAGTCTCTCAACATCTTTTTTTATATTGTAGTGACCAAAATTGGATACAGTATTCCATGTATGGTCTTACCAAGGCATTATAAAGTAGTAGTATTAATTCTCGTGTTCTTGATTCTAAGGCAGCAGGAGCTATAAAGCTCTTCCAAAGAGGGGAGAGAGCAACCAGTGATCCTCTGGGCAATGATGTTAACCCTCTGGAGTGCTGTCCTATCTGCCATTGTGCAATTGGCAAACCATACACAGGTGCAGTAAGTTAAAATACTCTCTATGGTGCAGCGGTAGAAGGTCACCCCCAGTTTTTCATTCAGTTGTTTCCTGAGAAGTCTGGGGTAGTATAATCTCAGCTGGGCCCTTTTGACCAGTGCTGCAATATGAGTGCCTCAGGTCAGGTCCTCTTTTATAATAACACCCAGAAGTTTAAAGCTGGCCACTTGCTCCACTCGGTCTCCATTGATAAGCAAGGGTTGGATGTCTGATCTATTCCTTCTATAGTCCACTATAAGCTCCTTGGTCTTATTGGTGTTAAAGACAAAGTTATTGTGTCCACACCATGAAAGCAACCGGTCCACCTCATCTCGATAGGCAGACTCATCCCTCCCGGAGATGAGTCCCACCACTGTTGTATCATCTGCTGTATCACTGTTGTATCATCATCATCAGAAATAGTATTACTAGCGTGAGTGGGAATACAACAGTCATGCACATAAAGAGTATAGCAAACCTATGGCAAGCGTGCCACAGGTGGCACACAGAGCCTTCTCTGTGGGCATGCGAGCCGTTGCCCCAGCTCAGCTGCTCTCCATGCGCGAGCGCCTCCTGCCTGCCACCTGATTTTTGGGACTCTGCCACGCATGTGCGGGTGTGGGGCTCATACAGGAGACGCGTGCGCATGCGGGGAAGCGTGCATCGCACGTGCATTGCATTATAGGTTATAAGTGCAGGGAGGCCTACTAGGCCCAAAATGAGGCATGGGGGGTGCGGTGCCCCCCCGCCCATTTTTGTTTCCAGGAGGCTGCAGGGAGGCCTACTAGGCCCAAAATGGGGCACAGGGGGGTCGCGTGTGCATGTGTGGGGGCGGGGGAATGCAGGGGGTCACGCGTGTAGGGGGCAAGGGGGGGTCACGTGCGCATTGCATTATGGGTGCGGGCGCCTGCTGTCACATGCGCAGGCGCGCACTTTCAGCACGCAACAACAAAAAGGTTAGCGATCACTGGTATAGAGTAAGGAACTCAACACGCAACCCTGTGGTGTACCAATGTAAAATAATAATTAACAACAACAACAACAACAACAACCATAACAACAACAACAACAATAATAATAAATATGAGATTTTCATGCTGTATGTAGGTCATTCTTGACTGTTAAAAATGATTCTTCAGCTGTAGCAAGCAATTAAAAGTAAGTACTTTGTATGGTGCTCCTGAATTATTTGAACTTGATCTGTTTTATTCAGCTTGAATTCCGGATGCAGAATAGATCATAGCTTTATTCAGTGGTCATCTGCAGCTACATTATAACTGGAAAAAAAATGCACCAGTAGTTCACTGCTCGTTCCTGTGAATTCTTTTAAAGGGTGTGCCAAAAATTCATATATAAATGTTTGGGTATTTCTGTTCTATTTAGAGAGTTGGAAAGAAAACATTTCATGAAAGTAATGTTTCCCAGAATAAATTAGTGCAAAATAGACCCCAATCTTGAGTTTTGATGAAGAATTTTTCATGAAAAAAGATAACCAATGTTTAAAATACGTAGGCAGTTTTTTTTCTTTTTGATTCATTCATTTCAAAATAGAACCTACTTTATGCCTGAACAAAAAAACCCCCTATATTTAAACAGAATGGAAAATTAAAAGAACCTGCTTGGAGACTACCTCAATAGGATTTGTCTTAGCTGCTGTTGAACATTATCTAATAATACCAATAAAGCCTGGAAACAGCACAGAATAAAACATTTTAATTTATTTCTCATTTGTTGAGGTTGTAGAAAATGTACAGAAACAAAGTGCATTACTGGTTCTGTTGGAAAAGAGAGACATTTACCGTATTTTTCGGAGTATAAGACGCACCAGAGTATAAGACGCACCTAGATTTTAGAGGAGGAAAACAAGGAAAAAAGTATTCTGAACCAAATGATGTAGTAATATATTATTTAATAAAATACCAGTGTAGCAGAATACTTTTTACAACCATGTACACTTTTTACAACCATGTATACTTTTTACAAACTTCAAGCTTGACAGCTTTTAAGACTTGAGGACTTCAACTCCCAGAATTCCTCCTCCAGTCATGCTAGCTCAGGAATGGGAGTTGAAGTCCACAAGTCTTAAACTTGCCAAGTTTGAAGACCTTTGCACCCCTAACTCAGGGGTCTTCAAACTTGGAAGTTGGTCTTCAAAGCTGTCAGGCGGCTCGTTTCAGGCAGCAGCGGCGGCGGCTCCTTAGCTGCCTTGGGAGCAGGCTTTGGCCAGCAACGGCAGCAGCGGCTTTCCCGTGGTGTGGCGGGCGGCGGCGGCTTTCCCGTGGTCCGGCGGAGGGGGCAGGGGCGGAGGGGGCAGCGGTGGTGAGCAGCAGCGGCAGCGGCTTTGCCATGGTCCAGCGGCAGTGGCGGCTTTGATTGGCAGTTGGAACAGTTTCATGGAATTCCGCCAATCAGTTGTCTGTTGCCACCCATTGTTGCCGCCATTGCCACCATCGCACCAACTCCCTCCTCTTCCCCCTAATGCAACATTCGGAGTATAAGACGCACCCAGTTTTTGACCCTCTTTTTTGGGGGTAAAAAGTTGCGTCTTATACTCCAAAAAAATATGGTCTGTATCTGGTGCAATACCAGTAGATGATTTGGTGTGTGTACTGTCTGAGACAGGTATCATTTCTATTGTTATTTTGGAATTTAATCTTACGTTATCACTCCATCATGGTTTTGATCCAGGATATGATTTTAAAAATGCATGAAGCAGCCTTATTTAAGATACGCAGATCCAGTATAAATCTGGTTGGTACACGAGTAGGAGACTTCCTGTACAATCTATCTTTCTTGTCTTGAACTCTATCTTGAAGGTAGCGTAAAGAACAACTGTGTAATTAAACACAGAAAACAACAGACAAATGGCAATTTGTTAGTTCCCTTTTTATTTATTGCAAACAGCAATTGTCTCTATATTCAAAAACAATGTCCTCCCCTTCATAGAAATTATGCTGTGATTTTCTAATTACAGCATTTAGTTTTATCTAAGAAATTGGATAAAATTAATTTTAGAATTCCAATTTCACTTGAACATTCTAAGGATGCAAGTTATTAGTTTCTTCTGCAACTTCTGAAATCTTTGTTGATGAGTAAGTACTGCCAGATGCACAGCTTTTGTTTTGGAGAGCTATTTCCTGTTTTTCCATAGCACACTCGTTTTGCATATTTCTCTTATGCTGATGTGAGATAGTTGCTATTGCACAGATGGGAGCTTTGTGAGAATTTTGTATTTGGGATCATAGTATGACAGGAAGAGCAAGACATAAAGCTTGTTAGCAAGTCTCTTCCTGTTATGACTGCTTACATAGTCTAACCTAATTTTAATTTCATGGTTGAGACTTGCAAATGAAGCTATAAGTTTAGGATCTTAAATTCATCAAATGATTATTGAACTTTTATTTATTTTTTTGGCACACAGAGCACAGTGCATGTTAATTTGGGTCTCTTTTGAAGATTCATTGACCTTTATTAGGAAATTAGTGTTTTAAAAAGTTTAGAGGTCTACACCAGGTGTATGACGAATTTGAACACAGACATATATACTACTTTCAAAATGCTTCCTGCTGGCCAGCTGTGGGTTGACACTGCAATGAACTATGAAGTGCAGTTTTGGCTTCATCCTGCATGGTAAAAAGCAGGCTTTAATGATCAACAGATGATTTTTCAGAACTGGGTCTTCAAGAGAAGTGAAGGTTTTTTTCCCCTTTGGGTGAATTTATGTGTATTTTTTCAAGCAACCAAAATTGAATGGTTTGATTTCATATTTTCATGAATTGAATTGCACATTCTTACAATGCTTGCTTAATCATATGTTATGATGAGGAAACAGTTTCTGATTATCCCTGCTGTTAGCTTTCTCTACAGGAAACTGTTCTTCCAAAGAGTTTGTCAACAACTTCCTTTTTTCTTTTTCATCTGGTGTATAGCTTCCTAAATGAATATCTAATCCGTCTTCAGTTAATGTCTGGGTTCTCTTAAAGATGTTGAAGATGTCTGAAATGGTATAGGGCAGTGATGGCAAACCTATGGCACGGGTGCCACAAGTGGCACGCGGAGCCATATCAGTGGGCACGCGAGCTCAGGTCCGGCGCGCATGTGCGCACCGGCTGGCTGATTTTCGGGCCTTCTGGGCCCACTGGGAGTCAGGAAACAGGCTGTTTCCAGCCTCCAGAGGGGGTGGGGAAGGCCGTTTTCGCCCTCCCCAGGCTCCTAGAAGCCTGGAGAGAGCAAAAAATGGGTGTGCCATTGCATGCTGGGAGTGGGGGGGTCATACGCGCATGCGCGGGGGTGCATGGAATTATGGGTGTGGGCACGCACACACGTGATCCCACGCATCCACCCCCCATTTTTGGCACGCGAACCAAAAAAGGTTCGCCATCACTGGTATAGGGTTTCCTGCCTAAGCAGGGGGTTGGACTAGAAGACCTCCAGGCCAGGGTCCCTTCCAACTTTCCTGTCCTATCCCTATCCTATCCCCATCCCCATCCCCATCCCTATTTCTATTCTAAATGTTGATACACCTCTAAGTAAGTACTAATATAGTGACAAATTGTTCTACCTTTAGCGAATCAGTATTGGATGGAGTATAAGGCGTTCAGATAGTCTCTTTTTAAAAAGTAATCTATTTAGTAGAACAATTTCATAAATAGGCAAAGTCACAGTTCTATGTCTGGAAAGGACAATGATTACATATCAGAATTTTGTAGCAAACTGATTTATGACTTTTTGTAGCAAACTGATTTATGATGTATAGAAAATTGGCATCCCTGGTTGAAGAGCTGTAGCCTCTTCAAGATGCTCAAAAAGTAACTGTGGAGGAGAGTCCATAGTGCATTCTTGGTCCCATCCACTTCTTTCTGTAGTAGCCAAAAAGATCCTCACTTATATTGTTATTTCAGTTGATTTCCAGAATTTTTTTATAGTTGGAAACGCTATGCAAACACTGTTCTCCCATTTAACATGTATAAGAAGCTACTTGGATGGTTGGTTGTGTGCCAGGTATCCTCATTGTGTGTGTGATATTTAATTGTGTATCTCAGCCCTGGGCCAAATGCAGATAGTCATGGACTTAGGACCATTTGTTTATCAACCATTTGAAGTTAAAATGGCACTGAAAAGTGTCAATCAACCCTCTTACTAATGACTGTTGCAATGTCAATATCCCAATGATCATGGGATAAGACTCAGGCTCTTGGCAACAGTTGCACATTTAGGATGGTCACAGCATCCCATGGTCCTAATTCCTAAAGGCTTTTGGGGAAACAACCTAGGTTTTAGACTCTAAATAACTGGGATCCCAATGGCTATGAGTCTGAAAGCTTTCTGATGCCAGATATACTCCATATTTGGTTCTGGATGAGGTTAGCGTTAAATTTAGCCCAGTCAAAAGAGGTTTGTAACATGGGGTTCTCTTGGATTCTGAGTTCCTGCAGAAGAGAAAATGATATGTGACTAGGAGATAATTTGCAGTTACATCTTACATGGCATTTTTGACTCTTCCTAGATTGAGAAAGCCCTAGTTAGTGTTACTAATGCATTGGTGATTTCTTGTTTGAACTGTTGCAGTGTGTTGTACATACAGCTGCCCTTAAAGACAATTGAAACCTTCAGTTGGTCTTGAATGCAGTAGCTTGTGTAGCCTCTAGTCTAACCTTTTCCGGACTGAGTGCCCAAAGTGCGCGCACGCGCGTCCAAACCCCCAAAATTCAATGCTTGTGCGGCCCCCACACATACGCCCTATCCCGCGTGCATGTGCAAGCGGGTCCCCTGCATGCGCTCCGCCTCACACATGCATGCGTGGCTCCCACACGTGCCCCATACACGTGCCCCCCAACCCGCCCTGCACATGCGCAGCAGAGACCCAACGACCAGCTGGCCGGCGGGTGCATGCGTGGTGGAGCTAAACTAGGGAGTTTCATTATTAAGGACCAGAGGGACAAGACTTCTCAGTCTCAGCTCTACATTCTTTGGAGGATCATTCCCTTCCCTTGTTGATGTCTTTTTAAAGAAAGCCTTCAAAAAACTTCAGAGAACCTTGTGTAGAGTAGTACAGAGATAATCTTGGAAGAAGGAATGCAAGAACAGATATGCAAACATCAGCTCATTCCTGAGAAAGAGGAGGGAGGTAGAAAGAAACTCAAAATTTCCCTGCTTTGATTTTTGATGTAAGAAGAGCAGAGAAAAATTCGGTGAGGCTGTGTCAGCCAATCCAGGTAGGCCAAGTTAGGATTTGGATACCAGAAGAAGTACTAGAAGTCTTGTACTAGTACTAGAACTCTTGTAGGTACAATACAGTAAGAGTATCCTTGGGAGTGGATTAGTTTTGAGGGATAGTATATTATGATTATAGGTAGTTCTCAATTTATGACCGCAGTTGGGACCAGAATTTCCATTGCTAAAAAAGGCGGTGATTAAGTAAGTTGTGCCTAATTATATAACCATTTTTGCCATGGTTGTTAAGTGAATCAGGCTGTCATTAAGTGAATCCAATCCCCCCATTAACAGTGTCAGAAGCCAGCTGGGAACATCACAAATGGTGATAACACGATCCCGGGATTCTGCAACCATCATAAATACATGCCGGTTGCCAAGTATCCAAATTTTGATATGGAATGCTGTGCCTGTCATAAGTGCAAGGTCTGGTCATAAGTCACTTTTTTTCAGTGCCATAACTTTGAATAGTCGCTAAATGAATGTTTGTAACTCGAGGACTACCAGTATGTGTTTTGTGTTTGGCATTTCTTTGGTGTGAAAGCTTATTCTAAAAATTAATTACAATTGATTTTTGTAATCTGCTTTTTTAAAACTTGTGTGATTTATTGTTTTGAACTTTATTGTAGGGGTGCAGGTAAACTGTTCAGTCTTTTATTATTTATTTTTATTTATTTTGTGAGATTTATATACCGCCTCACAGTGCAAGCACTCTCTAAGCGGTTTACACCAGTAAGCAATGTATATTTACATTGCCCCCAACAATCTGGGTCCTCATTTTACCTACCTCGGAAGGATGGAAGGCTGAGTCAACCTTGAGCCGGTGAGATTTGAACCGCTGACCTGCGGATCAGTGTCAGCTAAAGTGGCCTGCAGTACCTGCCTCTAACCGCTGCGCCACCTCGGCTTTATGTTTGGAATTGCATGTAAATCCTAGCAAATAAATTATTTGTGTGTGTATGTGTGAGATGATAGATAGATAGATAGATAGATAGATAGATAGATAGATAGATAGATAGATAGATAGATAGATAGATAGATAGATAGATAGATAGATAGATAGATAGATAGATGTGTGTGTGTGTGTATACAATATATATATATATATATATATACACATATATACACACACACACACACATGTACAAACATATTATTAAGTAATAATATATATTAATATAGCATACTATTTATATATAAAATACTTTCTGCTTATAGTGAAACCTCATTTTAATACATCAACTGGGAGTAGGGGTTATGCAATGTCTAGTAAATCAAAGTATATCATTATGATACAAACAACATAGGCTTAGTCTGTGGCCTGTTACATATAAAATCTGTGGCATTGAAGTTTGAAAAATTATGGTATCATTGTACAGTGTTGCTGCAAACCTCTTTTAATCAACACAGAAACTGAGATAAAGGAAGTGTGATTAGACAAAACATCCTTATTTCCACCCAAGTGAGATGTTAATCTCTTTAAAGGTTTTGTCTAACAATTGCAAAATATCTTTGTGTTGATATGGCATTCATTTTGTTTTAGCTACTATGCAATGAACTCTGATTACCAGCAAGCATAGTTTAGCAATTCACTAATCGTAAACCTGTGCCTTTCTTCAGTAGTTATCAGGCGAGTTTAACCCAGGGGTGAAATTCAAAAATTTTCCTTACCGGTTCTGTGGGCATGGCTTGGTGGGCGTGAAGGGAAGGATACTGCAAAATCTCCATTCCCACCCCACTCTGGGGCCAGCCAGAGGTGGTATTTGCCGGTTCTCCAAACTACTCAAAATTTCCGCTACCGGTTCTCCAGAATCTGTCAGAACCTGCTGAATTTCACCCCTGGTTTAACCACTGATGAGTTCCTAGACACATCTTTGCTTTTTTGGCAGTATAAACAGAAGTAATTTGCTATGATCTTTTTCTGAAGGGTATGGGGGAGGAGAGAAATAGTGTTTGAAATAAATGTTGCCACTTATTCACTCTTTCCATAAGTTTCTGCTATCATAATTTGTGTATTGAGCGAATGTTTTGTAGATGAGCAAATCCTTGTTATGCTAGGATTTCTATATCTTGCCCTAAATTGTATAGAAGGGATGCAAAATATTTTGTTGTTTGGCTTGCTACCAAACTTCTTGGCTAGAAAATGATGCACCTATAATTGTTATATGCTGCTTTTCTACTGATACAGGAATGAATAAATGTTGGCCTTTGAAGTGCTACTGAATTAGAATTTTCACCAGTCCCAGCAGATGCAGCTAGTAGTAAGGAAATTGAAAGTTACAGTAGATTATGGTGAATGGTATCAGACGTGACTGCCCACCTCCAGTGTTGTTCTACATATCTGTTTTAAAAGGTTGTTCTTAGATACATGTTAAGCAGAAGGTTTTGCTGTAATCTCTTCTCTTAAATGTGCTGTGGACACTGTTGAATTAATGGAAAATATGTATTAACATCTTCATCAATGACTTGGACGAGGGGATAGATGGGGAACTCATCAAATTTGCAGATGACACTAAAATGGCAGGAATAGCCAACTCTCCAGAAGATAGGCTTAAGATACAGAAGGATCTTGACAGACTTGAACATTGGGCGCTATCAAACAAAATGAAATTCAATGGTGAAAAAAGTAAGGGTCTACATTTAGGCAAGAAAAACAAAATACACAGGTACAGTATATACAGTACCTTGCTCAACAGTAGTAACTGTGAGAGGGATCTTGGAGTCCTAGTGGACAACCATTTAAATATGAGCCAGCAGTGTGCAGCAGCTGCCAAAAAAGCCAACACAGTTCTAGGCTGCATAAACAGAGGGATAGAATCAAGATCACACGAAGTGTTAATACCACTTTATAATGCCTTGGTAAGGCCACACTTGGAATACTGCATTCAGTTTTGGTCGCCACGGTGTAAAAGGGATGTTGAGACTCCAGAAAGAGTGCAGAGAAGAGCAACAAAGATGATTAGGGGACTGGAGGCTAAAACATATGAAGAACAGTTGCAGGAACTGGATATGTCTAGTTTAATGAAAAGAAGGACCAGGGGAGACATGATAGCAGTGTTCCAATATCTCAGGGGTTGCCACAAAGAAGAGGGAGTCAAACTATTCTCCAAAGCACCTGAGGGTAGAACAAGAAGCAATGGGTGGAAACTAATCAAGGAGAGAAGTAACTTAGAACTAAGGAGAAATTTCCTGACAGAACAATTAATCCGTGGAACAGCCTGCCTCCAGAAGTTGTGAATGCTCCAACACTGGAAGTTTTTAAGAAGGTGTTGGATAACCATTTGTCTGAAGTGGTGTAGGGTTTCCTGCCTAAGCAGGGGGTTGGACTAGAAGACCTCCAAGGTCCCTTCCTATTCTGTTGTTGTTGTTGTTACAATAAATTAAGTACAGTTTTCCAAAATTATTGTTCTATTTGTAGAAAGGGGATTTGCCTATTTATGTAAGTTTTCTGGTCAGCGTGGCTCAATGAGTAGGCAGTGGCAGAAAGATTAGTATGCTAAATAAGACACTACCTTAAAAATAAATTGATTAATCGCCTTAGTGGGAGTTACTTTGCTGGGTAACTGCCTACAGTAACTGCAAAGAGAGCAAAGAAACAATTCTAAAGAAATACTTTCTGGATTCTTAGGTTATATGAGGAAAAGAAAAGTGAAATATATTGTCCCTTTGGGGAAAAAAAAACAATGCTAGGAAGTAAACAGCATTGTTTGTAGTTTGTATAACGTTAGGTACAACTTGTTAGGTACAACTTGTTCAGACTGAAGAAGTTGCTTAGATAGGCAGCGAAATGTTTCAAACCAACAAGAAAATAATTCCAGTTGCCATGACAAAACTTCAAAACAATTCTTTCCTGGATATCTGAAAAACTTAATCGGCATATTGCCATGCACTTTAGGGAAGAACCCCTGAGGTTAGTACGGAATGCCCTTAAGTTCTCCATAGAGTCGACGGGAGAATCCAGGATGGGTTGCTCTAGTCTCATAGCTCTATTGACTGAGTTGAAAATCTGAGGACACGCCTCCCTGGTAACGGTCCCCAGTTTTCAACTCACCTCTTTTGGACACTTTTTTTCAAGTTCCGAGAGCTTCTGAGGAGAATTTGTTTTTGGATTAAAAATCCCTGGTTCTTCAAGCGATGAGCAAACGAAGCAGTTTGGAGGACTTTTATGAGCACTTTGGCATGCCCGATTCCTCGCGCTTCACAGCTGATCGGCGAGTGAAGAAAAAGGCCAGTAACATTGGTGAGGGCCCCTGGACTCTCTGCGGCTGCGGAAAGGGGCCTGGAGTTCCAGACCGCTTCAGCGGTCATACTCCATTGCATTTGTAGCCACGGCAGCCGTGTGGTCACGCAAGTCTGCCTTTTGATCGCAGCGGCTCAGGGACAGTTGCTAGGAGCCGCGTGAACGCGTTAGTGCCATTTCAGTGCAGCGGCTCAGAGACGGTGCAGACTCTTACTGGCGCCCTTTTAAGGATCGCACAGGAGATGGAGTCACTGTTGATCGTTCGGCCACACTCCCTATATCAGCTCCAGCACGCATGTGCGTGCTGGCCAGCTGATTTTAGGCTGTTTTCGCTCTCCCCAGGCTTCAGAAAAGCCGCCTGAAGCCTGGGGACAGCGAAAAACAGCCCAACGGCCCAACTGGAAGTTTGGAAACAAACTTCCGGTTGGCCCGTTTGGGTGTTTTTTGCTCTCCCCAGGCTTCAGGAGGCTTTCCTGAACCCTGGGGACGGCGAAAAATGGGCCAACAGGCCTACTAGAAGTCTGGAGGCTTCAGTGAGGCCTGTGCGCATGCGTGGGCAGGAGCGGGGGGGAGGGCATTGCATTATGGGTGTTGGCACGTGCACGCACCCTTTTGGCACCCGAGCCAAAAAAGTTTCCCTATCACTGTTATATACAATCTCCTGAAATTTCAAACATCTTGAATTTTTTTGCTAACAAAAGCTTTCAGTTTAGTAACTGCTTTTAGAAAATTCAGACTTGTAAATTGCAGGAGTTCAGAATCAGTGAGCCACAGATGCTCTCTTTCTGTCCCATTTATGACCCTCAGAGCCACAAAAGCATAGTGAATTTTGCTGGCATGACTTTCTGTTCCCCCAACCCACCCCAAACCCTCCAACTGGATTTAGAATGATCCATCAAAAATTAGTAGCAAAATGTGTTAAGGATTGGAAGCTGGATTCCAGCCATCAGGTTTGGCCTTGGTTGCACTTTTTCCCTTCCTTTGAAAAGAGATTAGGCTTCTGTCTACATAACCAAGATGGTTCTTTGGGGAAAATAGCAGGAGGAAGGTGTGGTGTGCTGGATATGTTTGAGTTAGTCGTAAAAATAAGACAGGTGGGATACAAATAAATAAAAACAAATGTTCTAATGTTCTAAGCTACTGAGATGAGGCACCATTCTCATAAAAGCCTGTGATTTTGAAATGGTGGTGGGTGGGCTTGCTTTTTTATCTTTTATCTCATCCTAGTAATAATGCTCATAGTATTGTTGCCTACATTTTAAAAAAAATGATGTACCTTATTTTTTTTTAACAGTGAACAGTAACTCAGAAGAAGCAACAGGCAGTGGCCTCTCCCATGTTATTTTCTGGGTGGACAACAACATTAGTGGTCTCGATTCTTAAGCCTGTGAGAGCAATAGTTTTTAAGTGGCATATTTTCTTCCTATCTCAAGAATGGGAAAAAAGCACATTATCTTGGGTGTGTGTATAAGCCCTAGAAACACTTCAAATATTTTTATTCAATATTGTTCACTTGTGCGCCAGAATAAAAAGACACAGAAGGTTACCATTATAAATTCTTATAAATCCTAGCACTGCCCAGAAACCTGAAACCACCTGCCTAATTTTGTTAACCCCTTTGAAAAATCCCTACTTCTGTGCTTCCTACTAAAGCACAAAGCTAATTGCAAATCGGATACTAGAAGTATTCTCTTGGCAAAGTGTGTGCATTCCAAGTGACTCTACACAAAGCTCCCACCCTCATTTATTTCAAGGAGGTATAGTCTGCAGCAATGTGAAACGAAAATCAACACAGCAAGGAAACTGCTATTTTGGTAGCCCCACTTTCTTGAAGGTGGTAGTGCTTGAAGTCTCTTTATTCTGTACTAGAGAAAAAATCCCTATTCTACAGTACTCCATCCCTAGAAATTCTGTGTTGCTACCGTGTTTCCCCGAAACTAGGACCTGTCCAGATAATAAGCCCAATTGGGCTTTCGAGTGCATGCGCTAGAATAAGCCCCCCCCCAAAAATAAGCCCCCCCAATATTTAGACGCATGCACAGCTGCCGCACAAACAACACAACGTGAGGCGGCGAGGCCGGAGAGGGGGGAAAGGGAGGAGGGAACATGGCCTACACGCACCTGCCATCCACGCGGAACGACCTCGTGGGGGAAAGCCGCAGACAAGGAAAAGGGGTGCATGCAGGGAGGGTCGTTTTGTCTGTGGTGGAGTTTTCTTGTGTGTGTGTGTGTGTGTGTGTGTGAGAGAGAGAGGGGGGGGGGTTGGGGTTGGGGTTGCCTTCTGGTCTCGCAGGCTCCGTTAATTCCGAAGATTCCGGAGCTCACGCGGCCCGACAGGAAACTCCACCACAGACAAAATAACCCTCCCCTGCGTGCCCCTTTTCTCCATCTGCGGCTTTTCCCCACGAGGCCATTCCGTGTGGATGGCAGGTGCGTGTAGGGCATGTTCCCCCGGACTTAGTTGGGCGCTGATCATTTGCAGAAGGCAAAGCGGCGTCTGTCCATCGCTCCGACTGGCGGGCGAAAAAGTCTTCCTGGCGGTGCTTGGCTGTTTAAATAAATCATTGGGAAGAGAGTCCACAGCTATCTCTCCCCCCCCCCCCCCCCGCCGCCACCCTTTCACACACCCAGACTTCCTTTCCAACTGGAACATTACACAACCCTGCCACTTTGGCCGACAATGCAGCCCAGCCTTGGTGAAGGCCATTCCGTGTCGATGGCAGGTGCATGTGGGGCATGTTCCCCCCTTCGCCCCCCCGCCTCGCCTCCTCACTTCGTGCTGTTTGCATGGGAAGAAACGAAAAAGCTGCCACGATTGCTGGTTGGCGCTCCGGCATCAGTCTCCCTGCCGCAGGCCGAGGTTTAGAGGCCTCCTGCACCCCCAAAATAATAAGCCCCCTGATAATAAGGCCAAGGCCATATTTCGGGGGTCAAAATAAGGTTTCCCCTGTCTTATTTTCGGGGAAACACGGTAGTTTTGCTGGTGTCACCTTATAATAGAGATGGGTAGCATAAAAAATTAATAAGTAAAATAATAAATGTAAACGTCTATTGAAGTTTGAATTTTTTGCAAGTCATGTGATTGTTGATTACATGGAAGCTCACTTTATTGCTTGTTCATCAGCTAAATGTTTTAATATTTCTAAGGTACATAGAATTATGAATATTTTCAGTACATTTCAAATTGCAAATATACTTGATTAACTTTTTTGTATGTCCCTTGGTATTTGTTTAAAAGCATTTCATCCTATTAAGATGCTAGTGCTCAGTCATGTTTACAAATTATTTTACAGTGTAATAATGATCAGTGAAGCCTTAAAACCTTTAAACGAAACTATATATACCTATCTTCTTATGATTGTTGTTCATAAAATAGTGAGATGAGGTCCCACCATTTCACCATTCTTTTTGTACTTTTGTCTTTACTTTTTCTTTTACATATTCATGAAAATGTAAGTAAGCAGAAATCCAACACATTTCTAACATTATCTTTTAATTGTCTTTTATGTAAGAACCCAGCTTTATTTTGTTTGATCTCCATTAATAAATTCCTGACAAGTTTTCAACCTATTAGCTAGGATCATTGTGAACAGTTTATAATGATTATTAAGTAATAGTATTGCTCTATAATTGCTTGCCAAATTAAAATGCTTTTCCTCATATATGTTAAAGTCATTGCATTAATATTTAAAGAGATCTTTGGCCATATCTCCACTTTGTTAACATTTGTAAAAAGAATTTTGGAAATCCAACACATACCTCTTCTTGAGAAAGTTCTGTGACTTTCACAAAAGTATGTATATTCTTTTGAGCCACCATTTTTGTATTTCCATACATCTGTCAGCTCTAAATTGTCCATTTTATTTGTGAGATTTATTTATTTATTTGTGAGATTTATATACCACCTCACAGTGCAAGCACTCTCTAAGCGGTTTACACCATTAAGCAATGTATATATTTACATTGCCCCCAACAATCTGGATCCTCATTTTACCTACCTCGGAAGGATGGAAGGCTGAGTCAACCTTGAACCTGCGGATGACAGTCAGCTAAAGTGGCCTGCAGTACTGCCTCTAACCGCTGCGCCACGAGGAACAGTTATAAGTCTTCTCATTCAGTGCCATTGTAACTGTGCATGGTGGATTCCTGTACTGTCATCCAGTAGTTCTGTGTAAGGTTACTAATTCACTTTTTGGAAGGTGTCTTCAGAGACACCACATCTGGCTGATGTGACCAATTTACACAGCACTTCAGTTCATCTGAATTCACAGACTTGGTTAGGTGGATGCTATAGTCTTGCCCTGCTATCTGGAAATTTTGGAATCTTTGAACTTTGAGGAAGTGGATAGAATGCTGTCTGTAGTATAGCCATTTCCCCTTTCTTTGTCTTGGCTCTTAATGACGGTTTATGTGACCAACATTGTTAGATATACTCAGAGGTGTGTATCAGTCACTCTCACTCACTCACTCACTCTCACTCACTCACTCACTCAGAGCTGCCTCTTTTCCACCAAAGTTTCAGTTGATCTGGTCTGATTGATCTTAGAAGTGCTGTTTTTATTTTTTCTAATAATCTGCAGCCGTATGAAGATAGCCTAAAAGTCATGCTGATTAATTCTATAACATTCTATTCAGTTTGAGGCTGATTTGGTTAATTTTAAGTAGCGTGTATACCAAAGAGTTGGACTTGAGCTAATGTTTTCTGTCTTTACTAAAATCCACAATTATATACTTTGAGAGAAGGGTAAGTATTTCAACACTAAAAGCAAACCAGTTAGATCAGTTTGCACTTGGATGATTCATCACCAATAAATTATGGTTACTAATAAATAATGTGAAACAACTTTTAGCTATGAAATAAATCTTATGCCAAGCATTTGCTAGGACTAACATGATTTTCCAGAGTTCATAACCCAATTAATATTTAATTATTCATATTGCCTAGTGTGGCAAAGATTTATTTATTTATTTATTTAGTGAGATTTATATACCGCCTCACAGTGCAAGCACTCTCTAAGCAGTTTACACCAGTAAGCAATGTATATTTATATTGCCCCCAACAATCTGGGTCCTCATTTTACCTACCTCGGAAGAATGGAAGGCTGAGTCAACCTTGAGCCGGTGAGATTTGAACCACTGACCTGCGGATCAGTGTCAGCTAAAGTGGCTTGCAGTACCTGCCTCTAACTGCTGCGCCACCTCGGCCATATGCATGGGTTTTGTGTCTCTGATGCCTTGAGGAATGCTGGAAACTGATTTCCCTGCTCCCTTTAGTATTTTACTATATTTACTTTCAAACATTCAGGGAACCTATGAAGGATGTTGTTTTTCACCATGCATAACTGCAAGTCTAAAATATATAAAGTAGGATTGTAAGATGTATTTAGTTGAATCAGACTTTCACACCCTGCCGACCTTTTGATGCATTTGGATATAATTTCAACTATTCTGTCAGCTTTTTACTGTTGACAGTGCTGAATTTGGATCAAGGAATGTATAGAAGACATACTTATCAGGCACCAAGTTGTGGAATGTGTAGGTAGAGAACAATTTCAAGTAGAGCTAAAAGAAAAAAAAAAGGAAACTCACAATCCTGTCTTTGAATCGTTAGAACTATTAAAATAGTATTTATAAATAGTGCCATCCAGATGTTGACAGGCAATTGTTTTGAAAATATATGTATTTAATACTAATGCAGAAAATAGTTAAGTACATTGATCTAAATAGTTGTAGAATTTCTGTATGTAAATTAGGTTCAAGAAGCCATCGTTTTATTACTACTGTTGCTTGCTCATGAGACCTTACATATAAGATCCGGCTCTCTAGCAGAGCTGGAAAAACTATATCTTAAGAAATGTGATTGCTCAATACTTGATGGCTTGAAATAAGTTCTACATGTGTTTCTGCATTCTGATCCTCCAGTCTATTCGCTATTCTTTGCTTTTCACTTTTTATTCTGGGCCAGATTCATTGATTTATGCTTCATGCATCATACTCTCTCATATTGTTTGCATGGATTTTCCCTCCAGTACATCCCATATAAACTGATGACTGTAAATTGTTATGACTTGGTTATTAGTGCAATGTCTAGAACTTGTTTCTCTGCCATTTGTCTTAATTCTATCCATATTCCTAAAATATTGGGCATAAAGCTATATGTGTCCAGATGCAGAAACTTTGGAATTTAGCTAACGAAAGGCAGAACTATATTTAAGAACCCAAAGCCAAAGCAATAACAGTAGTCTCTTCATTTTCCCTACTCCTTGAAACCAGGAAGAAAAAAATGGCAACTTCAAACAGTTCAGATTCTATGCTTTGTATGGATAGAGGACTGTAAGTTACCCACAGTTGCTTTGAAACAAGATGGGGACTACATACATACATACATACATACATACATACATACATACATACATACATACATTTTTGTAGCGGGTTGAAATGAGGGGTCCTTGGTGATTTCCGAGCTTGGTTCAGGGAACCCTCTATGTGCTCTGTATTTTTGCAATCTATAGAACTATTGACAGAATATCATATTTTGTTCATCATATTTATATTTTAATGAAATAATAACTTCTCCATTTGTTAATCATTATATATTGTGCGGAAATGAAACTGTTAATACCTAACTAGCTAGAAATATGCTATCAAGTATGGTTATTTTGTCCTCATGGATAAAATTACTAGAATTTATAATTCTAGTAAGTTAATAATTTCCAAGATATATTAAAAGTATTAAAAGTAACAGTTCTAGGTAGTTGTAGGTGTGATTGAATCCTTGCTTTCAGAATTAAATAAAGAAGGATTTATGATACTTCATAAATTAGCCACTGGTGACATTGCTTGTGAAAAACTGACTTCCATTATAGTACAAAATTAATAAACATGGTTTTAATTTGTGTAATGCAATTGTAGTCTGTTGTGTCTATACTTTGTATTGACAATTCTGGAAATAGACAAAAGCAAATGTCTTAAGAGGGTAACCCAGATGAGACATTTTTATATGAGGAACTATAACAAGATTACAGTAGTCAACAATAAAGCATTGTGAAGAGAATAAATTAAACTTGTAGGTTTAGTGAGCTTGAGAACAAGTCCAAGCATGTGACTTTATAAATAACAATTTCACAATGAATATAGGCTTGGTAAGCGGCCCATAAATCTGGGCAAACAGCCTGCTGAGCATTTTAATGCCAGCTCTGCCAGCTCTATTCTTTGAACTGACTACTGATGAGAAAATTAAGGAAAGCTGATATTAAGCAGGATTCTGTTGACAAAAACAATTTTAGACTCCTCTTCATGAATTTAACTTGTGTCACTTGTGTTTTCTATCAAGGAGAATGGGATCACTAGATTAAATCAAGAGTTCAAAGGATTTTGATATACAGGAAAAAGAAATGCAGCACAGGTGGAATGCAACAGGTGCCATATCTCTTATAACATAGTAAAGCAAGCTTTGTCATAGAGCAGGGCTGTCAAACTCAAGGCCTGGGGGCTGGATCCGGCTCACAGGTTGCTTAGATCTGGCCCGTGGGGCTACCCTGGAAACAGCGAAGGACTGGCCCACGGTGCCTTTGCCAGCAAAAACGGGCTACCGAGCTCCATTTTTGACGGCCTCCTGCAACCCTCTGCCAGTGAAAACGGAGCTGGGGAGCATGTTTTCTCTGGCAGAGTGCTCGGGCCCCCACAGGCACCCCCGACACGAGTGATGTTGAGCTGGCCACACCCCCTGGCCACGCCCCCCACGAGATCAAACACAACCCTGGTCAAACACAACCCCTCAATGAAATAGAATTTGACACCCCTGTCATAGAGCTATTGTGTGACTGTATTCCAAGTCTTCTGTTCCAAGCAAAAGGAAAAATGTAGAGAACACAATCTGGATATGTAGACAGGTTATGCTCTTTCCTACGCCCTCCCCCTCCTCAAAGTATAATCTGCAGGTAGGTAGAAGAGATTTGGAGGAAAGTACTTGTATACACTCTTTTCTGGCTTCCCTAGAAGCTTAACAGAGACCCTCGTCCTTCTTCAGTATTCTGTTGTTTTTCAACAGTACGGAGGTAAGAAGAATTTACTTAAACATTGGTAGAACTGGTAATAATATGTTGTTGTGTTTTTTTTTCTGTAGGGTTAATAAGGGATTCTGTCCAGCACTGTTTCAAAGTTAAATATACCGTATTTTTGGAGTATAAGACGCACCTTTTTCCTCCCTAAAAGAGGCTGAAAATTTGGGTGCGTCTTATACTCCGAATGTAGCTTTTCCGAAGCTTTTTTCCCCAGCCCTAAGGAGGTGCTAACGATCTTCCCGGCTTCCTACTCTGTCTTTGCAGGCTTGTTTTCATTCCCACTCCTCTGAAAAAGGTCTTTTCAGCCCTAACGAGGTGCTAACGATCTTGCAGCATTTTTTATTCCTACTCCTTCAAAGTAGTTTTTTCCTGCCCTAAGTCTTTGCAGGCTTGTTTTCATTCCTACTCCCTCTGAAAAAGGTTTTTTCAGCCCTAACGTGCTAACGATCTTACCGGCTTGCAGCATTTTTTTTATTCCTACTCCCTTGAAGTAGTTTTTTAACAGCCCTAAGTCTTTGCAGGCTTGTTTTCATTCCTACTCCCTCTGAAAAAGGTTTTTTCAGCCTTAACCAGGGGATAAAATAATGTGCTGAAGCT
The DNA here is from genome assembly GCA_023053685.1 of Diadophis punctatus similis. Classification (NCBI taxonomy): domain Eukaryota; kingdom Metazoa; phylum Chordata; class Lepidosauria; order Squamata; family Dipsadidae; genus Diadophis; species Diadophis punctatus. The sequence goes on along the minus strand of JALIGW010000016.1, from coordinate 11,507,301 downwards.
GACCAGACTAAGGACGCTAGCCAGATGAATACCTGGTAGATTTTTCCCCCTATTTTCCTCCCCCAAAACTAAGGTGCGTCTTATACTCCGGTGCGTCTTATACTCCGAAAAATACGATATTTTCTTCCAAGTCAGCTGCTTACCTTCTAGTGCTTATTTCTTCTCTTCTGAAAAAAAAATCAGAGCAACTGTAATACGAGATTCATGCTGAGTAGGAGTCACAGATGCCTTAGAACAACAGGCCATATTAAAGGACTGAAAGTTAGCTCTTTGTAAACACTGGGCTGTGGCTTCTCTTGAAAGAATCCGTGAGAAGTTGCTGCTATGTTTTTGTTTTAATAAAATCGGTCAACTTCATCTGTTATTCTAATTTTTAAAATTAATATTTGAAACATGTTGTGGGTCGCTAGTTTCTAAGCCTCATTTTCCTATAAACTTATTTTATTTCAGATGGGAGAGGGAGAGGGGAGGATTAGCTAGGATTTGAATGCATCTTTATTAAAAAGGGATTGGAAGAATTATATGGAACTTTCGTCACTTCCTTTTGAATGGAGACCAAATACAACACGTTATTGAAAAGTACGTTGCAGGCCGAACTAAAGAAGATCAGAAAGTGTTTTTCAGTTATATATGAGCTGTGAGTTCCAGGCTGATTGTAGGATTGTAGTGAAAACTGCACAACATTAAACATGGGGAGATTTCGCTACAGTAAACAGTTAATGGTTTTCTAGCTGAAAAATAGTAATACTGAATGACAGATGTGTGTGGCAAAATGGGCAGTCATCTACAGATACTTCTGTTAACTGAAGTCTTCTTGTGCTTTTCATTTATTTAATAGTACAAATGGATGGAATTTTTGGATCCTGCACTTTAGTGTTTGCATGAACTTAGTGAGATAGGGAATGCCTAAATTGGATGGATGGATGGATATGTGTATCTACCACTTAGAACAGGGATGTCAAACTCTATTTCATTGAGGGCCACATCAGGTTGTGTTTGACCTTGGGAGGACCGGGGGGTGGAGCATGGACAGAGTGGGCATGGCCAGCTTGACATCACTTATGTCGGGAGTGCTTGTGGTGGCCCGAGCACTCTGCCAGTGAAAACGAGCTCCCAAGCTCCGTTTTCGGCTTTGCCAGCCTCCTGCAATCCTCTGCCAGTGAAAACGGAGCTTAGGAGCCGCCCTCCCGAGCTTTGTTTTTGCTGGCAGAAGCATCACGGGCCAGTCCTTTGCTGTTTCCAGGGCGGCCCTGCGGGCCAGATCTAAGCACCCCGTGGGCCGGATCCAGCCTGCGGGCCTTGAGTTTGACACCCCTGACTTAGAATATTCAGAATCAATCTGCTGCTTTACTGTATATCCCATCCCTGCATCTATTACCCATTTTGTAGAAAGCTAGTGTGTGTCTGTGAATTAGTGGTGTATGCTGCAATTTCTCATGCAACTTAACTTTCAAAGAATAATGATGGCTGCTTTCTTATCATTCTTCGTGAACTGCATTGGCTGCCTATAGGTCTCCGAGTGCAATTCAAGGTGTTGGTGATTACCTTTAAAGCCCTACATGGCTTAGGACCAGTTTACCTCTGAGACCGCCTTCTCCAACATACCTCCCTAAGACCGATTAGAGCCCAAAGAGTTGGTCTGCTGGTGGTCCCGTCAGCCAAACAATGTCGGCTGGCGGGCCCATGAACGAGGGCCTTCTCTGTAGTAGCACCGGCTCTCTGGAATACACTACCCCCCGAGATCCGTATTATTCCCACCCTACCAGCCTTCAGAAAAGCAGTAAAAACATGGCTTTGTCGACAGGCCTGGGGCCAATGATTTTAATACAACATTGACTACTCTTGGCCCCATGAATGATTTATTGTATGGGTTTTTAAATTGTGGTTTTAATGTTTTTAAATGTTTTAATATTTATTGTTTTTAATGTTTTTATATTTGTCGTTGCATGTGAATTTTTATTGTTGTGAGCCGCCCAGAGTCTCTGCGGAGTGGGCGGCATACAAATGCAACTAATAAATAAATAAATAAATAAATAAATTCTAGTGGGCATGCGTGCTATTCCAATCACAAACAGTGCTGAACATCATGAACTCCAAAATCGGTACATCGGGTTAAAAACAATACAATAAAACTAAATTGGTAATACTATACAATCTACAAACAGCACTGCAAATCTTTATTTACTTGCTTAGGAAAGCAAGGTTGGGGGTTCTTCAAATTTTTTTGGGAGCAGAGTGTTTTAAAGGGGAGTGCTGTGAACAGGTGCTTCTTGGGTCCTGTCACATGACATTGCTTAATGGATGGGATCCAGAACATGCCGACTTTTTCTGATCTTATAGTACTGGCGGAAGCAAAGGGAGAAAAATAGTCTCACAAATAACATTACAGGTAATCCTCGACTTGCCACAGCAGTTAGGTTCAGAATTTCTGTAACTAAGCAATGAGGTCATAAAGCTTGACTGCATCACATAGTAATAACAATGCCTACAGTCCTAGTTGCTGTTAACCAAATCCCATGATCATTAGGTGAGGCAGCTTGCTTCCTGCTTCCCACAACCAAAGTCGGTGGGGAAGCGGGCAAGAAGTGGCAAGCTCCATGCCAGTTGGCAGGCAAGTGAGTCAAGGAGGTTGTGAAAGAGGTGCGTGGGAGAGAGGGCACAAAAGGGTGCATTACAAGGGAGGGAGGGGCATGGGCATACATGAGTGGCCAATGTGGCATGAGCACAGAGGGGCTACTAGGGGAGGGTATGCAAGTAGAAAAGACTTACTCCTGGAACTTGTGACCTTCCCTGCCAGCTTCCTCAGAATGTCAGTGGGGAAGCCGGCAGGGAACGTTGCAAATGGCACTCACATGATTGTAGGGCTGCAACTAGTCATAAGTGCAAACTGGTTGCCAATCACATGGCTGTGGGACTGCTGGGATGGCCAGAATTCCAAGGACCAGTCATAACTACCGGTACTGTTCTTTTAGCATCTCTTAACTTTCAACCTTCAACTGAATGGTCATAGGTTGAGATCTATCTGTAATCAATATGACAAAAATCAGAGACTATCCACTACCAGACAGAATAAAACCACAACACTTGTCCCCAATACCTGATTAATGTGTTTTAATGAGCTTTCTAATAACTACAGAACAGCAGCAATTGAGAAGACTGCCTTTGGTGGTCCTTTAGATGGCATTCCCTGAGGGAAGGGTCCTGGAGGAAGCCCATTCTTCCAGATTTTGTTGGAAAGACACATGATATTTGGAGTCAGTAGGTAGTTCTGCAGGGACTAGAGATGTAAAATTTCCGGAAATTTTGAAGCTCGGAAAAAACCCCGTTTTTTTCGGCGGAAAAACGGAAATTTTTGGAAAAATTGAAAAAAATGCTACATTAGCACTTTTTTTGTCTTTTTAAGATTGAAAGTCATTCTGTTACTTTAGGAACATAAAATATGACTATGGACAATTTGACTTGGCATAAAATTATCACAACTAGCATATTAAAAATATAGTGTAGCCAAACAATTATCACAAACAGAATTTACTTTTTTATAATATTTATTTGTAATTGTAACAAAGGGAGCAACAATCTCCTGAACTGCTTACTAGTTTATGTGGAACAGCCAAAAAGCCTCCACAAAACAATTTTCAAAACCAAAAGTAACAATTTTTCATATTTCCTCTCCACAGTATTAAATAAAAATAAAAACCCCATTCTCATAAGTCCCTTCATTCAGCACAGGTCCTTTTTGTTGCTCTGTATTTTCTTCCAGTGCTTTTGAGGCCTAGTGAAGAGGACAGAACAAACCAAACACACCCACTAACATGCAAAAGCAAAACTGAAACCTTTTTCTTGTTACAATAGCAGCACCTCCTAAAGGAAGAAATGCATACTGTTCTTGCATTGGAGGGTTCAGTTTGTTACCTAGGACTTGCTTGTCCTCACTCAGTGCACAGAAATTAGAATAATCTGATATCATACATTTTTTTTAGAAATGATTTGGAAAATATTTGAACACCCTGTCTTAAAATATTTTATTCATCATGTTAAAATAAAATATTCCACAATGTTTTTTTTTTCTTTTTTCAATTTTTCCAATTTTTTGGAAAAAAACAAAAAAGCATTCAGGAAAAAAACGGGGGAAAACCCGTTTTTTTCCGAATTTTTCCGGTTTTTTTCCGGGCCTTCACATCTCTAGCAGGGACTGAATAGTAAAAATGCTCTTCTCTATTTCTATGTCTTAAATTCTTCCATTTTGAGGAATTCAAAATAAGCGGCTAGTAACAGGCAGTATAATATTTCACACTTTTTTTAAAAAAAAGCAACTTTATGCATTTGTTAACTTAATCTTTTGATAATACATTTGGTGCTATTTGCCACTACATTTAAAAAAAAAAACTTCAAGTGAATATTAATAACATTGCCCTTGTTTTACTTAATATTCTTTATGATATTGATAGCTTTACAATTTTTGCTATATTTATTATGCCTAATAAATTCTGAATGTTGTGGGCATTGACAGACAGAAATGCATAAAGGTTTGTCATTAAAACACAAATGCCTTATATACTGTAAAGAAGTTGGTCACAAGTGAAATATTTGACTTAATATATATTTATATTTAATATATTTATTACTTAAATCTGTCTTTTATAATTATAAGATACATTTATTTTATATACCTGTCTAAATGTTTAAATATTTCAATACTTCCTGTCTGGTTAAATTTTGCGTAATGAAAAAGCCCTTTTATTGAAATTAACATTGTTCTAGGAACACAAAAAAGTCAGGAAATACCAGTTGGCCACCTTCAAGATTGAAACCAACATTTGACAATCTGTCAAATATTCTAAATGCTACCCTAGATGGGCCTAATATGAATTTGTATATGTTCCAGCAGGATTCCGTTTGACTTGAAATTCAGACCTCACAAGTATTTCTGAATTTCAAAAGCAATTTCTAAATTATGTGACTTGTTTTTCATAACACACATCAGCAAAAACTCTTGGACACTCTGCATTAATTCTGCCTGTGGCTTGCAATGATTTGGAGCAGATTTTTTCAGGACTGTCAGATTCATTGCTCATTTTTTAACTGCTCATTATACATTTTCATATTGTTTCACTTATGTGGCATTTAACACGTTGTTCTGTTTTGCTTTAGTCACATTGATCAGACAACAACATGGCAGGATCCAAGGAAGACTCTCCTTTCCCAAATGAATGTTACAGCTCCTACAAGCCCTCCAGTGCAGCAGAATATAATGAATTCAGCAACCGGTAAGGAGAAACCAACCAAAATTTCTAGAGAATTGCAAGAAGTTTAACATTTAGTATATAAAGTTTATGTTGATCATTTGTCATTATTGCTGAGATTTGTTACTGAAAATGGATGTTACATAGATTGTCTTCCATATAAGGTATTTATCAAACAGATTCTTCCTATGAGAAATAAAACACAAATTTATGACTAGAAAGTGTTATGGCAGTGGAGGAAGCAAGCTTGATTCTTTTGAAACATTCTAATTTTTCAAACAGTATATGAGGATTTTTGCAAAATGCCTTAAGTATATGCAAGTCTTCATTATCCTCTTCCTGGGCTTTGCCTTATCATGTTGAAAACTTTCTCAGTTTTGTTTCTTTTATATCTTGGTGCATTTATTTCTTATTATTTTGTTTGCTATGACTTCATAGTGGATTTTGTTGGCATTAGTTTGTCATATATAAATAAATATTTTGCAAACATCAGTATTTTCTGAATTCCATGTTGCCAAGTGATTTAAGCAATATAGAACACATTTTTATAGCAAAGGAATGTCAAACATATACATGTATGTTCTTAAGACCATGCTATAGCTGTGGAAAGCAGCTTAGTGATCTTGAGAAGAGATGTAGCTGCCTTAAGTGGGTGCCTACAGGTGTTACATTACTGTTTCCTTGTGCTTCAAAGCACAATTTTTACTTGGGATTTAAAGTACCACACAGTCCTGAGAAATCTGAATGGACTAGGAGCTTTGGACTGGAGGAAATCAGACTGAAGTGTACAGGGAGAAGTGTGTTGCTTCTCCCCTGTTAGATTTTGCCATCCAACTCTTTTTTCTAAGCTTGTCTTTGTCTTGTCATTCCCACCATCTTTTCAACATTTTAATAATTAATTTTCTTCCTTCAAATTAATATTCAAAATTGCTTACAGGTATATAATACACATAATGTCTTTCCTCTCTTATTTTTATTCCTTTAATTTCTGGATTTTGTCTGATATTCCTGTTCAAGACTTCCCAAGTCAATATAAATAATAAAGGCGATAGCGGGCATCCTTGTCTTGTTCCTTTCTTTATATTGAAATTCTCTGTATAGTCCCCATTTACAATTACTTCAGTTGTTTGTTCATGATATATCGTCTTAATTACATTTATGAATTCTTCTCCAAAGTCCATACAGTTTAGTTGATGTATCATAAATGTGCAGAAGATTTGAAATAAAAAATAAAGTATACTCTACAAAATAACAAACTAAATAGAGTATTGAAGAAAAACAAACATTGATTTTTTTTTGATAACCTGTGAAGGAAAAATTCTCCATAGTGGGTTGAGATAGCATTCAGGAATGGGTTAACTCTCGCCTTCAGCTGATTGTCAGAGCTGAAAGTCCCCTCCTGTTGCTAGGGCCTCCAGCTTTCGACTCAGTCCTCAGCGTGGACAGACGTGCGAGAGCATTTCTCCATACCTGAGTGCCATTTCAACCCTCATTGTTAATAGTGATTGTAGAATTGTGAGTTTCAGCTGACTTGTCATCGCAGTGAGTCATTGCTATTCTTATCTGGATGGATTTCTCGGCTTGTACTTTGGACTGTTTTCTGGACTGTCGCTAGGATTGCGATTTCTGCTTCGAGGCCAGCCACTTCGGTGGCTGGGAGCCTCTCTTCAAAAGCCCGCTTTCTGGCTTTTTCCTCTCTTCAGGACTTCGCTTGGTTAGTGTCTTCTAGCCCTTGGTGTGTGTGACAGGAGAGAGCGAGACTTCAGAGCTCTCTAGAGCGAAGCGAGCACTTGCGGTGGCCATTTTGAAAGCCGCACTTTTTAAAAACTTTTTTCCTTTTGCCGTTCCGAGTGCAATTTCTCTCGTTGGCTGCTAATTGTCATCTGGGGGTGCCTGCCTTCTCGCGAAGCATCGTGTTCAGTTATTAATCCCCAGGCACGTTACCCATCGGGGCGAAGCTAGTGAGCCGGACAAAGATCACTCAGGGCAGTACGGGAGTCTAGCACTCCACATTTTCCCCTCATCCTGCCGCCATCAACAGGAGTCACGCGCTCCACACAACAGCGACTTCAGAGTCAGTGGCCATTACAGGGGTCTAGTGCTCTGTTTAAGGACAGCCAAGTGGACTTTTGTGCCCTATTCACCTCAGGAGTCTAGCGCTCCATTATAACCGGGCGCTACCAGAATTGCAGGCCTTACTGTGACCACTTGCCACCATTTTGTACTGCTTCTAGCAGTCCTATCAGATGCCATTTTGAACAAGCATCTTCGGAGGGCTTCTGTCCTGTAGGCTCAGGACAAGCTATTATCAGGAGTTTCGCTCTCCACTTAGCAACGGCCATACTGCTAGGCTAGACCAGACTTTCAACTATCCTGAACGAAGGCAAATTTTTCTGACAGGAGTTTTGCGCTCCAGTTACCGATGGCCACTCTGTCGTCTACCTAAACAGAGAATCCCAGGCCTTGCAGCCCGGCTCAGGAGTCTCACATTCCAATTTCAGTCAGCAGGCCTGTCCAGAGCACTACAGGCTCAGTTCCTGGGACCATTATCTACAGCGGCCTCTTTAGGTCCTTCCCTCATGGCTGACAAATCAGAATCCAGGGGGCGCAAAAAATTGCCCTCGGCCAATTGCCCTGACTCTCAGAGTAGTAGAGCTGGCAAGCGCTCTAAAGCCACCAAAATGATGAACGCAAGAGGGATAAGACGATCTTATCTTTCCGCTCTTATTGCGTCCGCAGATTCTCGTCCAGCCGCCTTGTTTAGGGTGACTCGCTCCCTCCTTGCAAAAGGGGGGAGCGAGGAACACTTACAAGGCAGAGCTGAGGAATTCGCTGAGTTTCTGTCGGATAAAGTCGCTCAGATTCGGTCAAATTTGGACTCCGGCATGGCAGAGTCCATAGAGTTGACAGGGGTGAGTCTTAGTCCACCATTATGGGAAGAGTTTGGGCCTGTTTCTCCCGAGGATGTGGACAGGGCTATGGGAGCGATGGGTACCTCCACCTGTTTATTGGACCCGTGCCCCTCCTGGCTGGTCTCGGCCAGCAGGGAGGTGGCACGCGGCTGGATCCAGGCGGTGATCACCGCTTCTTTGCGAGAGGGATCCGTACCGCAGTCATTAAAAGCTGCGGTGGTGCGACCCCTCCTGAAGAAGCCTTCCCTGGATCCAGCCGATTTGAAAAACTACCGTCCAGTCTCCAACTTACCTTTTCTAGGTAAAGTTGTAGAGAAGGTGGTGGTGACCCAGCTTCTGCAGCTCCTGGATGAAACAGATCATCTAGATCCTTATCAGTCGGGTTTCAGGCGCGGCTACAGTACAGAAACTGCCTTGGTCGCTCTGATGGATGATCTCTGGCGGGCCCGGGATGAGGGGAACTCCTCCATCCTGGTGCTACTTGACCTCTCAGCGGCTTTCGATACCATCGACCATGGTATCCTTCTGCATCGGCTCGGCGAGTTGGGAGTGGGAGGCACCGTTTTGCGGTGGTTCTCCTCTTATCTCGCCGATCGGATGCAGTCGGTGTTGGCAGGAGGGCAGAGATCGTCCCCCAGGCCCCTACTATGTGGGGTGCCCCAGGGGTCGGTTCTCTCGCCCATCCTGTTTAACATCTACATGAAACCGTTGGGTGAGATCATCCGCAGGCATGGGGTGTGTTTCCATCAGTACGCTGACGACACCCAGCTGTACATCACCACCCCGTCTGACTTCAGGGAGGCAGTTGATGTAATGTGCCGATGCCTGGATGACGTTAAGATCTGGATGGGGAGGAACAGACTCAGACTTAATCCCGACAAGACCGAGTGGCTGTGGATAATGCCCCCTAAGGACCATGACAACTGTCCCTCCTTGGTCTTCGAGGGTGCGAAACTGACTCCCTCAGACCAGGTCCGCAACTTGGGGGTCCTCCTAGATCCACAGCTAAAATTAGATCATCACCTTTCTGCTGTGGCTAGGGGGGCCTTTGCACAGGTTCGCCTGGTGCACCAGTTGCGGCCATATCTGGAGAAGGAGGCTTTACTCACGGTCACTCATGCCCTTGTCACCTCGCGTTTGGATTACTGCAATGCGCTCTACATGGGGCTACCCTTGAAGAGTATCCGGAGACTTCAGTTGGTGCAAAATGCGGCTGCGCGTGCTGTGGTGGGTGTGCCGAGGTACACCCACGTGACACCGATTCTCTGCCAGCTGCATTGGTTGCCCATCGGTCTCCGGGTCCAATTCAAGGTGTTGATCACCATCTTTAAAGCCCTTCATGGCTTAGGACCAGGATATCTCCGGGACCGCATTCTGCCGCATACTTCCCTCCGACCGGTTAGGGCCCACAGAGTTGGCCTCCTCCGGGTCCCGTCGGCCAAGCAATGCCGGCTGGCGGGCCCCAGGGGGAGGGCCTTCTCTGTGGCTGGCCCCGTGCTCTGGAACCAACTCCCCCCAGAGACCCGAACCATCCCCACTCTGCTGGCCTTCCGAAAGGCCATTAAGACTTGGCTCTTCCTGCAGGTGGGGGGGACAGCTTAACCATTTGAGCTTACCCCCCAAGTATGTATGTGGTTGAATGGATGGATGTTGTTGTTGCTTTTATACTGTTTTTTTTTTAATTTTGTACTGTTTTTAAATTGATGAAATTTTGTCTATTCTTGTATCTCTTATGTTGTACGCCGCCCTGAGTCCTTCGGGAGTTGGGCGGCATATAAGAATAACAAAATAAATAAATAAATAAATAAGGCCCTCAACAAAATATGCAAGAGGTCTGATAAGAGGGGCCGTCCCTCTACCTCCCAGCCGGAAGTTCACCAGCCCGCTCAGGTTCCTTCCAGGGCCCCCTCCATCGCTGGCTCTGTGGATCACATGTCTGTTGATGTCCACGTGTCAAACGCCGATCAAACTGACCTCTGGGGTCCCCCTGGACAGGTCCACTGCTGTCGCCCAACAAGCCACATCGGCCAGGGCTGCCCCCTCAGCCACTTTCACTCCGACCGCAGCCGGACTCAGGCCAGATTCCGAACCGGTCCCAACGACCTCGCCTGACATACAATTGATAATAGTGGGTGCTGTCAAACAGGGCATCGCAGAGGAGATACAACAAATTCGCCGTGCGGAATTCCTGCCCCCAGCTCAGTCACTTGAACACGGATTCGACCTGCACCATTCGTACCCAGGGGCCAGGGATGATCTGCACAAGGGCTATGCCTTGGATCGTTCTTCTCATGGTCAGGACCCAGCGTCCGACAATGGGGGGGCGCGTTATGATTTGGAACTGTCGGAGGACAAAGGGTTGCAACAGGAACAACCTCCCTTCATAGGTCTTTTCCCGCCCAGTCTGTTCAAGTCGCTGCTGCACAAGGCCATTGCGTCGGCGAACTTAGGCAGTCACCTGCCCGAACCGCAGAGGGAACATACGAGGCCCTCGGACCCCCTTTTCTCCTAAACCACCATACAGGCTGATGTAGTACCTGCCCCTCAACTCTGTCAATGCTGTCCAACGCTGGCGGCTGGTCCAACTCCGACAATAATGGACAGGAAACAGTACAATGTGGGGCCGGGCCTGGCGGGGTCCTCCTGACTCCGGTTGTTGCATTACAGCAGTCGGCCGCCATGCCTGGCGAACTGGAAGAGCTACTATGCCCTGAAGACCGCAGGATGGAGCAGGTGCTGCACAAAGCTCATCTGTCTGCAGCGTGGGCGGTCAAGGCTGCCACTTCGGCCTCGTTCTTCACCTGCACTTATCTCCTTTGGCTGTGTCAGCTACAAGACAGACTTCCATCGTTGGACGCGAGGGCCCATCAGGACATTAACAGACTGATTGCGGCAGCTAATATTTGGCGGTCGCTACACTGAACTTGGCACGCTTCGCGGCTAAGGCCATCGCCTCGTCAGTTGTAGCCTGCCGCATGCTCTGGCTCCAAAACTGGTTTGCTGACGCATGCCACAAATGGCGCCTCATCTCTGCCCCCTTTTCGGGACAGGTTATTTGGAGCGATCTTAGATCCCATCATAGTGGAATCAAAAGACAAGCACAAGGTGCTCCCCTCCTTGCACAGGAATGGTGGGTTTCATTCTCAACCCTATTTTCGCCGCCCTTCCTTTTGTCCCTATGAGCAGGGACCCAATTTCCCACGACAGTCAGGTCTGTACGGGGCCAGGTAGAGGCATCAAGGTGGAACCCCCAGAGGTAGAGAGGCCAGACCGCCCTTTTGGGGTGGGGGAGGTCGTTCCTTTCGATGCCCCAAGTGAAAGTGCATCCCCCTTCCCCATCGGTCTCTCCTCTGCCCCCTTGTGTATTCACAAAGTGGTCCTAGTGGTCCTTGTGGCCCACCTTAGGGCTCTTCCCGTGCATATCCAATGTTGCCTGGATGACATTTTGATCCAGTCTTCCTTGCTTCAACAGGCGAGGGAGCATCTCCAAGTAATGGTTCAGACCCTTGGGCAACACGGGTTCTCTATTAATAGAGAAAAGAGTCTCTTCTCCCCGTCAAACCGCATTGTACATCTAGGGGCGGTGATTGACTCCCTTGAGTGTAGGGTGTATTTGTCTCAGGAGTGACAGGTCAGTCTTAGGGAGTTGTCTACCCTAGTCCAGCAACAGCATAGGGTTTCCACGCTCCTGGGCAAAATGATTTCCAGCATCAACATTGTTCCCTGGGCACGCCTACACTCGCGAGACCTCCAATGGTTTCCTTTGCCATTCTAGAGAAGGGCCACAGCAATTCATCGGCCAAGGTCCTTGTTCCCGGGGAGGTCCTTCGTTCCCTGCATTGGTGGAGGTCTCCTGCAACATTGAAAGGATATCTGTTTCAGGAACAGCAGAGATTCGTGATTACGACGGACACCAGCCTGCTCAGGTGGGGAGCAGTGTCCCAGTCCTCCATGATTCAAGGTCATTTGTCACCGGCTGAATGCTGGTGCAGTATCAACTGGCTAGAACTACACGCTGTGAACCTGGCCCTTCTCCACCTTCAACACCAAACGTCGGGCAAGCATGTTCTAGTGCTTACCAACAATTTGTCGGCGAAGGCACATATCAACAGACGGGGGCACCTGGTCCCGGACCCTCATGATGGAGGCCAAGAAACTGGGCCTCTGGGCAGAGAGGCACCTCCTGTCAATCTTGGCAGACCACATTTCTGGGGTGGCCAATGTGCAGGCGGACTTTCTGAGTTGACAGACCATCGACCACGCTGAGTGGCGCCTGCACCCAGGCATTTTTCACCAACTAATGAGACACTTCAGCAGTCTGGAAGTCGATCTCTTTGCCACCCCGGTGAACTCTCAGCTGCTGAGATTCTACTCCAGGTTCCAGAGTCCGAACGCGGAGGGGGTGGATGCCTTGTGGTGACAGTGCCCCCCCGGGCTAGTATAACGCCTTCCTCCCGCTGCCTTTGCTTTCAAAGATCATCCAAAAGATTCTGGAACAGAAGGCGGAAGTGGTTCTGCTGGCCCCGCACTGCCTGGTTTGTGGACCTAGTGACCTTGTCAGTGGCCCAGCCCTGGAGGATACCTCAGCACGAGGCCCCCCTCAGTCAGGGGGCGTTGGTCAACCCGGACAGCCGGTGGTTCCGACTGACTGCCTGGCGCTTGAGTGGAGTGCTTTGAGGCGTGACAACATCTCCTCCAGGGCCATCGCAACCATCCAGGCCTCGCGCAGGCCTTCCACCCAACGAATATATGCGGCCACATAGAAGGCTTACTGCATCTGGTGTGCTAAGGCTGGCTTTTCACCTCTACGAATCTGCATTGGCCAAATCCTGGATTTCCTCCAGGACAGCCTGGACAGGGGGCTTTTGCCCAACACTATCTGGAGGCAAGTGGCAGCCCTGTCCTCTGTTCTTACCTGCGGCTCACTGGAGACCTTGGCGCAACATCCAAACATATGGCGCTTCATCAGGGGTTTGGCCAATCTGTCCCCACCTGTGGTTCACCGGTACCCCACCTGGGACCTCTCCAAAGTCCTCAGCTCTTTGATCGGTAGCCTGTACAAGCCGTTGGCCTTGGCCAGCCTCTGCCATCTCACGTACAAAGTTGTGTTTTTGGTGGCAATCACATCGGCCAGGCAAATATCTGAACTGGCGGCACTGTCAGTAAGATCTGACCTTTGCATTTTTCACCCGAACAAGGTAGTGCTGAGCCTGGACCCTTCTTTTGTGCCTAAAATCAATACCTGGTTTCATCGTGCGCAGGAGCTAGTGCTACCTAACTTCTGTCCCAGGCCGGTTCATCCGCTTGAGAGGCGGTGGCATAAACTGGACGTTCGAAGGGCCCTCCGTACTTATGTCAAACATACCGCTGAACTGCGAAAGACCGAGGCGCTTTTTGTTTCATTTCAGCCAGGCTCTTTGGGCCACAAGGTCTCTTCCTCGACGGTGGATCAGTGGCTACAGGCCACTATTTCTTCAGCATATGACCTACGGTCACTCCCCAGACCAAGCGGAGTTACAACTCACTCCACCTGCAATGCAGCGTCGACGGCAGCCTGGGGTACGCAAGCGTTGCTAGAAGAGGTGTGCAGAGCCGCTACCTGGGTCACCCTTCATCCGACACTACAAGTTGGACAAGTTTGCATCAGCGGAGGCTTCCTTTGGTCTCCGGGTTCTTCAAATGGTGCATGCAGAGGGTGTCTCCCAGGACCAGACATAGGCCCACCCAGTGGACAGCCAGCTTTGGTATGTCCCATTCCTGGATGCTATCTCAACCCACTATGGAGAAGGGGCGTTGGTCTTACCTGATACACCTCTTCTCGTAGGACTTGTCTGGTCATGACCTTGTTTTCTTCGAGGGTGGTACTGGAGAATGGCATGTTGGGTCTGTACTTCGTTCTTTGTCAAAAGCTGGAGACCCTAGTAACAGGAGGGGGCTTTTTCAGCTCTGACAGACTTGGTCCAGTCAGCTGAAGGCGAGAGTTAACCCATTTCTGGATGCTATCTCAACCCTACGAGAAGACGCGTATCAGGTAAGACCAACGCCCCTTCTTTTGAATGAAGATGGGTCCCGCATTTATAAAATGGCATTTTTAACAGAATCTGCTACAGATACATTAATAATCAGAACAGGTAGTCCAGGGGTGAAATGCTACCGGTTCGGCCCGGTACAGGCATACCGGTAGCGGCGGCCGTCCGTGGTTCGGAGAACCGGTAGTGGCTGCAGCACGAGGCTCCCCCCACCCGCCCGGACATCGCCATTTTCTTTTTTTATCCCTCTGCATGCGTAGAGGGTGAAAAAGTAGCGTGCGACGGTGGCGCGCGTGCTTCCAAACCAGTAGGGAAGGTAAGTAGATTTCACCGCTGAGGTAGTCCTAAACCTATGACCACAATTGAAACTGGAACTTCCATCGCTAAGTGATGTGGTCATTAAGTGAGTTGTGCCCAATGCTTTGACCTTTATTGCCAGACAGACAGATTGACTAAACTGAAATGGTTTATTTCTGCCCCTGCTAGGATTGTGACTCAACAGACATTGGAACAGGCAGTCAGAAAACTTGGCTGGAATTTGAAAGAATATAATAATATGTAATATCTGTCTGCTTCAAGTTTTTGTATAGTGAGTGATCTGAAATAATTGTCTTTCCTTGAGAGAAAAGCCCTGGATTATTAATCTGTAGCTTCTCCATTCATTTTGGTAGAAAAAATCCAGGCTCTCCATCTGAATGCTAATTAAATGGGTCTTAATAATAGCACTTAGACATATACCGCTTCATAGTGCTTTACAGCCCTCTTTAAGCGGTTTACAGAGTTCAGCATATTGCCCCCAACAATCTGGGTCCTCATTTTACCCACCTCGGAAGGATGGAAGGCTGAGTCAACCTTGAGCCTGGTGAGATTTGAACAGCTGAACTGCTGAACTAGCAGTCAGCTGGAGTAGCCTGCAGTAGCTGCATTTAACCACTGCGCCACCTCGGCTCTTAATCCTCATCTCAGTCCATATCTTGTCCATTTGAAATAAAATTGTAGGCTTTATTAAAACATTTGTATCAGCAAATACTTTTATGACTAAGAAAACAGATGTTTTACTCTAAATGGTTAAGGCTTGTTCCATAGGCCTATATTCTTCATCTGCTGGTTCTTCTAGAAGATTAAGAAAAGATGATAGTATAAAGAAATGTAGATGTTGTTCTACTGTTATTTGTTCTATCAGTATGTTAAAGGAAAGGCTTTTATGTAAGAACATTGGTTGATTATATGATAGAGAAAGAGTTTGTTTAAAGTTACAGAAAAAGATGTTTATGGAAATCTCCAGGGATTTTTAGCAAAATAAGTGTTCCCCCCACCTTTAAAACCATGATTTGAAGAGTGTAAAAGTTTCACAGTAGTAATTTTTGAATCTGTCTATGTAATAAGACATGTTGCTGATTTGAAAAGACATTCCTTGCCGAGGAGTAATAGAGATTTGTAATTAGTCATACTTCCTAAGCTTGGTAAAAAATGATAATTATGGGTATCTAAGAATGTGGAGAGAACACTGTAAATTATTCTGGTGGCAAATGTAGTCTTAGCGAACACTGTTTCATCTTGACCCAAGATGTAACAGTGAGACGTGATTTAATGGCATTGTATGAAGTTCAAAATTGTTTTGTGAAAATAGTATTTGGTGTTTGGTTCAACAACATACTAATCATAAGCAGAATTAGTGGTTGAAAATAGACCATTCCTCAATGGTTTTATTTTATTTACAATATATAGCCACCCATCTCAAGTACATAACTGGGCAGCTCACAACATTAAATGATATATCAGTTTTTTGCAAGCCTAACCTGGCGTTAGATACTAATCGTATATTTTAAATCCTTTTGCAGATTCTGTCCTGAAATATGAAAGCAAAAAATAATAATAATTGCTGTTTGAACTTCACCTCATTTTTATGGAATTGTTTTATGGTATTTTTTAAGCAGAACAAGGTCAAGTTTGGCATTTCGTTTTGCTTCTTTGTATTTGCTCAGATGAGGGGAAAACATATGTGAAGGGGGAAGAATATTGAAATGCACTACATTATCCTGGATAATGTATTGAATTTTTTTCAAACCATGGCTTATTAAAGCAGCATATGAGATGAACCTGTCTACAAAATTAAAAATAGATTCTGACCTAGATAGATGTAGGCACAGAAACAGACTTTTAATGCTATAGACTAGCGTTAAAAATAATAAACAAGACTTCCTACAATTAGGAAGCAAGGTGCTGCACTGTAACCCCAATATTTAACAGTTGAAAAAGCTTGAGGATGGTGTGAGAAATAAGAGTTAAGAATATTTGCCACAGTTGGATGAAATTATAGTGATTTAGCAATTTTGTTTATTCTCAAGCTACAAGGTTTGATAAGAATTGGAGTAATAAAGCTAGCAGAACTCTGACTTATCGATTTTTTTTTAAAAAATACAATATTTTCAAGATTTTATTAAATAAAAGTGAAATGAGCAAAGATTTTGGCAGCATAACTTTATTCTCAGTTTTGAATTTTTTGAAAAAGACAATGCAAATACACTTTCCTATTTTTCTACAATCTTCATATCTTCCTTTTATTCTCTCTTGGTTGACCTTCCCAACTTAAAAGAGTTCATTCTCTCTGTTTTTCTTGAAATAACATTGAAAGTTTGTTAGCTAATCACTTTCATTTTCTACATAATTTCCATAGATTTTCATAATTGATGTGCGTTTCCCATTGAAGCTAAGTGGAGCATGTTCTACTGTGATGTTTCAATATGGAACATTAGCAATGCTCATTAAAACAGGACATTGCTGTTCACAGCTAATAAACAAGTGTCTCCCTGATTAATGGTTTATATAGTTCTTTTATCCTCTAATTTATCTGTGGTCTTACCAAACCTGTGAAAACTACATGATTGCTCTTCCCATTCTTTAGAACAGGGACAGTTGCCCTCCAGTTGTCTACTGTAAATTCATGGTTAAAGATCAAAAAATGGTCTGAGATTTCTGAAATGATAGTTCAAAGAATCTGAAGACCATCAGGCTCCTTTTGCTTTTTATATAAAGGGGGAGAAAAGATTATTTCTCAGAAACTATCCAATAATTTGCCAGCCCAAAATTAGCATAAGTATGGCTAAGGGCTCCATGATGATACACAATATGTATCAATATATACAGCCTCTTTATTGAGTTCCTGCAGGACATTGTTTTTACATAGAACTCCCACTGTTTCACATAAAAACAATTGTACAATATAAGGAATAATATACAAAATATGGAAGATTAACATAGATAAATAGGAACAGAAATGTGCCTAAAATACAGTTTTGAAATGTCCTGGAATATGAATGTTCGACTAATTCTGAAAAAGATGCCAAAACAAAAATGAAAATAGGAATAGTTGTGTTTTTTCGCATATTATGAAGCCAGGCAGTAGAGCCTGGACTTGTAACTATCCCTTCCTTTTCATTTTCGCAATAGGACGAATTTAGAATAATCAAAAGATGGGATAAATTTTAGGGCATTTTAATTTGTTTCCCCACTCTAGATGTTTGAAACGAATGTTTTATTGCAACACAGCTATAGTATTCTTCCTTTCCCTTAAATCCTCAGAGCCACGATATGCTGAAACAATTAGTTTCATGTGTGCTGTGTTTTATGTAAATTAACTGGGGTTTGTTTCTTTTCTTTTTTAAGTTTAGCTACTTTTTTTTTCAGCAGGCATAGCACAGCCTACTATGAATTGCTTCCTTCTGTGTTACAGGCCCGCTCCCTGAAGGATGGGAACAAGCCATGACCCAGGATGGAGAAATTTACTACATAAACCATAAGAACAAGACTACATCTTGGCTAGATCCAAGAATTGACCCACGTTTTGGTAAAAGTTCCTGGCACTTAAAATTCCTCCCTCCACCCATCCACCCACCCTTCCCCTCCGCTTAAATTAAAAACGAGTAGCTGTAGCCAGAGACTTGGCTAATGATTTTAAATTAATTGAGAAATTCACCCCTCCCATCTTGATGTCTTGTGCCTTTGCCCACTCCTACTAACAGCATGTAACCCTTTCTCTTCTTTGAGGGCAAGGTGAAGTTTCCCATAAACACTCTCTCTTCATTCATGCTCATCGTATTTTGTGTTGCCTCTCCCATCCCTTTCTCAGATTTGAATTTTCCCACTGCTATTATATTTGTTATTTTTATTGTATAAATATAGAGATGATTATTTATATTGCCAGTTGTTTCAAAGATAATTCAGTTTTTTTAATTGAACATGACGGCTTAGGTGTTGATAAAAACAGAGACTACCCGGTGTGCGTAGGGTAAAATCAACTTAAAAAGTCTAGTTCATGATAGTTTTTAAGCCTGTTTGCTTACTTAACAAGAAGCTGATCTGACTCTGAATATTAACTTAACTTTCAAATCTTCCTTTAGATTTATGTGTCGTGGGGCATTGTTTTAGGTTTCTGTTCTATTATATATATATATATATATATATATATATATATATATATATATATATATATATATATATATATATATATATATATATATATATATATATATATATATATATATATATATATATATATGGCATTGTCTGGCAGTATAAATTCTTGTTAGTATAATTGTTTTATTAAAATAAAGCAATGGCAGTTATTTGTTGTTTAAGCTATTATTATCAGTATTGTACTCTGACCTAAGAACTTCCCCACAACTGCAGAGCAGTATTTTTTTTAAAAAAGTACACTTAACACCTTTGTTCAAAATTTACAACTTCCAATTCTGTATAATTTTCTTTTCATGATAGGTTCATTCATAAGCGAGTTGAGCAAACCCCATTAGAACGAATAATGTCACAGCGTTATTTTTTTTTAACTACTCCATCGAGGACCAAATAATTCTGGAGAGAGCTAAAATACTAGCGATTAATGTAGTATTTATCACTTTGTATTCGATCCTTTCAGATGAATTTTCTTGATGTAAAGATTACTGGAAAAAGTTAGGTTTTGATTTTGTTTCACTTTAAAACAACCGCTAATGCAGAGGTAGCAAAATTATGCAGAAGTTTCAGTTTTGCCCAGTGAAGGATGAGTAATTTGCAACGTTTCTCGTGTCCAGTGCAATCCTGTGTATGTGTATTCATATGTTAATCCTAAAGTGATTAATTAGGCTTCCTACACTGTGTCTTAAACTTGCAGCGAACTTTGTTTGGAATTTAAGCAGCCAAAGGTGCTATGCCACTAATACAGGAAAAAGTAAAGAAATTGCAATAAAATATTAGCGTATGCCTCTTTCTTTAATAAGAACAGTTCCATGCAGATCTGCAGCATAGCTGAAGTTTCGAGAGTGAAAGAAGAAAAAGAAAAATTCCCTTCCCATTAAAATCTTCCCATTCTTTATTAAGTAATAAGAAAAGAAGATCAAAAAGACTGTCTTAATTCTCAAACCTAACAGACATATGACTATCATTATAACTTTTAATTATTACTACTATTATTATTTCAGTCAAGATGCTATAATAGGATTTACATTTTCATATAACAGCTCTGTTAGCTGGCCTGAATTGACTGATAGTGAAGAACCATGAATCTCTCACCAGTTCTAGTCCTATACTTTATTAACAGATAAGCACCTGGCTCTAAATGGCAGAGGCGGGGCAGCTTCCGGAGAATTGCACAAGAAAGGTGTTGTTTTTTTTCTTATTCCAGAAATATTTCATAAGATGTGGGGAGAACTGAAAAACTCTTACAGCACATAATTCATTTCTGTTACCAGTTCTGGATTCTATGAAAAGTCAGGGGTTATAAGCCACTCCATATACAGATTGTTTTCTTTTCCGTTTTCTTTAGAATTATCACTCACATCATCTTGTCACATTTCCAAACATCCAGGTGCACAGAGATACTATGAACATTTCTTCCTTCCAATCCTCGGATTGTACATATTGCTGGGTTTGCAGGTGCATGGGTGATGCTGCAGTTCAATTGTCACAATGGGTCTGTAACTGTTTGATAATACTAAGGCTGCTTAGCAGGATGGAATAGGAATGACAGCCCCACAAATTACTTATTAGTTCTATACCTCTGGCTTATGTCATTTGAAAGCATTGTTCTGCAAATTTGGAGGGCTCGTGGTCTGGCTGAATAATTGGATTGACAGTAAACTAGAGGAGCTTAATGGAGACTTCTACTGCTTGATAATAGCTTGAATAATTATCTTAATTTTCTTCAAATTGGACAAAACCATGTTTAAAATACCAAATATATCAAGGATCACAGTGTGAAGTCACAGATTTTTAAACTGGTGTTGGCCTTCATACACAATACATCTTCCCAAGAACCTACGGTGTCGTAATGTGATATGTAATATGGGTTTCCAGCAGGGAGGGGTTGTTTTCCAGAGAGCAAAGAAGCAGCGGAGCTTCCAAAGTTTGTTCAGCAGAAAGAGGGTTAAAATGGCTTCTCTGTGGCTATTCCCAGAATATATCAGTAATTATGCCAATAGTTGCTTTAGTCTGGCAAGATTCTGTCTATAGATGAAGAGCAATAAAGGAAACCACTCTTAAGTGTTCTTAAGTGTTCGAGCCACAATGGCGCAGTGGTTAGAGTCCAGTACTGCAGGCTACTTCTGCTGCCTGCCGGCTGCCTGCAATTTGGCAGTTCAAATCTCACCAAGCTCAAGGTTGACTCAGCCTTCCATCCTTCTAAGGTGGGTAAAATGAGGACCCAAAATTGTTGGGGGCAATATGCTGACTCTGTAAACCGCTTAGAGAGGGCTGTAAAGCACTGTAAAGCAGTATATAAGTCTAAGTGCTATTGCTATTGGAGCCTAGCAAGCTGTGCAAGCCTTGCTCCCATATGACGACGGCATTTAATTGATGGGACTTGGAGTGCATCCATTCTGCAGATAGTGCATTTAGACAGAGATACGTTAGTGTCTAAAGAGGAAAGATATAGATAATCCTGTAGATACGATTATACCTAAAAATGTGGCTTAATCTGTTTCCCAGAAATGTATGAAGTTAGCATATCTAATACTATATGATTTTCAAAGGCAAATTAGAAGTGTGGTTAAGTTTTTTTCCTAAAGGAAGACTGCCTGATACTGAATATATTAGCCTTTACCTTTTTCCTATTTGTCCCTGGCAACTTAGGTTGGTAGTGGATACTTTCAGGTTTGTATTGCAACCATAAGATTGCTTTTCAAATGTATTTGTGTTGAATACATACTCTTAATTTCCACTGATAGTTGTGTACCTTCATTTGAGTGAAAGGTGATGTCTCTTCCAAGTCAGTTCTTGATTCTACTTCTCTGACTACACAGACACATCTAATTAATTAATTTATTAATCAATCATATTTGTATAACCTCCCATCTCACAAAAAGAACTTTGGATGGTGTGAACAATCAAATAAAACAACAGATATAAAAATATAAAAATCTACATTAAAATATAAATTTTATAAAAACGAATTTACAGACTCTAGACCAGGGGTGGCCAAACTATGGTTCTTTGAGGATCTGTGGACTTCAACTCCCAGAATTCCTGAGCCAGCCATGCATGCATGGCTCAGGAATTCTGGGAGTTGAAGTCCACAGGTCCTCAAAGAACCATAGTTTGGCCACCCCTGCGTCTAGACAAAGAGGATCAAAATGGCTATTTTAGCAATGGAGTCATCTGAACATGTCTTCTTCGGTCTATGTAATTGGCTCAATAGCACATAGCAGTGCTTTCCTCCAGGATGTTTATGCTTCCTATCACTGGGATTTCTTGGTTGTCTTCCATCCATGTATTAATCTGGCCTCACACTGTAGATGTAGATAAAATTATTCAGGTACTGTCATCTGCCGAGACTTTTCAGTGGTACATATCACAAAAAACTTGTGTATGTGTATGTGTATGTATGTGTGTGCTTTCAGGTTAGTCTTTTAGTGATTGCCTAGACTAATTCCTGCAGTTTTCCTTGCAAAAATTCATAAGTGGTTTGCGGGCCGAGGGTGTTAAAAATACTATTATTAATAATAATTTTTAAATTTTAAAAATGAGGCCTTGAAATATTTTCTGAAAATGTAGGCAAAAAACTGTAAATAATTGAAAAAAGTTTGATCAATTAAGCAATATTATAAAATGGAACGAAGGCCACTTTGAGCTTAAAGTCACGCAGTTGGTACCCCAAAACACTGGGGTAGATGCCATATAAATCATCTTTAGGAGAATATATCATTGATGGGGATCAAGCTTGCCAAGCCTCCCAAAGGGGCTGGGATAGGAGGAGGTAGACTCATACGGAATAATCTTTCTTTCAATCAAGCTCTAGTTAGCTGGCAAATTCTCAAGAGTTGAAGTCCACATATCTTAAAGTTGTTGAGGTTGAGAAATACTGGTATAGGAGGTGGTCCTTCTGATATTTGTCATGATGATTTTTAGTCTTGACTTCAGCCTGTTTTACTATGGGAAATGGACTATATTTGGACAGAATCAGGGAAGGGTACTTTTCCAGGGAAAGAGTGGGTGAACTGCTAAATATCATATTTGAGTTGTTTGTTGATGATTTGTCAAAAAAAGTCTTTTTTTTTTTGCTCTTTTCCCCCCAGTTAATAATTCTTTTCTTTCGTCTCTTCTTCTTCACACACTTTACTTGTGAGACTTAAGTAAAATTTATCTGCAAATAAACAAAGGTGAAACAAAGGTCAGACACTAAAAATACATCCTTCAGGAAGTAGGGTAGTACTCAATGGCATTACCTTATGTGGAGGGGCATAGCTACTTGGCTTAAGCATTCCATTGTTTCCTAAAATTCTTACATGACAACACCAGTTAAAATAAGATCTTCAGCATCTAAAAAAGAAATGCATATTACTGTTTTATTTTTGAAACTGCATAGTTTCCCTTTTTGGGCCCACTGTCTATGCTTAGTCAGGACAAGTTTGACTAAATGCCAGAAGTTTCTTTTATTATTATTTTGTGGTTGGGCTTTTAATCTGTTTCATGAGGAAGGGAAGGAAAGGCAGGAAGGAAGGAAGGATTGATTGATTGATTGATTGATTGATTGATTGATTGATTGATTGATTGATTGATTGATTATTTAGCTAAGGAGAGCAAGAAAAGAACAAAACCAAATACAAGGGCTTCCCTGATGGCAAGTGTGAGACATGCTGCTTTTGAACAGTGAAAGGAGGCTTCCTTGAAAATGAACGTTTTGCTTATGATAAATGTATTGCAGATTTCTGTGCCAATGAAATTGTTCCCCTTAAAATTTCAGTTATATGAGTGCAAAAAAAGTCAAAATTAATTGCTTGTATACTGATTCCCCCCCCCCTTGGTGAACTTGTACAAAGAAGGGTGGAGTATGCCTACATTGCCTGTCCCCTCTGTTAGAATTGCTTGGAGTGATAAAAGAGGCATCATGAAATATTGCAGTGGAAGGATTAAATATTAGAAATCATTCTCTCACCCCACCCCCCCATCCTGAGGGAAGACAAATTTGGGATTTAGCAATTTAGAAATTGCTGGACTTGTCGATAGCAATGGCACTTAGACTTATATACTGCTTCACAGTGCTTTACAGCCCTCTCTAAGCGGTTTACAGAGTGAGCATATTGCCCCCAACAATCTGGGTCCTCATTTTACTGACCTCGGAAGGATGGAAGGCGGAGTCAACCTTGAGCCGGTCAGGATCGAACTCTTGGCTGTGAGTGGTGAGTTAGTTAGCCTGCAATACTGCTTTCTAATCACTGTGCCACCTCGGCTCTTGATGTTGTTGAACATGAAGACAGTGCTTTAGATAGAAGCTATAGATCTCTGGATATATTGGCTCAGAAATGTTGCTTCATCTCCCAAAAGCATTATTTGTTTGACCGCCCTGTGTATCTTGCTTCCCCCTCCTCCTTAAAAAGTGGTTGCTTACAATTCTGTGTTGAAAGTAGAAGATTCTGAAGTTTACTTATGAAAACTTTAAAATCTGTTTGACTGGAATAAATAATTATTTATTTAATATTATTTATAATAATTATGATAATAATTTACATTTACTGATTTACATCTACTAACGTGCTAAAAGTAATCCCTGGTGAACTCTTGGCTTAAGAACTCAGGAAGAAGTTAACCATCAAAGTAAACAGAATTAAAGGACCGGGACCTATACTGCAGAAACCGTCTGTTGCAACACAAGATTCGGAATGTAATCAAAATAAGCAGCTATAATAGCTATCCTATTGTTCAAGCACTCTGGAAATCAAATGCATTGAGTTTTGGTCATCACAGAGTATTTCTTCCTCGCCAGTAAATGAAGTAAAGACACATCTGCTTTTCCTTACATTAGTTTTGCAGAACTCAAATATTGGTAATGAAATGCAGCATCTTGCTTGCATTTTCCATTCAGTTCAGCTTTTATGGGAAAGTTTCCAATTGACCCACTGTGGCTCTTGACAGGCAGATAGAGAACTTCAAGCAAGTTTTTTGTCCAGAGTTTTCTGTATAGCATAGCACTAATAGAGAGGCGAAGGCATAGCTCTGGAGGACGGAGGAAGTGGGAGTAGCAGAAGTAGAAGGAAATGGAGGAGGAGGAGGAGGTAAGCAGGTGTTAGCAAGCAATGTAAGTATATGTTTTGGTGAGTAAAATATGCAGGATTATGCACACAAGTTCTCACTTGTACATCCCTTTTCCTGAAGACCTAAACTGGCGTCCAGTGAGCCTTTGGGAGGGGGGAAAAACAGCTATTCCTGTTTTAGTGCTTGACAAAGTAATCCTGCTGACACTGTCTTCATAGAGACATATTCGTCTAGGTAGACTTGATCAAACTTCTTTCACAACGTTACTCAAACAGACTCAAAATAGGAAAAACGGAAAGGAGAATGCTTTTGGTAATGTGTGTAAAGGGCCATATTCTCAAGTAAATAAGTGTCCCTTTTTGATTGGGAGCCACCCAGATTTCAATCTGAGATGGGCAGCTGTGTACATTTTTAAAACAAAACAAATAAACAACCCGTCATATTTGCAAAGCTACATTTCGGATTTGTAGAACTTTTCTAAAACTTTGATAGTTTTGAGAAGAGAGGATGAACTATTCCTCTTGCTAAATGAGCTCATTTCTCTCTAGGGATGCAGAGAAGATTCTTTCCCATCATGACTCTTGACTCACAATCTTCTCGGCATCTCTCCATAGACTGGAGAAGGAGTAGATGGAGTTCTGTCTTTTTTGCATTGAACAAATGAGCGCCCTTTGCTTGTTATTGTCTCTAAATTATGGCTTAGGGAACTAGATAACTAGAACTAGATAGGCTCGCATCTCTTCTTTTTTCAGTCGGTAGTTATTCCAGCGGTTCTCAACCTGGGGGTCGTGACCCCTTTGGGGGTCGAACGACCCTTTCACAGGGGTCGGGAGACCGCTCGGACGCCGCCATTTGGGTTCTCTAGGTGTCCCTTAACCCTGTTCAAAACCCACAACTCCTCCCTGAAACTGTTACTAGAAAGTCAAACCGCTTGGTGATACGTTATATTAAACTTTCTCACTGAAGGCTAACGGAACCAGTTTTTACTTATGCAAGTAGAGATACTCTTATATAGAAGTAAGATCTGGCTACTTTTGCTTTGTGATATATCAAATTACTAACATGAAGAAATACTTTGTTTTTCCTTGCTGTAGGTGTATATGGTCATAAATACTTAAGAAAATGTATTGAAACCCCTCTCTCCATCTATATGGACAAGGGAATCCTGGATAACTTCTCATTGAGTATCTAAAGCCAGCATAGTCTTTCATTTTTCTATTGAGACTTGTGCCTTTTAAGTTTGCCCAGGATGTATAAAATGTGAATGTTCAAATAAAGAGCCTTTTCAGTTCTTTATTTTTAAATAGACATAGCATTAAATCCTACCTACAACTTAACCGGAGTGCAAAGCCCTTTGAACATAGTTGGATTTAGTTCTAAAGAAACATGGATATACTTGTTTATGATTTGGTTCTTTGTATTTACTAAGTTTCCAGGGTTTCGGTCCTCAGGTTTTTATTTTTAAAAGAAACACTGCACAGTTGCCTTTTAGACAGAATGAGTAGGGTATGTATAATAAACTGGATTTTGGTGATTTCAGAAGGATAACTGGCTAATGTACTGCAGGAAAGCAGCAAGAAGTTGACTAGACAACATTCTTTCCTAAAATTATCCTTGTTAAAAGGCATGGTGGTTTCATGAAACTAAGATAGGTAAACAGTGCATTACTAACTTGTTCCCTTCACTTCTTCCAAATCCCTTTTCCTCTAAATCCTCTGTGAAACAAAGGCTTGTTTTCTTCTTGTCTGCCTGTGAGGTCTTTGGTACTTGCCCCGTTTGGGTGTAGAACCCCATATTTAAATACTTCTCTGCTACTCAAGAAAAGAAAGAACAGGAAACAGACAAATCCAAATTCTAGTGGATAAAGGACTACATATTTACTTTTTCCCTTTCCTCAATTTAGGCACCATTTAAAAAGTGGTTATGTTTTGAGCCGCTAAAGAGACATTGAAGGTATACAATCAAAAGTATCCCCTATGGGAGACTTGCACAGTGGAGACTTAATTTGTATGGCTTTTCTAGACTCTCACATTCGCTCCTTCCTTCTTCAACAGAATTATTCTGTCCTGTTAATAATGTTTTAAAATAATGTTAATGATCTCTTTAAAATACATTATTTTTCTATTTCACTCATGGATTGAAAGTTGTAGAGTTCAGTTTCACTGCCCAAAGATATTTGTTTTTTTTTTAAATGTTTAAAAAACTCTATTAAAGGCAAGGCAGTCCTTGAAGTCTATTAAAGAGATAGAATGCAAAGACTGAGTAGTACTTTTGTGTTTTTATTTCTTTTTATCAGAGATGTTATTAGAGACACTGTGCTCATAAATGTTAATCATTGTATATCTTAGACCTGGCTTTGAATCAGTTGAGAGGTTGAAAAATGTTTGGTTCTTATTGTCACATGCCTACCCAAAAAAAAAAGCCTCATTTTGATTTACAGTCCAGTAGAACTGGTTGGGTTGTCTGTTTACAACCGAAATGGAAGCGGGCACATTTTCTACATGAGCCTATATTTATCTTAAATGTATTTTATTTCTATGACCTAGGACAGTGATGGCGAACCTATGGCACGGGTGCCACAGGTGGCACGCGGAGCCATATCTGAGGGCATGCGAGGTATTGCCCTATGTCAGCTCATCAGCTGATTTTCGGCCGTTTTTGCTCTCCCCAGGCTTCAGGAAAGCCTCCTGAACCCTGGGGACGGTGAAAAACGGGCCTACCGGAAGCCCGGAGGTTTCAGTGAGGCCTGTGCACATGCGCGGGGGGCAGTGCGGGGGGTTGTACACATGTGCGGGGGGCGGGCATTGCATTATGGGTGTGGGCAAGCATGCGCACACTATTGTGCGCGTGCGCACCCTTTTAGGCACCCGAGCCAAAAAAACTTCGCCATCACTGACCTAGGAGAAACCCAGCTGACTAAAACATGTAATTGGAATACAGCTGTTTTACCCAACTGCTTGGATAATTTAAACAGATTTTGAGAAGGCTGGCTATAAACCAAGTTTGTGGACTCTCTGACCTTTTTTTTCTTTCTTTCTTCAGTTGCTATTTTGAATTCAGTTTAATTCTTCCTTTCATTGAGCCATGTTGTTCTGATTGAAATAATATTGGAAATAACAAGGGTATCACTAAATATTAATCACATAATGTCTGCATATATTATGGCCGTATTCTGAGGACTTTCTTGGATACACAAACTAAATTTTGTACATATATACTCATACTATGATTTCAATTTTAAACTGTCTCCAGGATTTATCTTTGTGCAGTATTGGCAATCTCTTTGAAATTCCGAGAGAGACAGAGAGAGAGAGTGACAGACAGACAGACAGACAGACCCATCTGGATGGCCTTTATTAGAAGTATTAACAAGACAACTTTCCTTTCCCTACTCATCTAGATTTTCCTCTGCAGCCAGTGAGATTTTTTAACATTATTATCCCTTCAGACTTAAACTTACGATGTGTGTTGGTGAACTCAAAATATAAATTTGCCTTTTTCCATCTCATGTTAACATTATTGATTGGTTAAATTTGCAGGTAGTCCTCAACTTATGACCATATATTGAGCCCAAAATTTCTGTTGAGTGAGACATTTGTTAAGTGAGTTTTGCCCCATTTCACGACCTTTCTTGCCACAGTTGTTAAGTGAATCACTGCAGTTGTTAAGTTAGTAACATAGTTATTAAGGAAACCTGGCTTCCCCATTGTCAGGTTTCAAAAAGTATTTGACTCCAGGACACTGCAACTGTCATAAATATGAGTCAGCTGTCCAGCACCTGAATTTTGATCACATGATCATGAGGATGCTGCAATGGTCATTAGTGTGAAAAATGGCCGTAAGTCATTTTTTCCCCAGTGCTGCTGTACTTTGAATGGTCACTAAACAAACCTTTGTAAGTCAAGGACTACCTGTGTTTGCCGCTCATCTCGCTGGGGGCTACTCTAGCGTTAAAAATAGTAAGCAAGATATATTTATACTTGCAAATGGGAATTCTTACTCTATTTCCTTTCTGACTTCTCACTTCCTGTTCTCAATGTCCGTTAATGTGGGGAAACTATTATATTTGGCCCTAATTCTCCCTTTATTAAATCCATTAAGGCAACGGCCTCCTACCTTTTGGGTACTAGGGACCGGTTGAGTAGAGAGAGGTTTTTCTGTGCATCCCATGATTGGGACTTAGCTTGTTTGCCCAGCCCAGTTTCTGACATGCTGCGGACCGGTGCTGGTTCACAGCCCAGGGGGTTGGGGGTCCCCTGCATTAAGGCATGTATATTCCAAAACATTAGGATTTTTGGGGACAAGACTGCTTTACAGTGCCTGCCCTTTTGTTTGCTCCTACAGCTATGAACCAGAGAATCAGCCAAAGCGCTCCAGTGAAACAGCCACCGCCATTGGCCCCCCAAAGTCCTCCCGGTGGAGTCCTGGGAGGTGGCACTTCCAATCAACAGCAACAGATAAGACTTCAGCAGCTGCAGATGGAAAAAGAAAGGTTGCGACTGAAGCATCAAGAACTGCTTCGGCAGGTGAGGCCACAGGTTAGAAAACACAACTTCAACTATAATAGCGATAGCTTTGTTGCTTATGCATGAGTGGCATTGTGCTTTTCAGCACTGCAATTCTAGCAAGCATCAGTAGATAAGAGGGAGTCGCAAATCGTATAACTTGCCCCAGCAAGCAACAAATCAGACTCTTCGATCCCTTTCGAAATATTTCTTTGTGACAGTTTGCGGTGCTGGGGCTGTTTCTGGCATGGTGCTCTTTTCATTGCTGATAACTCTGCTTCCTGGACAACTTGCTAGTAGCCCTGCAACTGTATTAATGCTCTGCATGGTCAGAGCTCATCTGACTGAATTTTCCAGCTTTCATGATGGATGGCATGTGTGAATTGGATCTGGTCTTGCTGTGTTTGTGAAGAGTATTGAAACTTCGGCCTTTCTGTAAAAAAACAAAAAAAAAGCTGTTCCTTGTTTTTAAGGACGTGACGCATTGTTCCATTTTCCGTCAGTAGTCACCTGGGGATTTTGGAAGTTGACAAGCAAGGCCTAAGGATATTGGCCCTGTTACCTGTCTCAAGCATCTAGAACTTAAATATAAAAATATTTATCTCTTTAGGTATCGTAATTTAAAAGTCCTTGAAGAATCCATGCTCCGCATATACCTAAACCTTTTTTAAAAAGTCATCTAAGCCTGTTTCTGTTCAACAGATCTTGTGAAAGTGATGTCCATAAAATAATGAATTTCAGGAAACTTATCATCATAGTACTTTACTGGGCCCTCTTCCATGGATGTGGATTCTTGCAGAATGCACATGTCAATGTGCTAATTACATAGTTCATTATGACTGTGTGCTTCATAAGAGAGAAAATGAAGGGGGGGAGGAATTCATCCATGTTAGGTAATGTTTATATGGTTGCAGCAACATTAGTAACTCTCAGAAGAGAACTTTAAAACGGATTAACCCAGGTCTTTTACTTCAGTTTAAATTTAGTTCTTTTAAACCAAAATACTTTTCTTAAACGCTTAAATGTAAGCTGATTTGTTGCTTTTTTTTTTTTTTTTTTGGTAACCCTGGTGGCATGAGCCCAACGAAACAATGAAGCTTACTTTCTAAAACCTTTGCTCTCAGTCGTTGTTTACTGTCCTAGATCTTTTGCTAATGATTGATTAGCTCCTTGTCTCCAGTGCTTTGCATCATGTTTTGTGAGGGTTGTGGAGCATTGCAGATTCCCTAACCCGCTTTTGGAGAATCTTTTTAAAACCTCTTTTTCCTTGCTTTTTGGGTGGTGGTTCTTGCATCAGGCAGTATTTTCCTATTCTTGGAGATCTCTTCTTCAGGCTTTTGCCTTCATCATTCCTTGCTTTTTCTGCCCTTGTTCTAGAGGCAGTTAGACTTCATACTAAAATAATATTTAAAGGAATAAATACCCCATTTAAACTGGGTCGTTATGGGATGTCTTCTTTTAAAAAAAATCATGAGTTGCCTCTGGACAAGTTAAAAATAACAGCTTCCTAAGCTGAATTTTCTGAACTTTTGCCTATAACTGCTTTGCTATTAATATGAAACAAATTTAAATGCCGTCAGGCCAGCATGCTTTTAGAAAAGGCTTCTAATTTGGGATTTCTTTTCTTCAATATCTTCTTCTCAAGAAGATAACTAACTTCAAGCCAGGCAGTGTCCAAACTACTACTTTTTGTCCCCTGTATGTTTTAAGCAAAACCTGTTCATGTGCTCTGTAAAGCACCCCTAAGCGTCTTATTCCATTATGCAGCAAACTTTGCCATCTCTTAACCACCTTCTCCCTTGTCATCTGTGGCTGCTTTAGGAACTTCCCTCTTGAGAACATTAAGAAGATGATGAGTAAAGTCAAGGTAGCCTAGCCATCCCTGTCATAAGACACAAAAAAAGTAATGTTGACCCATCTTATTTCTTTTACTCATAGGCGTTGCGGAATATCAATCCCAGCACAGCAAATGCTCCAAAACGTCAGGTAGGCTCATAACAAATGTTTCAGCAAAATAAGAAACATTTTCTTTTGACTTAGATCAGCTGTGCAAGGTGCTTGGGTTTCATTTGCATTTTAATACCCCGGCATGCCTAAAAAGCAGCTATGTGTATCTCATAAGCTTGCTTTTGGTATGTTTAAGAAACAATTGGTGGTTTCATAACAGATACCTTCACTTGCTCTGTCTCCCCGCTCCTCCACCACATATACTCACAAACAACTTCAAGATGGTATGGTCATATTTGTCATTGCTGGTTTCAGGGATCAAAAGTTTTCTAGTTCTCTCTTAGACTTGTGTACTTTGAATTTCTAAAGCATATAAACTGGCCTATAAAGCTAAGGACTCAGTTTCAGCTTCAAGGAGCTAAGTTGCCTCAACTGTTTTTTTTTTTTTAAACTTGGCAGTCAATCTTACAAATGTTCCTTCTGTAGAAAATAGGCCTAAAATTGAAAATATCAAGTCCGCTGAATGTTTTATAAAGACTTAAAAATTACATTAACTGCCAATTCTCATTTTCAGATCTGCTGTGCAAATAAATATGTCACATTTAAATATTACCTCAGAGAAATCTTGTAATGGCCACCCTGTGATATAGTGTTTCAAATTTTGCCAATTGAGGAGCTGGATAATAACACTGAATCTTATACTGGGCTATATTAGGAATGGACCTCTCTATGGAAGAATTTTCTACAGCGTTTTGTTGAAAAATGTTTTGGGGTAGGGAAAATAGTGACATACAGTTTCATTCCATCTGTCACATTTCTGGGAGAGTCTCACTTTTTTTTTCTCACAAGCCTTCAGTAATAGCATTATGATTGATCAAATCAATCAATTGATTTCAGTTATAGGCAAGGCAAAATTGAAGCCTGGTTATCTTGGTTGAAATAAGTACTTATTCCTGGTATTGGATTAGGTTTTATGTTTATCATATTATTCCTGTGCCCTGTGTTTAGAAGCTGGCAGAATTAATGCAATGGTGCTATTTAAATTTTTACAAGACATCCCAACTTTGTTTTAATCAGCGTATGGGGCTGTACTGTTTTTGTTTATTAGAGATGTTTTATTTTTCTGCATGCCATGCACAAGTTGAAATAGCTAAATAATTTGCATTTTAATCAGGGTGGATAAAAATTGATGATTTTTTTTAATTGAATTTTTTTATTTCAATCAGATTTTTTTTATTTCAATCAGATTTTTTTAATCAAATTTATTTTAATAAAATGCTTTTGGAGTAAAAATGTATCTAAAGATAGTTTTCTATTTAAGATACATTAACAATTTAGTTTATTCAGCATGAAATGGAGCTTAGTTATGTAGCATGAGGCTGTATATTCCGCAATATTGGGACTGTCAGTGAGTCAACAGGAGATCACAGGAGGAGCTGCTGCGGGACAGAGATGACAGTTGCTCTTTAAAAATTATGATTTAAATTGAGTTGATTTAAATCAAGCCTTTTTACTAATGATTTAAATCGTGTTTTAAATCGACTTGATTTAAATCAAATCCACCCTGATTTTAATATATGACTTTGATGTAAAGCTTATTCAAAAATCATATTTAAAATGTCTTATTAGTGGTTCTTCATTAAATTCAATGACGTATTTAGTAGGATGTCAAAAGATTCTGGATCAAAAAAAATTCTGGATCCTATATAGCTTTTATATTAATATCTTGGATGAAAATCAGGGAAGAATAACTATCAAATCTGCAGATGCCAAAAATTGGGTGAGATAGTTAATAGGTTAGAACAGAGGTTCTCGTAGTAGTGTTTGCCCATGAGTGAAACCAAAGATTTCCATAGAGATAGTAGGTAGCCAAAAATAAATGTTAACTACTTATTTTTTAAAATTATGTTTATTTACTACATGTTATACGCCCACTTAGTCCAGCAAGGATCAAAGTAGCTTACATCAATAGTCACACAGTGAGAGTATGCAATATTAAAATAGTAACAATCATTACCAACAAGATGGAGAAGTAGCAGCCTGAGGAACAGCAACAACATCCAACCTATAGGAAGCTTTCCCCCATCACTGATCTATACCAGGGTTCTTTGGAAAAACCAGATTGTAAGAGGTTTCTCAAAAAAGAGGTAAGGTATGAGCTAACCTAATCTATTTCTGATCTTAAACTGTATATCGCAGTTTTCAAGGTGCCCATTAAGATTTGCACAAGCAGAGCCCAGAATCCAGGGCAAACTTTGAAAGCTATAGGCAAATCGAGGGTTGTATCAAAACCGTCTGCTATTTGCCTAGACCAGGGGTGTCAAACTTAAGCCTCAGGGGCCGAATCCGGCCCACGGGGTGCTGAGATCTGGCCCGTGGGGCTGCCCTGGAAACAGCAGCGGACCGGTCCGCTGTGCCTCTGCCAACAAAAATGGAGCTCGGGAGGGCCGTGGGTGACCCTCCCGAGCTCTGTTTTTGTTGGCAGTGGGTTGCAGGAGGCCACCGCAGCCGAAAATGGAGCCCTGGAGCCCATTTTTACTGGCAGAGCGCTCGGACCACCACAGGCGCCCTCGACACGAGTGATGTCAAGCTGGCCACGCCCACCCTGACCCCTCAAAGTCAAATACAACCCTGATGCGGCCCTCAATGAAATCAAGTTTGACACCCCTGGCCTAGAACAAAGTAATCAGATTTTGGAAACTGTAACCCCTTTGCCCGTAACTTGCTTGCAACCTTCCCAGATGGTTCAAAGCCGTTGTTTTAAAATCCTGCTCTAAAATGCAAGTTTTAAATTATAAGTTAGACTTTTATTTCTACCTCGATAAGTTGAAAAAAACTTCAGAAGTGGAACTAGTTAACTAGAAGATGTGTTGAAAAAGAGACTAGACACAGTCATCCATCAGGGACACATTAATTTGGATTCCGGAACTGAACAGTACATAAATTACTGCTTCCTATTCTAGAATTCCTAATGATAAATAATTGAATACAAATGTTTAAACAGATTCAGCAGAAAGGTGTTAGCATTATGCAGTGGTTTCAGCAACTCAGCTATAGAAAAACAAAATGTGGTTAACTTAGTCTTAAGAATACAACTTGACAATTTTTAATAAATATTTTTGAAGAAGTTGGAAAGAAGAATGAATGGAAATAATGTACCGTCTTGATAGATACAGGCTTATAAACCTGGAAGACTATTTAAAAATGCAGTCTGAAATGACCATAGAGAGTACAGTCTGCAAAGGATGCTACCATATTAGTTGGTGTAATAATATACAGTTCAGGTAAGGCCTTTCTGGATATGGCAGTTACAGTATAACTGATTTGCCTTGATCTTAAACTGAGTGTTTGAAATAGCTGAGACACTTGCAGATAGGTAGCAGGTTAATGGAAATAATCTAGGGATCAGTATGATGGACGTCTTTGCAATGTTCTTGGATTTATTTTTAAATACCATTTGGGGAAAGCTGTGCTAATTTGCAGTTCTCCTTCTGAGACCAACAAATTAAGCCCAATTTATATGTAGTTAAAACCATAGTACTAGAATTATTTCATGCAGCAAAGACCTAGACCCCTCTTTATTAAACTCATTACGTTCACAACTCTATACTGTTGTGAACAGTGAGACTGTGTGCTCTCTCAAGATTTCGGTGTAAGACTGAGCTCATCTGTGTTGAATTTCCTGGCAAAATGTGTATTAATGTTTTTAATAAAAGTGCGTATGATCACAAGTCTGTGATGTTCCATCTTCTCCAGTGTGGCTCAATGTTTTGCCAGACCTCAAAAGCACATACTACTAATTCCACATTGCAGTGCTATGTGTTGACTGTGGGAGGACTAATGAGAGGGATTGCTTGAATACTAAGTTTTGTATCTGAATAGGGAAGAGTTGGTTATAGAAGTATTACAGCAGGCCATACAGAATCCTGATTTACACAGACTTAAAAAAATAAACAAGGTATGAAAAAACTCCTGTTGTAGCTTCATGCTAAGATGATTGGTCCAATTAAATATCTACAAATCGTGAAACTAAGTCCTGGGGTAGATACTATCTCATGTTACTTCAAAATCAATGTGAGTAGGACAAATGTTGGACTCAGGAAATACTATAATGTGGTTAGGAGATAGCATCTGCCTGATCTTGTCTGGTTTCAAAAAGCTAACTGGATTACATTTACTTAGTAATTGGATGTAGGATCAAGAAACTACAGGATTATAGATAAGACTCTGGAATTGAGATTATCTCAGAAAATGGCTCTGGTAAACCCATTCCATATTGCTGCCAGGAAAACTACATGGACCATCAAATCACCAATAATGGAGTTTGACTTGGATATTTTATTAAAATACAGACTTCAAATTTTTGCTCATAAATGTTGCTGACTGTCAAGCAAAAGAATGAACAATAATCTATGTAATCTTAATAGTTGTTATGTTTACTTGCTTGAACCATTGGTTATTTTTGTTCATAATCTCTAATTCTGGATAAACTTCTGAAAGTTTAAGGTAGGATCTTGACTATTTATCTGTCCATATTTACTTAAATATGTAATATCAAATTGGTAGAAGCCAGCAGTGTCTTAGTCTCCTTGGATTCCAGAGGACTACAATCTTAATCTGAAATTAAATTTTTCATTTTGTGTTCTTACTTTTTTGCTATCCAAAATATGAAGCTGGATTACATAAACTCCTGTTTTAGGGCAAGATTTCTTAATGGCAGTGTTCGTGATACTTTTTGGCACCGAGTGCTGAAATAGGGGGGGCACGCGCGCATGCTGGAAACCAGAAGATCTTCCTGTTTCCGACCTGGTCTTCCGGCTTCTGGTGCGCATGCGCACGCGAAGGCCAGCTGGCTGCCGTGCCGGAACTTGGAAGAGCAATGGGCAACGGCTCTGTGTGCCACTTCCGGCACGCGTGCCATAGGTTCGCCAACACGGCTTTATGTTTATTCATAACATTGTGAGTGCGTGCTTTTTAGTATATTAGAAGCAATAATCTGACTGCTTCAGCATATAATCTAGTGATAGAGCTTACTTCAGCAATGAAACCATTGTAGAGAAAGTTGGTTCGGACAATATGGCAGCAATTAACTTCTTTCTAATTATTCTAATTATTGCTTGCTTGTAGAAATACCCATGTTTCCCCGGAAATGAGACTGGGTCTTATATTAATTTTTGCTCCAAAATTGGGGCTTATTTTCTGGTTAGGTCTTGTTTTGGGGGAAATACA
The DNA here is from genome assembly GCA_023053685.1 of Diadophis punctatus similis. NCBI lineage: Eukaryota > Metazoa > Chordata > Lepidosauria > Squamata > Dipsadidae > Diadophis > Diadophis punctatus. The sequence continues at coordinate 11,470,915 of JALIGW010000016.1, read as the reverse complement.
GTACTAAATGCATCCGTCTGGTTGACGATCTTAACTCGGGCTTATTTTTGGGGTAGGGCTAATATGAGCATTCTGAAAGTTCGTCTAACAGAAAAAATGCCCCAGAATACCTCAAAGCTGCATAAATTGAACAGCCATTTGAGGATTGCAGTCTTGTGTATCCTTTTAATTCTACTACATAAGCCTGTTTTTGTCATTGTTGCTTTCCTCAACTCCACCCTTAATCATTTTTACCATGTTCATATGCAGTCAGATCCTGAAATTCAACTCTGTCTATGTGACACCTGTTTGGTCACTTTCAGGGCCTCTGAAACACCAAGACTAGATTGGTGTCAATGTCTAGAAAAGCCTCTAAAAATAAAAGGGCCAACAGCCTAATAGATTTATTTTGGCTCGAATCTAAATATTCTTTAGCCTGTGGAAACTATGAGTCTTCTGTAATTCTGCTTAAAGTCATTTGAAAGATTCCATTCTTATTTGGGGACTCTATTCTTTATACTCACTTGCTTCTGATTGGAAATATTAACGTCTACATTGAAATAAAAAAAGTGAAAATTATAAAAATGGAAACATAGCCATGGTAGTTTAGAATTGGAGAGTGTGTGGGGTTTTTTATTCAGTAGACATAGCCACCGAGTTATCAAACAACTATGGGCAACTAACAATGTCAAAAAGAAAAAAAATCAGTAATAAGCCAACAAATCAGTAGTTTATTTTATTTATTTTTATTTATTTATAAGCGCTCTTATAGGCCGCCCAATCCCGCAGGACTCAGGGCGGCGTACAACATGGATAAGAACGTATAGCAAAAACAATAAGAAACAATTTAAAAATTAAAAGCATTATTCAAACATTGTTAAAAAACACCATTCATGGGGGAATATGATCTTCTTATTCCCCCGCCTGCCGGAAGAGCCATGTTTTTATGGCTTTACGGAAGGCCAGCAGGGTGGGGATAGTCCGGATCTCTGGTGGAAATTGGTTCCAGAGGGACGGGGCTCCCACAGAGAAGCCCCCCCCCGCGGCCCCACCAACCAACATTGTTTGGCCGATGGGACCCGGAGGAGGCCCTCTCTGTGGGATCTAACTGGTCGTAGGGAGGTATGTGGTAGGATGCGGTCCCGAAGGTAACCTGGCCCTGAGCCATGTAGGGCTTTAAAGGTCAAAACCAACACCTTAAATTGCGACCGGAGATTAATAGGCAACCAATGCAGCTGGCGGAGAATAGGTGTTACGTGGGTGTATCTCGGTACACCCACCACAGCTCGCGCAGCTGCATTCTGTACCAATTGCAGTCTCCGGATGCTCTTCAAGGGTAGCCCCATGTAGAATGCACAATAATTCACAGAAAAACATTGAAACATTCTGGCAGCTCACATAATATCCTAGCTCAGGGCTGAGGAAAGAGCCAGGACTTCAGGTACTGAGAAAAAGTGTTGCACCAATAATAATACTGTTTTCAGTTTTAATTTGAACCGGTAGTGGGAATTTTCCCCCACTCGCTGAGCCGGGAGCAATCGCCGGTTGGCCACGCCCCCAAACCGGCTCTAATGGCGCCATAGGGGCCGCCATCTTGTTTTTGGCTTATGCACAGAAGCTGTTTTTTTGCTTCTGTGCATATGCAGAAGCCGAGTTTTCGGCACTGCGCATGCACGCCTGCAGCACAGCCTCGCAGGGCGCAATGCGCACGCAGCCATGCGGCTCAGAAGGAAGCAAACCGGCGGCGAGGTAAGTTAGAACCCACCCTGATTTTACATTTATGGAAACTAATACATTACTAGCATATACTTAACAGATGTCATTTATTATTTCCAATCTTGAATATCTCAGTTTGATACAGTTGGTAAATAAATAGGATATGTAAAAAATCAAGCAGTATCAGAAATCTGTCACATTAATATCTCTACTAGATCAGCACTATTATAAATTATCCATTATGTGAAATAATAATGTAAAGATAACAAGTTATTGTCTGCGTTTATACATTGCACTAAGCCATTCTGAGGTTACTTTGTTTTTGACCAAGAACATTGTGTGAATGTAGACACTAAGGTATGTAAAGCATGGTTTGTAACTTAGCATGTTATTTGAAGTCAACCAAAAGATTTCTATTCAGCAAACTGTACTATATTGTGATGTAGTTTAAATTCACTATTGAAAAAGAACACTGGAACACTACGAATCAAAATCTTTTTGTAGAATATTGTGAAGAAGAAACTATTGACCTTCACTTCTGAAGTCACTCTGACAGCTTTAGTGGAGTGGAAAAATTGCTGAAATTAAATGAATATAGGGGTATGACCTATAAACAATTGTCATAAACACATATAAATTATTTAATAATTATGTTATTAATAGGAAGATTTGGAATTGTATTTGTATTCCACACAACTGATACTGTGTTTTAATCTAGACTGCTCTCCAGCATAATCCTATTGCAGTATTTGTCACTGACAAATATTTGCTTGAATTAATAACTAATCTTTTTTTTTGAAATCTTTGGATTTGAGCCTATAAAACATCACTATAAAATACAAGATTTTCACACTTCAAGGACAAAATGTTAAATTACGTACAAAACAAAGTGTTAAATCTTAATTTTCTTAATGCCAATTAGAAACGTTTGACTTTGTGTTTTTTTTTTAAGTAATGAGGAAATAATAATTACCAGGCAGATTTTTTGCAGACTTCGTATTCAAACATTAACTGAAACCTGAATCAGTATCCTTTTGATTTATGAATTAAAATATCAAGTTTCAAAGCCTCGCATGGGATTATATACTATATGTTAATTCCATGATTAAGAAATCATATTACAGTGCTTTTTTATTCAGCTGCCTTTAAAACAGAACGGTCTGCTTGTTTTGTTTCTATCCAGTGTTATCTTTTATTCTGAAAACATTAATTTCATGAGGATCTTGTTGAACATAGTGGACAGTTATGAATTACTTTTTCCTTCTTGGTATTGTGTAAGTTAAAAGCATGTTAATGTTTACTAAGAATGAAGGTGAGTAATATTTGAGGAGCCATTGAAGGATGGTGTCTTAACCATCCCCATTAAACCTGTTGGTGCATGTCCTCATTTCTAAAGTTGCTGACACCACTGGGTAACTTCCTATGTTTCTGGTGGCAGAACTTTGGCACACTTTCAAGGCCCTTCCCATTGTTTAAACTGGCCCTTCCCATCTCTTAAACTAACAAAGCAAATCCCTTTTTAACTTCATAAGAACTTGAAATATCTCCTGTGTCATTACCATTCACATTGTCTTTGACTTGCCCGTCCCTCCTGTTAGGTTTCAGGTTCTTTTCCCTGCAAGGTTGCCTCGATTTTTCCCCCCACCAGCTCCACCATTTAAGTTGGTCCTCAAATTATTTGCAACTGTACCACGATAAGGAGTGTGTGTGTATAAAAAAAGGAATCCAGATGGTAAGAAAGTGAGGTAAATGGATGAGAGTCGAGTAATAACACTATGAGTTCTGATGGCTCTGATCAAAGACTTACTTAGTTCATCCTTCTGTTCTCCATAGTGGGTGGAGCTAACCTCCAAGAATGGGATGACACCATCCCTTCAACGAGGACTGAGTCTGTCAAATTGTATATCTTCGTCCTCCTGTCTTAATTCCCCCCTCTTTGACTCAGTCCTCGGCCTGAATAGGATGCGTGATTTCCCACTCCCATTCTTCTGAGGTGTTTTTCGACCACATGGGTCATCGAGTTTCTGCCATCCGTGAGTTCTCTCCAGCTGACTTGCTTTCGTCAGAGTCGCTGGGTCGAGCACAGCGAGGGCTTCGGCTCTTTCCGCTTGCCGAGCCTTGAGCCGAGGGCCATTGCCAAACGGGGAGTTCCCTTCCGATTTTGGCCTTAGGAGCTTGCTCTGCTCCATTCTTTCCGGCTCAATATGAGGGTAGCAGCCTGGCCTAGACAGCATTTTGAATGCTCGCTGTCACTGATCGGGCTCAACTGTCACTGGAGCTGTCGCGCTCATGTGACCAACGGCCAGGGGAACCTTGTGCTCCGTTACTGCTCGGCTAGGGGGTGACAGCATGGACTTGGACTATTGCCGCAGAAGCTATTGCGCTTGAGCGGCTGGCTGTCATCTACCCTCCGGTATAGGGGTTTTGGCCCCACAGGCCAGTGTTCACCACCCGTATTTCGGCCAAATATCTTGCCGCCAGACTTGTCTCAATTATCGGCCTCGCAAGAGGAGTTACACTCCTGGATTAAGCCTGTCAGCCTCGTGCCCTTTCTGTAACGGGCGCGATTGAGCAAAAAAGCGGCAGCCATTTTCAGTTGCTCACATTGTGAGGAGGCGGCCATCTTTCTACACCGAAGGCCATTCTGTGTGGCGGTGGCCATCTTGACTACATCGGCAGCCATTTTACACCAGCCTAGACAGTCCGGTTGTAGCGGCTGCCATTTTGAGCAAGGCAGCCATTTTAGGTCCATCTAGGCCGATTGAGAGTAGCGGTGGTCATTTTGTGAAGGACTGGCCATTTCAAAGCAGCATAAGCCGTTTTTTGCTTATTATTCGGCCACCTTTTACCTGTGGCCTAGAAATGGCGGAGGCCGGCAAGAGCAAACACAAAAGCCACTCTGCCAAGAGCTAGCATAAGCTGCCAGCGGCCTCGGTCCAAGAGGCCTCTCTTGACACGGCCGGGTCGTCTTCTCATAGGGAGAGGACCCACCAACAGGATTCCTCTGCTTCCGTCGACCCTGCCAAGGTCTCCATGGCCACCCTGAGGGATGAAATTTTCAGGGCTAAGGCGCTGGACAAGATTTGTGCCAAGTCCAGCCGCAACAGCCAGGAGCCTCGTCATACTCGCCCAAGTGGTCCCGCCTTAGCGGTCAGGATTGACCAGGACGTTAGCCAAGCTGAGGTGGCCTCTCTACATCCCTCGGAAGCTATGTCCTTGGACACTCTGAATCTAACCATCGCGGACAATGACATCTGGGAGGTTCTTCTCCATCATGAGAGCTCGGTAGGTAGCTTCAGCTTCACAGGCCACTGCGACCTTTCCTCTGACGGCCGACGGGCTTTGAGCCCCGTCTCCAATAGCAACACTCGACCCCAATGTGCAGGCACTGATAGTGGCTGCTATAAAGCAAGGCATTGAGGCGGGTCTTAAACAGAGAGACAGACCTACAGCCCCTGCAACTGACACCACTTGACCATCTGCCCACGCCTCTGCCTTGGGTACGATGACTGCAGAGAACGGTCTCTATGCCAAACTGCCCAGATATTTCACTCGATTCCAGACTCAGGGTGCGGAGGGCGCGGATGCTCTCCGCTGCGACTGGCCAACCAGCCTACTGTACGCATTTCCCCCCCTGCCTCCCCTCCCCAAGGTCATCAAGAATATCTTGGAGGAGAGGGCCGAAGTCCTGCTCCTTGCCCCCCGCTGGACTAGGAGGGCCTAGTTTGCGGACCTCAAGGCGTTGTCAGTCTGCCAGCCCTGGAGAATCCTGCCGACAGAGTCATCACTAAGCTAGGGGTTCACCCGGACCCCCAGTGGTACCAACTGACCACCTGGCGCTTGAATGGTGCGGCTAAGGCACCGCAATGTTCCGGACGGTGTCATTCGGACTCTCCAGGCCTCCAGAAGGCCGTTCACAGAAATAATTTATTCGGCTACCTGGAAAAAAAATGTTCCTGGTGCTCAAAGGTGGGGTATTCCCCTGTTGATCTGTCTATTGCCAACATCCTTGAATTTTTGCAGCATGGGCTAAACAAGGGACTTTCACCCAACATGCTTCGCCGGCAGGTGGCGGCGCTCTCTTCTGTTTTGTCCTACGGTTTGCTGGACTCCTTATCTCAACATTCCCTGTTCAGGTTCTTGAAAGGGGCTGTGAATTTGTGCCCTCCCGTCATTCATCGGTACCCGACTTGGGACCTTTTAAAGGTCCTCCTTTCGCTGACAGGAGCCCCCTACGAGCCCTTGAGGACCACTTCGCTTCACCACCTCACCTGTAAGGTGGCATTTCTAGTGGCGATTACCTCCGCTTGGAGAATCTCTGAGCTTGCTGCCTTGTCGGTTAGGGGGGATCTCTGTATATTTCATTCTGATCACGTGATCCTCCGACTGGACCCCATGTTTGTCCCAAAAATAAACTCTTTATTTTCACAGAGCACAGGAAATTGTCCTGCCCAATTTTTGCCCCAATCCTTTGCACTCATTAAAGAGACAGTGGCACGCGCTTGATGTTAGGAGGGCCCTGAAGATTTAATTCAAGCGCACTTCTACCCTGTGCACAACAGAGGCGCTTTTCGTCTTTTTTCAACCCACTTCCTTGGGACAAAAGGCGTCTTCATCCACCGTGGGGCACTGGCTGCGTAGCGTAATAGCGAAGGCTTATGACCTGCGGTCCTTGCCACGACCGACCAGGGTGACAGCGCACTCAACCCGTAGTGCTGCAATGACGGTGGCGCGGTCCATTCAAGCGTCCATCGAAGAGGTCTGCCAAATGGCCACTTGGCCTTCACCAACTCCCTTTATCCGCCACTACAAAATTGACATTTTTGCGTCGGCTGAGGTGGCGTTTGGTCGCAGAGTTCTCCAACGCGGAAGCCAGGACTGGGGAAGCCAGCCAGACTTAGTCCTCCCAATGGACAGACTGCTTTGGTATGTCCGATTCTTGGAGGTTAGCTCCACCCACTATGGAGAAGGGGCGTTGGTCTTACCTGATATGCCTCTTCTCATAGAGTGGAGCTAACCTCCAATCCCACCCAAAGTTAGTCTGGTCAGGACTTAGGGACATCAAATTGTTATCTTCTTTGTTTTGACTTTGGGAGCTACACGTTGAGTCTGTCCATTGTCCTTCGTCAAAGAGGGGGAATTAAGGCAGGAGGACGAAGATATACAATTTGATGGACTCAGTCCTCATTGGCTGAAGGGACGGTGTCATCCCATTCTTGGAGGTTAGCTCCACCCTACGAGAAGAGGCGTATCAGGTAAGACCAACACCCCTTCTCACACCTGCCAACCAGATGCCTCTTGGGAAGTTTAGAAGTAGGAGATGAGTACTTTACATTAGTACTTTCCCACTTACCGTATTTTTCACACTATAAGACACACCTGACCATAAGACTCACCTAGGTTTAGAGGAGGAAAATAAGGAAAAAATATAGTGTGTCTTATAGAGCGAAAAATACGGTAATTTCCCCAACAGCTGATATTCAGGGGCATACCTATGTGACTGATGTTGGAGGTAGCCTATAAAATGCCCTGAGTACCATAGCAATTACTGATAACTGGTAAGAGACTTGTCCTAACTTTTGAAATCACGTAGCTTAGCACCAAACAAATAGTGTCTTCCTCCAGTGTTGCAACTGAGCATTGAACCTTGAATGTGAGTTATGAATACAGTCATTTCTTAATTGGCAGGAATTGGCTCTCCGTAGTCAACTTCCCAGTATGGAACAAGATGGCACCCAGAATCGAGTATCCTCTCCCGGAATGTCTCAAGAACTCAGAACAATGACCACAAATAGCTCAGATCCCTTTCTTAACAGGTTAGTGCCAGTAGCTACCAGTGGTTTCATTTCACCAAAGCTAATGATTTTTCAAAATCTGTTTGGTTTCTGTAATCCTCTGTTTGGGACTTTGGTCTGTTCCAAGAACTGCAGCTGTAAAAGGATCTTTTCTTACAGGGCAAATCTAGTTCACTCTCGCATTTCCCCCCTCCTCCCCAAAAAACCTGAAGATTAAGATCTGTGGAAGTCACCTGTTCAGACTTGTAGGAAAGATTTGTCTTCAAAGTCCTATCGTGTTCTCCCAGGCACAAGTCAATTGGTGCACAGCGACTCAGAAAACCTTTTCAAAAGCTAGCACTGAACTTGCTGCGAGGCTCTCTTAAAGGAGTTTGCAGGATTCCTGGTTTTAATTTTATACTTTACAACACTGACACACAGGAAATGGTGATAGGATTTAGCATATCATATTACAAGGCAAGCAGGCTATTTTTTTTCTGCTGTTAATTTACGCAGCCTCTGGTTACTAGTTAACAGGGTCGTGTGTTTTAATGCTTCTAATTGTTGAATAGATAAGGTTAAAAAGGGGACATCAATACACACAAACAACTGAAAAGAAATGCTGGCTATTGTTGGTTACTTGGATATTGTTTCATTCAAGGACTGGAATCTTATTTTTCAAACACAAGTCAATCAACAGAAGAAAATTACTGCTTTTTAATGAAATTTGCTATTTCTCAAGGGCATTCCTCCTTGCCCTACTATCATATACCGTAAATAGTATTTTCAGAACTTTCTCAATGGCAGACCTACAAAATTCTAAATTTGAGGATAGGGACTACCATAACTAAACTCTGAATATATCTGGAGCCCTTGTGTATGCTATATGTCTGCGTATGTTATAGTTAAAATGTCAGCCATTGTGGAACAAGTGCATTTTTAAAATACAGGTAATCCTCGAGTTACAACCACAAATGAGCCCAAAATTTATTTTGCTAAGGGAGACATTTGTATTTTTCCCCATTTTTACCACCTTTCTTGTAGTTTTTAAAAGCAATAGGAATGGCACTTAGACTTATATACTGCTTCACAGTGCTTTACAGCCTTCTCTAAGCGGTTTACAGAATCAACATATTGCCCCCGCAACAATATGGGTCCTCATTTTACCCACCTTGGAAGGCTGAGTCAACCTTGAGCCTGGTGAGATTTGAACTGCCAAATTGCAGGTAGCAGAAGTAGCCTGCAGTACTGCACTCTAAGCACTGCACCACCGCAGCTCAACTTGCTTGTCACGTGAATGTGGCTTCCCCATGAACCTTCCTTGTCAGACGGTCACAAAAGGGGATCCCATGATCCCAGGACGCTGCAACTGTCATAAATATGAACCAGTTGCTAAGCATCTGAATTTTGGTCATGTGACCACGGGGAGCCTGCAACGGTTGCAAGTATGAAACAAAGTCATAAGTCACTTTTTCTGTGCCGTTGTAACTTTGAACCATCACTAAACGAACTGCTATAAACCGAGGACTACCTGCACACTTTTGCAGTGGGGCAGTCAATAGCATAATAGTGTGTAAACTAAATTGCAGTTTTGTTTGTTTATGCAAATTTGATACTGACTCAAACTGACTCGAACCAGGTTACAGACAGCAAATACAAATTAGAAACATATTTAGATTAGAATTCTCAAGAACACATGAGCAAATTAGAAGGCATTGCCAACTTTTTTAAAAAAAAATGTTGCCCTAACGGAGCTCTGTCATTACTAATGGCTGTGAATTTATTATCATTTTTTATTGAGAGTCACACAGACTTATTTGCCATTTTAGAAGATTGCAGCATCATAGCATTGCAGAGAAGTTATGTGGTGGCAGCAAAGATTAGTGAAGGTTGTGGACGAAATTTATTGTGCTGGGAATGGATGCCACATGCTGTACTGTATGCTACATTGTGGGACTTGAGACCTACAGAATTGAACGTTTAAAGAATTCTCCTTCACAGACTTGTTTTAATATCTGATTTTACGAGGAGAACATCATTCAACCCTGACTGTGAAAATGAACCCTTTTGATGATAAATGCTGGCTGTTCTTTCCATCAGTAACTTAAATTAACATAACATTTCCCTTGCAGTGGAACATACCACTCCAGAGATGAGAGCACAGACAGTGGCCTCAGCATGAGCAGTTACAGTGTTCCTAGAACTCCGGATGACTTCCTTAATAGTGTTGATGAAATGGATACAGGTGAGGGTCATTTCCTTCCAGTTGCTGTCTGACTGATGCTTCTTGTACCTTGTTTAACTAGCAGTAAGATGGAGGGGGTTGCTTGCAGTAGAATAGATATTAGTGAGACAGTGGAATTGTCAGGAGACAGAAAGGTACTCTTGACATTACCGTATTTTTTGGAGTATAAGATGCACCTTTTTCCTCCCTAAAAGTGGCTGAAAATTTGGGTGCGTCTTATACTTCGAATGTAGCTTTTTTCTCCAGCCCTAACTAGGTGCTAACAGATCTTCCCAGCTCTTACCTTGCAGGCTTTTTCATTGTTACTCTCTCCAAAGAATGTTTTTCCAGCCCTAAGTCTTTGCAGAATTTTTTTTCATTGCTCTACTTGCTCCGAATAAGTTTTTTTCTAGCCCTAACCAGGTGCTAACTATTTTCCCAGCTCTTACTGGCTTGCAGGTTCTTTCATTGTTACTCTCTCAGAAGAAGGTTTTTTTAAGTCCTAACCAGGGGATAAAATAATGTGCTGAAGCTGACCAGACTAAGGACGCTAGCCAGATGAATACCTGGTAGGCAGATTTTTTTCCCCTATTTTCCTCCCCAAAAACTAAGGTGCGTCTTATACTCCGGTGCGTCTTATACTCCGAAAAATACGGTACTTTCCTCAGAGAACAAGGAATTCAGCTATATGTCTCACAGCATTCTGCCCGAATCTTATCGTTTGTAAAGGGGGGGGGATGCTTTGGATTTGTAGTGATTTTGACAGCAATATTATATTATGTCTTCTTCAGTTATGTGCTCAAATATGAACCTGGAAAGTTCGTGATAATGTCTTTAATTTAAAATGGGCTGGATATTTTTGAGTTGCAAATCTGAACCATTTCCTAATTTACTGCTGCAGAAGTTCTGCAGCCTGGCTCTGTGGTTTCAGTTTTTAAAGTTCTATATTTCCCTTCAGATTGATAGCAAACACCATTAAAAATTATTCTGACTGCAAGCATGCATCTTATAATGTTGTTTGTTTAATCCTTTATAAAGGATTATTTATAAAAAAAATTTTTTTTAATCTTAATCTTGAAAAAACTTCCAGAGTGTCTCTTACAAGATCAGTCATAAGACAATTCCTGTTTTGCAATCTAAACAACATCATGCTAAAAGAAAGGGATGGGGGGGAAACAAGTAGAGGTTTTAAATTGATAACCTTCCTTTTATGGACCTTTTATTGTGGGCTGCTAGAAGTTTCAGAAGAGAGGCCTCGCTTTGATTTTTCTCTTCCTTGAGCAACAGTTGTTGCAAATTATCTCAGAATGGATTGGCAGTTGTTCTTGCTATCTATCAGTTGATGCCTTCCTTTCTTGAAAGGAGCTGTTCCAGTAGGGCAGTGTTTCCCAACCTTGGCAACTTGAAGATATCTGGACTTCAACTCCCAGAATTCCCCAGCCAGCATTCGCTGGCTGGGGAATTCTGGGAGTTGAAGTCCAGATATCTTCAAGTTGCCAAGGTTGGGAAACACTGCAGTAGGGGGTCTTCATGATTTAAGATGTTGTGCTGCTGCTGCATAGGGTGGGGATGGCTTAAAATCAGCAGTATTTAGAGCCACTTTAAATATATGTGCTTAATGCCCTGCTTTGCATTCATTGTGTATCTAGGAGACACTATCAACCAAAGCGCCATCCCTTCCCATCAGAACCGTTTTCCAGACTACCTTGAAGCCATTCCGGGGACTAATGTGGACCTTGGAACGCTGGAAGGCGATGCAATGAATATAGAAGGAGAGGAACTGATGCCAAGCCTACAAGAAGCTTTGAGCTCCGATATCCTTAATGACATGGAATCTGTGCTGGCAGCCACCAAGCTAGATAAAGAAAGCTTTCTTACCTGGTTATAGGGGCCTCAGGGAGATGGAATTTGAAATCTTTGAAGGATCTAAGGAGATAAGACATGTACCTTTGTTGAGAACGGTATCATAAAGGCATCTTGGCTTATGATCAGAGAGGAAAACATTTTACTGAACAAAATACTTCAGATTTTGTTGATCCAATGTTTGGTTCTTTTTTTTTTTTTTGTCCAATCGCTGCTGTTATATCGCTGACCTCTTTCACATTGACTCTGAAGAATTATGTTGTTGTTGTTGTCTTTTCTGTTGCAACTACTGTTCAGCCTGGGTGGTAATGGACAGGGAGAGGATGGGAAAGTTGGGAGAGAGAGAGAGAGAGAAAGAGACCAGTTATATTTCTGGATGATGTCTACCATTCCTTTTGCCCTGCTTTCTGTTTGCTTGTCCTTTTTTTTTTGACTAAGGATGTTGTGGAGCTTCAGCTTTTGTGTGTTGGCGAAAAACAAAATAACCCTTAACTGGCCCAGCAACCCAAAACCGACGTACTGTATTTGATAAGGGGGGTGGGGGTGGTTCCATACTAATTTGGAAATAAAGCATAAAATGTTTTATTGTTAGGCACAAATCATCAGACATTTTAGTGTTGGGTACAGTTCTTCATATACTGCTTGATCTATATTGAACAAAATAGACACATGCCAAGGATGGCTGTTGGATTGTGCCCACTGGCAGCTTCTTAATTCCCTCAGTTTGCTCACATTTTACAGCCTCATAAAGAAACCCTTTTATACAAAAACATGGGTCGTGATTGTTGCCTCTTTAGCTTGTTTTCCAAATTTTAGATCTATTTTTAATCATAGCAGTAGATTAGAGAAGGAACTTTTTCTGGTTCTGTTGTATGTATTTGTTGTTTTTGTTTTAATATTTTTAAATAGTGAAATCTAAATTTCCTGACTTCACCTACTCTTATTTAAGTCTGAATGGATTTTTTTTATACTAAGCTAGTATAGCCAGTTAATATCAGTAGTTCTATGTTTTACTTACAGCTTTTAAAAAGATAACTTTGAATGTATTCATTAGATTAAAGAGCCATTGGCTTAAGTTTCACCCCAGTATCCAGAATTCAAAGAAACTTCCTCTTCTTACAGAATTCTTTACCTAAATGAACTTATTTTGACATTAGTCTTACATATTCTGGAAGGAGTTTTTAAAGTTTTTAACATTTAACATTTAAAATAAATTTAAGAATGGCCAACTGTCCGGCTTTTACCCTGAGCTTTGAACACAGTAAACCTTACACTGAGTTTTTAAATCAAAAGACAGTTTTTGTCGTCATTGGGATAGCTTTTTAATTTTGATGAAATTGTTGGCTTGAGAATCAAGTGTCCCCAGTGAAAAGAAAATGATGCTTTCCTGTATATAGTTTCATGATACTGTCTGCACTGTCAGGTGAGTTTACAATATTAGCAGTGGGAACACTAAAGTTAAACTGTATCAAAAGCGTACTGAAAAATAGGTCCATTGTACAATTAGAAGCAGTGGTGAAATCCTTTTTTTTTTTTTTTTGCTACCGGTTCTGTGGGTGTGGTGTGGCTTGGTGGGCGGGGCAGGGGAAGGATACTGCAAAATCTCCATTCCCTCCCCACTCCTGGGGGAAGGATATTGCAAAATCTCCATTCCCACCCCACTGTGGGGTCAGCCAGAAGTGGTATTTGCGGTTCTCCAAACTACTCAAAATTTCTGCTACCGGTTCTCCAGAACCTGTTAGAATCTGCTGGATTTCACCCCTGCTTAGAAGACTGTAAAGATATGTGATAGATGGCAACATGAGCATGTAGTTGGCCATGTATTTTAGTTGTAGCGATTAGCACTGAAGTCAAAGAATGAGTATATATCTATAACTTTACTTTTAGCAGGAATGGATTATTCTCAAAGTTGTCTGTAGAAATCGTGATATTCTGAAGAGTATTTTAAATGAACAAAACGCCCGTGTTGAAATATAAGCTATGATGCCTTTTTCTTTTTCCTTTAAATGCATTGGCACCAATAAGTGCCTTGTAGGTCTGTCAACATTCCCATTAATTTGTTGCCTTTATTGCAAGAGTTTATAATATTAACCATCAAGAAAAGTTTAAACCTGAAATTCAGTGTATAATTTTCAGACTAGGACAGGGGTGACAAACTCAAGGCCCGGGGGCCGAATCCGGCCCGGGGGGTGCTTAGATCTGGCCACCCTGGAAACAGCGAAGGACTGGCCCACGGTGCCTCTGCCAGCAAAAACGGAGCTTGGGGGCCCTTTTTCTCTGGCACAGCGCTTAAGCCACCACGAGTGACATTGAGTTGGCCACGCCCACCCTGGCCACGCTCACTTCGCCCCCCCCCCCCGAGGTCAAACACAACCCTGATGAGGCCCTCAATGAAATCAAGTTTGACACTCCTGGACTAGGACATGCTTTTTAAAAAAAATTGGACGGAGTCCAGTTCTTTGCTCAAGTTGGTAAAAGTTATTTCCATTTGATGTCTTGTGAAGCAGGAAATGCCCTCTCCCGCGGGCACCACCTATTCACCCTCCAAATCTGCTCTAAAGAGATTGGCTCTTTTGGGAAAGATTTTGTGGGTACATGGAAGAGAAGTCAAGAAGTGTAATGCTGGGTTTCAGCCATGTGCCCCTTTTTAGTTGACACGAGGATGAAGTTAAACAGTTGCAGCCTTGAGTTTTGTGTATGCCGATAAGCCACAGCTTAGCGAATTATTTTTCTTCTGCGATGCCATATCAACCTCTTTAAGTCGTTGAACATGGGAATGGAGTCACATGAGCAGATTCTCAATCCCATTAAGAGGATTCCTCTGTTTTCTTTTTACTTCCCCACCCTTTCAAAGAAATACTTGAAAGCCAACTGAAACTAACTTTGATTCAAATAGTGTTCCAAACAGCAGAAAGGGTGAGAAATTCTGAGGTCTTGCATTTGGTTTTTTCCCATACATGGGAGGACCATCTGCCCCTGTTTGAATATCAAATAGGAACTTCTGAATTCCTGTACCCAGTAATCGTTCTTGGTTGCTTTACTTGGTTACAGCTTTAAAGTTGGAACATTTCCCCCTCCCCAATTTTTCCTTCTTGTACACTACACTACACAACTCAAACTATATTTGAGTAGCACTGCTAGAGAAGTACTTCACTAAAACTCTCCTTGAATTTCTCTTTAACACTAAGCCTTCTGTACATTACTTAACTCTAGTTACTTTTTGAGCCTGTTTATTAGGTGGGAAACGTGCCTTAGCAATCACTCTGTACTGTTGGCAGAAAAACAAACAGACTAGATGCTATTACACATTTTTTTTTAAATTCAAGTCTATCATTTGACAAAGTGGCTTACTCTTTTTAGGGTATTGAAATGCGAAAGAAAAAAAAAGTGTTATAGGTAGTATTTTGTATTGACTGGTGTATATATTTAAACAGATTTACTGTCCTAACTTTATGGCTTCTAGATATTTTTTTAAGTACAAGTGTGTTCAAAATGCAATGGAAGCTTATGAATTCTTGTGTATGTTTGGCAACATGCTTTGAAAAAAAATATGCTGTTTCGATAAATCATGTAGATTCACAGTTGTACCAATCAGTGTTGGAGCTCAAGCAATGCAAGGCTAAGAACAATTAATGGTACCCTATCTTTTGCACATATGGAAAATCCCTATTAAAATGACTTCACTTGCAAGCATGAAGGGGGCGAATTTTTATACATGAGGTGGGTTTGTACGTTTGTCTAAAGTGACACTTTTTCCTTTGGGTGAAAAACTTCTATATTTTAAAACGTTTTCTATTCGAGAACTCTGAAACACAAGTCTCAAATATATATAGTTATAAATGTTATATTTTCTTTAGGTGTAAGAGCATGCCTATGTTAGATACCGTAGTAAATTCTGTTACATTATTTTCTTTTATGTAATACATTTTTCACTGCTTTGTTTTTTGTTTTACATGATATAAATATATACTTTGCGCTTAACAATGTGTTTGTTTTATTTTTTTAAATATTTATATTTTTAACATTAAACACATCCTAATGCTAATAAAACCCTAATATGAGCGAACTTGCACCCATAAACTGACAGGTAACAAAATAAGGACTGAGGGGGGGTTTTTTGGGGTTTTAATTTATAATCATATTTGAAGACAACAATTGGTGTATATTCTCAAGAAATCCAAGTACTTTAAGAAATGTTAGCTTGGCTGGCAAGGTTAAACAAAGCTATCAAAATGGTGCTTTGCCCATTCAAAATAAAATTGTTTTGCAAAGTACATTAGCATGAGCAAACATACTCTCAATGGAGGCATTAAATCTGCCACATCTTTTAGGGTTTTTCACACTTATGACCGTTGCAGCATCCCTAGGCCACGTGATCAAGTTTGGTGACTGACTCATATTTAAGACATTTTCAGTGCCCTGGGGTCATGTATTCAGCTTCTGCGACCTTCCGACAAGCAAAGCCAATGGGGAAGCCAGATTCACTTAACAACTGTGTTACTAGCTTAACAGCTGCCGTGATTCACTTAACAACTGGCAAGAAAGGTCGTAAAATGGGGCAAAATTCACTTTTGTTAATGTTTCACTTAGCAACAGAAATTTTGGGCTCAATTGTGGTCGAGGACCACCCGTATATGACCCAGCGTTAATGCAGCACATTACGTTTCTGAGGTGTACATGGGTAGAGAAGCAGAACTGAACAGAATGGGCCTCAGTCATTCAGCAAATCTGTCTTACCTTTAAAACAATTCTGTGTTACTTTGCATTCAGAGAGAGGGAGCAAGGATGTGGTTTGCCCATTTAGATAACATAATTTAAGCTTAATTTAAATTAAGAGCCGCGGTGGCGCAGTGGTTAGAATGCAGTACTACAGGCCACTTCTGCTGACTGCTTCAGCCTTCCATACTTCCAAGGTCGGTAAAATAAGGACCCAGATTGTTGGGGGAAATAGGCTAACTCTGTAAACTGCTTAGAGAGGGTTGTAAAGCACTGTGAAGTGGTATACGTGTTTCCCCAAAAATACGACCTACTCAGAAAGTAAGCCCAATTTTTACACGTGTGCCCAATATAAGTCCTACCCCCCAAAATAAGCCCCAAATTAAAACCCTGCCCACTCCAGGGTGCATGGGTAAAAATTAAGCTAGGGTGGGGATGGGGGGTGGAGCTGCCCTACTACTTATCTTTGGATAGTTGCAGCCAGCCCTCGCACACCTCGGCCCATTTCTTCTGCAGCCGGCAAGGCTTTCCTGAAGGCTTCTGTAGCCGATCGATCTGGAGCTCTGTTATCGGCTAAAGAGGCCTTCAGGAAAGTCTTGTTATCCTTGCCAGCCGAAGAAGTTCCTGAAGGCCTCTGACAGCGAAAAGGAGGTCAGGGATGACACGCGCAAGTGAGGTGAGTCAATGGATGCCCCCCCCCCCGGGAAAATAAGACCTGGTGCCTTTTTTGGTGGCAAAAAATGTAAGACAGGATCTTACATCTTACAGGGAAACACGGGTAAGTCTAAGTGCTATTGCTATTAAATAAAAACTGAGCTCAACTCCCATCCTGACCCAAATGTAGGGGAAAAGCCAGGTCAATGGACTTTCAGAAGGCCAGGTTGGGGAGACCTTCCATATTTAGGGGAGGATGTCTCGAGGCAAGTGCCACTCCTAGGTCCTGGCAGATGACCTTGTTTAATAGAACCTGGAAGATGGCCAAATTATTTGATTTCCCCCTCAAATAACCTGACCCTGTGCTATGTAGGGCTTTTAAGGCTGATAAGTGGAACCTTGAATTGCACCCATATAGAATAGCAATAGCAATAGCACTTAGACTTATATACCACTTCATAGGGCTTTACAGCCCTCTCTAAGCGGTTTACAGAGTTCAGCATATTGCCCCCAACAATCTGGGTCCTCATTTTACCCACCTCGGAAGGATGGAAGGCTGAGTCAACTTTGAGCCGGTGAGATTTGAACTGCTGAACTAGCAATCAGCTGAAGGTCGCAGTGCTGCTTTTAACCACTGCGCCACCTCAGCGCTTATGTAGCTCCTGCAGCAGTGATAGGACAAGCAAATTGTAGGGCATCCAAAACTTTGTATTCTGGATCAGTTGAAGCTTCTGGGTGGTCTTCATTGCATCATGAAGCACACACATACACATACTTTAGCTGTGAATTGTACATTATATTTAAATCCTTATGGCTTGTACATTAATAGCTGTGGAAGAGTTACACGCAATTTAAAAAAATTGGATCGGGGAGGAGGCTTATTGCTATTAAGAAAAACTATTTTGCACAGGATGTATCAGGAAAGGTTGCCGCATTAATTGAGCAACAACAGAAAATCCACCTTTTTAAAGTTCTGGATTATTAAACACATCATTCATGCAGTGTGTTTATTGTTCGTCTAGCCTGGATACCTACAAATGCATTTTCTGTCTCAAAATATTTGTTTCCAATTATTTACAATCTTAATATTCCTCATTTCCTAAGTATAGGCATATTGGGTTCCCAGCCTCCCCAAATCAAATCTTTATTATAGTCATTGACCAACATAAGGAGGGCAGGCTACCAACAATTAGTAATTTTTAAAAACGGAAAACAAATTTTAAAAAATCACAAAAATCTAATTTTGTGCATATGCTCCATAAAATGAAAATCAACTTTTCTTTTTCAAAGCTTATCCGCATACTCATTTTCAGCGAAGACAAGGTTCTGTAATTCATAGTGTATGTGTAATATATTGTATATTACACACAATATTGTTGTAGGGTTGTAGAACTTTGCATATATTGCAATAGCATTGTGAGAAGCATTCCAACAGTGTTTGTGACAGCACTATATCATATGGCACCTTCACATCACATTTCAATAAAAAGAGATAAGAACACGAAATACGAAATAAAGGCTAAAATATTATAAACGTATGTCTAGATTACAGATATACTTCTATATTTGACCAATCTTGGTAACTGGGACAACCTTTATCATAGAGTTCTGAAAACAGCCTTTTGTATTCATACATTGGAGCATAATTTACTAGAATGTCATGTGATATAGCCACGAGATCACTAGAATTAACTAGTTGACGTATCTCTGTTTTGCCTTGAAGTGACTGTTCTGTTAAGTTTGACAGCACATAATTGACTTAGCTGATTTAGGAAACAGGTTTGAACCTGGTTAGTACAAGTAGTCTTTGATTTATTTGTTTAGCAACCGTTCAAAGTCACAACAGCACTGAAAAAAATGACTTACAACTAAATTGTCTATGGAGATTCTCAGTCATCCAGGTCATGGTCTGGCGGGCCCTAGGGGGAGGGCCTTCTCTGGGGGGGCCCGTGCTCTGGAACCAACTTCCCCCAGAGATGCGAACCATCCCCACCCTGCTGGCCTTCCGAAAAGCCGTCAAGACATGGCTCTTCCTGCAGGCAGGGGGTTGAGACTAGTTCCATCTGAGCTCTCCCCCGGTATGTCTGGTGGTGAATATTTTTAACTATTCAATTTTTAATTTTTTAACTTTGTTTTTAATTGCTGTTTATTATCTAGTGTTCTTGCATAATGCTGTATGCCGCCCTGAGTCCCTCGGGAGTAGGGCGGCATAGAAGAACCAAGAAATAAATAATAAATAAATAAATAAATAAATAAATAAATAAATAAATAAATAAATAAATAAATAAATAAATAAATAAATAAATAATAAATAATAAATAAATAAATAATAAATAAATAAATAAATAAAAATAAATAAATAAAAATAAATAAATAAATAAAAATAAATAAATAAATAATAAGTAAATAAATAAATAAATAAATAAATAATAAATAAATAAATAAATAAATAAATAAATAAATAAATAAATAAATAAATAAATAAATAAATAAATAAATAAATAAATAAATAAATAAATAAATAAATAAATAAATAAATGGTTATCCCAATGGTGGGTTTTTTCAAGAGGGCCCTGGACTTCCTTGTTTTTCTTTGAAGACATTTGCTTCTCACCCAAGAAGCTTCTTCAGCTCTGACTCAATAATGGGGACTGGAAGGATTTATACTCCTTGCAGACAGCTGGTCGTTTGCATTCTTTTAAGCGAGTTTATCTGTGTCCTCGGGATCACCGGTGTAGTGCAAATGGGTCTGGAGCAATGTTCCCTCTAACATTGAAAAAACTGCGCTGCGTTTTCTTTTCTGGAGGGACCAAACCGGCCTCCCTGGATGAAGAGTTAGCTGGTGGGCAGCAGCCTTTGATCTCGCTCTCCTCCTCTCCCTAGCAGCGGAGCCCACCTGGGGAGGCAAGAGTTAAAGCCTCCGCCTCTCTTCGTTGAAGGCTATTTCTCCCACCCCCCCACGATCGGCTGGTGATCAATGTTCACTCTAACATAAGAAAACGCCGCGCAGCAGTTGGAAACTGCTGCACGGAGATTTCTTATCACGTGCGCGGCCGCGCAGCTTAGAGGGAACATTGGTCTGGAGCCTTCTTGGAACTGCTGAAAAGATAGTTGTAGACTAGAGATAGACGATGTCATATCCCCCCTCTGTTGAGAAGGAATAGCCCTCTCTCAACGGGGAGGGATACAACATCCTCTCTAATCTACAACACAGTCAGTTGCCAAGTGTCTAAATTTTGTTCACTTGACCATGGGGAATACCGCAACTGTGAAAAATGGTCATAAGTCACTTTTTTCAGTGCCATTGTAACTTTGAACGGTCACTAAATGAATTGTTGTACGTCGGGGACTACTTGTACAACACCTACAGAAAAGTATAAAAGAAATTGTCATGCCCAAATAATAAAATGATTCAGCCAAGCTAAAGGGAGATGTTAACATTAAATATTTTTTCCGTTTCAAGGTCTTTTTTTTTTTACAGTGGTCATCTGAAATAATCTTGCATTCCTGTTGGTCATATTCTGAACCCTGTGGTCTCCTCTTGATTTATAAAGAGGGGCATTAACTTTACTGGAAGAAAGTATTAAATCATTTGAAAATTTAACAAGAACTATCAACAAAACAAAACTATCAGCCAATTGCATGACTAATATTGAAAATACCCTAGTTCAGGGTCACATGTGCTTTTGTTAATTTGGAATAGGGACTAACTTGAAAATCTGTCCTTCTAAAACTCTTAGTCTGTAGACTACACACCCCTTTGCAATGCTTAGAATTCAGGGGTCCCCAAACTTGGCAACTTTAAGACTTGTGGACTTCCACTCTCAGAATTCTCCAGCCAGCATACTGTAGCTGGTTGGAGAATTCTGGGAGTTGAAGTCCACAAGTCTTAAAGTTGCTAAGTTTGAAGACCTCTGCCATAGAAGGAAGAAAGGATAAAACAAGCATATGTTCTGCATTACTATAATCACAATAATGTGCCCGTTTGGGCAAGAAATCCATATCTGCTTTATAAGATCTAATTCTGGGAGTTGAAGTCCACAAGTCTTAAACCTGCCAAGTTTGAAGACCTCTGGCTTAGATAAACATGCAGCTCTTGCTTATAATCCTGTCAGAAAAGGATAATCACATTATCTGCACAAATGCACTCTTCAGATGTGTTTCCACGAACGCTATCAATTCTGTAAGGTGTTTTTAGAAGCACTTTCGTAAGCTTGTTTTAGAAGCATTGTTCTTCTCATTGCAGGAATTGGGTATGTCTGGTTTAATTAAAAAAAAGGACTAGGGGATGACATGATGGCAGTGTTCCAATATCTAAGGGGCTACCACAAAGAAGAGGGGGTCAACCTACAATATTCTCCAAAGCACCTAAAGGCTGCACAAGAAGCAATGGATGGAAACTAATCAAAGCAACCTAGAACTAAGGAGAAATTTCCCGACAGAACAATCAGAGGAACATCTTGCCTCCAGAAATTGTGGGTGCTCCAACACTGGAGGCTTTTAAGAAGAGAGTGGACCGCCATTTGTCTGAAATGTTATAAAGTTTCCTACTTGAGCAGGGAGTTGGACTAGAAGACCTCCAAGGTCCCTTCTAACCAATGGTGGGTTTCTCCTACCTTCCCTACCGGTTCGGAAGTGCGTGCGTCACGTCGGAAGTGCATGCTTTGCGTGTGTTACATCCGGGTACTGACCCTCTGCGCATGCACAAAAGCCTTTGTGCATGTGCAGAGGCTTCGTTGCCAGCCGCTTTCAAGCAGCGGCGACCGGGGAACCGGTTTGGGGGCGTGGCAAGCTGGCCATCACGACGGGTTTGGTGAACGGGGCCAAATTTCTGCCACCGGCTCGCGCGAACCGGTCCAAACTGGTAGCAACCCAACACGGCTTCCAACTCTGTTATTTCTATTACTCTGTTACATTCATTTGGAGTGTAAGGAATTCTTTTTCCCATATAGTGCAATTGTATTGGAGTAGAAACTACTAATAGTAATCACATTCTATCTCTAAGCACTGCAGGAATGAGATGAAAAAAGATACACCAGTAGCTCAAATCTCTTCCATCACTATGTATGAAATTTGCCATGCGTCATTTTCCCAGAAAGTTCTACTTTGCTTGCTAACATTGTCCTCTTATTGCGATACAATTTGCTTTCTCCATGCAAGTTAGAGGAAAATAAGACTCACTTTTTCCTGAATCTATATTTAGCATTAAATCAGACTGGGCTGTTTTTGGAGTAATTTGTATTGGATATGGCCATTTCCCAAGCTCTAGATTAGGCGATCCCTGTGTATTCAAAAGAAGAAAAATAATATAATTTCATGAGTACTGTCCATGACCGATCCTTCTTAACTTAGAGTCCCAGTGCTGAACTGGGTATGATTCATCTGTTCTTGGCAACCTCCTATGTTTTGCTATCAGTGAAAAAGAAAGATTTCCAGCCAATTTGTTGTTAGCGCTGACCTTTGGAAACAGTTGAATTTGGTTTCAGTGGGAAACGGCATTGAGAATGTACCAGAGTGACTTTGGATGACCCTACTCTACATAGTAGTATATATAGAGAAGGATGGACTTTTCATAGATATATGAAGAGTATCATTCTGTGTGTGATATGGAGAGCAGTTATTCTGCAAAAGGATCTTAATGGCAGATAAAGAAACCTAGCAGAAGCATCTGAAAAACATTAGGAGCTAACTTTGGTTAATTAGAGTTTGGAGAAGGGGCTTGGTTGCCTGAACTTAGCTTGTTTGGTTAGTTTAGGGTTCACTGTACTATGGGAACTGAGAACATGAGTTAAGCATGTTATGTGAATACAGGAAATCTCTGATCTCTGCCATTTCACATTAAGAAGTGTCTTGTCCTGCTCCCTAGCTGTTGGGGGACTGCTGACAGGATAAAGAACAACAGGCATAAATTCAGTGTCACTGAGCGGTGGCTCAGTGGCTAAGACGCTGAGCTTATTTATTTATTTATTTATTTATTTATTTATTTATTTATTTATTTATTTATTTATTTATTTATTTATTTATTTATTTATTTATTTATTTATTTATTTATTATTCTTGTATGCCGCCCAACTCCCAAGGGACTCAGGGCGGCTTACAGGATCATGAAAACAAGAACAATTCATAAGAATAACAGTAAAATTTAAAATAATTATAAATCAATTATTAAATTGATTTAATAAATTATAAAAACAAATCAACATTCATACATGGGGGATTGATCTCTAATCTGCAGGAAGAGCCATGTTTTAATGGCTTTGCGGAAGGCCAGTAGGGTGGGGATAGTCCAGATCTCTGAGGGCAGTTGGTTCCAGAGAGACGGTGGTCCCACAGAGAAGGCTCTCCCCTGGGGTCCCGCCAACTGACATTGTTTGGTTGATGGGACCTGGAGGAGACCAACTCTATGGAACCTAACCGGTTGTAGGGAGACATGTGATCAGAAGGTCAGCAGTTCAGCGGTTCGAATCCCTAGCACTGCGTAACGGAGTGAGCTCCCGTTACTTGTCCCAGCTTCTGCCAACCTAGCAGTTCGAAAGCACGTAAAAAAATGCAAGTAGAGGGCTTCCGGTTCCGGCTCCGACGGCGTCGCTGGCGCTCTTTGCAGGGCGCACCTCCGATCTTCTGTAAAAGCCGCCAGAACAGCTGTCTGGCGGCTTGAAAATCTCTCCCCGGGCGAAGGGGAGAGATGAGAGCGAGACAGGTGGGGTAGAGCCCTCCTAGTGCCCTAAAAACCAACTTAGGGCGCGTAGGGTAAGGGCTCCCCAGGTAGCCTGTCAGCTGCTCCGGAAGATTGGAAGCTTCCGCTTTTAAAGCGGAGCAAGATGCCGCGACCACCGCTGCTGCTTTAAAGGAGGTACAATTATTTTAAAATACAGAGAGCAGCCAGAAGAAGACAGGAGTCCTGGAGGTAATAGTTTGTACTTTAACTCCATTCCTGGGTTTTTAAGATGGAAGAAACAAAGTAACTTAATAAGGAGTGGCAACAAGATGGCGATTGGCAACTGTGGTGTAAAAGAGAAAGTTATTTTTGCTTTGTTACCAGCCCTTTCCTCTGGAAACCTTTGATTTGAAGGATGATTTTTTTCCCCCTTTTTTTTTCTCTTCTTTGGAATTAAGTTATAGTTTTATAGAAGGAAAAATCTAAATGGCTCTGGACTTGGAAAAGAATTTTCTTTTTTAAGTAAAGATCTGGGTTTCCTCTTCCTCTCTTCTTTGTCTTTTTTTTTTTAAATATTGAAATGGCTTCTAAACTTGAAAAGACTGTAGTGAATAAAAGAACTGAGTGCTCTTTTGATCATATTTTAAAGAAACAACCTATGCCTGATTCTTTAACACCTGAGACTTTTTTTAATACCCTGAAACTTTTGAAAAATGAGTTAATTTTAGAATTTAATTCAAAACTTGCTGAGATAGAAAAAAAGATGCAGGCTGCTATGGAGAAGATGAATCTACAATTGAGAGCGGATGTGGTGAAAGTTTGCAAAGGATTAGCAGTGAATATGGAAATTTTGGAGAAGGATTTGGAAAAAAATAAGCAAAATATAACAATTTCAGAAGAATATATAACCAAGGTTCAAAATGATATATTAAAATTGGAAAAAGAAGCGATGATCTCTCAATTTCAAGAGATGAAATTTGCTATAAGAGTCAGGGGCTTGAAAGAAAAATTTTTTGAAAATCTGAAAGAAAGAATGACAGAGGCACTGGAGCAGGTGTCTGGATTGTCTAAAGATGAATTGGCTACAAAAATTGATAAAATTTATAGAATTAATTCTTGGTATGCAAAACAAAACCACTTGCCAAGGGATATTGTAATATACTTCACTACCAGAGCTTTGCGAAACAGAATCATACAGGCGACTTATAATAAAAATCTTCAGGCAAATGGTCAAGAAATAAAGATATGGAAAGAAATCCCTGCCAAGATGCTTAAAGATAGAAGAGAATATTCGTTTTTGGTTCAGGAATTAAAAATACAAAATTTACAATATAAATGGAATGTACCAACAGGAGTAACTGTAAAATTCTTGGGAAAAAGATATGGACTAAATACAATAAAGAAAGTTACAGAATTCTACATCAATGTTTTAAAGGCTGATATTTCTAAAATTCCAGTGGAAAAGGGCATGGAAATAAGGGAGGAGGAGAAGGGAAATCCGGATATATGTGATCAAGAGGAAATAATTTCGATGATTCCAAAAGAGTGGCAGAGCCAGGCAGATGTTTATGACGTGGATAAGGAGACGGAGGAATGGGATCAGATGACAGCTGAAGCGACAGATTGGAAATGGCCAAAGGACAGATGGTGTTGAAACTTATAGAATGGTTGGAAAGATGAACAAGATTGTAATCATTTTTTTCTTTTATATATATATATATATATATATATATATATATATATATATATATATATATATATATATATATATATATATATATATATATATATATATATATATATATATATATATATATATATATGTTGTATTAATATTGTCTATTATTGGTATTATATTTTATTTCTAGATTGCTTTTTAGATATATATTATATATTTTGGAGTTATAAATTTGATATAGAGTATTTCGTTATCAATAATTTGGGGACCTGAAATATTAATATTGTTTATTGATGGTATTTTCATATCAAATATTTTGAAGTTATAAATTGGATATAGTGTAATATTTTGGTATCATTATTTTGAGGATATAGGGATTAAGTTTAAAAATTTAGAGGTATAAAGAGTTGGTTTTTATTCTTTTTATTATTATTATTATTATTATATATTTTGGTTACTATTTTTAGTATAGTAGATAATATATACTCTGAGGCGATACCTTAAGGTATAGGAATATTGTTATGAAGGTGTATTTTACTGTTTGAGGTTCAGAGGAAATGTTATATATATAATATTATGTTATTAATAAGTGGGTGGATTTTAACTAAGTTTAAGGGTGTTGAAATATAAGGGGTTAGCCAATTATTATTGATATATATATATATATATATATATATATATATATATATATATATATATATATATATATATATATATATATATATATATATATATATATATATATATATATATATATATATATATATATATATATATATATAAAATATTGGGAAGTTAATACTTTGGTATATTGTAAAATTATGCTATTAATAATGTTTGAGTTATGACTAAGTTTAGTGTATGAGGTTCATCTTTGTTTCTTTTTTATTTGTTATTTTGCTTATTTTTGTTCTTCACTTGTTTACTTTCTCTTTAATTTTTAACATTTTGAATAGTTTTAATCTGGAGTTAAAGATGCCGATAAAATGAGGGATCTAAGAAGTTATTTTAATTTAATTTAAATTTATGTTATTGAATACTATGCCCTGTACTTTTTCTGGGAAGTCCGGGGGGGAGGGGAGGGAGTGGGTTGTGGGTAGGGGGGATGGGGGGGAGAAAATTGATAAAAATGCTTGTACTTTGTACTAATAAAACTTTTTGAATAATAAAAATGCAAGTAGAAAAATAGGGACCACTTTGGTGGGAAGGTAACAGTGCTCCGTGCGCCTTCGGCGTTTAGTCATGCCGGCCACATGACCACGGAGACAGACAGTGCTGGCTCTTTGGCTTAGAAACGGAGATGCTGCTGCCATTTTTGGAATAGCAGTTCTGCCAGTGCAAATATACTGATTAGCTAATGCAGTTCAGCCAATAGAAAATTAGCTTGGTTTCTCAAACCCCAGGAATTGTGGGGAGAGGGAGCAGTGACTGTTGTAAGATCAATGCAGTCCCCACATTGGAAGAAGTAATGTCTCTGGACAAGTCAGCTTGATTGATTTAAGAGTGAATAGCACGTTGCCCTTCTCTTATTCTCACCTCTTTGTTTTCCATTTGAATTGGGTCTTAATCACTAAAATATCACTTTACAGGCACAGAGGTAAATCTGGGTGGGTTTGGGGATATGGATGTGTTTCTAGGAAGACTTCCAGATGTTGGCATTCTCCAGTAATTTGAATACTTTTGTGGGAGCCTGGCATCTGCAGTCCAGATGTCAGCTAGGCCAATAAATTCTTGCAAGGATTTGCTCATTGTCCAAGGGAAACCAGCATGAGCAGCGTGGGGATGAAGACCCAATATTGTGCACAATGTGATACTAAAACTCCAATGCTAAGGGGTGTGTCTTCCCATAGATCTTCCCTTTTTCAACACTCCTTGGTGACATCCAAAAGTGCCTCACCCCCAAAGTCTTTATGTTGCACTTGAGATGGAGCAGTCGAAAAGTTGCTGCTAAAGATTGTGGATCAGACCAAAAACATGGCAGGCTGATGCATCTGGTTGCAGGACCACTAAGTTATAAAACTCTGCAGAAGGAAATAGGCTGTTGAAACCAGTGGTGGGTTGCTGCCGGTTCGGACTGGTTCTGTAGAAGTGGTAGCGGAAATTTACTGCCGCTCGCCGAACCGGAAGCGATGACTAGCGGTCCACGCTCCCGAATTGGTCCTCCGGTCGCAAACAAACCCTCTGCACATGTGCAAAGGCTTCTGCGCATGCGCAGAGTGTCATTTCTGGGTGTTTTGCGCGATGTGATGTTGCGCACCTCCGTCATGATGCAAACTGGTAGGGAAGGTAAATGGAACCCACCCCTGGTTGAAAACTGCTCCAATGAAGTGTTGTGCTGCTGGGATAGGCAGGTGGGCTGGGGAAATGGCCTTTTGGAGTTGACTTCAATTTATCTCTGATGATTCAAAGTTTTCTTTCAGTGAGAATTTGACATGTATGAAGGAAGAGGGCAGGAAATCTATCTTAAAGATTCAAAGAACTGCATTGCAGGGGAAAACGTGACCATACATTTATATCATACCAACCAGGGGTGGGTTCTAACTTACCTCACTGCCTGTTCGCTTCCTCCTGCGCCACGTGGCCATGCCTCATGGGCGCATGCATGCGCAGTGCCGGGAAAAAAATCCCCCCCAAAAAGCCTAAAACAAGATGGCGACTCATGCGCAGTGCCGGAAACTTGGCTTCTGCGCATGCGCAGAAGAAAAAAACCCAGGGAAAAAATCCCCCCCCCAAATTAAAAAAATCAAAAAAAGAGATGGCGGCGCCCACGGATTGGCATCGACCGAACTGGTTCCGTGATGTCATTGTGACATCACCAGCGGTTTGCTACAGGTTCGGGCAAACCGGTCCGAACTGGGAGGAACCCACCTCTGATACCAACCCCGATTGGACCTTGAAAACTTGACTGTTTGGAAACCTTTTTTTAAATAAATCAGTTTCCCAAACTCTAATTGTGCAATTTATTTCAAAGACTCAAGGTCATGAAAGGGCTGGATCCTGCTTGCCACAAAGCAAAGGTAAGCCAATTTGGCCCAGTGATTAAGGCAGCAGGCTAGAAAATAAGAAACCGCCACTTCAGCTCCCTCTTTAGCCATGAAAGCCAATTGGGTTACCTTGGGCCAGTCCCCCTCTCTCATCCCAACCCACCTCACAGGATTGTTGTTTTGGGGAAAATAGGAGGAGGAAGGTGTGTTGGATATGTTTACCACCTTGAAATTTGTGAAAATAATAAAGGTGGGATATAAACAAACAAACAAATTGTACTACACTTCCAGCTGCATGGCAGAACAGGAGATTACACGTGGTCCTTGACTTATAACAATTCATTTAGTGACCATTCAAAGTTACAACAGCACTGAAAAAAGTGATTTATGTCCATTTTTCACACTTACGAGCTTTGTAGCAGCCCCATCATCATGTGATCAAAATTCAGATGCTTGGCAACTGGCTCATATTTATGACGGTCGCAGTATCCCGGGGTCATGTGATCATTTTTTGCGACCTTCTGAACAAGCAAAGTCAGTGGGGAAGCCACATTCACTTAACAACTGGGTTACTAACTTATCAACTGCAGTGATTCACTTAACAACGGTGGCAAGAAAGGTCGTAAAATGGGGCAAAACTCACTTAACAAATGTCTCACTTAACAACATAAATGTTGGGCTCAGTTGTGGTTGTAAGTCGAGGCGGTACCTGTATTATTTCAGAAAAGGGTAGCAAGCCAAAGATAATCAAGCAGTATATACAGACCTTCTTAGGAAATAGGAATCTTTAGGGTTGTCATGCGTTTCTCCTCAAGACTTTAACTCAGTACAGTGATACCTTGGTACTCGACTGCTTCAAAATGTGTTGAATTTGATACTCAGTGCATTTTGACAGGAAAATGTTGTCCCGGTGCTTGTTGTTTGTTTGGTGCTCAATGCACTGTGATCGGAAAAGGGGAAGTCAGCCATGCTGTAAAACAGGGATAGAGAACTATTGCCCTTTTATGACTTGTGGACTTCAACTTCCAGAATTCCTGAGTCAGCCATGCTGGCTCAGGAATTCTAGGAGTTGAAGTCCACAGATCATAAAGGGACCATAGTTCCCAACCTCTGCTGTAAAAGGAAGAGGGGGACGGCTGCAGAAGGTAGCCAGGAAGTCAGCCATGTTGGGAAGGTCACTATAAAAGGAAGAGGGGGGCTGACCGCAGAGGGTAGTCAGGAAGTCGGCCATGTTGGGAAAGTCACTATAAAAGGAAGAAGGGACCAGCTGCAGAGGGTAGCCAGGAAGTTGGCCATGTTGGAAAGGTCACTATAAAAGGAAAAGGGGGGCTAGCCGCAGAGGGTAGACAGGAAGTCGGCCATGTTGAGAACGTCACTGAGATAGGAAAACAGACAGACAGGAAGTACTTCCTGGTTGAAATAAAGGAGCATGTGATAAGTCACGTGCAGGGGCAGGTTCCTAATTTGTTTACTACCACTCTGTGGGTGTGGCTTATTTTGTGGGTGTGGCTTGCCAGCCATGTGACCAGGTGGGCGTGGCTTCTCTGACTGCTGAAGGGGAGAGGAACTGAGATAGGTCCTGCCGCCCATTTCCCTTCCCCTCAGCAGCTCGAGAAGCCTCGAACGTGCGAAAATGCCTAGGATCATCACTGCGCATTCGTGGCTTCTCAGACTGCTGAAAGGAAGGGAATGGAGATAGCTCCTGCCGCCCATTCTTTCAGCGTCTCATGCGCTCCCTCAGCCATCCTCCCCTGATTGGACTCACTGTGGGGTGAGCAGTGATGAGCAGCATGAGCAGTGCCGGAAACTCGGCTTCTGGGCATGCGCAGAAGAAAATTTTAAAAAAATATTAATTTTTTTTTTTAAAAATGGCAGCACCCAGGCACCGGCAACCGACCACACCGGTACTGTGACATCACCAGCAGGCCGCTACCGGTGCTATAGAGTGGACTGCACTGGTAGGAACCCACCACTGGTCATGTGGTTTGTTTGGTACTTGTCATTTTTAGTACTCGTCGTGCCTCCTGGAAGTAATTAATGATGAGAGTACTGAGGTACCACTGTATCTGAAATGTCAAGGCGTTTCATCTCAGTATCTCAATATTTGGAGTTTCCCTGTTTGCTCCTGCTTACTGGGGGAGCTCATTTCAGGGGACAAAATGGATGGAAGAAAAACAAATTGCATTTGTTTTGCATTGACTTTGAATTCAAAAAGGAGACAGGGGATATTTTATTCCAGAATCTCTCACAGTCCTAAAAAGGCCCTGTAACAAGTAGGATGAAGTGGAACAAGAGAGGAACTAGTGAAATAATAAAGAGTTTGGCATCAAGAAAAAGAGGGGAAAATAGTAATAAGGCAAAACTACGGTGCATGATGAGAATAAAACTGGAGAGCCAATTTGGTCTAGTGATTAAGGCACCAGGCTAGAAGCCAGGAGATGGTGAGTTTATTTATTTATTTATTTATTATTGGTTCTTCTATGCCGCCCTACTCCCGAGGGACTAGTCTTGCCTTTGGCATAAAAGCTGACTTGGGTGACTTTGGGCCAATCACTCTCTCTTAGCTCAACCCACCTCATAGGGTTGTTTTTGTGGAGAAAAGAGGAGGAGAAGGATGTATATTTGCTGCCTTATATATATATATATATGGGTACACCAGGATAAACACGACATAAAAACATATATAACCCTTTCCTGGTGAAAGAGCTGATTGGGAACAGAACCTATGGCCTAATGGTTAAGGTGCTGCACTGCAAGGCAACCGGCCCGGGTTCAAATCCCAGTAAGGGGTATGGCTATCTGACGAGAGCAAAATAAGCTCGAAATAGATCTATAATAGTCTCCCTTTATTTTCATTTATCAGCAAAAAATCCTACACATATAGATTAGTGTGTCGGCTATGTAAAAAACTGCCTGGACGGTCCCAATGAGGGGCTGAAAGGCAAAAATGGAAGCTGTGATGCTTTCTCTCCCATATTTGGGTACACCAGGATAAACACGACATAAAAACATATATAACCCTTTCCTGGTGAAAGAGCTGATTGGGAACAGAACCTATGGCCTAATGGTTAAGGTGCTGCACTGCAAGGCAGCCGGCCCGGGTTCAAATCCCAGTAAGGGGTATGGCTATCTGACGAGAGCAAAATAAGCTCGAAATAGATCTATAATAGTCTCCCTTTATTTTCATTTATCAGCAAAAAATCCTACATATATATGTATGTAGTATATATATATAGTATATAAGTATATATATATACTTATTTATTAAATTTGTTTGCCACCCGTCTTTTCACACCCTCTGTGTGTGTGTGTGTATAAAATCACACTACAATTGCAATAAAATACAAGTTATAACTGGTAATTAAAATAATAAAGGCAGGGCATGAAAATAAATAAAACAGAATGACAGCATCGGAAGCTAATTTGGCTTATGAGTGTTATACCTGAGTGACAACTCTACAAATGCAATGTGTATCTGAAGCAAGCAATGGAGAAGCTCCAAGCCATGTACACCTGCAAAACATCATTTGGTACCACACCCAAGAAATAACAATCACAGCTTACTACACTTTCGGCTCTCAAGTCGCTTCCCTTGTGGGAACTTATTCTCTGCAAAGCCGCAAACCAATTTATATCAGGATGCGACAATGAGTTGATTGTTGAAGAATCCCAAAGGGTGAGACTATTGAATGACTACTTTGATAACTGTAAGGGCAACCAACCCTATTTCCCCCCCCCCTCCCAGTAAGTATAAATCAGCATGCTCTGTGTATAAAAATAAATTACACTTCAATAAATTATCCCACCTAATAGCAGAATTATTCTACAGAAGTACAGTTTCTGCATGTTACTCTGAGTGACCTGCTAGAATGGCAGCTGTATAAATTGATTGGTTGATCGACTGATTAAATAAAGGCAGAAATAAAAGTGGCAGCAGGGATTGTACCAGCATATAACCACTCAGCATAATTTTGCCAGCTCTATAAGAATATTGCTAAATTCAACATCAAAAACATAGATTGACTGTGAAATTATAAGGTTCTTCTTTTGGTTTTGGTTTCCCCCCCCTAAAATAAGAGGCAAGATTGTTGAATAGGACTGCGCCTACTTTTTCTGCCCCTTAACCCATCTATCTCCCACCCACCCACCATATATAGACAGTCCTCCAGTAACAGCTTCAATTGAGACTGGCAATTACAGTTGTCAGTGCCAGAGAAATCAGGAGATCCAGGCAATTCAAATGGGTATAAAGATTTATTGCAAGCTTAAGCTCTCTAAGAGAATCTGAACTACTAACAGTCAAAGCAATTTGGTAATAGACAAGGAATTCAAGGGGGGCGGGACTTAGATCTTAGATTGTGTGTGCAAAGGGACTCATGACTGATGACACATTTAACCCCTCCCTCAGGCTCAGCCTGGTCATCTCCTACAACAATCATAAGTCGTGATGCTTGTAAAGCAGATCACCATGTGTTGCGACACGATTTTATGACTTTTTCACAGTGGTCATTAAGTGAAAGGGGATCATAAAGTAAACACCGTGGTTGTTGAGCAAAAGTCATGGTTGTTTAGTGAATGCCACACTTTAAGTGAACCCATTCCAGTTTTGCTGGAAACAGGAATTAAAGTCCAATTTCTGGCATAGCATTGTAAATATGCTCATGTGAACATAATTTCAAGAACAACCTCCCCTTATGCCTGAAGGGAAAAGTTTTCGATCAGTGTGGGCTACCTGTCCTAACATATGCCAGCGAAACATGAACACTAACCTCACCATCAATTCAAAAGCTATGAGTGGCGCAAAGAGCCATGGAAAGATACATGATTGGCAGAAATGGATAGATTGACATTGAAAATTAAACAGAAAGAGGATGGAGAAGATGATCAAACATGGAATTTATTTTACCAATGGTTGGAAAAAAGCGGTGGAGATTAAGAATGTGATCTGTATTGTTAAGCAAATTAAATACCCAGACAACACAATGTTTATTAAGCACTAACAAATGTATTTAATAGAAAACCAATTTTAAAAAAACCAGAGAACGATACATGATCAGCATCACAAGACAGGATAGAAAGACCTGCACATGGATTAGAGAACAAAGGAAAAAATACGATACCGTCAAAAGAGTAAAAGAATTGAAATGGAAACGGGCTGGTCACATGGCACAAAGAACTGATGGCAGAACTAAGACAGTTATAGAATGGATTCCACTTGATAAAAAGTGTCCCCAAAAGAGACGTAAAAGAAGATGGAGCGACGACATCAGCAAGTATTGTGGGCCCAACTGGCAAAGGAAAGCTGAAGACCGTATTAACAGATTATCAGAGTTGGAAGGGACCTTGCAGGTCATCTAGTCCAACCCCCTGCCCAAGCAGGAGACCCTTACATCTGCCTCTACCTAGGATCAAACTCACAACCTCCTGATTGTGAGGCAAGAGCTCTACCTCTAGGCCACAGCAGCTGGGTTTGGTTGGAAGCATGCGGAAGAGGCCTTCATTCTGCAGTGGATAGGCAATGGCTAGAATGTTGTTGATGATGATGATGGACATAACGCACTGCATATTGCAGTAAAAGTGGGTCAGTTGCTGAGTGCTTAAAATACAGTCATCTGTAGAGATTCTCAGTCATCCAAGTCATGGTTGTCCGAAAGGTGCTTTTTCAGGAGGCAACTGGGTTTCCTTGTTTTTTCTTTTGAAGGCGTTTCGCTTCTCATCCAAGAAGCTTCTTCAGCTCTGACAGGATAATGGCACTTAGAAACTTGATTGTAACTAGCTTTTTGGAGTCCATAACTTCAAACGGTCAGTAAGCAACTGGTCATAAGTTGAGAACTATCTGTACACAGAGTCCACTCCTGAACTGAGTGCAATAAATAAATAAACATTTAAAAAACTAATCATAAGCCCTTTCGCTATAATTATGCATAGAAAAAGAGGTCCACCATCAACGAGTCAACAAAGCGGCAGCAGGAATGCCTCTATAAAATGTATGTGTGGGGGGGAAATACCCCTGAACTGTTCTCTCATCAATTTCCCTCTGTTCTTGGAAGTTAAATTTGAAGTCCCAGGAAAACAAACAGGCTTAGTTTGTTTGGCAGAAAAAATGGATAGTGAAAGTAACAGCCTGCCTGAGGATAATGAGCAGCTGGCCCAGAAAAGCATCATGCTAAGACTTGATGTTTCACCTTTGGTTGCTTCTTCCTGGTGTGTTTGTATGTCATTAACAGCCAGAGGTGGGTTCCTGCCTGTTTTTGCCAGTGCGGTTAATAGCTGTTGTTCGGCGCAGAGCCGAAGACGCTGATGCCGTTCGCGGCGCGGGAGCTTTTCCCGGGCGCTTTCCCCGCCCGCATGGATGTCGCCAATTGCGTTCTTTTGCCCTCTGTGCATGCAGAACGCTTTGCGCATGTGCAGAAGGCACAAGAACGCAAACGGCGGTGTCCATGTGGGCGGCAGCAGCGCCCGGGGAAAGCCCCCATGCCACGAACGGCAGCAACGTCTTCGGCTCTGCGCCGAACAACTATTAACCGCACCGGCAGGAACCCACCTCTGTTAACAGCACATCTCCAGGCAAGGAGAGGGTATTCTCTTGGGGGCTGTTGCTAGCCCCTTCATACACTGTGCATCGAAGACATTAGAGCAGTGGTTCCCAACCTGTGGTACGTGTACCACTAGTGGTACGCGAGGGCCTTCCAGGTGGTACGCGAACACTTTCGGGGTCATGAACGATTTTTAATTAGTTATTTTTTACTTCACAAAAATATTTACTGCCTAACACAAGATAATCTGGCAACGATTTGCAAATGTTGCCACACGCCACCCATCTGGTCCCAGCAGCGCGGGGCCAAAAAAGGAACGGTACAATTATGGAAATAAAATGATATCTGATCGAATTTAATTTCTCTGGAACCAGGTGGTATGCGGCGACTGTACGGGACCTCCAAGTGGTGCTTGATCACAAAAAGATTGGGAACCACTGCATTAGAGAAACAATTAAATACGATGCAATTCAGGGCAACCGGAACATTTATGGTGCCTTTAAAAGCTATTTGGGGACCAGCCAGTGAAATAGGCTACACTTCTTCAGCAGAGAAATAACTAAACTATCTTGAAGGAATTGAGGGAACAAGGAAAAGTCCAAAGAGGAGTCCCTTCTCACTTCCCACTGAAATCTGATGGTGCAGATGGTTGCTAAGATTTGATGCAATCCACACTTATTTTATTATCATCTTCATCTTATTCCAATATGTATATGCACCATCCAGTGGAAAGTGAGAAGGGACTCCTCCTTGGAGTCCAAAATTTCCATATATATCAATATATGTATCAATATATGTATCTACATCTCTCTCTCAATGTTCCCTGTAACATCAGAAAATGGCACGCGGCAATTAGAAACTGCCACATGGCGTCCTCTTTTCATGTGCGCGGCCACGCAGGCGCGCAGCCTCCGCCATTAGAAAATGCCGTGCGGAAGTTAGAAACTTCCGCGCAGCATTCTCTCATTACGTGTGCAGCCGCGCGGCTGCACAGCTTAAAGGGAACAGTGCTCTCTCTCTCTCTCTCTCTCTCTCTCTCTCTCTCTCTCTCTCTCTCTCTCTCTCTCTCTCTCTCTCTCTCTCTCTCTCTCTCTCTCTCTCTCTCTCTCTCTCTCTCTATCTATCTATCTATCTATCTATCTATCTAAGATTTTTACCACGACTTTATTACTTTATACAGTAAGTAACTCAAGACAGCAAACATACCCAATATTCATTTTTTCTCCTCTTTTCTCCCATAACAACAACCCTGTGAGGTTGGTGGGTGGGCTAAGAGAGAGTAACTGGCTAAAAATCACCCATCTGGCTTTCATAGCAATAGCACTTAGACTTATATACCACTTCATAGTGCTTTTACAGCCCTCTCTAAGCGGTTTACAGAGTCAGCATATTGCCCCCAACAATCTGGGTCCTCATTTTACCGACCTCAGAAGAATGGAAGGCTGAGTCAACCTTGAGCCTGGTGAGATTTGAACAGCTGAACTGCAGCTAGCAGTCAGCTGAAGTAGCCTGCAGTACTGCACTCTAATCACTGCACCACCTCGGCTCTAATCCCACTTTCATGCCTAATGTGGGATTAGAGCTCACAGTCTCTGGGGATACATACAAACAATGCCTTATCACTGAAATTATCTTTTCCTTGTGATTAGCAGTAAAGTACAAAATCAACTCTTAAGAGGAGATACTGTCCGGCCTCATCTTCATGAAGAGTTCAGGGTTCTCAAAGGGATGCCAGACTCGGCTGACTATGTCCCTTTTAAATCTTAGTGAAGCAAATAAAAATGGATTAACTTTCACCTATTTCCTCCTTCAGAGGCATTTGTGCATTATAACATAAAGTTTAACCAGTAGAAAATTAGATCTTGGCAGTTGGGACAGGAACAGCTGTGAGTCACTTTAAAAAGGGAAAGCGGTTTAAAGGTGGGTGTCGTTCTTCCTTCTCTACTTCTTCCTTGGTACTCATCCCGCATCTACTGAATACTATGTGAATAGCAATTGTGAAAGGAATATAATTCAACTAATTTGAGGTTCAAATTGTGGCATTTACCGTATTGTATATTACCGTACACAAGGTGAACTAACAATAATTCTAGTGTGTATAAAAGTAGTCCTTGACTTACAACCACAATTGGGAATCAGCATTTCTACCGCTAGGCAAGGAAATGGTTAAGTGAGTCACACTTGATTTTGCAACCTTTTCTGCAGTGGTTAGGCAAATTTCTGTAGCTGTTAAGTTAATCATGTAGTTGTTAAGTGAATCTGGCTTCCCCCATTGACTTTGCTTGTTGGAAATTACCGTATTTTTCGGAGTATAAGACGCACCTTTTTCCTCCCTAAAAGTGGCTGAAAATTTGGGTGCGTCTTATACTCTGAATGTAGCTTTTTCAAAGCTTTTTTCCAGCCCTAACTAGGTGCTAACGATCTTCCCAGCTCTTACCTTGCAGGCTTTTTCATTGTTACTCTCTCCGAAGAATGTTTTTCCAGCCCTAAGTCTTTGCAGGGTTTTTTTCATTGCTCTACTTGCTCCGAATAAGTTTTTTTCCAGCCCTAACTAGGTGCTAACGATCTTCCCAACTCTTACCGCTTGCAGGCTCTTTCATTGTTATTCTCTCAGAAGAAGATTTTTTTAAGTCCTAACCAGGAGATAAAATAATGTGCTGAAGCTGACCAGACTAAGGACGCTAGCCAGATGAATACCTGATAGGCAGATTGTTTTCCTCTATTTTCCTCCCCAAAAACTAAGGTGCGTCTTATACTCCGGTGCGTCTTATACACCGAAAAATACGGTAGCTGGGATGGTCACAAATGGCAATCACGTGACCCTGGGACGTTGCAACCTTTGTAAAACACACAGGTCGTATCTGCCCAGATTGAAGTTTGTGTTCTGATTTTTTTTGCCAATGTGTAAGACAGAGCATTTGTTGGAAGGAGACTTGCTTGATGTCCTGTTCTGCCAATCTGAATCCAGTAATGGATTTATAATAATAATAATAATAATAATAATAATAATAATAATAATAATAATAATAATAATAATAATAATAATAATAATAATAATAATAATAATAATAATAATAATAATAATAATAATAATAATAATAATAATAATAATAATAATAATAACAGAGTTGGAAGGGACCTTGGAGGTCTTCTAGTCCAACCCCCTGCTTACGCAGGAAACCCTACACTACTTCAGACAGATGGTTATCCAACATCTTCTTAAAAATGTCTAGTGTTGGAGCATTCACAACTTCTGGAGGCAAGCTGTTCCACTGATTAATTGTTCTAACCGTCAGGAAATTTCTCCTTAGTTCTAAGTTGCTTCTCTCCTTGATTAGTTTCCACCCATTGCTTCTTGTTCTACCCTCAGGTGCCTTGGAGAAAAGTTTGACTCCCTCTTCTTTGTGGCGGCCCCTGAGATATTGGAACACTGCTATCATGTCACCCCTGGTCCTTCTTTTCATTAAACTAGACATACCCAGTTCCTGTAACCGTTCTTCATATGTTTTAGCCTCCAGTCCCCTAATCATTTTTGTTGCTCTTCTCTGCACTCTTTCTAGAGTCTCAACATCCTTTTTACATCGTGGCGACCAAAACTGTATGCAGTATTCCAAGTGTGGCCTTACCAAGGCATTATAAAGTGGTATTAACACTTCACGTGATCTTGATTCTATCCCTCTGTTAATGCAGCCTAGAACTGTGTTGGCTTTTTTGGCAGCTGCTGCACACTGCTGGCTCATATTTAAATGGTTGTCCACTAGGACTCCAAGATCCCTCTCACAGTTACTGCTGTTGAGCAAGGTACCACATATACTGTACCTGTGCATTTTGTTTTTCTTGCCATATGTAGAACCTTACTTTTTTCACCATTGAATTTCATTTTGTTTGATAGCGCCCAATGTTCAAGTCTGTCAAGATCCTTCTGTATCTTGAGCCTATCTTCTGGAGAGTTGGCTATTCCTGCCAGTTTGGTGTCATCTGCAAATTTGATGAGTTCCCCATCTATCCCCTCGTCCAAGTCATTGATGAAGATGTTGAAGAGTACTGGGCCTAAAACAGAGCCTTGGGGTACTCCACTGCATACTTCCCTCCATGTAGATGCAGTTCCATTGAGCACTACACGTTGAGTGCGGTTGGTTAGCCAATTTCGAATCCATCTGGTGGTGATGCTGTCTAACCCACATTTTTCTACTTTATCTAGTAGTAGGTTATGATCTACTTTGTCAAATGCCTTACTGAAGTCCAAGTAAACCACTTTATTTATTAGTCCATGTCTTATCTTTTAGGGATGGACATTACAGCCAATGTGAAGTAGACCAACTACTACCTTCTGGGTGGCTATTTTAAAGATGCTCAAGGGGTCTATGTCTAGTTTAATGAAAAGAAGGAGAGACAGGGGAGACATGATAGCAGTGTTCCAATATCTCAGGGGCTGCCACAAAGAAGAGGGAGTCAAGCTATTCTCCAAAGCACCTGAGGGTAGAACAAGAAGCAATGGGTGGAAACTAATCAAGGAGAGAAGCAACCTAGAACTAAAGAGAAATTTCCTGACAGTTAGAACAATTAATCAGTGGAACAGCTTGCCTCCAGAAGTTGTGAGTGCTCCAGCACTGGAAGTTTTTAAGAAGCACTGGAAGTTTTTAAGAAGATGTTGGATAACCATTTGTCTGAAGTAGTGTAGGGTTTCCTGCCTAGGCAGGGGGTTGGACAGAAGACCTCCAAGGTCCCTTCCAACTTTGTTGTTGTTGTTGTTGTTGTTGTTGTTGTTGTTGTTATCATCATCATCATCATCATTCATTGGCATTCTGCCACCTTGAAGGTGTCTTCTGGATTGTTACCTGCTGCTGCAGCATCTTCTGCCTTCAGGCGTTAATCCTTCCCAAGTTATACAGAACGGGAAAGAAACTGCAGCCGTTTCCTTCTAAGAAGCTGCTGTTACAGTTGGGCAAGGTTTAACAATGGCAGTATTGTCTTTGGCCTCTCCTACGTGGTCACTCTTAATTCCTGGGAGACAGCTGGGTGGGAACACAACCAGCCACTCTTCTCTTTAATCAACAGGTTCCCAAGAGGATCTAGAAAACTGAAATGCCACTCCTATATACCCAGGTTTACCAAATGACTGAATGAGTCAGGCTGCAATGCCTGGTGGAAAGTACAGTGAATTAAAAACACAGAAGGTAAGATTTTGTCGGAGTGAGAATTAATCTCACAGAGGCGAAATAAATCTTTCTCCCGGAATTCAAACATTTAGAAATAAAGCCGAAGTTTAAAAGTCTAATTAAAGTATTTATTTTGATGCAAAAACAATAAATTCTGATTGTTTACATTTCCGCTATAAAATGCAACTCTTTCAGTCAAGAGTCAAGTCAAGAAGGGAAGAAGGAGAATCAGGAATGCACACATGCGTACAAGAATATTATATCACATGGTAGGAATGTACCATTATAATTGATAGGGTGCAGCTCCCTGCATATACTGTACATACAACTGACAATAAATCACACCGTGACAGATTTTTGGTGCAGTAGCTTCTTCTGGTGTTACAGATGGAGTTGGGAAAGCAGGTCAATGTATGTTATCTGAGGAATCCAGCCTAAATGCATCCTTTCCCCTCTCAATTAGGGAAATGGTTTTTAAAAAATAGCTATATAATCTCATACGTTTTTACTCATGAAGTTCCATGAAACTTAAACCCAGATAAATGCAGGCAGAATTTCTGCTTCCATTCTAAACACACAGACGGTAAGTATACACACTATATGCAGTGATGCGTAGAGACCAGATATTGAAAGAAGGAAAATTGTCCATCTCTTCTTCAAAACAAATAAAATACACCCAAATACTTAAATATAGGTAGTCCTTTACTTATGACCACAATGGAGCCCAAAATTTCTGTTGTTAACTGAGACATTTGTTAAGTGAGTTTATATGTATCATATAAAATGTTTTTTTTTCTTTTTCCAGATCACCTGGTATACCCAAATATGGGAGGGAGCGTACTGCTTCCTTTAGCCTTTCAGCCCCACTCCAGGGGCCATTCAGACAGTTGCTTTCACGACAAACTATTTAAAATTTACATTTTACTGATAAAGAAATAAAGGGAGACTAGTATAGATCTATTTCAAGCTATTTAGCTGTCATCAGCTAGCCATACCCTTCTGGGATTCAAATTTGGGCTGCTTGCCTGTTAGGCAGTTGCTTTAACCTCTAGGCCACAAGTTCTCCTCCCTATCAACTGAACCAGGGGAGAGAGATTAAATGTTTTTCACACACACACACACACACACACACACACACACACACACACACACACTTGTTACACTCTCCAGGTATTTTGGACTGTAATTATAATAATTCCTGACTATTTTATATTCTGTCGAGGGACCCCTAACAGTTGCAGTGCCAAATAACTGGAAAGGACCAGGTTGTCTGCCTAATTACTAGAGATGTCTGAAAATAAGACTTTTTTCCTTTTCTTTTTTAAAGCAGTCATAATTTGAAACAGAATGTGGTTTATAATATAGATTCCCTTCTCTAAATAGCACGCTTTAGATGGTGTCTTGGATCTTCTGCTTCTTCTTCATATGCTTGAATAAGATTTGGATTTGGGAGAGAAAAGCCTTCCAGGAACATTAATCTATTCTGGAAGAATGAGAATCTCATTTATTCAAGTATTTAAAAAAACATGTGGGCTTCATTTGCCCTGAAATTCACAATTGCTGATACAAATACACCAATAAAGTTAAGTTAAAAGGTCACACTCCAAACTTCTATTTAAAAATTTGCTTGGCTGATCTTGAAACAATCTAAGCAAAGTTGGACATGGTTACTGCCTGATGGGAGAGCATACAAAGTTAAATCGGGAAGGCGTAAAAGCCAGTCTGAATAAGACAAATTCAAAGCGATCCCTTTTAGCTATTGCTATAGTTGAACACAAGTGCAATGCATCCTTGTTATTTGTTGGGAAAAAGTGAGAAATCAGTCAAGTTCACTGTCATAGAATAGATAGAATAGAATTCTTTATTGGCCAAGTGTGATTGGACACACAAGGAATTTGTCTTTGGTGCATATGCTTTCAGTGTACATAAAAGAAAAGATACATTTGTCAAGAATCATGAGGTACAACACTTAATGATTGTCATAGGGTACAAATAAGCAATCAGGAAACAATATTGATATAAATTGTAAGGATACAAGCAACAAGTTATAAGTGGGAGGAGATGGGTGATAGGAACAATGAGAAGACTGATAGTAATAGTAATGCAGCCTTAGTGAATAGTTTGACAGTGGTGAGGGAATTATTTGTTTAGGAGAGTGATGGCGTTTGGGAAAAAACTGTTCTTGTGTCTAGTTGTTCTGGTGTGCAGTGCTCTATAGCGTCATTTTGAGGATAGGAGTTGAAGCAATTTATGTCCAGGATGCGAGGGGTCAGTAAATATTTTCACAGCTCTCTTTTTGACTCGTGCAGTATACAGGTCCTCAATGGAAGGCAGGTTGGCAGTAATTGTTTTTTCTGCAGTCATATGCTAAAAACAAGGTTGAAGATCATTTTGAGTAAAAAAAAATGGTTACACATTCTGAATTGTTTAAAAATAATAATTTTAATACAGCAAACACAATCATGATCACAAACATAGGGCATTGCAAAAAGTTAAGGGAAAAACAAAATGGTAAATATACAACCCATCAACAACAGAACTTAAAGAATATATAATAATCACAGCATAAAGTAGCATAAAGAATAAAATCCAGAGCATTTTTTAAAGATTAAATGAACCTCTGGCTAATGGATTTTCAAGTGGCCAATAAATCCAGCTGCTGTTGCTTTTATACTGATGTCATCTGTTGGCAGGGAAGACACTCTGCAGTGTCTCAGTTTTCTTAGCCACAATCCTATTGGATAACCTTCGTGTCTGTTTTTCCTCCTCTGGCTCTTTCATTCTTTCTCTCATAACTGGTAAACCCATCATAGGTCAGTGTTTCTGAACTTTGGCAACTTGAAGAGGCATGGACTTAAACTTCCAGCTGGCTGGGGTATTCTGGGAATCAAAGTCCACTCCTCTTAAAGTTGCCAAGTTTGAGAAAGACTGGCTTAGACCACTGTTCATCGTTCTCGTAACCTCCAAATATGTCAGGATGGAAATTCACGGAATCTCCAGCAAGTGGTTCAGTCACCATTCAGTAGGAAGACACCAGGATGAGGGAGATTTAGCAAAAAGAAAATAATTTCATATTTTGCTCATTAATTACAGGTATTATCCCTTG
Organism: Diadophis punctatus similis; assembly: GCA_023053685.1. NCBI lineage: Eukaryota > Metazoa > Chordata > Lepidosauria > Squamata > Dipsadidae > Diadophis > Diadophis punctatus. The sequence goes on along the minus strand of JALIGW010000016.1, from coordinate 11,427,868 downwards.
GCACAAGACATATTTAACACTCCTGCACTGAGTTCCAGGGAAGCCAATGTTCAAAAGTATTTCTGCAATAGTTATATACCATCTGATTCTGTGTTATTTGTGCTTATTGTAAGAATGGGAAATTTGTACCTATTGTAAGAATGAAAATTGTGACAGGAATACAGCTTATTCCTTTAACTCATTTATCCTTGACTTATGACCACAATTGAGCCCAGAATTTCTGTGATAAGCAAGGCAGTTGTTAAGTACGTTTTGGCCCATTTTCCAACCTGTTTTGCCACAGTTGTTAAGCGAATCACTCTAGCTGTTAAGTCAGGGGTGAAATGCTCCCGGTTCGCTCGTGCCTGTCAGTCGTCGGAGAGCCGGTCGCGAAGGCAGCACGAGGCTCCGCCCACCCACCCGGATGCCACCATTTGGGTTCTTTTACCCTCTGCACATGCACAGAACGCTTTGCGCATGCACAGAGGGTAAAAGAACCCAAATGGCGGCGTCTGGGCATGTGGGCGGAGCCTTGCACTGCCTTCGTGACCGGTTCTCCGACGACCGAAAGTCACGAGCAAACCAGGAGCATTTCACCCCTGTGTTAAGTGAATCATGGAGTCATTAAGCAAATTTGGATTCCCACACTGACTTTGTTGGAAGACGGCTGGGAAAGTTGCAAATGGTGGTCACATGACCCTGGGGACAATGCAAGTGTAATAAATACATGTCAGTTGCCAAGCACCCAAATTTTGATCACATGACCACAGGGATGCTACAACAGTTGTTCAGTGTGAAAAATGGCCATAAGTTACTTTTTTCCAGTGCTGTTTTAACTCTGAAGCAGCGGTGGGTTGCTCCCGGTTCGCCCGGTTCTGCGAACCGGTAGCAGTGATGGGAAGTTCCTTGCAGGCATGGCCAAACAAAAGTCATAGTAACATGATATGTATTTAAAGCCAGCACACATTCTGATGTTTTCATTTAATTAACTCTCTCTTTGTAAAATCATTTTTCTGAATCACTATTAATGCAAATCCATAATCGCTGTAATAGGCAATATTATGGTTCATGATTTTGATCTTTGCAAATTAAGCATGAACAATAAATACTTAAATAAGCATTTATATTTTCCCCACCTTTCAATGAAATTCCTTGAACATTTTTTGATGGTAGCGATCGCTTTTTAATCCCATTGCTGTTTGTTAAACTTTTTTGCCTTTGTGTTTCTCATTCATACCACACGATGGTGCTAAAACAGCACAATAGCCTAGATTTGCATCATTCTCTCTTTCTCTGGCTTTTTTATTTTGAAACCAAGAATAAACTTTTAAGGGTCTTTTCCTATGCCGTTCATAATATCCAACCACATACTCAGCAAAAGCGAAGCCTTTATTTATGTCCCACTGAATCTATACAAAATATACAAGTTAAATTTTTCTTTGTTCCTTACCTTGGTTTTCTTTTGAGCATAGTTGTAGTAGTCTTTTTTTGTATTATCTTGTTTTATTTTTCTTTTTTCTCCTTTTTTTCTATTCCAATATTTGGTCTTTTCCATATTCTTGGCATTTTAATGCCGTCTTTGTGTGTATCTGTGTGTCATGTGGGAAGCCCCTCCCTCTAGAAGAATGAAATATTTTGGGAAATATTAAAAAGGCAGAATATTATATTTCTCCAAAGGGAGCAATGGAGAAACATGCTCTTAAAGACAGAAAGCAGCCTCCAGTCTTTCCTAATAGCCCACAGCAGATGCCAGCACTTAAGGAGATAGAGAGCTTATTGAAAGAGGAAGACAACTATCTAGATGGCTCTATTCATAAGCAAAGCAAACATTGCAGGCAGAAATCCATTCAAGACAGGATATTTTGAAACTCCTTGCAGCAAAGTTTGACAGCTAACAAAGGCAGAATGGTAGGATTAGAACAAGCAGCCCCTCACCCAAGATCCGGCACAGGACAAAAGCGATTAGCCACAATAGGAATTGCCCAACACCCTTTTAGAACACAGCCCCCCTTCATTGCACAACACCCCTTAGCAGCATTTCAGGACCTGTATAAAATCCTGGCACTCATCTAGCTAGTTGTTCAGCTGACCCAGAACTGCATGCTGTCTTTGTGGTTCTGTTCAATAAACTTTCTTCCCAATCAGCCTCCATGTTGTTTCCAGCGTCTTTCTCCCAGCTTGGAACTGAACCAGTTGGATTTTCCTTCCAGCAGTCACAAACATTGACTTCGAGCTATCAAGAACATCATCACTGAAGTCAACACAGCATGTCTTGCCTTTACATTTTATGACTTTATATTCATCCATAACTAGCCGCCTTCAACAACAATATATACTTTTACCTTATGGGAAAATGGAAAAAGTAATGGCAAGTTTCCAGGGATGCATATGTTCCTCTACTATAAGTTATAATTATGTTTATAATTATGTTGCAGTGCTTTAGGTGGATGATGTGAACACATTTCATATATATATATATATATTTGTATTTCATATTTCATATATATATATATATTTGTTTTCTGAGGTTTTCGCGGGTGTTTGTATGTAGGTCTTTGGTTATTCGGGTTTTCTCCCGCGTAAAATTGGAAGTGTCTTGGCAACGTTTCGACGAAGTCTCATTCGTCATCATCAGGCTGGTGTCTTCAGCTTCCTGCTTCTAGGAGCAATGTGAGATTGCAGCTGTTTCTTCCTTTTAACTGCCACTGGGGGTTTGAACTGATAGGGTGGGGGCTTGGCTGTGTTCTGATTGGGTGGAAGTGTGTTCTGATTGGTTGGGGGCTTGGCTGTGCTATGATTGGATGGGGGGTTGGCTGTGCTATGATTGGCTGGGGTGTCAGTTTGCTTCATGTATGGAATGGAGGGGTTTAGAGTGGCTAATGATGCAGCTATGGTCTGGCTTCTGGTTTGTGGCCGTGCCTCATTGGTGTGGGTTTGGGTTTGCTTTTTGCATGGGTGTGTGGTGGTGACATCCTGTGTGGTTTTAGTGAGTGTGGGTCTAGTGTCATTCTTAGTGTTAGGGACTCGTTTGTCAACAAGTGCGGGTTTCCAAATGGCTGGTAGGCGGGAGGTGTCATCTCGTTTATTCATGCTGTGTGGGCGTTTCTCTATCTCAATGGCTTCTCTGATTATTCTGTTGTTAAAGTGTTCAATTTTGGCGATAGTTCTGGTCTTTTAAAAGTTAATTTCATGTCCTGTGGCTTTAAGATGTTGGACCAAGGAAGAAGTTGGTTCCTCTTTTTTGAATGAGTTCTTGTGTTCTTCAATGCGTGCACTTATTCTTCTGTTGGTTTGTCCAATGTATGTGGTGGGGCAGGCGGTGCATGGGATTTCATAGCCAAGCCCCCACCCTATCAGTTCAAACCCCCAGTGGCAGTTAAAAGGAAGAAACAGCTGCAATCTCACATTGCTCCTAGAAGCAGGAAGCTGAAGACACCAGCCTGATGATGACGAATGAGACTTTGTCGAAACGTTGCCAAGACACTTCCAATTTTACGCGGGAGAAAACCCGAATAACCAAAGACCTACATATATATATATATATATATATATATATATATATATATATATATATATATATATATATATATATATATATATATATATATATATATATATATATATATATATATATATATATATATATATATATGTATGTATGTATGTATATATATGTATATATATATATGTATATATATATGTATATATATATGTATATATATATATGTGTATATATATATATATATATATATAGAGAGAGAGAGAGAGAGAGAGAGAGAGAGAGAGAGAGAGAGAGAGAGAGAGAGAGAGAGAGAGAGAGAGAGAGAGAGAGAGAGAGAGAGAGAGAGAGAGAGAGAGAGAGAGAGAGAGAGAGTTGCCTTAGAACAGGGCTGTCAAACTCAAGGCCCATGGGCCGGATTCGGCCCGCGGGGCCACCCTGGAAACAGCGAATGACCAGCCCACGGTGACTCTGCCAGAGAAAACAGAGCTTGGGAGGGCCGCGGGTGGGTTCTACTTATCTTCCCCACCGGTTCACATTGCAACGGAAGTGCACACATCCCTTCCCAGAAAATAATCAAAAAATAGCTTCTAAGCATGCGCAGAAGCAAAAATTAGCTTCTGTAGATGCGCAGAAACAAAAATTAGCTTCTGTAGATGCGCAGAAGCAAAATCCAAGATGGTGGTGGCCCCGGACTGGCACTGACAGAACCGGCTCCGTGACGTCACCACCAATTTACTAATGGTTCTAAAGAACTGGTTAGTTCTCATCAAAAATTAATGAGTCCAAGTTTGAAATCAGAATTCAGAACAAGGGCAAAATAATATCAGAGCATTTTAACTCCCAGGAACATTCCATTATAAACCTCAAAACAGACACTTTGGCATAAATAAAATGTATAAGTACCACTGAGTGATAGACTACTGAGTTTGCATGCGTCAAAAGGTCTCAGGCCACCTCAGAAGGTCTGAACAATTAATTGACAACATACTTGTAATCTGTCTCACAATAAGCTTGCTGGGTGACTTTGGGCCAGTCACTCTCTCTTAGCCCAACCCACCTCATATGTGTGATTGTTGTGGGAAAATAGGAGGCGAAAGGAGTTTTAGGTATGTTTGCTCCCCTACCTATCAAGTAATAAAGGTAGAATATGAATGAATGAATGAATGAATATCTGCATTTTACATAGCTACCCTGCCCTCCCCATCCATGCTCCCTCCACTTCCTCCCAGTTAAAATCCTACTTTAGCTTAGCCACTTCATGCATCTGATGAAGTGTTTACAAATGCTTTATACCTTTTACCAAAAATGTCAGCCTATTACCAGACTTTTTCTGATTTTCCTATGCAGAAGCAATCCAAGTGCCTTTCAGATAGTATTGGACTACAACTCCCAGTTTTTTCCAGTCAATATAGGGGTTGGATTTGCTGTTTGGGAATTCTGGGATTTTGTGATTTTCAACATATCTGGCGAGCATCAACGTTCAGCCTCACAAACATTACTGTAATCTCTTTTGGCCAGTCTGGAATACTTGGAGAATTGACTAGTGACATTTCTGGAATAAGAATTGGTGTGGTGGCCTAGAGGTGGAGCTCTCGCCTCACAATCAGGAGGCTGTGAGTTTGATCCTAGGTAGAGGCAGATATTTCTCTCTCTGGGCACAATGAGAATATGTCTGCTGAACAAAACTCCTCATTGGCAACAGGAAAGGCATCCGGCCATTAAACACTCTGCTAGCTCCATTTCAGTTGCTCAAACTCCACCCCGCATGGGATTATGGGGTCATGAAAAGATGATGATTTCTGGAATAAGAATTGGAGATATCCAACCATTTTTCACAGTCATTAAGGCAAAAGTTGCTTGATGATGATGATGATGATGATGTTGATGATGATGATGATGATGATAGCAACTAGCAATTCAGCTATAAGAATCTGTGTAGAAGGAAGTGTTCAAAAGCTGTCAGTTACAAAGCTGATGTCATTGACTGCTAAGCTCAGATTGCAAACGTCACTTCTCTTATAATTCCCTCTCCCTTTCATTTCATAAATTTGAATTCTTCCACTGTTTCATTTGTGTGAATGAGAGAACTGTGACTGGGAAACCACAAGGGCGAGCACGTCTTCTCTTTCTGGGTATGACATTGATTTTTACATCAACTTCCTCTGGCTTCTCTGTAAGGCTGGTAGATAGGAAAGTCCAATGTGACTTACATTATTCATATACACTACAAACCAGAATCATGTGTAAAAAGTCCCAAGATGTTGAAGCTGGTCACTAGTTCTCACTTTCATACTTGTCTGGAAATCTGGAAAAATCTCAAAAATCCCCTGAGTATGGTAGATTGCAAGTTTACTTCTTTTTACTGAAAATTGGTGTACGAATGTCCATCTCTCCAAGGGGATGTCTACAGTTCATTAAGCCCCATTCAAATCTTCAGGGTAAGAGTATGGCCATTTAAATGTTCATTGTCTCCATCACTCATCCACTCACCCCCAACCATATGGCTCATTTCTTTTATTCTGTAAATCCTGACAGCATCCCCTCAATAATTTAAATCATTCAGATGTAAAATTGCTATCCTCCTAACACAAATATCAGGCTCACTGTTAATGAACTGGCAGAATCACCAGTGTGACATCAATTTTTAAAAAAGGCTTGGGTGATTACTTTTTCACACCGGTACATATTGGATTATTTTGTTTTGAGAAATAAATGAAACAATCACCAACTTTTGGTGTGTAGATGATAATAAGAGCCGAGGTAGGGCAGGGGTTAGAGTGCAGTACTGCAGGCCACTTTAGCTGACTGTGATCTGCAGGTCAGCGGTTCAAATCTTACTGGCTCAAGGTTGACTCAGCCTTCCGAGGTAGGTAAAATGAGGACCCAGATTGTTGGGGGCAATATAAATATACATTGCTTACTGGTGTAAACCGCTTAGAGAGTGCTTGCACTGTGAGGCGGTATATCTTTCCTTAATTGAATCCAGGCAAAGAGTCTCCCTTAACACCATTTTCCATTCCTACTCAGATCAAGGCAAGACGTTCTTTTTTTGCCCTTGACTGAATCAACCTAAGGCTAAATAACATATGTTTGTTACACAAAATGACAACAACAAAAAATAACCCATAAGCATGAAACCAACCACAAGAAGTGATAATTGGGGAACATTTTTCATTTCTGGGCATGCCTAATTCCTGGGAAAGGCAGGTCTTTCTATGAACTAGCAAGGCAACAATTAACCAACCAATGAACAGAAAGCCTGTGAAGATGACAACCAATTGAATTATCTCTACCAGGAATTCAATTCTTTCGTGTTTATGGAGATTTCCGAAGTCATGGAGCCAAGGTGGCGGAGCAGTTAGAGTGCAGTACTGCAGGTTACTTTAGCTGACTGTGATTAGCAGTTCAGCTGTTCAAATCTCACGGGCTCAAGGTTGACTCAGCCTTCCATCCTTCCGAGGTAGGTAAAATGAGGACCCAGATTGTTGGGGGCAATGTAAATATATACATTGCTTAAATCAGTGGTTCCCAACCTTTTTGTGATCGAGTACCACTTGGAGGTCCCGTACAGTCGCTGCGTACCACCTGGTTCCAGAGAAACTAAATTCGATCAGATATCACTTTATTCCCATAATTGTACCGTTCCTTTTTTGGCCCCGCGCATCCAGCAACTGGATTCTCGGGCCACTGGGACCAGGTGGGTGGCGTGTGGCAACAGTTGCAAATTGTTGCCAGATTATCTTGTGTTAGGCAGTAAACATTTTTGTGAAGTAAAAAATAACTAACTAAAAATCGTTCATGACCCCGAAAGTGTTCGCGTACCACCTGGAAGGCCCTCGCGTACCACTAGTGGTACACGTACCACAGGTTGGGAATCACTGGCTTAAATGGTGTAAACCACTTAGAGCAGGGGTGGCCAAACTATGGTTCTTTAAGGACCTGTGGACTTCAACTCCCAGAATTCCTGAGCTAGCCATGCATGCATGGCTGGCTCAGGAATTCTGGGAGTTGAAGTCCACAGGTCCTCAAAGAACCATAGTTTGGCCACCCCTGACTTAGAGAGTGCTTGCACTTTGAGGCGGTATATAAGTCTCACTAATAAATAAATAAATAAATAAATAAATGGTTATCCCAAAAGTGCTTTTCCAAAAGGCAACTGAACTTTATTGCTTTCTTTTTTCCTTTGAAAACATTTTGCTTCTCCTCCAAGAAATTCTGAAGAAGCTTCTTGGATGAGAAGTGAAATGTTTGTTTAAAAATAAATATATAAATAAATAAAGCCCAAGAAAATCCAGTTGCCTTTTGGAAAAGCATCTTCGGGTCAATTTTCTAATAAACGTATCTTTTTACTGGAACCATTTATTTATTTATTTATTTTGTGAAATTTATATACCGCCTCACAGTGCAAGCACTCTCTAAGCGGTTTACACCAGTAAGCAATGTATATTTATATTGCCCCCAACAATCTGGGTCCTCATTTTACCTACCTCGGAAGGTTGGAAGGCTGAGTCAACCTTGAGCCGGTGAGATTTGAACCGCTGACCTGCGGATCACAGTCAACTAAAGTGGCCTGCAGTACCTGCCTCTAACCGCTGCGCCACCTCGGCTCTACTTTCTTCACAATTTGGAATCCAAGGTTTTGCAATTGATGATTTGCATAATAAATCACTGTTCTCTCTCAGAGTTGAACTCTGCTCTTCTTCCATGTGTCATTTGTTCCTTCAAGTGTAGATTGCAATAGGAACAACATGAAGGTCAGCTAACATTCCACAGCAAAGATAAACAAAAATACCAAAAACCTTGAGGGGGAGGGAAGGGAAAATACTTTTTTCACATAACTATATTTCCTAGTAATGTCAAAGAAATCCAAAGAGGACCATGGCTTTAATTAATACGAAGTTGTAGATTCAGTTGGGCCAAAAGTCACATTCCATGCCGGACATCATTAAAGAAAGGGACAGAAAATAAAACATTACGTGGCTATAAGGCAAATTTATGGTACATGTGCATTGGGTCAGCACAATTTTAGAAAAAGAATATAGCTGAGCTGGAAGAAGTACAGACGAAACCAACCAAAATGATTAACGGACATCTTCTTTATGAGAAAAAGCTAAAATGTCTGGAATTTGACTTGTTTTTTTTTTTTTAAAAAAGGCAACTCAGTTGAGGGAGAATATTATTGAGATATACAATCTCTTGGAAGGCCTGCTAGAGGTGGAGCAACTCAAGAGGTTGTGAGTTCGATCCTAGGTAGAGGCAGATGTAGGGTCTCCTGCTTGGGCAGGGGGTTGGACTAGATGACCTGCAAGGTCCCTTCCAACTCTGTTAATCTGTAAACACTAGCCATGGATTTTTTCCTCCCACTTTTCAAATAATTGCACCAGAGGCTGACCAAACCTGCTGCATGTCTGTATTCTCACCACGAATCAAGTCAAGTTCACTTTTCACCCATATGTGTTGTGGCCTGTTGGCCACCGGCCCCTCCAGCAGCCAAATCAGAGGAGGAGGAAGAGGCGTGGGAGTCAGGGTCAGCATTAAGGCAACCTGAGAGCTCCGAGGGGGAAGAGGGAATGGAGCTGGTAGAGAGAGAGAGAGAGAGAGGCGGAGCCTGGGCTGTCCATCAGCCCTCAAATGGAGAGTCAACAGCCCCCAGGTCTGGAGGTGGCTGATGAGGAAGAGGAGGAACAGCTGGGTCCAGTGCCTGACACGCGGATGCACAGAAGGCAGAGGAAAGGAGAGCAGTGGAAATCTATAGGCCGGTTGTTGGGACGAAAGAGCCACCGCTGCTAGCGAAGCCCCACCCTAGCTCTGGGGATAAAAGGCAGGGGGTGGAGATGAATAGATGTGGCAGACAACTATTCATCTCCCAGCCGGTTGGACTTGTTAGCTTGCGGCGAGAGAGACGGAGTTCCTAATAAAGGAATCTTTGAAAACTTCAGAGGGTTTGTCGTGTTTGGAGAGCTGGGTCAGAACAATATGTTTTTACTGTGGGGGTGACAGGGAGAACATTGAATGGAAATTCAGTGTCTTGAAAACGGTCCTCATCTTTTGTCATTGAATCACCCCATTCCAATAAGTTATCTCTTGGGAACTTTGCATCGTTGCACTTTGAGAACTTATTGTGCAACTAATAATTGAGAAATACTTAAAGGTTTATCAGATACTGACAAGGGCAAAGGACATTGTGACTTTCAACTTCATATGCTGATGTAAACTTAAAATCCTCACACACTTCTCCTTTTTAAAATACTTGCCTTTCCGAGGAGATTTTATTTATTTAATAAAATGTTATGCCAAATTTATTGTGTTCGGTCACACAAGCAAACAAACCCAACTAGCATATTTCAGCCTTTAAACCAACCATGAATAAATACAAAGGCCAGAAAATAAGAAACAAATTTTTTGATTCAGAAAAAAAAGTTTCCATTCAAAACAAATGTTTTGGAGTCCTTTTTTTAAATCACCATATAATCACTGAAACTAAACACGCAGCTAAAAAAATCTGAATGTGAAACCCAGTAATCATGTTTAAGCAGCTAAAAAGTAAAAGAGCAGAAATAAAAATACATATTGAGAAAGCTCAATGAAGGCCTAACATTTAAATTACGGCTATATTAAAAGTCCTAGAATAAGACTTTTGCCTGCTGTAAAAAATATACACATAAATAGTCAAATAGGCTTGAACAGGAAATACATTTGAGAGCTGATTTTTCGGGGGCTTTAAGTCTCATCCTTCATTTTTATAATGTAATCTTGCACAGTTGCCAAGTTTGAAGACCTCTGTGGTAAATCAAGGGCTACCTGTAGTTGACCTTTGCTTGAAAGAGATTACTTGAGCAACTGTGCAATCCTTTTCATGATGATTTCTCTCTCTATTCAGAAGTAAATTTTACTACATCAATAGATCTTCTAAATAAGTTAAGGTGACCAGACGTCCCGATTTTGGCGGGACACACCCGCTTTTTCGCCATTTGTCCCGCGTCCCGCCCGCCCTCTTAAAAAGTCCCGATTTCTTGAAAGAATGCCCGACTAGGGCATTCTTTCAAAAAATCGCCCTGAAAGGCAGCAGGCCTCTCAGCTCGGGCCGGCTGTGGGCAGCGTTGGCGGCGGGCAGGCGTCCCGCGTTGTTGACTCCTCCGGCGGCGGCTGGAAGCTGGGGGGAGGGGGAAGGGAGGCTGCTCCTCCTCTCCTTCCCCCGCCCCATCCCTAGCCCCGCCCTCGGAGGCGCCGCTGCTGTTGGGAGGGGTGAGGGACGAGGAGCCGTCGCCGCTTTGAATTTACGTCACGAGCGGCGCAAACAGCACTTCCTCATCCCCCTCCCCTTTCTTCCCCCCGTCGCCTCGCTGCCGCCGTTGCCCTGGGGCCGGGCGGGCGACCGGGAGACCGCGGCGCTTGGATGCTTGGAGCAGGTAAGCTGCCGGCTGCTCCTTTCCCCGTCTCCCGCCTCCCGTTCGTTGCTTGCCAGCCCAGCCGAAGGGAAGGCGGGAGGCGAGGAAAGGCCTCCCGAAAGGAGGGGAGGCTTCGGGAGCCCGCCTCCCTTTTGGGCCGAAAGGGAGGCGGGCTCCCGAAGCCTCCCCTCCTTTCGGGAGGCCTTTCCTCGCCTCCCGCCTTCCCTTCGGCCGGGCTGGCAAGCAACGAACGGGAGGCGGGAGACGGGGAAAGGAGGCAGCTTACCTGTCGCGAGCTGCAGGCATCCAAGCGCCCTCCCCCCTCCCCCCTCCCCCCCACCTCACCTGGACGCCGACATTTGCTGTTTTGCCCTCTGTGCATGCGCAGCGTTCTGCGCATGCGCAGAGGGCAAAACTCAAATGGAGAAACCCACCCCCGTCAATGGTGTCCCGCTTGAAGAAAAAAAAATCTGGTCACTTTAAAATAAGTACATAGTAGATTGAAGTGTTAAAAATATGTCCTCTGTTGTCCACAAACATAGACACAACAAAATTCTCCATGGGAATCACTATCAGAAGGAAAGATATCTATGTCCAAGTACCAATCAGAAAATACAATTTTCCCACAGTTGAAAGTGGGACTACGTGCAGTAAATAAGGAACAAATGCCAGCTTATCACTGCAATAATTGTGAAAACAGCCTAACAAAACCATTAATCATCTAAACCAGCAATCTTTTCTTTTCAGCATTCTAGCTGCTACCAACCAGCATATGTCAGCCTCATGGGATAAACCAGATAGGAATCACATGCAGATGAGTTAATTTTAGTTTATTGTAAACCTACTTTGATAGAATCTTGCAATTCTGAAAGTTCAATCCTTCCCTTGTCTCCTTTACAGCCTGAGAAAGTAGGGAGGATCTTCTCTGAACCTCCTATCCCATCAATTATCCAGTTGTTTCTTATCTGACTGTTGGCTTGGCATCATCTCTTTGTCTACTCCCCCGAAGTCTTTCCCACATACAGTACCATTACAGCAGGCGTGTCAAACTCGATTCATTGAGGGCCGCATCATGGTTGTGTTTGACCTGGGGGGGCAGGGGGGCCATGGCCAGGGTGGATGTGGCCACCTCAATGATGTCACTTGTGTCGGGGGCACCTGTGGTGGCCAAGTGCTAAGGCAGGACTTCCCTCAGACCAGGGGTGGGTTCCACTTACCTTCGCCACCGGTTCACATCGCGACATTCCCCCCGTGTAATTTTACTTCTGCGTATGCTCAGTAGCAGGATTCAGCCCGAAATACAGCTGAGGAGCTCATCAGCTGTGCTTCGGGCGAAGAAATAAAGGTCAGTATTAACCCGCGGGCGGGCTGGAGGGCTATTTTTCAAGCCGCGGAAGAGAAGAAGCCATCCAAACACAGAAAAATTCACCAAAAATTCCCCCCAAAAGATGCCAGCACCCACGGACTGGCACCGACTGAACCGAATCCATGACGCCATCGTTGCATCACCAGCGGGTCACTAACAGTTTGGGCGATCTGGTCCGAACCGGGAGAAACCCACCCCTGCCTCAGACCGTCCCTTACACTCTCATTATATCCTTCCTTCCTTCCTTCCTTCCTTCCTTCCTTCCTTCCTTCCTTCCTTCCTTCCTTCCTTCCTTCCTTCCTTCCTTTTCTTCTATGAAAAGGACGGCCTCCTACACCCCTCTGGCAGTGAAAACGGAGCTCCATTGTTACTGGTAGAGGCACCATGGGATGGTCCTTTGCTGTTTCCAGGACAGCCCTGCGGGCCAGATCTAAGTACCCCATGGGCTGGATACGGCCCGTGAGCCTCCAAGTTTGACACCCCTGCATTACAGCATACTGTATTACAGGTAGTCCTTGACTTATGACCGCAATTGAACCCAACGTTTATGTTGCTAAGGGAGACATTTGTTAAGTGGGTTTTGCCCCATTTTACGACTTTTCTTGCCACAGTTGTTAAGTGAATCATTGCAGCTGTTAAGTTAATAACCCAGTTGTTAAGTGAATCTGGCTTCCCCATTGACTTTGCTCGTCAGAAGGTCGCAAAAGGGGATCACACGATCTGGGGACACTGCAGACTGCCATACATACGAACCAGTTGTCAAGCATCCAAATATTGGTTACGTGACCATGAGATGCTGCAATGGTCGTAAGTATGAAAAATGGTCGTAAGTCATTTCAGTGCCATTGTGACTTCAAATGGTCACTAAATGAACTGTGTAAATAGAGGACTTCCTGTACTATTTATTTCTGCATCTTACTGATGACTGTGCAATGAATTTTGCCCAGAGTTGCTGGGAACTGTAATTCTTGGAACGAATTCAGGATCCCAAAGAAAGCATTTATACAGGGCTCTTCCCGAACGGTTCTCTTCTATGCAAAACAATTCCAAATAAGTCTCCAAACAGGGAAGTCTCCCAAACTCTGAATTAATTTGGAAATTCCTCTTCCATGACCATAAGAAGAACTCGGAAAAATTCATTGTGCTTCCTCCTAATCTTTGAAAAATGAAAAGACGGCTCAGGTTTGCCAGTTCTGTCAGGCAGTGATAGAAACAGGAAATGTCCACAGACAGTATTTCTCAAATTCAGCAACTTTAAGCTATTTGGACTTCAACTCCAAGAATTCTGGGATTTGAAAATATATATATATATATGGGTAGGATTTTTTGCTGATAAATGAAAATAAAGGGAGACTATTATAGATCTATTTCAAGCTTATTTTGCTCTCATCAGATAGCCATACCCTTACTGGGATTTGAATTTTACATATATATATATATATATATATATATATATATATATATATATATATATATATATATATATATATATATATATATATATATATATATATATATATATATATATATATATATATATATATATATATATATATATATATATATATATATATATATATATATATATATATATATATATATATATATATATATATATATATAATTAGACAGAAAAAAACATAACCCTTCCCTGGTACAAGCTGATATAGGAGGAGAGCCTGTGGCTTGGAGGTTAAAGGTACTGCCTATACAGGCAGGCTGCCCAGGTTCGAATCCCAGTAAGGGTATGGCTAGCTGATGAGAGCTAAATAGCTTGAAATAGATCTATACTAGTCTCCCTTTATTTTCATTATCAGCAAAAAAATGTGTTACATATATATGTGTGTGTGTGTATGTATGTATGTATGTATGTATGACTCTGGCTGAGGATTATGGGCCATTTAGTCCAGCAGGTCCCAAAGACACCAGATTGAGGAAGTGTTGCAATTATGGAGTTCTTCCTTCACCCAAATGATTAATCTGCTGAGGCAAAACTGCTATAATATATAAATGTGTCTGGAACATCCATGGGGAGCTGGGGGTGTCAAGGTGGTTGAAACCCTGACTCCGTTTTTATATGAGTTATGGGGAAAAACCCCTCACCTTCAGTTCTTGGTTACAATATGAAATTTACCCTCCTTATAGCAGTCGCACCTGTTTCTGTCGCCTGCTCACACTTGAAACGAAGTCTTGGAAAATCTCTAGGAAATTCTGTAGACTTCGTTTTTCATCTTCTCTCCTTTGGGCAAGGTTAAGCCCATTTAGTGAAAGCAGAAAGGAACGCAATGATGAAAATCTGCCTTCATGGTTGATTTCTTCTGCCATGGGAAGTCCATTAGTCATCCCCCCCAATCAATCTTTTTCCCCCCCCCATCAGCAATTAATTTCCTTCGTTTGAGGCCCATGGTCTCCCTAGTCCCGTGATGGTGAACCTAAAGCCCGCAATGTGGCACGCAGAGCCCTCTCAGTGGGCACACGCAACATTGCCAGCTGTTCTTCTGATTTCCGGTGTGCACATGTGTGCCGGCCAATTGATCTTCGCGTGTGCTGGAGCCCCGGAAACCTGAAGACCAGCTGGCCAGTGCGCATGCCTGGTCTTCGGGTTTCTGGCGCTCCGGCGCGCATGAAGATCAGTTCTCCCTGCCACCCCGGAGGTCCTCCAGAGGCCGAAATCGCCCTCCCAGAGCCTCCGCACGAGCCAAAAATCAGCTGGTGGGCATGCACATGCGTGCAGGAGCTGAGCTAGGGCAACAGCTCGCGTGCCGGCAGATATGGCTCCACGTGCCACCTGTGGCACCCGTGCCATAGGTTCACCATCACTGGGCTAGCTGGTATTCGAGTTTCCAGGGCTCCGGTGTGCGCACGCGCATTCACATGCGTGTTCCAATTTGGGCACTCGGTGCTGAAAAGGTTTGCCATCACTGCCCTAGTCCATTCCATTGTTTGTTTCTTTTTAACTCTCTTATGATATTTGTGACTTTGGGCAACTGTATGGATGAAACTTATCAACAATGTTGGGAACATTGGCCTTGGGCTGATGGCTCTCTCTCTCTCTCTCTCAGCCCAATCCACCTCACAGAGTTGTTATTGCGGGTAAAATAGGAGGAGGAAGGTGTGTTGGATATGTTAGCCACCTTGCGTTATTTGTAAAAAATAATTTTAAAAAAGCAGGATACAAACAAGCAAATAACCATGATGCTGTCAGAGGACATATAGCCTTGCACTCTGAAATAGGAATCCATGTTTTCCCCCCACAAAGGATTTGACCATCCTGGTCTGACGGGCTCTGAGGTGACTAATCCTGACTCTTATGAGACTCACTAATGTTAGGACTTATTTTGACCCCACTTCTCTCCATGTTTCTAATAACATGAAAGAGAGCAGACCTCAACACATGTTATGTCATTTGGGGGGGGGGGAGAATCTCTGTGTGTGCTTATTTGCCACGTTTCCTATATTTGTCAGTATTAGTAACTCTTTCTCCATCTCAGGAGGAAAGGGGTCACCCAACAGCTATTAAGTGTCAATTGTTCTTCTCTATACGTTTGTCAGGTTCATGCAACCAAAACCAGTCGTGGATGGTCTCAAGGTAAAGCTTTAATGTTAAGTCACTTATTTTACAACAGAGGTCTTCAAACTTGGCAACTTCAAGACTTGTGGACTTCAACTCCCAGAATTCTCCAGCCAGCTATGCTGGCTGGAGAATTCTGGGAGTTGAAGTCCACAAGTCTTGAAGTTGCCAAGTTTGGGGATCCCTGTTTTACAAGAATCTCACCAGATTGACTATATTCCCTTGGGAATAATCAGATAAAGGGCTCCTGGGGTAGGTCAGGCCTGTGCCACTTTCTGGAGTGAAAGGGACTCTAAGCTTAGCGCCATTTTAAAACCTGTCTCCAGCCTAGGTGGCGATTCCACCACAAAATCCTTCCTAGTGGTACAATTATGACAGGACCCGCCATCCTCTTCTCCAGATGTATCATCTGCAGGCGGTGCGCCTGTGAGGTTTAAGTTTACCTTATTGTCATTGTACCTCGTACAACGAAATTAAATGCCATCTTCATTGTACATCATACATAAGAAAACTATCGACCAGGCTACCTCCGGGACCGCATCCTACCTCATACTTCCCTTCGACCGGTGAGGTCCCACAGAGCGGGCCTCCTCCGGGTCCCATCAGCCAAACAATGCCGACTGGCGGGGCCTAGTGGGAGGGCCTTCTCTGTAGGGGCCCCTGTTCTCTGGAACCAACTCCCCCCAGAGATCCGCATTATCCCCACCTTGCTGGCCTTCCGAAAAGCCATTAAGACATGGCTCTTCCTGCAGGTGGGGTGATTCTGAGACAATATTACATCTGATGTCTCCCCCATGTATGTACGATGTTATATGTGTTTTTAATTGTTTTTTAAATTGTTTTTTAATGATTTGGTTGGTTGTTTTCTTAAAATGTTGTACGCCGCCCTGAGTCCTCAGGGAGTAGGGCGGCATAGAAGAACCTCCAAATAAATAAATAAATTAAAACACACACACACACATCCTTCACATTCTACACAATTGAATTGAAAACCCCTGATACTGCATTAATATTGCACTATACTATTTCCAAAAAGAAAAGATGGCAGCCACAATTGTGACACATGTGAAAAGTTGTGGAGCTTTGATTATATCACCACAGCTGGCATTTTTAATTTTTTGACACCCCGACCCATAGACACTCCTACTCTTCTCCAGATCAGTTTCTGTCGTGGCATCTTCCGAAATATTTATCTCACATTGTTTTAATGCAAGGGGCACCACACAGTGTTGGGGGAGGGGGGCAGACAAAGAAGCATTGAGAAACCAGTCAGACCCTCCCATTCCTTCTGACCTGATTAGTGGATGTTTCCCCACCCCCACCCCGAAACATGTGACTGCAAGTCCACAAAAGACCCATAGTGTGCTGTCTGTCACAAGTGTTAGATTCACAAATCAAGAGTGACTCAGCATGAGAGAGGCAGGATAAGGATTGGCAGTGGGAATGGCAAATTTTATTCCCAGTGTCATTTTATGTTGACTCAGAGATGGGGGTAGCACCAGTTCCTCACTGGGGAAAGGAAACTGCCAAGAATCATTTCCAGTCCTCAAGGATGTGAAAGGGAAAAAAGAACAAAGGAAGGAGAGAACACAACCCTGTTATTTTTGTGGATTTGTTCTCCAAAATAATAATATACTTTCCAGACTCTTTGCCGCGTGTATAAATCCTAACATTGGTGAGCCTCATAAGAGTCAGGATTAGTCACTTCAGAGCCCGGCAGACCAGGATGGTCAAATCCATGAAAAAAACATGCAATGGGTGGAAACTAATCAAGGAGAGAAACAATCTAGAACTAAGGAGAAATTTCCTAACGGTTAGAACAATTAATCAGTGGAACAGCTTGCCTCCAGAAGTTGTGAATGCTCCAACACTGGAAGTTTTTAAGAAGATGTTGGACAACCATTTGCCTGAAGTGGTGTAGGGTTTCCTGCCTAAACAGGGGGTTGGACTAGAAGACCTCCAAGGTCCCTTCCAACTCTGTTATTCTATTCTATTCTATTCTATTCTATTCTATTCTATTCTATTCTATTCTATTCTATTCTATTCTATTCTATTCTATTCTATTCTATTCTATTCTTCTATTCCTACTTCAGAGCACAAGGCTATGTATCTTCTGACAGCATTGTGGTTATTTATTTGTTCATTTATCCCACTTTTTAAATTATTTTTACTAATAACTCAAAGCAACTAACACATCAGACACACCTTCCTCCTCTTATTTTACTCACAATAACAACTCTGTGAGGTGGGCTGGGCTGAGAGTGAATTGTCCAAGGCTAACGTTCCCAACAGGTTTCATCAATACAAAATTTGCTGAAAGACACATTGTAGATGGGGTAGAACTCCCAAATATTATAAAGTAGTTAAAAAGAAAAAACATAATAATTGAAAAGACCCAAGCTATTTGCACAAGATGGGAAACTAGAAACGCCCATTGTGGTCCATGGGTGTGGTGTGTCCTCACCCATCTTTGCATCACTGCTCTATCTCCTTCACATCCTCCTACTGCCGTTCTCCCCCAATTACTATAATGTGCCATCTGTACACTGTTGATTTAAAACCCGGAACAAAGAGTGTGTGATTGGTTGTTAGCTCTTTGAAAGCATATTTGCATTAAGGGATTGACTTTTCTCCTCCTAATATTTCTCTAGGCCTGGTGGAATTTAGCACCATGCCTCCTTCCCTCTGAAGTCTCCCTGTGAAGTTTAGAGACAATTTAGAAGGAGGAAAAATCCCATCATCCTGGATTTAATAAGCAATGGCTAGCAAGTACTTTGTACCTGGCAACTGCCAGCTGCTAAGGTCACTAATGGATCCCTATCAAAAGGCCATGATGGTTATTGACTCAGCCCTTCTGGCAAGTACCAACAAAGTTCCTCTGAATGAAATTCCCATTTAATCAAAACACATAAAATATAAAATGTGCTGAGTTAATTTGTACATAATATTAGAAGTACGTAATGACTAACATAACAAGCTTAGGCAAATCAAGGAAAGACCTAAGTGGCTACATTAATACAACTTACTAAACTTGGTTAGTTTTAGCTTTGGTTAGTGACACACACGCACGCTTAGCAGGCTGTACAAATTCAGAAATTGCATCTGCCATTTGGAATGAGGTTCCTTTGAGATCCAGATAGCTTTTACCTGGATAGCATTCCGGAAGGCTTTAAACCTGGATGCCTTCCCAAATCTTGGGTCAGCCACAGGACGGATGAAACATACATCAAACAGAGCCATCCTTGTTGGCTGTTTGATGTGTGTTGCAAATGTATGCATTGGTGTTAGTTATCTTGATTTTCTATCTTGTTGATTTCTTTAATTGTATTTACTTACCTTATTGTATTTGTATTTCATTTTTTACAATGTAAGCCATCGATTGGGAGTTGGGCAGCACTCAACTCTAAACAATTTCACCAACCAGCATGTTGCAAATAGAGCTAGAGCTATCTCTTAACATGTGTGTGTGTGTATGTGCCTATGCACCTTCACAGTCTTATTGGTTTGGTCCTCCACAACAGTCCTAGTTTCCCTTGTGCCCCCTTGGGAAAATTAATTGCTCACCCCTGTTCTAGAGCAGCGGCCCCCAACCTTTTGGGGGGTGGGTTCCGTGGAAAGGTTTTTCTGGGACCACAAGGGGTGTGCTTTTGCTTGCTGTCTGCATCCCGTGGATGGTGGTTTGCTTGTTTGCATGACCCGGTTTCTGGAATGTCATGTTGGGAACCCCTGTTCTAGAGGTTGAAACATATCTGGAAAAGAAGTTTCCATTTACAACAATATAAACACAACTTACAGGACAGTACTTCACTGTTCAGGTTGTAGGAAGTTAGCACCCACCCCTCTCCTAGAAAAAATGAAATATTCTAGAACAGTGATGGCGAACCTATGGCACGGGTGCCACAGGTGGCACGCGGAGCCATATCTGCCGGCACGCGAGCTGTTGCCCTAGCTCAGCTCCAGCGCACATGTGCGTGCACGGCAGCTGATTTTTGGCTCGCGCGGAGGCTCTGGGAGGACGATTTTGGTCTCCGGAGGGCCTCCGGGGTGGCGGGGGGGGGAAGCATTTTTGCCCTCCCCAAGCTCCAAGAAAGCCTCTGGAGCCTAGGGAGGGCAAAAAACGGGCCTACTGGGCCCCCTGGAAGTTGGGAAACGGGGGAGTGGGGGGGTCACGCACGCATGCACAGGAGGGTGGGGCAAGTGGGGGGCTTTGAATTATGGGTGTGGGCACGCACGAGCGTGCGATAGCGCATGCGCGCACTATTTTGGCACCCGAAGGAAAAAAGGTTCGCCATCACTGTTCTAGAATATTAAAAAGGCAGAATATTATATAGAATATCCCCGGAAACATGCTTTCAGGTGGAAAGAAGACTCACTCTTAGTAGCCTCCACCTTTGTCAATGTACCATCAAGGAATGGCCCAGATCACTCATTCCCCCCACCTTTGTTAATAGCCTGGACCAGTCTTCTACATAACAAACAAATAACAGCCATATTAGGAATTGCCCAAAGCGCTTTCATTACACCATCACCCAGCAAAGGGTCAGCCAAATTTGAACTCAAAACACAGCCTACAGAGTTGCCCCTGCATGGCACTATGGGAGTCTGACAGCCAATCAGTGCATTTCTTGCACAGGAGCAGGCGGGCCCTAAGAGAGGGCATAAAACAAGGAACTCCCAGCATCTCGGCCCTTCTCTCTTCACCCAACATCTGGAAGCATGTGATCCACCTTTTCTGTTCAGGAGCTCATGCCATGGGCTCCTGTTCTCCATTAAACCTTCTTTCCAAGCAACTTCCATGAATCCAGTGTCTTTTCCCTCACTTGGAACTGAACCCAGAAGAATATTACTTCCAACAAGGTGTTACTAACAGCCATCCCTATGGGATCGTCCTCGATGGATGGGCTTTTTCCCTGTACAAATCCGTTGAGCAGTGTTTCTCCATTGTGGTAGCTTTAAGATAGGCGTGTGGATTTCAACCTTCAGAATTCCCCAGCCAGCATGTTTGCTGGGAGTTGAGAGTCCACATATTTTGACGCTGCCGAAGTAAAGAAGCACTGCTCCTAGAGAGCTTCATCAAAGAGAAATGAAGGAGATTGAGTTAAGAATGGTGGGGAAATTTCATTCTCGGTTACGAAAACTGAAAAGGTAAAATGAGAAAACAGAAAGTGTTTTTCTCAAATAAAAGATTACATAAATACTCCTTGATAAGAACAGGTATGAACCTTCTTAATGCATAAGGCCCCTTTCTCCCCTTAAAGTGGTCTAGGTATAGCATTCAGAGAAATCCACTGAATCGAAAGCCTGCTTCTCTCCTAAAACAAGGGCAGGCATGCTATGCAGTTTGTCCTCTTGCAGGAAGAAAACAAAATTCCTCTCTTCAAAATGTCACACTAGTTTGCATATGCAAAGCTCATAGCTGAGGCCTCAAAAGAGATTCTAAGGGGAATGTTAAGCGCATGGTTGCTTACATTGCTAAATCCTTAAGTTTCCAATACGCAAAGAGCCAGTATATTGTAAAGGGAACATTGAAGGAAGGGAGCAAGGGAAAAGCCGAAGTATGGGGAAGTTAAATAGAAAAAGAAGCGGTAATTTATCCAAGTCAGAGCTGGGCCCCCTTTCTTGGCCTCTGGGCCTCAAATTATGACTGTGGAGCTTATCAGACAAAGCTCCAATGTTACTGGCAATGCAGTAACATCACCAAAGCTTTGGGAAAGTTAAAGAGTAACTTTTATTTCTTAAATCAGTGTTTCTCAACCTTGGCAATTTTAAAATGTGTGGATTCCCAACTCCAGGAATTCCCCATTTCCCAAATCAACTCCTAAAACTTCCAAAGGGGGGGGGGAGAGAGGGGAGGAAATGTAGGACTGGCATATTTACTACCGTCCTTTGGGGGGGTCACACTCAGGCCTTGGCAGTCTATTTCTGCTCCAAACAGGGCAGAGACGTTGAATTGAACCAATGACAAACCATCACATGTGGTTTATTTTGGTTAGCTGTAGTGTGTGCTTTGTAAACAAGAGCAATAGCACTTAGACATATATACCGCTTTAAGCCCTCTTTAAGCAGTTTAGAGTCAGCATATTGCCCCCAACAATCAAATTCGGCACGACCTAAGCATAGCTCATAAAATTATCTGCTACAACGTCCTTCCTGTCAATGACTACTTCAGCTTCAACCACAATACACGAGCACACAACAGATACAAACTCAAAGTGAACCGCTCCAAACTTGACTGTAGAAAATACGACTTTAGCAACAGAGTGGTAAATGCCTGGAACTCACTACCTGACATTGTGGTTTCGTCACCAAACCCCCAAAACTTTACCCTCAGACTATCTACTGTTGACCTCACCCGATTCCTAAGAGATCAGTAAAGGGCGTGCATAAGTGCACCAGCTTGCCTACCGTCCCTGTCCTAATGTTCCCGCTTATCAGTACTCACTTTATGTATATAAACAATGTTATATCTATGTATATTACCAACACGTACTTGACAAAAATAAATAAATAAATAATAAATAAATCTGGGTCATTTTATCCACCTTGGAAGGATGATTTATGGCTGAGGATGTGTGCGTATGCGGTAAATTTTGGTCACTGAAAATACCAGTTATGAAAACCATGATTTGCTGTGATGACAACACAATTGAGTAGAATTAAGAGGCCAGACAATTAAATGACTTTTTTTTCCACAATCAACACAAAATTTACAAAATATTTTATTTACTTAGAAGTCATATTTACATAGCCACCCATCTCCCAATCAAATGATTCTGGATGGCGTACAATCTGTTACTTAATGAAAAGCTGCCTTAAGGGCTCTTTTGGGGGGGGGAAGCATGCGAGTTATTTAAATAGAACCTTCTGCATTTTACAGAGTTAAGTTTCACAAGGTAGGTTTCCTTTTGGTATTTTCTTCCTAATTACTGTATACCATCCCTTAATTATACAAACTATAGCTGTTTTACAAAGGGTGAAGATCAGAGGTGGGTTTCAGCAGGTTCTGGAGAACCGGTAGCGGAAATTCTGAGTAGTTCCTAGAACCAGTAGTGGAAGTTTTGAGTAGTTCGTAGAACCAGTAGTGGAAGTTTTGAGTAGTTCGTAGAACCAGTAGTGGAAGTTTTGAGTAGTTCGTAGAACCAATAAATACCACTTCTGACTGGCCCCGCCCCCATCTATTCTCTGCCTCCTGGATCCCAGCTGATCGGGAAGAAATGGGGATTTTGCAGTAACCTTCCCCTGGAGTGGGGAGGGAATGGAGATTTTGCAGTAACCTTCCCCTGGAGTGGGAGGAAATGGGGATTTTGCAGTATCCTTCCCCCAGGAGTGGGGAGGGAATGGAGATTTTGCAGTATCCTTCCCCTGGAGTGGGGTGGGAATGGAAATTTTACAGTATCCATCCCCTGCCACGCCCACCAAGCCACACCCACAGAATTGGTAGTAAAAAAAATTGAATCCCACCACTAGTGAAGATAAAGACGTTCCCACCCTCCCACCAAAGAATACAAAATCAAGTTGTAACAATACTCCTTATTCTGCCATGTAAGATCAACGTAAGATATCTCTAAAAATCAGTCACATATTCACTCCTTCCTACACATGCTTGACCTTCATATGAAAACTAAACAGCCTGACTGCTGAGCTAAACTTTGGCATACTTTTTTAAATGTTATTTATAACTTGCAGAGATAGTGTAAATATCTAGAAATAAAACTGCACTGTAGCAAAGGTTTATTAAACAAAGCCAGACAAAGTAGCCAGCAGTGTGATTTTATCCTTTAATCAGTTAGGTTGCATAAACAGTTCCATTGAACTTCACAAGAAGAAAGGGATACTGTAATAGAATATATACGTAATCAATTTACATCTAAAGCAGTCTGAAACACTACGAAAAACCCACTGACTAAAATTCATATTCATTCATTTTCATAACATTCCAGGAAGTGAGAGAATCGTGAATGTACTTTTTATTGTCATTTATAGAAACGCATGCAATCAGATACCTGAATTAGAAAGACTATGCCTTGTTGAAGACTATGGTAAATTCTTCATTTAAAATAAGCTAGTGGTCATAGATCAACGATGTTGGCAGCACTCAAGATTCCGGTTAGGGAGTCTGCCATGCAGCTTATTGGCTGTGTCATATGACACATACAGGAAACAATTCAAGGACTGGAATTCCCCTTTCAAAATGTGCTTATGTGAAACGGAAAACATTTCTGCTGGGATTCCCCTGGACAGAAAGCCCCTTATATTCTTGAACTCTGTGTACCTAATTGAATGGATCTTTCTTTTCAAAGTCTTAACTCTACAAAACCAGATTTAAAATGAATGGTGTTTATACAGAAATAAACACCAGTGTTGATTTTCTGCATGACCAATGGTAGTTTTTCCATCTTGTGATAACCATAAGGTAGTCAGAAATTTTCCCTTTTAATTTACCCCAGAAATGTTGTCCAAAACGAAAGCTTGCTTTGACCTGGAATTCTCTAAAAGAAAAAGATTCATGTTTCCTTACTTCAAAATGCTCCTGTCAACTCACTAAGCAGCCTTACGCTAATCTTTCAGCTTGACTCCTACTGAAATGAATATAATACTGCCAAGATATCCATCTATATGCTTTTGAGCACTGAGAAAAATCATCAGGATATAATTACTTCTTTCCTAGCCATCCATCTCATACTATTAAGTATTTTAGCCTACTGATGGCCCACAGAGATCAAGTTTCAGTTATTTAAGGCATGCGTGTAAGTACAGATGGGATAGAGGGATATATAATATATATATAGATGATAGATAGATAGATAGATAGATAGTAGTTTGAGTAGTTTGGAGAACTATATAAATTTTGAGTAGTTTGGAGAACCAGTAAATACCACCTCTGGCTGGCAGTGCCCCCATTTATTCTCTGCCTCCCGAGACCCAGCTGATCGGGAGGAAATGGGGATTTTGCAGTAACCTTCCCCTGGAGTGGGAAGGGAATGAAGATTTTACAGTATCCTTCCCGTGCCACGCCCACCAAGCCACGCCCACAGAACCGGTAGTAATTTTTTTTTAATCTCCCATCTATACTTACACACATGCCTTAAATCTCTCTCTATATATCTAGTGGTCCATTAAAACTTTGGCTTGAATGACTTATATAACTCAAGCCAGCACAATAAGGAATTCAGCAATAGTGTGTGTTTGGATTCACACATCTTAACCCAACTTCTGAATCTAAGCATGTTCTGCATAGGCAAAGAAAAAAAAAGCACCAATGTGTAAATGTCACCATGTAGGACTTCAAACTGAAGCTGGTAGAGTATATAGAGCCCAGATCAAGTGGAAGCTAACTGCGTGTCAGTTTCTGATGACTGCCAGCTGCCAGAAGTTTGGCAGTTCGAATCTCACCAGGCTCAAGGTTGACTCAGCCTTCCATCTTCGGTAAAATGAGGACCCAGATTGGTGGGGGCAATATGCTGACTCTGTACACCGCTTAGAGAGGGCTGTAAAAGCACCGTGAAGCTGCATGTAAGTCTAAATCCAATCCTATTATAGCCTGCTGCTCTCTTAGGTCCAGATCAAGAGGTCAAGCTGTGAAGTCACTCCACCAGGAAGCATTCAAACACTTGCCCACCCCTTATCCTGCAAAAACTGAGCCCGAGAGCATTGCAACCCTACCAAAATCCATTTTGCAATGCACGCCTTAGATTTTTCCCTTCCGTTTTCTCGCCCTCTGCCCCCATTTCCGATGCGATTCTCCTCCAACGTTTAAGACACACGCAAAACGCGGGCAATCGGACAAATTAAAAAGCTGGTTATTTCCCCTCCTCCACCATTCCCACCAGCTCCAAGTCTTGATGCCACGGCTTATATGTCCCTGGGCACAGCGCCTGCCCCACAGTCCTGCAGCCTGAAATCGGTGATCCTCGACGGTGGGTCTCTTAGCAGAATAGTTAATAAGAATAAGAATAAATAAGAATAAAAGAGAATGGAAGGCGCAGTCTCTCCAGGACTCGGGGACGTCACGCTTCTTACCCCCGCCCCCAGCCTATTTAGGAGAATCGTGGTTTCTCCCCCTCCCCGATTCCGATCCGGAAATAAACTTTTTCGAAGTTTTCAGTTAACAGAGTTGGAAGAGACCTTGCAGGTCATCTAGTCCAACCTCACACGACCCACGGGACTCTTTCCAAAGAATCAGTTAAAAACTCTGCAAAGAGGCACGCTCGGAGGCCATCCGATTAGGGAACTTCTGGATTCGTTTGCAATTCAGACCAGGCTCCTTTTCCCGAAGTGGGAAACCAACCTGCGGGACTCGAATTAATTCAAAAACAAACCGCAGAGGAAGCAAGCCACTCCCCCCCTCCCAAACCAGTTGGCGCATGCGCACCCAGAGGCGGCCATAACGCCCTTTGTTAAGAACCGCCACGCCCTCACGGAGACTAAAAGGCTCCGCCCTCTGTTCTTTCCCTTCCAATAGGATGGGGGCGGAGCCTAGTTTCGAGTTTGTTTCCCCCCACCCCCACACCAGGGGCGGGGCTTCGGCCTAACGCCTTGGTGGTTTGAAGTCCTTCGCGATTCTTCCCCTCCCCCACCCCCAGTTAAAAAACTCTGCAAAGAGGCACGCTTGGAGGCCACCCGGTTAGGGAAATTCTGGATTCGTTTGCAATTCAGATCAGGCTCCATTTCCCGAAGTGGGAAACGAAGCTGCGGGACTCGAATGAATTGAAAAACAAACCACAAAGGAAGCCACGCCGCCCTCCCAACCCAGTTGGCGCATGCGCGCCCAGAGGAGGCCATAACGCCCTTTGTTAAGAACCGCCACGCCCTCACGGAGCCTAAAAGGCTCCGCCCTCTGTTCTTTCCCTTCCAATAGGATGGGGGCGGGGCTTCGGCCTAACGCCTTGGTGGTTTGACGTCCTTCCTCATCCTTCCCCTTCCCCTTCCCCACCCCCCCACTCCGCCCGCCTTCGCGACGCTATACATATATATAAAAGGTTGCGCTCTCCCTTTGCTCGACGGCTAACCGGCGGCTGAGGCGGTAAGTGGGGGCTGCGCACGCGTGGCGGGGGGGCGGGAGGGGGCGGCGTTTGCTGGGGCGGCGTCTCTGTGGACACGTTGTCTCGCGAGGGAGGGGGCGGGGGCCTGAGATATTGGGGTGCTCTGTGTGTTTGTGTGTACCTGTGTGTGTGTGTAATCGAAACTGCTATTTTCGCCCCGACTTGCTGATTACCCCATTTTCTGGTTACGCATGAAGCCTTGAGCTTTAACTGCGTAAGAGTTGTGTAAGTGCAACTGCTAACAAGGGGGAGTTGTGAACCCCGCCTCTGAGAGAGACTTGGCGCTGCCTGTGCTTTTTGAGGGGGGTCCTTGTTGATCCCCGATTGCTAAACGTGGTTGGAGCGCATTGGGAAAGGAGACCACCGGGAAATCTCAGGGCTACATCTGGAAGAAGGCAATAGATAGAAAGTTTTTGCCTTCCCCAGCCCCCCAAAATAATAGGAGTGCATCTGTGCAATGGCCAGAAGTGAAGCCTGATTCAAAGGAGGCTTTAACCTCTTTATTTTTTGCCTTTTGGGTAGGGTGGAATGGCAGCTTTCATCAGTATATCCAGCCGTGAGGATCCTGAAAGCTGCACTCCAACAACATCTGGAGGATTACATGTTTTAAGATAATACTGGATCTGAAAATGATTGTAGTGAATTGACCAAAACCAATCTAATGACCTCTAGTTGCATCAGGTTGGGTCTTCCACAGTTCCCAGTTGACTGGGAATAAATTATTAGGGGTACACTCCAATACATTTGGAGAGATTCGTGTTGGGAAGGCTGTCTAAGGATGTTGAAGTTTCTGGCTCTTTATAGAAACAAGACTGTCCTTACTGATGAGCTTCTGGGGAGCCTTCAGGGTTTTCCCTGAATACAGTTTCAAAATGGTTTTTTTTAATGAAGTTGGCTGGAATTATTAGGACAAGAATATAGCGTATATTTTTCTATGGAGCTAGAAAAGTGAGGTTCAGATGTCATCCTGATCCTTTAGAAGATCCTTTAAGATTAGAAGATGAAATTTCTGATAATGAAAGAATAACCTGTGGGTAATTCTCAGTGCCTAGAGAGTTACTGGATTCAGATGAATATAGAATTAAATACAATTGACTAAAGATGCATAAACATTACTGCTTTTGATCATGTACCTCAGGTGAAATTCAAAAATTTTCCCTACTGGTTCTGTAGGTGTGGCTTGGTAGGCGTGGCAGGGTGGGTGTGGCAGGCAGATATTGCAAATTCCCCATTCCCACCCCACTCCAGGGGTGGTATACTGCAAAATTTCCATTCCCACCCCACTCCAGGGGAAGGATACTGCAAAATCTCCATTCCCTCCCCCACTCCAGGGGAAGGATACTGCAAAATCCCCATTCCCACCCCACTCGGGCCAGCCAGAGGTGGTATTTGCTGGTTCTCCGAACTACTCAAAATTTCCACTACCAGTTCTCCAGAACCTGCTGAATTTCACCCATGATGTCCATGATCTGTTTAAGACTACTACTGTGATTTTAACAAAAATCGGCTGGATATGAACAAGATATGATACAGCAAGTGACTTCACTTGGTGGTAATCTGTCTCTTCTTTTTATACAGTCCTGCTGATCTGCTCAGTTAAGATTTCTATAATTCAATTATATTTGTTTCCTAGCAGTCATTCCACACAATTATAACAATACTGATAAAGGAGAGTATTGGTAGCTCAGGATTGAAATGAGGGGTTCTCTGAGTTTGATTGTTTTCTTCCAGATGTTTCATTACCCAAACTGGGTAACATCATTACTGTTACCTAGTTGGATAATGAAAAGTCTTGCAACCAAGCTCAGAAAGCACAAAGGATCCCTAATTACAACAAAGAAAGACTTTAGAAGTTTCCTCATCTCAGTTATCCTGGTGCTTTTGATATTCATCTGATCTCCAGATGAATTTGTTATAATACAAGTCTAATAATAATAATAGCTACTCTTCATCCTCTGCTTTCCATCGAGTATCTTAAGTTTATATTATTAGGCCATTACAGTTGTACACAATCTTAATTATGATTAGTCATTGGGTACTAAAGAGAGAACAGCTTGATAGAAGATAGATACATTATTTTAGGAGCTTTTGGGAAATGGTTTCATCCATTCTTCATTTTCCAGTTCCAGTCTTTAATGTAGGACATAAGTAACACAACAGAGGTTTCTTAATAGGTTTTCATTTGTAAATCTCTTTATACTTCTAAATGTTTTGCACTGCCAGTTCATCCCGAATTGCTGGTTTCTGAGTTGGGTTACACCTATTCTGGATCTCTTATAATTACTTGTTGAGAGTTGGCATAAAAGTTTAATACATTATTAACTTGACTGAACCTCATTTACATTTGTATCCTAAAGTATATTTACCTTTTGGGTTTGGCTTCACTCTATGAAACCATTCATTTCCACCTCTTCTCTAAATAAGATATACATATTCACTAGTGTTTCTATAATTAGACAAAAGGGATCAAACATACATATGTATGTATGCCAAATTAAAGTGGTTCTTGCCATCACAGTGATCAAAAATGGTCTTAGTCTAAACAGATTTCTGCAATTTCTTTTTGAGGAGTCAAGAATAGCTCATCTGATTCTAGATCTAAGTGTTTTTGATTGCAGTTGCATCAACTGGTATTAGCCACACTGACTGCCACAAAGAGATGTTAGTTGCGAAGTTGTGTCCGACCCATCGTGACCCCATGGACAATGTTCCTCCAGGCCTTATTATTAGAGGTGTAAATGTTTGGAAAGCACTAGATCAGGAGTAGGCAACTATGACAACTATGGACTCAGGAATTCTGGGAGTTGAAGTCCACAGGTCTTGAAGTTGACATAGTTGCCCATCCCTGCACTAGATGATCTGGTCCTAAGGTAGATCTTTTTCTGTTTACTATAGCAACTTTATGTTAAGGAGGCTGGAAATCCAGGGTTATTTTTGTAACATGGACAAAAAAAGACAGGTGTTGCCTTCTAGTGATGCACAGTTGCACAGTTGAGTTAAAGTTTTTATCTAGAGGAAATTGTAAGTATAAGTTTAAGGTACTAAAGAGTGTTGAGGTAAGAGCTATATAGTCAATCTTGAGTTTTAGAAGTTGAACTCTGGAAGATTTAAATTTGCAATGGTTGAGTAACTCATCTGTAAATTGATGATTTAATATAGATACAGTAGGATTTTGTGCACTTCTAGTCTTTTTGTGACTGATGAACCACAAGTTTTAAAACTTTCAATCTAAAAACATAACCATGGAATAAAGTTTAAACTTTATATATGCATTATTTATAACAGTTTATATATAAAGTTAATTGTTGTTTAAAGGAGCTTATGTGTTTTTCTTTTCATGCAGGTTTCAGTAACCTGAAAAAAAACGTATTTTTCTGTCCTTTTGTAAACATTTCTCCTTGTGAATACCATATTGCATTATGGCTGCTTAAGCCCCCTGAAAGGACTAGAGTCTGAAGTTTGGGAGATAATTTTGTGCATAAATATTCAAATTGGTTTTTGCCACTATGCAGGACAGCTGCATCCACTTATCAAACATTATCTGCAATGATATTTTGATTAATGAATTTAAACTGCTTTGGCTTCGACATCTCCATAAACTTATTAAATTCAGTAATCCTTTAATAATAATAATAATAATAATAATAATAATAATAATAATAATAATAATAATAATAATAATAATAATAATAATAATAATAATAATGCAGCCTGACTGACAGCCACTAAATTCACTATACTAGTGAGAATATAAAAAAGACAAATGTCCAAGCCTGTTAAAGAGATTTTGGTGACCAAAATTCTTTTGATCACATTTCACTGATATGTGTCAGGATAAACTTTTGAGGAGTTTTTTTGTGAAGTATTACAGAGTGAAATGGTATATTGATAAGAAAAAATAGTTTCTTATTGTAAGGAGAGATATTCAAAGATGTGCATTTGATTTAAGTTGGCTTTTCTGTAGTACCATACCTCTTAGATCCATTATTTTGACCTTGCTCTTTCAGAAATAAAAGTTTAAAAAATATTCCTCCATTATTTTATTTGGAAAGAATTGAGATTCATTGGGATAGAGGCCCCGTGTATACAGACTTAGAATTAAAGCCTTAATTGTTTCTTCAAACTTCCTTTATTTTAAATATGCTCCTCCCTCATTTTAGTAAGACTTATGTAATTATAGAAGAAAAAGGAACTACCATATTTTTAAAAAGTCTGGATTGTGAAACAGAACAAATTGCCCTGTCAAAAAAGGAACTACTAAAGTGAAGTAATAAAAAAGAAAATAAGCATTGCATGTAATGTTAACTTTCAGGTTTTTATTTTATTATGGCTTGGAAGTTGATAAGAATTACACAAAATTATCTCCCAAACTTCAGACTCGTCCTTTACTCCTCTCCTGTTTTATCTTCATCATGAATGTTATTGGCTCATTTCTGCCGAAACTGAAGAATGACGCAGAGGTGACAGAACTAAAGTATGACTTATCGTGTGAACTCTACAGGATGTCTACATATTCCACTTTTCCATCGAATGTACCAGTATCTGAAAGGAGTCTTGCTCGAGCTGGTTTCTATTACACCGGTCTGAAAGACAAAGTGAAATGTTACAATTGTGGCTTAATGTTGGACAACTGGAAAAAAGGTGACAGTGCCCTGGAGAAGCATAAACAACTCTATCCCAGTTGCAGTTTTGTTCAGAGTCTGACTTCAGTGACTAACCTTGGATCCTCGCTTCGTTCTGCCTTTTCACCTCCAGCTATCTCTGGACTTAGCTTTTCACATGCTTCAATGCCAGCCTTAAGTTTGGGTCAAGTTGGGTATTACAGTGGAAGCTTTTCCAGTTTTCCTCATAACCCAGTGACATCAGCAGCAGTAGAAGATCTGTCACATTTGAGACCAAAGGCTTTCAACCCTATGATGAGCACAGAAGAAAGCAGATTACTCACTTTCAAGACGTGGCCCCTGACATTTTTGTCCCCATCTTCTTTAGCCAAAGCCGGGTTTTATTACGTAGGGCCTTCAGACAGGGTGGCTTGTTTTGCCTGTGGTGGTCAGTTGAGTAATTGGGAACCAAAAGACAGTGCTATATCAGAACATCAAAGGCATTTTCCAAACTGTCCTTTTGTGGAACAAATCCAGAACAGTTTGACCGGCCTTAATTTGGGCATGCAAAACTACATCGGCCGTTTCAGAACCTTCAAAAATTGGCCAGTTACAGTTCCGGTTCATCCGCAGCAACTGGCAGATGCTGGCTTCTTTTACGTGGGTAAGAATGTGTTCTTTCATCTTTTGGATTTAATCTGATTTTTCAACAGTTTAAATGTACCGTTTGCCTTTCTGTCTAATGACTTCATGAAATGTTTGTTGTTAAGGTCGCAATGATGACGTCAAATGCTTCTCTTGCGATGGTGGACTCAGGTGCTGGGAGACTGGGGATGATCCATGGGTGGAGCATGCTAAATGGTTTCCAAGGTATTCTTCATTTTTTTAAATGTAATAACAAAGAGGCTATTGTAATACTTTTGTCCTATTGAAAGTAGAACTGTTTCTCTGAAAAGGATTCCTCAGTGAGATCTATTTGTTGAGGGAACATTGCTATTCAAGAAATGAATCTAAAGTTTTGGAGAACACATGGAATTATTAGCTGTCATAACTTGCGTAGAACTGAACTTTAAGCCGGTCAGAATTATCTGAAAATCCATTGAGATGTAGTTGCATATTATTCATCCAGTCACCTAGATACAGCTGCCATATATTGCTGGAGAAAAATGTATGGTTGCTTTACTTACTTGAAAAGAGGTTGTTCATACACACTTTTTGTGTGTAGTTGCACAGCCATAATGAAAACATGCTGAGGGAGAAAGGTGGTCTGCTTGCCTGGAGCATATTCTTAGCTGCTGTGGAAAGCAAGATATTGAATATTGATTCAAGAATGAAAGCATTCTTACTCTAGCTATTTCAAAAGCTATTTTCAAAAGTTCTGTTGGGTTAAACAATATTTACATTTTTAAAGAACACTAGATACTAAAGTGTTTAACAAAGCTGTTTTACCTAAGTTCTAATCAAGTAATGTAATTGGGTTGCATTCTGAATAACTCAAGTTAGATTTTTTTTAAAAAAAGTGATTTTAATCCAGGGAATGGAATAAAGAACTCCTTTTGGCCCATGGGATTGAGCAAAACTTTAGGAATGAATTAAATTTTGGCTCACATTCTAAAGCTCTGGGCCAAACAGCTCTTAAGATAGGGTTTATACAAAAATTCAGTTCTTGGTTTTCTAATACAATTGTATCTAATAAAGATTCCATTTGTAGTGAAGATGTTTGGCACTAATAATTTTGGGATTATTTTGAGATGTAATAAACAAGATATAAAATGAATATAAAATAAAGACTACTATATACTTATTATCTGCCTCATAGAGGGGATTAATTGGTTTTGGTTCAGTGTTGATTGGGTAATACTGTTTTTCACATCTAAATTCTGTTTTTGACAGCTTGACTATATTTAATGCTTCAGTGTATTGTCCTGGGTAGGTTTTAATAAATATATCTTTGGCCCACTAAGCGCATTGTGGCTAATAAATATTCTTAAAAGAGCAGATATCCTGCATAATATCCTGCATGTTAAAACTTAAGCTTGGTTATACTTTTCTTCTAGTTGTGAATACCTGATTTATAGGAAGGGTCAAGAGTTTGTCCGCCAAGTTCAAGCAAGATATCCTCATCTTCTTCAACAGGTATGCAAGTACTGTTGCATTTTCAGTAATAGCATGATGTGCTTTTTCCTTTGCAGCATAGTACACACATTTGTTGAGAGAATTAACCTCTTTTCAAAATTGTATACTACCTTGAACTTTATCTGAACAGACTGTGTTTACAAGAATAAGATAAGCTCTGGCAGGCAGTACTTTGAGGTGGGAGGGAAGGTTTAGACTTACAGCCCCTTTACTAATATTGTCTCTAGCAAGGACACCACACTGTGGTTTTGTAAAAGAACAGCGCAATCCATTTGTTTCAGGCTTTAACCAAAACCACAGAGGCTGTGAAATAAAGCATTATAACCGAAAACAGTCTGCTCCTAGACTGTTTTGATAGAGTTAAAAGATTGATGATAGAGTTAAAAGATGATAAGAGTTAAAAGATTGAGCGATTCAAGGCTATAAATATGCTGCCAAATCGCAGCCTGTAAAAAGGTTCTATAAAATTGGATAAATAACAGGCATGAGCTGTGTTGGCTGTTGTGGACAAGCAGTAAAAATAGCATTTGACTTGCGACTGGTCACTAAGCAATTGTTTGAAGTTACGATGGACCTCCCCAGGGTTATTGCAACCCAGATTCAAAATTCTGATGGACTCCTCCCATCCCACAGTCACATGATTGCATTTGGTTGCTTGGCAACTGCTCTGCATTTACAGCTGTTTGCAGCATCCAGTGGTCACATGAGTGATTTCTGAGGTGGTTTTTTTTTTTGCTGGAAATTGGTGTTTATTTCTGATTTCCGGGGGGGGGGGGGGAATGCCCGTGATGTACAATGATTCACGTAAAGACCTCTGTGATTCACTTAACAATTGCAGCTGAAAAGATCTTAAAATCAGGTGTAGTCGCATGGTGACCTGCTTAATGACTAGCATGACTTATGACCATAATTCAGAGCTCAATTATGATAAGTGGAGAACTATCTGTACCTGATTGATTTAGCACATTATTACACAAACATGGCAACATTGTATATAACGAGCTAGGATCAAGGGCAGTGTAGCATGACATTTTAATCAAAGTGCATGCAGATATTTAGGGTGAAGATTCACCAGTTCCCCCAAATTAGTGGCACCCAGATAATTTGGGACTACAACCTGTGGGCAATTCTCAAATGTTGCAGCTTCAATCTATTCGGCGGGATCGTATTGAGAAAGATTGGTTAAATGTATTACTGTTAGCAAACTCTTTGTGAACAGTGGATCCTTTCAAAAAGCAAACATTTCCTCCTAAAAATCTGTGGTTTTGTTTTTGTTCTTTGTCTGTGTTGTAGTTGTTATCCACTGCAGATACACCTGTAGATGAAAATACAGAAGTACCAAGTAAGTATTTTAATTTGTTTGTTTTGTGCCTTTGGGTTAGAATTGACTCTTGGTGATTACCTGGATAGCTCCCTAGAGTTTTTCAGACAGTTTTCCATTCCCTCCTTCCTAAGACCAAGAGAGAATTGCCGACCCAGGCTTACCCAGCTGGTTTTGTGCCAAGGCAGGACTATAATGTCAGATCTTCTGATTTTTCTAGCCCACTCCTTCCTTGTAACAACTATGCCAAACTGGCTCTTATCAGAATTTTGATAGCATTTATAAAATTGGCATGGGAATGTAGCACTCGGATGTCAACACATTTATCCTTGATGGTCTGTAGCAATTCGGTTTTGTTATTAAGTTAGTAAGACACTTTGTCATGGTTTTTAAGTCAAACATTCCCGAAGCTGACCATTCAAATTTAAATTTAATCAGAAACATACCATTTTGCAATAAAATCAAGTTGCGCTTGCTTAAAATCTCAATAGACATTTTTTAAATCACCAAAGCCCTCTGGTGGTGAATATGATTATAATTTTTTTTCTGAATTACCATGAGTTGTCAATATTTCTTCTAGAATAAAAGATCTGTTGAGGAGGCTAAGTTTAAACCTAAAAGCAAGTGGCATAATTCAGTAGTGTATACAAGGCCTGAATTTGAGGTCTAATTATGACTTTTTCAAGCAGTGGGACTAATGAAGCTGATGTGAGTCTGAGAGAGAATAGGGAATAGCAAATTAAATTGACTGAAGGCTTGACTCAGGATATGGCATCTTCATATATTCACATTCTGTGTTTGAAGAATGTAGCTGGAATACGTATGCCTCTTTTTTAGGAAACAGATCTTGGTTTTGCAGGATCTTAGATGTGGGATCCTGTACAGAAGGGATTCTTTTTCATTTGTCTTGTTTTTAATTATTTTGAACCCGGTAAGATACTGATCTTTCGAGAAATAATGCTAGAATGTTTCTCTCTGAATAGTTATCCGTTTTGAACCGGGTGAAAATACCCCAGAAGATGCCGCCATAATGAAAACACCCATGGTTGAAGCTGTTTTGGAGATGGGATTCAGCAGAAGACTGGTCAAACAAACCATTCAGAGTAAAATCTTAACAACAGGGGAAAATTACACAACAGTAAATGATCTTGTGTCTGACCTTATTAGTGCAGAAGAGGAGAAGAAGGAAGAGGAGAAGGAGGATCCATCAGAAAAAATAACATCAGGTATATAAAAAGTTTCATGGCTTCAGTTTGATGAATTCTGCTGCTGGAGTCAAAGACCCCCTTTTTTCATCTTGGATGGAGCATTTTCAGAGTCTAATGAACCCCGATAACGAGAGACCACAGCATTTTCATTCAAAGTTATTCACATTAGCCACGAATATTGGAGAGCCAGAGTAGATAGAAGATCCTCAAAATAGATTAAGCCAATCTGTTAGATCTAGAAAGAGTTCAGAGAAGAGCAACAAAGATGATTGAGGGACTGGAGGCTAAAACATATAAAGAACGGTTGCTGGAATTGGCTATGTCTAGTTTAATGAAAAGAAGGACTAGGGGAGACATGATAGCAGTGTTCCAATATCTCAGGGGCTGCCACAAAGAAGAGGGAGTCAAGCTATTATCCAAAATACCTGAGGGCAGGACAAGAAGCAATGTATGGAAACTAATCAAGGAGAGAAGCAACTTAGAATTAAGGAGAAACTTCCTGACAGTTAAACTGTAGAACAATTAATGGAACAACTTGCCTCCAGAAGTTGGAAATGCTCCAACACTGGAAGTTCAGAACCTGGGGAATGTCAATTTTTACTCACATTTTCTGCTAAAACTGCTAATAGAAAGGTTTGCCCTGTGTCATCTTTTCGTTTATTATATTTCAGATCTGGCCTTAATCAGAAAGAATCGAATGGCATTGTTTCAGCGCTTGACATGTACGCTTCCTATCCTGGAAAGTTTATTAAGTTCCAAAGTAATAAGTGACCAGGAATACCAAGTTATTAAACAAAAAACCCAGACATCTTTGCAAGCCAGAGAGCTGATTGATACCATATTGGTGAAAGGAAGTTCTGCAGCAGACATATTCAGAAATTGTTTACAGGAGAGTGATCCTGCATTATACAAGGATTTGTTTGGTGAGTTTCTTAGAGAAATGCTATGAATTGTCATTTTCTTGAGAAATGGTAACCTTAGTCTACTGTAAATCCCAACTGTGATGGATTTATGAGTTTTTCATAAGTAAGAGTTGCAAACAGTTTTCTTCCTCTTTTATGAAATAGATAATGCAGAGGAAATTCTGTTGATTAGACTTCCCAAAAGCAATTTGCTGTTATGCTAATAATTGTTAAGCCGGGTGGGTTAGAGTTCATCTGCATTCTAATGAATCTGAGGTAATTTGTTACTTGATCTAACAATATTTAACTTACTTTCTTTAGTGGAGAAGAATATGACATACATTCCAACGGAAGATGTTTCAGGTAAACAATTTACTAAATAGACATGAATGGCATTTGGAATATAAGGATTGCAATGTTTTTAAGAACAGGTTACGGTGAAATAGCTCATAATAGGAGTTACGAATGTTTATAAAACTGAGCTGGGTTAATATTTTGAGTGTTTCAAAATTTAGTTTGATAAGATGGACTGGGAAATCTTTGGGCCTGAAATAGAATATTCTTCCTTTCTTCAGTAGGGTCTCAACATAAGTTGGTGATAGGATCCAATCTGGGTCAGTCAGTGACACATTCTGGTGAGAGAGAGGTTCTCTGAGGAGATGGGCTCCAGCACGAGTCCAAAAGCTCAGAACTTCTGGTCCCGGTGAACGACCCAGATTGGATCC
This sequence comes from Diadophis punctatus similis, assembly GCA_023053685.1. Lineage (NCBI taxonomy): Eukaryota > Metazoa > Chordata > Lepidosauria > Squamata > Dipsadidae > Diadophis > Diadophis punctatus. The sequence goes on along the minus strand of JALIGW010000016.1, from coordinate 11,390,127 downwards.
TGCAACATTATCCTGGGACCACGTATATTTGCTTTCATTCATAAATTCATGGATTTAGGAAGAGGAAGGGTTGCGAATGGCAGGGAAGTGAGGAATGCCTTTATTAAAATAAAGCATAGTTCAAAATGTTATTGTCAAGGTTCCAAATAGTACTCGAGCAGAAATCAGAGTCCAAGGCAATCAGTTCACCAAAGTTCCAACTTAATGCAGAGACCATGTTGGCAAGCGCATGGAAAAACCCAAATCTAACTTTTCTCCCAAGTTCCCAGTCGCTAGGAAATTGGCACTCCTTTCCTCCCACCCCCAACTGGGTCACGTTGGCCACTGATCTTCTGCCAGCGTGGCAACCTCTCCTCCCAGCTTCCAGCAGGTGTTGGACAAAGGATGACCTTGGAGAAGTAACCAAGAATGTGTTATCTCTAACGTTTCACCCTCTCAGTATTCCTCCTCCCCATTCCATAGTCTTCTATGTAGAAATGTGGCAAACGATGCTTTGTCAGTTATTTTTGCATCGATAATAAAGAGTCTTTAATTGCAGGTTTACCTATGGAAGAACAACTGAGACGGTTGCAAGAGGAGAGAACATGCAAAGTCTGCATGGACAAGGAAGTGTCCATTGTCTTCATCCCCTGTGGGCATTTGGTTGTTTGCAAGGAATGCGCCCCTTCCCTTAGGAAATGCCCTATATGCAGAGGAACCATCAAGGGCACAGTGCGAACATTTCTTTCGTGAAGAAGATCAACCATGCTGGGGTTTTCCCCCCCAAGGATACATTTTCATGCTTCCTGAAACGACACTAAGCTAATTCACAACATCCTGATGCTTCAAGTATCTGCAAGATACAATCTAAACTGCAGCTCAATATTCTGATGAAGGTCACAAGGTTGATGGCTTTGTGAGGTCAATTATCTCTCAACTGACACTATTTGGGGATCTGTATAGGCTGGCCCTTTTTAGGACATGATTTCATATAATGGTTTGGAGTGACATAAAGAGTGAATGGTGATTCGTGTATTAATGTTTGCTAAGAAGCTGCTGAGCCTTGGTGGCACAGTGGTTAGAGTGCAGTACTGCAGGCTACTGCTGCTGCCTGCCAGCTGCCTGCAATTTGGCAGATCGAATCTCACCAGGCTCAAGGTTGACTCAGCCTTCCATCCTTCCGAGGTGGGTAAAATGAGGACCCAGAGTGTTGGGGGCAATATGCCGACTCCATAAATTGCTTAGAGAGGGCTGTAAAGCACTGTAAAGCAGTATATAAATCTAAGTGCTATTGCAATTTATGATTTGAAAAGTCTGGAAAGATTGCTTGGTGTAACTCGTTGGCTACTTGAAAATATATTTTATTTACCATAAATAAAACTTTGATGTGATTGAAACAAACATTCTAGGTCTGTTGTGTCTCTCTATTCGTTGTAGAATACTTGAGTAACGTGCCATAATTTATAAGCATCTTGAAATAGTGTTAAATACCTTTGTGAAATTAAGCAAAGTTGCCAAGTATTACGCAGAACATTTTTTAAACTTGATTTGCAAATTATTATGTTCAGTAGATTACAGGTAGTCCTTGATTTATGACTACAATTGAGCTCAACATTTCAGTTTCTAAGTGAGACATTCGCTAACTGAATTTTGCCCCATTTTATTTAGTTTGTTTACAGTTGTTAAGTGAACCACTGTAGTTGTTAAGTTAGTAACAAATTTGTTAAGTGAATCTGGCTTCTCCATTGACTTGGCTTGACGAAGATTGCAAAAGGTGATCACATGACCCTGGGAAACTGCAACCGTCATAAATATGAGGCAGTTGCCAAGTAACTGAATTTTGATCACATGATCACAGGGATGCTGCAATGGACATAAGTGTGAAAAATGGTCATAAGTCACTTTTTTTTCAGTGCCATAGTAACTTTGAACGGTCACTACATTAACTGTTCTAAGTCGAGGACTACCTGTACACAAATATAATCAGCAAATGAGGAAATATTCTTAAAAATTGTTCCTTGCCAGTCTTTCTATTTGTGCCTGAAGAAGAGATTGTTCTTTAGAGCAGTGGTTCTCAACCTTCCTAATACCACGACCCTTTAATACAGTTCCTCATGTTGTGGTGACCCCCAACCATAAAATAATAAAATTATTAGGAAACTCAGGGATGGGTTCTAACTTACCTCGATGCCAGTTCGCTTCCTCCTGCACTGCAGGGCCGCAACTTGTGGGCTCGTGGGCGCTTTGTGCGTGCACACATGCGCAGTGCCATTTTTTTTAAATTGCAAAAAAAAGCCGAAAACAAGATGCGCAGTGCCGGAAATTCACCTTCTGCACATGCTCAGAAGTTCCCATGGTACAAGATATTTTTTTTTTTGCAGTAGTCTATTTGCATGTGGGTGGACCCGCCTGGAGACGGATAGAGGAGCGGTGTCTCGGTTCCTAAGACCATCGGAAATATGTGTTTTCTGGTGGTCTTAGGCGACCCATGTGAAAGGGTCGTTCGACCCCCAAAGGGGTCGCGACCCACAGGTTGAGAACCGCTGCTTTAGAGCAGCTGAATTTCAAGAATTCCTGCCTCCCTACATACCTATTTCTTGGTTCATATATCTAATAGTGCAGCTTCAGATATTTTGTTTGGGCAGTTTGTATTATGCCTCTTATTGCATATATTTTCCCTTTATTGGCACTACAAACAATTAATATTGGAGTCCTGGTCCTTCATATTAAAAATAATAGAATGTAGCATAATGTTGCATCTCCATTGCAGTGAACCTACTGTGCATATCCACATAGATGAAGGCTTCCTTAGTGTTTCAAGTAGGAGTCCATTGAAGGTGGGCAACTAATAAATTTAAATAAAAATAAATTTATGTCATTGTTCTGCACGGAATTCCATTCTGAATGCTTTTCAAACCCTTATAGCCTAATGCGCAAATTATAAACATGTTTATGACCAATTTTTCCGTAATGGAATTGCCATGGGATTTTTTTTTTTTAGAAAGTCCAAGCTCAGGAGGAGCTGAGATTGGTGAAGAAGCGAAGAACACAGGTTTCACATGTGCCCAGAATAAAAGAAACATAACAGGTACCAAAGGAAAGGCAGAATTTCTCAACTATTTGCTTCTGTGTTCTCTGAACACATATGTATATTCCACTAGATCAGGGGTGTCAAACTCAATTTCATTTGAGGGCCGCATCAGGGTTGAGTTTGACCTCAGGGGGCCAGGGTGGGCGTGGCCAGCTTAACATCACTCGTGCCGGCGGTGCCTGTAGTGGCCCGAGCGCCCTTCCAGCGAAAATGGGCTCCCAAGCTCCGTTTTTGGCTGCGACGGCCTCCTGCAACCCTCTGCCAGCAAAAATGGAGCTTGGGAGGGCTAGCCGCGGCCCTCCCAAGCTCCATTTTCACTGGCAGAGGCACTGCAGGTCAGTCCTTCGCTGTTTCCAGGGCGGCCCTGCAGGCCAGATCTAGGCACCCCCATTTGCCACATCCGGCCCCGGGCCTTGAGTTTGACACCCCTGCACTAGATAGTTGTGATGATCTGGCTGAGTGAATAGGGTTGTATCTCAGCTGAAAAGAAGCATCAAGGCATATTTGCTGATCTTAAAGGAAGTCTTGAGACCCAGATGGTTGGCCTCCAAGGCTGAAGGTCCTTGCTGATGATCTAGTTGAACCTATATTCATATTTTTTGAAAAATGCTGGCAAAGGATTAGAGGAAATGGCCCTTCCTTAGGGCCAGTCACCCTCCCATTGAATCTTCCTGTTAGTAATAGATAAACTGAGATTCCCATGTAGGATGTGATTTCTTAAGAGGGAAGATAGGATATAAATCTAACAATCACGTTTCAAGGACTTAAAGGACTGTTTGACAGAGGGAGGTCAAGGTATTTTGAATTAGCACCATGGGCAGTTGCCAAGCCTCCAAATTTTGATCACATGGTCACGGGGATCTGCAAAGGTCGTAACTGAAAAATGGTCATAAGTCACTTTTTTCCGAGCCATTGTAACTTTGAACAATCACCAAACAAACAGTTTGGTGACTACCTGTATAACAAAAAAGGCAAGGGAATCTGTGAACTACCGTATTTTTCGGAGTATAAGATGCACCTTTCTCCCCCCTAAAAGAGGCTGAATATTTGGGTGCACGTTATACTCCGAATGTAGCTTTTTCCAAAGCTTTTTCGCCCAGCCCTAACGAGGTGCTAACAATCTTCCTGGCTTGCAGGATTTTTTCATTCCTACTCCCTCAGAAGTTTTTTCCTCCAGCCCTAAGTCTTTGCAGGCTTGTTTTCATTGCTACTCCCTCTGAAAAAGGTTTTTTTCAGCCCTAACCAGGGTATAAAATAATGTGCTGAAGCTGAACAGACTAAGGACGCTAGCCAGATGAATACCTGGTAGGTAGATTTCCCCCCCCCTATTTTCCTCCCCCAAAACTAAGGCGCGTCTTATACTCCGGTGCGTCTTATACTCCAAAAACTTTGTTTTCACTTCAAATACAGGCTGCCTAAAGCTGCCCCAGTAGCCCATTTACAGGCCCCAGAAATAATACAGTAATTGAACAAAACTGACATTTTTAGACTTTCTTTTTCCTTTTCTTCAAGGCCAACCATAGACTTATATTCATAGTATTTGGAACATACAGAATTAGCTTAATTTGTCCACACACACCAAACCATCATTCACACACTTGTACCATCCATTGATTCATGAGATAGTCAATGACCATTTAGCCTGATGTGAACAGAACCACAGATTTATTTCTATCATAATCATTAGCCTTCTATCTGAAGTGGCAAGTTCAAGACATTTTGAAAGTGGTAACATTCCTGCATGGACCTTTGGTGTAGCAGATTCATATGAAGCCAAGTTAAAAAAAAATGACTGGTCTTCAAGATGGGATAAAAATAGAAGTTCATTTCCCAAATTCCCTAAGGAGATTGTATTGCAGTAGGTTTGTTTGCTTATGGTGGAGAGAGGGAGACACAAGCATACTGCTGTGGTCTTTATTCTGCTTTTTAAAAAAAGTACAAGAAGTCCTCAACATATGACCATTCACTTACCGTCTGTTTGAAGTTACGACAGTGCTGAAAAAAGTGACTTACAGCCAATCATCACACTTACAACCATTGCATGTGATTGTGAATTGGGCACTTAGCAGCCAGCATCTGTTTATGATAGTTTCAATCAGGGGTGAAATTCAGCAAGTTCGGACAGGTTCTATAGAACTGGTGGCGGCGATTATGCGCAGTTCAGAGAACCGGTAAATTGCACCACTGACTGGCCCCTCCCCTCCCTCTCACTCCTCCTTCTCGGGCTCATACAGAGCAAACATGAGGAGGCTAGAAGCAGCCAGGTTGAACGCTAGAAGACTTGGTCAAACTTTTCTGTTGGTTCTGTGGGTGTGGCTTGGTGGGTGTGGATTGATCACACCCACTAAGCCACGCCCACAGAACCAGTAGGGGAAAAATTTGAATGTCAACCCTGGTTTCAATATCCTGGGATCATGTGATTGCTTTCCCGGCTGTCAAATCAAGAGGGGATGCCAGATTTATTTCTTTTCATTACCAAAGGAAATAATAAAATTGGGAATGGACATGCAGTGACACACAACTGCATCGGTTAGTGACAAAAGTTCCAATCTCAGTAGTGTTCGTATGTCAAGGACCACCTGCATTTTAAAATTGTATTACAGAATAAGCAATGAAGGATTTGGCTTTTGGAGACAACCAGTAGCCAAGGCGTATTATTAAAAATTGCAAGTTGCGAGTTGTTGGATGTTAGGAACACATTCAACCACAGCTCCGGTCTCTGCTGCATCTTCGGTATATCGCTGAAGTCCTAAGGGGGACATGCAATTAGTAGTCATCTTACAGTGAACAAAGCAAGTACCACGGCCATTAATTACTCTGGTATATACAAACAGAGGGCATCAAAATGAGAGGAAAAGGCACATTTATCTTCTGCAGCTGTGAAATATGCACTTGTAAAGTTAAACAGCAGTGAAGAAAACTACAAAAAAGGTTGTTGCGTGCCGCTCCTATTCAAGTCGTGTGTGTAGCGGGGCCAGAGAAATCTGATTATTATGAGGCTTTGAGAGGAAGCGTGGAAGCAAAGATCATACTAAGAGGAGGTAGAATTAAGACCATAGTAGTCCATCAAGACAGATACTCCCCGCCCCAGTGAGAGTTAATTATATAATACAATGCAACACAATACAGTAAGTTTTCTCTTTCTCGTAACAGTGCTTGAATCTCAGCAAAGATCAAATAAAGAAGATTACAACTGTCTACAGTACTTTTACCAAACTCCTTTTAAACAATCATGGTAGAGGCTACCTTAAGACTTGACTGACCGATGGAAGTGTAGTTCTATGATGAGGTGAGTTATCCCTTTACTTTCCATTAGTAAATCTACTACTTTACTTCCATTAGCAACTCTATAATTAGCAATTATTTACTGTCATTAATGAAAGATATAAGGCAAAATGTTGCAGGTTTTTTTTAACAACATTGGAAAGAGTTAGACCTTTTAGAAATTTACAGAAATTCCTACTCTCTTCCATGCTACAACTTGTGTTAATACTACTTTCCATTGGCAGCAACAGAGACCGCTTTTATGCCTTCTGAAGAAGGAAAAAAATGCCTCGTCTCCAAGACGGTTGGAGAGTAGCTTTGATATTTGTCCTCTGAATGTTGGGTTCCTTGAGAGAAGCCATTGAGAGCTTCTTTGAGAATCTAATGAACCAAATGGGGAATTGTGCAGAGCACATTTATCCTTTAAGTGCCCCATGCCTGATCAATGTCAAATTTGTTTCATTTCAGAAATAACACTCTGGATGTTGGACAGCATGGAATAATTACTTATCATTGATACATAGCCCATAGAATTGTCTATGTTATTAAATAATTATTGGTATAAATGTTCAGGATATTTATTCTTCAATTAGTTTCTCTGTGAAAGTGTAAATACAGACAATGAATAATCACACAATTATCTGCATTTAACAGATAAGCCACACAGCCTCTTCTTCAAGAGCTAACTCATCCGACCTGGTGAATTTTTGACATGGTGACTTCAAACAGAAGAGATCTCACTAGATCACAGGTGTCAAACTCACATCGTCACGACGATGTCACATGACGTATTGGGACTTCCCCCCTTCGCTAAACTGGGCGTGGCCAGTGTATGACACATCCAACCCGCGGGCCGGGAGTTTGACAGCCCTGCATGGACCTCAACTGAATGATTTCAGAATGCCTTCCAATTGGAAGAAATTGGCTTTCCTTTCCAGGAAAAAAATATATCTGAAGACAACAATTTTATACGAATCTTCTTCGGGATAGTCCTATTCATCTATCACATTTTAAAATGTTTATCATGTTTTAAAAAACGCAGCGAAATCCCTCCACCTCAAAAGCGTCAAATTCATTTGTGCACTCCTATCTGTTGTAGTTGGCTTTTTTGGAACCACAAAGTAAAAAAAAAAAAATCTTAAATATTCCACAAGGCAAATACAGGTAGACCTCGATTTACGATTGAGCCCAACATGTCTGTTGCTAAGTGAGACATTTGTTAAGTGAATTTTGCCCCATTTTACAACCTTTCTTGCCACAGCAGTTAAGCAAATCATTGCAGCTGTTAAGTTAGCAAACATGGTTTTACATGAATCTGGTTTTCCCATTGACTCTGCTTGTCAGCAGATTACGAAAGATGATCACATGATCTCAGGACAGGGCAACCGTCATAAATATGAGTCAGTTGCCAAACATCTGAATGTGTTTTTCACACGTCTGAGAATGAAAAATGGTCATAAGTCACTTTTTTCCAGTGCCAAACAGTTACTGAGTGAACTGTTGTAAATCGAAGGCTACCTGTGGAATATTTGAGCTTCCCCAATAATATTCCAATGATATTCCACAAATCTTACACAGCTGATCTGGAAATGCTGTTTTTGTGACTTCTGTGGAAAGGGTTACTCTTATTTGTCCATCAATGTCTGATTTGTTTCCCTGAATGAAAAGACTGGAGAGTAAAACAAAAAAGTTCAGGATCCAACACTTGGAAGTTGTGTTCTGTTGTGGACTTGTCATCTCCAATCGTCTGTAGAAAAGAGCTAAGAATCAACAACGCTTACTTTAAAGGTTTTCAAAAGAGAGTGATTAAAATCGGGTATCATTTCAATTCCTTGAAACGCTTCATTGAGGATACGCTGAATACGTAAAGTCCTTGTGGAATTCTCCAGATTTGCAGATCAGCGTATGTCAAAAGAGACAAAACAGTCAATATCAGATCAGGTAATATTTTCCCAGAGAGAAAGTGTTCCTAAAAGCAGGAGTAAAAGGCGTGGATGTTTGCCGGCTGTCTTTTCAGCACAGATTTTAAATAATGGCATCGTGTTCATCACTGGAGGGAAAAGGAAAAAAGAAAAGGAACTATGTTATGCACTTCACTGGGAGCCACAGAATTATTAAATGAGATTAACAAATATGCAAAACTTTCTGGACCATCTTTTGTGCTGGGGAAAAAACTTTAGACCTTCACAAACAAGCCGGGTTCTACTGATCAACACAGTGTTTAAGGTTATTATCACCATCATTATCATTTAACGACCCCTTAATCCCTTGCAGGGTGGAGTCTGGGCAACTGATGGAGCTAGCAGAACGTTTTAATGGCCGGATGCCCTTCCTGTCGCCAGTGCGGAGTTTTATTCAGCAGATATATTCTCAGTGTGCCCAGAGAGAGAAATATCTGCCTCTACCTAGGATCGAACTCACAGCCTCCTGATTGTGAGGCGAGAGCTCCACCTCTAGGACACCGCACACTCTAGTGTTTAAGGTTATTATGATTGTATATAAATTAACAAGAGCACTGTTGAATCTTCAAAGAAACCATGTAGACAGCAAGATACTACAAAAAAGTGGGATAGACAGCTACATCACCAGATGGATTCACAACTGGCTGACTAACAGTATTCAACGAGTAGTCCTCAATGGGTCTAAGTCTACATGGAGAGAAGTAAGCAGTGGGGTACCACAAGGTTCCATCTTAGGCCCAGTACTCTTTAATATCTTCATAAATGACCTAGATGAGGTAATAGAAGGGGAACTAACCAAATTTGCAGATGATACTAAGCTGGCAGGAATAGCTAACACCCCAGAGGACAGGCTCAAGATCCAGATGGATCTTGACAGACTTGAACACTGGACCCTATCTAATAAAATGAAATTTAATGCAGAGAAAAGTAAAGTCCTACACTTAGGTAAGAAAACCCAAAAATATACATATAAACTGAGTGAAACCACACTCAATAGCAGTGACTGTGAGAGGGATCTTGGAGTCTTAGTAGACAACCAGCTAAACATGAGCCGCAGCCCAAAAAGCCAATACTATCCTAAACTGCATTAATAGAGGGATACAATCTAGGTCTAGGGAGGTACTAATACCACTCTATAAAGCCTTAGTTAGACCACACCTAGAATACTGCATCCAGTTTTGGTCACCACACCACAAAAAAGACGTTGAGACTCTAGAGAAAGTGCAGAGGAGAGCAACCAGGATGATTAGGGGACTGGAAACTATAACATACGAAGAGCGGTTGCAAGAACTAGGCATGGCTAGTCTAGCAAAGAGAAGGGCCAGGGGAGACATGATAGCAGTGTTCCAATACTTGAGGGGCTACCACAGAGAGGAGGGGGTCAGGCTATTTTCCAAGGCACCAGAAGGCCAGACAAGGAATAATGGATGGAAACTGACCAAGGAGAGATTCAACCTGGAAATAAGGAGAAACTTTCTGACGGTGAGAGCGATCAACCAGTGGAACAGCTTGCCTGCGGAGGTTGTGAGAGCTCCAACACTTAAGACGTTCAAAGGGAGATTGGACTGCCATTTGTCCGAAATGGTGTAGAGACTCCTGCTTGAGCGGGGGGTTGGACTAGACGACCTACAAGGTCCCTTCCAACTCTGTTAATCTGTAAATGATACAGTGACTGGAGAAGATGTTGATCATAGCATGAGAACAGAGCCACTGTAATTCCTCATAACAAATCTGTTGCTGAGGATTTCATTCTTTAGCGTTCCCCAAAACATGATCAATGGGACTAAATATTAGGCTGTGCAAGCCCTTGTATTTGACGATACTTGTTACTAAATTTGAGCACAAAAATGTCAGTGAAATACAACGAGGAACGAACTTGGTGATATGAAAGACCACAGATAGTTCTCACTTAGCAACTACATTGCTTAGCAACTTCACTTTTATATTTGTTTATTTACGCCCCGCCTTTATTATTTTTACTCAAGGCAGTGAATTATCCAACACACCTTCCTCCTTCTATTTTCCTCACAACAACCATCTCTAAGAGGGCTGGGCTGAGAGAGAATGACTAGCTAGCCCAAAGTCACCCAGCTGGCTTCCATGGCTAAGACTGGACTTGAACTCACATTTTCCTGTTTTCTAGCCTAGTGTCTTAATCACTAGAGCCAACCAGGGGTGAGTTCTTGATCGTTTTGCTGCCGGCTTGCTCAGGGTTGCGCATGCGCAGATGCAAAATCCAAGATGGCGGCGCCCACGGACCGGCACCGATAGAACCGGCTCCGTGACGTCATCTTCTGTTTACTATGGTTCTAAAGAACCAGTTAGAACTGGTAGGAACCCACCTCTGGAGCCAACTGATGATTAAAGGTGATGAAAAAATAACTCTGCAATCAATCCTCGCATTTATGAGTTTTATAGTCCTTTAAAGCAAAGAAAAGCTGAAGGAAGTTTCTAAGCAGTCACGATTTTACTTAGTGACTGCCTCACTCAACAACCAAGATGCCAATCCCAATGGAATGCAATTAAATATACAAATAGAAGTTGAGGTGGGGGAAATTATTTCAATAGTAAAAATAATGAAGGTGGAGAACAGGGTATCTGGGCAAGGAACAAGCACTTTGTGGTTTCTTTACCAATACAGCTTGGTAAAATTCCTACTGTAACTGAAAAAAGAATCTCCTGAAGTTAAAAATAATTGAACTGTAAAGTTGTCCTGCGGTTGGCAGAACATTCCTTGCATGAATAGGAATCTACAACTATGTCTGATGGTGTGTGGGAATGGCCTTGGGAAACAGGAAGAAGAGCCACGGAGTGGACAACTGCTATGTAAAGGTTATCTCAACCTATAGAAGGGAAGTCCGTGTGTGTGTGTGTGTGAGAGAGAGATAAGCAGAGCAAATGGCTGAACAAATACAAACGTACTTGTCAAATAGACAGCTATTTGAAGTTACAACTGCCAAAACATCTTAGAGAGATATTTACGCGAGCGAGATTCGAACAGCTTGACACAATGGTCAGATATGGGAGATTCCATTCTATACCCTACAATGGACGTCTCTGCATTTGCAGAGCGGGAGAGGTAGAAGACCTGGCTCACATCCTATTTGACTGTTGCCTGTATAAGAGGGTGAGAGACAGGTACCTCAGTCAATATACCAAACAAATGACCCATTGGGATCCCCATATCAAAACAACTTACCTTATGTGCGGCCAGAACCTGAAAATAGCACTTAGACTTAGACTTAGACTAAAATAACATTTAACACAGCACAGTACTTAAGCAAAATGGTTCGGTTGAGATTGGCATATGTGGGACTGATTGGTGTAGATTGTAGGGGTGATACCGAAATGTAATTTTATCGTATTTAATTTATCTCTATATTAAATTATTAAAATGAAATCTTATTCCAATTTCATTTTGAACTGTATTTTATTCCAATTTCATTTTAAATCGTATTTTATCCAATTCCATTTTAAATTGTATTTATTAGATTTTAGTAATAATTTGTGTCTGGAACTCTTCCATTTGATATGGCCCAAGGGCTAATCAATAAAGTAAAATGAAGTGATAAGCATTTCAGAAGGGAGCCACCCTAGCTTTCTGGAAAGTAGAAGGAAAGGAGGTGAGAGTTACTTTCAATCTTACGAGTTTTTGTTAATGGAACCTTATAATAAAAAGACTTTGCTTGTGCTTCTTGTCTGGACAACCACAAAAAGCCAGCACTATCTGGGAACCACAATCACCACAAAGCAAAAATAGTGTCTGATCTTACGGGAAGGAAAGAAAGAAAATGCATCCTTTTTTACTGGATGCTTAAAAATAAACCAAAGAAGCTTGGTGAGCAAAATTCTGGAATTAGAGTCGGGTGGCAAGGAAGCACACAATGAAAGAGTGTGGCATCCTTCAAAGGCGGGAGAAAAAGTTATTCTATCTTAGGATCAGCTACGGGCTCCAGTATATGGTCCCATGCTTTTGTGAACAACAGCAGGAGACAAGAGAGTTTGCTTTCCGCTGTAACAGATAAAAGTAGGGTCCCAACCAGGGGCTGAAATAGTTCAAAAGACGGGATGTTGCAGAGCTCCTGGACTCTACCCAATGTTGAGCCAACGAAAGGAAGTAATCACAGAGTAAACAAAAAATTTCTCATTGCTAGGAAGGGTTACAAAGGGTTTAGTACTATGATGTTTCCTCTTGTGTAAGAGTGTGCTAATCTCGCCTTTCAGAGGAATAAAAACTTAAAGAGCTAAGATGAAAGCAACCAGACAAATTACTAACACCCCGTTCTTAAATATTGCTATTTCCTTAGGACAGTGGTTCCCAACCTGTGGTACGTGTACCACTAGTGGTACGCGAGGGCCTTCCAGGTGGTACGCGAACACTTTTGGGGTCATGAACGATTTTTAGTTAGTTATTTTTTACTTCACAAAAATGTTTACTGTCTAACACAAGATAATCTGGTAACTATTTGCAACTGTTGCCACACGCCACCCACCTGGTCCCAGCGGCCCGAGAATCCAGTTGCTGGATGCGCGGGGCCAAAAAAGGAACGATACAATTATGGAAATAAAGTGATATCTGATCGAATTTAGTTTCTCTGGAACCAGGTGGTACGCGGTGACTGTACAGGACCTCCAAGTGGTACTCGATCACAAAAAGGTTGGGAACCACTGCCTTAGGATGAGGAGCCCAATCTTAGGGTTCACTCAGTCTATTTGGTCACTACGATGTAAAAAAGATGTGGAGACTCCAGAAAGAGTGCAGAGAAGAGCAACAAAGATGATTAGGGGACTGGAGGCTAAAACATATAAAGAACGGTTGCTGGAATTGGGTATGTCTAGTTTTAATGAAAAGAAGGACCAGGGGAGACATGATAGCAGCGTTCCAATATCTCAGGGGCTGCCACAAAGAAGAGGGAGTCAAGCTATTCTCCAAAGCACCTGAGGGCAGAACAAGAAGCAATGGGTGGAAACTAATCAAGGAGAGAAGCAACCTAGAACTAAGGAGAAATTTCCTGACAGTTAGAACAATTAATCAGTGGAACAACTTGCCTCCGAAAGTTGTAAATGCTCCAACACTGGAAGTTTTAAAGAAGAGATTGGATAACCATTTGTCTGAAGTGGTGTAGGGTTTCCTGGCTAAGCAGGGGGTTGGACTAGAAGACCTCCAAGGTCCCTTTCAACTCTGTTATTCTATTCTATTCTATTCTATTCTATTCTATTCTATTCTATTCTATTCTATTCTATTCTATTCTAATTAGAGGGAAAATCAAGATTCCACACAGTTAGCAGCAGGGTGTAATATTGTGCCCGAGTTTGCGTTAAAATGTTGCAGAAATATACCTGGATGAGAACGGCAGAATATACAGGTACATTAATGTTTTGGTGCCCACCTGACCTGCAAAAGAATAGAAAAACTCCTTCTATCAGGTGAGACCATTGATCAATTTAGTTTAAGATTTGCTTTGGCTCAGGCTTTGGCATTATTTATCTGCTGACTTCAAGCAATTCAATCACTGAGTTTGATGGGTGAATGATGATGCCGACAGCCTGGGTTTGAGAAGGGTTCTGGTTTCTTGGTCTGCTCTACCTTGTTGGGCTAGAATATCTGAAGTTACAGCTTCCATCATCCTACCATTAGTTTCATTATTGTATTAGAAAAACATGGATGTCAGCTCTGCCAACTCTGTATCGTGTCATAGTCTCTAGTGCTCGGCCAGAGCAGTGATGAAATCTAAATTTTTTCCTACTGGTTCTGTGGGCGTGGCTTGGTGGGGTCTTGTGACTGGGTAGGTGTGGCTATGTAGTCATGTGACTGGGGGATCAAAAGACAGAAACTCACTTTAGCAATGTCCTGCTGGAGCAGGGTTGGACTAGATGACCTCCAGGACCCTTCCAGCTCTGGATTATCCTCTGAAGCTGCGTCTAGTGCCAGGTTTGTAGTCCTTCCTCTCCTCCCTCCCTCCCTCCCTCCCTCCCTCCCTCCCTCCCTCCCTCCCTCTTTCTTTCTTTCTTTCTTTCTTTCTTTCTTTCTTTCTTTCTTTCTTTCTTTCTTTCTTTCTTTCTTTCTTCCTTTCTTTCTTTCTTTCTTTCTTTCTTCCCTTCCTTCCTTCCTTTCTTTCTTTCCTTCTTTCCTTCCTCCCTCCCTCCCTCCTTCCTTCCCTTCCTTCCTTCCTTCCTTCCTTCACACACACCCACGCCCCATTTTTATCCTAGCAGGCTTCTGGGAAGGAAGGGAAGCCTGCTGGGAGCATAAACAGACCCCCACCCCTTCGTTTTTGGCCTACACCCCCCATTTTTGGCCTAGCAGGCTTCAGGGGAAAAAAGGTCTGAAGATCAGCTGTCCAACGCTCGATCGTCACACATTTTTTTAAACTTTTTTTTTAGTATTTTTTACTACTTGTTCTGTGAAGCAGTAGCATTTTTTACTGCCAGTTCAGGCGAACCGGCCCGAACCGGTAGCATTTCACCCCTGGAGCAGAGTACATTCTTCCTCAAACCTTGTCCAGTATTACACTTAGAGAAAGATCAAAAATATTCAACGTACATGGTTCGATACTGAACACCCCTTTTTGTGTGATAGAATCTGCATCCAATATAGCCAACGGCGAGAAGTCCCAGAGTCAACACAATGCCACCAATGAAGCTGCCAGCGCTGAACCCCGATAAGTTGCCTTGAATTGCTGAAGCTTCTGTAATGGTTTAAAAAAAAAAGACAAAAACGTTCATACACTTTTGCTGAAGTATTAATTTTTCATTTTTTTCTAAGTGTGTTTATTGTATAGCTCTTGCTTGCCGGTTCTTGTTCTTTTAATTCTTATCATGGTTTACCATATTTATTTTTAAGGTAGCTGACATTGGCTGATCTTGAGAAACTAAGTAGGGTGGCTATGGTTAGTACTTGGTCAGGCGTTTACCAGGAAATACATTCTGTAGAAGAGAGTAGAAAGCTGAAAAAGAAAAACCAACCAACTTCCTGGAAGCCACACCCAGGGGTGAAATCCTCCTGGTTCGGGCGGGCCAGTCGTTCGTTGTAGAACCGATGTAGCTGGCGGCAGTCACGGCGCAGGGCTTCTCCTGCCCGACTGGACGCCGCCATTCGGGTTATTTTGTCCTCTGCGCATGCGCAAAGAGTTCTGAGCATGCGCAGAGGGCAAAATAACCTGAATGGCGGCGTCCAGCCGGGCGGGAGAAGCCCTGCGCCGCGACTGCCGCCAGCTACATCGGTTCTACAACGAACGACTGGCCCGCCCGAACCAGGAGGATTTCACCACTGGCCACACCCACTCCAGTCCCCCCAAGGTCAAACACAATCCTGATGCGGCCTTCAATGAAATTGAGTTTGACACCCCTGTTCTAGAATATTCAGCAAGAATCGGCCACCTCCAAACAGAAACAGGAAAACAGAAATGCATGCTTGGTTATTTATTTATGTATTCATTTATTTATCGCAAAGTGCCAACACGGCAATTTAACCTGTATACTGAGGTTTTACTACCTAAAATAATGATAAACAAGGCAGAGTTAGCTAATTGTCCTAAGAAAAACATGATAAATGCACTTTTATGCCCCTTCATTTTTTTCCTGCTTTTGAAATATTAGACAATCACGATGAATTGAATGAGGTGAGCTGCAGACAACAATCAAGTAGGAAGTGAAATGTCGGTACATACCTGTGGCCAAAGCGGACAATGGCTTAGTTACAGGAACGGCAGTGGTCTTGTGTGTCCCAGATTCAGTTGGCGAATGCTTTGTACTGGCAGGCAGTATAGGTTTATCTGTTTTGGAGGCAATGGTAGATTGTGCAGTAGGGATGGTCTTGTTGGTGGCTGTTGCGATCTTAGAAGTCACTTCAGGATGAGCCGTGGTTTTCACTGATTTTTGGGTAGCAGTGGTAACAGTCATGGTCTTTGCTGGTTTAGAAAGATATGTAAGATTTGTAGAATAATGCTTGTATTACAGGGTAGATTTATCAATATATCAAAAGGTATTGCAACAAAGATGTGAGATTGGTATTGTTTTTGGAACAGAAACATCATAAGAAGCTGCCAGTCCAGCCATTTTGTGGATGTCCCTAGAGCAGGGGTGTCAAACTCAAGGCCCGCGGGCCGGATCCGGCACACGGGGTGCTTAGTTCGGGCCCGTGGGGCTGCCCTGGAAACAGCCCGCAGTGCCTCTGCCAGCAAAAATGGAGCTTGGGGGAGCAGCGCGTGGCCCCCTTAAACTCAATTTTTGTTGGCAGAGGGCTGCAGGAGGCCGTCGTGGCCAAAAACAGGGCCCAGGCAGGCCACGTGTGGCCCACCCAAGCTACATTTTCGCTGGCAGAGGGCTAGCAAAGCAAACTAAAAACAAAACAAAAGGAGAAATGTTTCCCCTTTTTCATTTGAGCATGCAAGAAGGGACAGGAAAGGAGAAAGGGAAAGAGGAAAGACAAAGAAAAAGAATAAAAGAGGGGAAGAGAGCAAGGAAGGAAAAATAAGGAAAGAGGGGAAGGAAGAGGGAAGGAAAAGGAAGGAAAGAAGGAAGGAAGGAGGAAGGAAGGAAGGAAGGTTATAATGAGAGTGAGGGAGGGTCTGAGGGAAGTCCTGCCTTAGCACTTGGCCACCACAGGTGCCCCCGACACCAGTGACATCAAGCTGGCTACGCCCACCCCGACCATGCCCCCCCTGAGGTCAAACACAGCCCTGATGTGGCCCTCAATGAAATCAAGTTTGACACCCCTGTCCTAGAGTTTTCCAGAAGTAAAAATGTTGAAACAGGGAATGGTATGCAGTATTCAGAAGTAATGGACCACCCCTCGAATGGCCAGATCTTTAAGGTCCCAAAGAAATTAAAGAATGTTCTCTCATTATGATTAGAATAATAGGTTTTGAACTTTTCTAAACCAGAAAACAAGAGCTAATTTGGTGCAGTTGGTTGAGACACTGGGATATTCTAGTCCCACCTTGTACACAAAACCGGATGGATGACCTTAAACCAGTCACTTTTGCACAGCCTAGGAAAGAGGCAATGGCAAACCATTTCTGAAAAACCTTGCCAAGAAAACCACATGGACTTGTCCAGGCAGTCTCTAATTGAACATGTCTGAACAGAAGGGGGAAAAACCCCATAAAATACAACTTTAATTAAATAGCAACAGCACTAATAAGGATAATGTAGCTTAAACACACCTTCCCTTACACAACAAATTACTTTGTTACAAAGATTAGATGCTACTCATTCCTTGATGTGGCTGGTTTATGCTATACTTTTACTTCCCTAACAATCAATAGCCAAATTCTTTCTGATACAAATCATCAGGCCAGTTTTTAGCTTACCAGTCATGAGAAAATTCCCTTTCTACCAAAACTTGCGAAACTACATTCCATTGTTTGTTTTCATCTTGGCAAACCAAGCATGTTCCTTCCTATTCAATTTTTGCTGGAGTTAACATTTTCACCATTGAGGGGACTGATAGCATTCACGTGGGTGCGACATACCAAAAATACCCCAGTCCTGAATCACATATTTCGGAGAACAGAAAGGAAATATGAACTACTACTATATCCTGAATGGAAACCTGTCTCGTGTATTTCATTTATAAACTGATTTATTGATTGATATTTTTCCTATCTTAATGATTTCCACGTGGATTGACTTATTGATTTACATATTGGGAAATTCCTGGAATTTGGAATGGTTAAATCTCTTTAGGTAAGTCCTTGACGTATGACCATCAAGCCCAAAATTTGCAGTGAAGTGCGTTTTGACTCATTTTATGACATTTCTTGCCACAGTTGTTAATGGAATCACTGCAGATGTTAAATTTAGTAACACAGTTATTAAGTGAATCTGGCTTCCCCATTGACTTTGCTTATCTGTAGGTTGCAAAAGATGATCACATGACCATGGGACCCTGCAACTGTCATGAATATGAACCAGTTGCCAAACATCCGAATTTTGATCACGTGATCATCGGGTTGTTGCAATGATTGTAAATGTGAAAAATGATCATAAGTCACTTTTTCAGTACCGTTGTAACTTTGAATGAATGGTTGTAAATTGAGGACTACCTGTAATCCATTTTTTCTTCCTGTTTCCATGATTAATTACCAAGAAAGGCTGCATTTAACTTAAAAAAAAACCATTTAAACATTATCCACCCCAAATTGAAAATTGCTATACACCAAGTTAAATGCAGTTTACCAGCAATATTATAGTGGGACAAACAGATATATATTCTTTTATTGCTATTCCTCATTTAGTGACACTAATATTAGGAACTAGTACTCCAGCTATATCCCATGTTCTGGCTTAAAAATGATCAATGGCTTTTCAGAGTTGTGTCTTTCTGGATTTCTGTCATCTGATCTAACAGGTACAGCAGAACAACACAATAAATCTATTATTTATTATTAGCTGTGGTGGCGCAGTGGTTAGGATGCAGTACTGCAGGCTACTTCTGCTGACTGCCAGCTGTTCGCCAGTTCGATTCTCATCGGCTTAAGGTTGGCTCAACCTTCTATCCTTCCGAGATCGGTAAAATGAGGACCCAGATTGTTGGGGGTAATATGCTGACTCTGTAAACCACTTAGAGAGGGCTGTAAAGCACTGTAAAGCACCGTGACGCGATATATAAGTCTAAGTGCTATTATACTTTAGAAATGTTGAATCCTGAAGACAAGAAAAATAAAGGTTCTACTAGGTTGGATTATCCATTTCATTAATTTTTACTTGAATCAATTATCCAGCCTCCCCACTCCACTCACCAAGCGATTTTAGGCAGCTAACAAGGTTTAAAAAAACAAAAACCTAATAATATCCCAAAAGGAAACTGATGAAATAATAAGACATATGGTAATAAAACAATCTTTATTTATTTATTTATTTATTTAAATAAATTTGTATGCCGCCCAACTCCCGGGGGACTCTGGGCGGCTCACAACATGTCAAATCCATTTATCAATATAAAATCATAACAATTAAAAACTACAAAAGTTAAAAAACATCTAGCATTCATAACCAGGGGGGAGACCCAAATATAATCTGATTGGTCTCACTTTCACCCCGCCTGCCGGAAGAGCCAGGTTTTTATTGCTTTACGGAAGGCCAGCAGGGTGGGGATAGTCCTGATCTCTGGAGGGAGTTGGTTCCAAAGTGAGGGAGCTCCCACAGAGAAGGCTCTCCCCCTCGGCCCCGCCAACCGGCATTGCTTGGTCGATGGGACCTGGAGGAGACCAACTCTGTGGGCCCTAACCGGTCGTAGGGAGGTATGCGGCAGGATGCGGTCCCGAAGGTAACCTGGCCCTGAGCCATGTAGGGCTTTGACAGATCCATGACTCCTACCCTAGAGCAGTTTCATCATCTCGCCTCCTGATTCCTACATCAACTTCAAGGTCTTCTAAATGGCCCATGGGACAGAAGTAATTGAATGATTCTGACTTAAACATCCAAATTTGGAGTAGTCCTTCTAAACTGGAATCCTGGTTTGATTACAAATAGTCACTGAGAAGGCCTTATTTTACAGTTATTAATAATAAAAAGAGAAAAAACCTGAAAAAACAATTACAGCTTTGTAGGAGAAAGAATGCTAGGGGGGAAACCATTTAACCAACAAAAAACAACCACGTTATTACTTAAATGTTAAAAAAAAAGTACTGATATATGAAACAACCTATCAGGATAAGACCCAGGATGAAAGACCCAGATAACTTTGGGAGCATTACTGTGAGAGACCTCTGACGAAATAAAATATTGGCCAGGGGAACGGGAAAAGTTCTTCTAATTCAGTGGTTCCCAACGTAGGACCCACGCCCCACAGGGGGGGCAATTTGATTTTTAATGGGGGCAATTGGAACCTTGTTTAAACCAAGTTAATGGCCTTTTAGGCTTCCCCCGTGTGAGTAGGAGTTCACTTTTTGAGTAGTAAGAATTATATGTCACTGGGGGGTGGGCATCAGGATTTTAGAGATGCTTAGGTGGGACATGGCCAAAAAAAGGTTGGGAACCACTGTTCTAATTACAATATGGAGTGAGTATGATCCCTTCACTTTGGACAGATAGCCTTTGAGTGAGCTACCTTAAGATCATGCTTCCAATTATTTCTTAGGACAGTGATGGCGAACCTTTTTTCCCTCGAGTGCCGAAAGCGCATGCGTGTGCGCTATAACACACATGCGAGTGCCCACACCCATAATTCAATGCCTAGGGAAGACAAAAACCGCCTCCCCCACCCCCACAGAGGCCCTCTGGAGGCCAGAAACGGCCTGTTTCCCGACTTCTGGTGGGCCCGGTAGGCCCGTTTTTCGCCCTCCCCAGGCTCCAGAGGCTTCCCTGGAGACTGGGGAGGACGAAAATGCCCCTGCGGAGGCCCTCTGGAAACCTAAAATGCCCTCCCAGACCCTCCGCGCCAGCCAAAAATCAGCTGGCTGGTGCACACATGCATGCTGGAGCTGAGCTAGGGCAACGGCTCGCGTGCCGGCAGATATGGCTCCGCGTGCCACCTGTGGCACGCGTGCCATAGGTTCGCCATCACTGTCTTAGGAGGTTAAAACATTAGATGGCCACGTGAAAGCAAGAGAGTCTCTGGTGACATTCCTACAATTTCATCCAAGCTAACTGACAGGTAATATACCTGACCTAGCAGCTATATAAGTTCATATAAATAGATCAAACACCCAAAGGCAGCATGTGTTATGTCACAATTTAAAATAAACCGCTCTTATCCCTTAACGAGACAGAGCACTGACAGGCGGGCCCAGGATAAGCTGTGAAATATTTGTAACTTCTTCTGCAGAAGAGTCTGTGAGCCATCCAGAAAACCCAACGGGGGGGAAAAAAAGGAATGCAAATATTTATATGCGGTCACCAGGACATTGCAGTTTATGTTTGGGTTTATAGCTGTTATAGAACAGAAGTAATAAAACTGCCTGCGTCATTTTGGCTTGCAAATTCAGAGGGGTGTTTTCAAAAGGAAGCAGAAGGCCTCTCTATAGAAAGTTAACACATTGGAAAAGAGTGGACCAACTTAGGCTGAGCTTTTCATCTCTGTCATGTTTAATTATAATCACAGGGTTGGAGATAATGTAGACCAGTGTTTCCCAACCTTGGCAACTTGAAGATGTCTGGACTTCAACTCCCAGAATTCCCCAGCCAGCTTTGCTGGCTGGGGAATTCTGGGAGTTGAAGTCCAGACATCTTCAAGTTGCCAAGGTTGGGAAACACTGATGTAGACTAAGGGGTGTCAAACTCAAGGCCCAGGGACTGGATCCGGCCCATGGGGTGCTTAGATCTGACCTGCAGGGCCGCCCTGGTAACAGCAAAGGACTGGCCCGTGGTGCTTCTGCCAGTGAAAACGGAGCTCGGGAGGACTGTATGCGGCCCTCCCAAGCTCCGTTTTCATTGGCAGAGGATTGTAGGAGGCCGTCACAGCTGAAAACGGAGCTCGGAAGTCCATTTTCACTGGCAGAATGCTCAGGCCACCACAGGCGCCCCCAAAATGAGTGATGTAGAGTTGGCCACACCCTCCCTGGCCATGCCCCCCCTGTCTCCCCAGAGATCAAACACAACCCTGATGCGGCCGTCAATGAAATAATTTACATGTTGGTTTGAATTAAGTTTTTGATGAACAAAGATAAGAAGAGAAATGAATTAGATTACAGTAGGTTAATTGTTGGAAGGATATAAAATTTGAATAACTATCACCATACTCTATAAAACATGTTTCTATATAAGATTTGTATAATTCATAAATTTGATTTAATGTTGAAAAGGATTCAGATAATTATTGATACTGTTGGAATGTTACAAGATTTGTATAATTATTATCTTTAAAGGTCTCTATATAAGATTATATAATTGACAAATGGGATTTTTTGTTGTGGAGATTCTAGAATGTTATTAACCAATGGATGGAAGTGTAGAGATAAGACTAGAATTTGTTAAAAGAAAATAAAGTTGGAAATGAGATACAAAATGGGGAAAGATATTAGAAATTTAGGGCATTCAGAAATGGCAGAATGAAAATAAAAAAAAAATTATTTATATCTCAATTTATAAGATATAAATTGAGGAAAGGGAGGAGTATGGCCTAAAATTAAGAAGTACAAGAGATAATGAATAAGTTTGGAACATAAGCAATAGCGAATAATTAGAAAGAAAATTGAAAATGAAAGATGGTAGACCCAGGTGACAAAAATAGGAGGTAAGGAGGCAGCATTAGATAATAGTAGATATATCTAGAAGAATATATTATATACTTCAATCTGGATAAAGGGAAGCTGTAAGTTTAAGAATAGCACCGATGTTGGAATGAAGTCAGGATTTTGGATTGCTCGTCTGTTAACCACATAATGGATTAGGATGAAAAGTACTCAGGGAAGGACAAGAGGGAGGAAGAGGAAGTATAAAGGAAGGGGAGAGAGGCAGGAGGGAAGTAGGTAAGAGGGAGAGAGGGAGAAAGAAGGTAGAGGGAAGAGAGGGACGTAGAGGGAGGGGAGTAGTATGAAATATAGAAGGAAAACAGACGGGAGATAAAAGTATAAAAGGTGCAAATTTAGGATATTTGTTTATGGCATTTTGAATAAATGTATGTATGTAATGTTTTGATATTATGGTATATGTATTGATGCAAAGTTTGTGAAAAAATTTTTTAAAAAAATGAAATCGAGTTTGACACCCCTGATGTAGACCAAGGAGTCCCCAACCTGTGGGCCGCAGCCCACTACTGGGCTGTGGCCTATTGGCCACCACGTGAGTAGCTGGTTGGTCTGCGCGCACACAGGCTTGTGTCGCTGGCACTCGTGACCCCACTCATGCGGGCACTAGTGACCCCACTCGTGCGAGCATCAGGGGCACTTGTGGCCCCTCTTGCACAAGTGTCATCATGGTTGCTTGCGGCCCCACTCACGCAAGCGTTGTTGTAGGTGCTCGTGGCCCTATTTATGTAAGCCCTCAACCCCACTCACGTGAGCAATGGGTGTTCATGCATGTGCACGCCGCACACATGCACATGCCCCTCCCACAAAATCATCTCCTCTTTCCCCCCTCCCTCCACCAACCTGGAAAGATTGGAGAACTCTGATGTAGACCATCTAAAACAGGATCTCCAAGAAGGGCAAATGCATCACTCTTTTAAGTAACGGCTTCAGTATCAAACTTTCCTTGCTCAAAGAAACTTCAATTTCAATTATCATTAAATAAAATCTCTCTCCCCCTTCCCCAAACAATTCAAGAGTAGACACTCTTCAGAATTCTGCAAGCATTTTTGCATGTACATCTACCGCATGGCTGACACGGGACAGTTGCCTATTCACAAAACAGCTGATCCGTAACCAGAAATGATAGGAAATAAATGAGAAATTTTCTTCATGCAAATAATCTGTTCTCAGTGTCTTTTCCTAAACACCTTTCATGCATGAAGTATCCTGCTACCGTTTTCTTTCATGAGTTATATTTTAAATTGAAATTTGAAAAAAAAAACCACCCACCAATGCTTAGGTCAGAATTGTTATTTGCATCAGGTAAAAGAGTAGGTCAAAACATATCGCTCATTTGCAGAACCACTCTGGGGATTTTGCAGCAGCCTTTATAAACGGAAGTTGTGGAGAATGGTTTTATCTTTAGCACATTGGAAAGAAATCGGCTGTGGTTTCAAAGATTAAACTGAAACTTCCTGAAACGAGCCCATTGTTTTTCTTGTTTTGCCAATGTCCCCCTGCCTCAAATATCATTTAAGTACAACATTAATTATGGGCAAAAGGATCAGGACATTCGCTCGGTGAAATACTTACCTCATGACATGATCCTTTTGTGAAGCATGTATAAAATACAGGAACAGATACAATAAATGTGCAGATCACTTCTTGAAATGTTGATAAAAAGGCATGCTGCCACTTGTTTTCCTTTTATAGCATGTGATTTTTTAAAATAAGATAATCACCTTGTTTTTTTGCCTACTACCAGAGGTGGGCTGCTCCCAGTTCGGACTGGTTCTATAGAACCAGTAGCGGGAATTTCCCCCTGCTTGCTGAACCAGGAGCGATCGCCGGTTGGCCACGCCCCCGAACTGGCTCTAATGGCGGCGCCAAAAGGTGCAAATTTAGGATATTTGTTTATGGCATTTTGGACAGAAATGTATAATTCTGTATGTTTTGATATTATGGTATATGTATGGATGTTTATGTCAAGTTGGTGAAAAAATAAAAAAATTCTTTAAAAAAAAGATAGTTTGTGTGCCATCATGGCTTTTATAAATACTTGTTTGGAGGAACATGCTTGTTATTTGACAGATGAGTCTAATTACGCCTACTGAAAACAAGAACAACACTCTTTATTTCTCTCAAATGCCGTCATTTTGCTCCAGGAAATAAAGCCGGAAAAGAACAGAAAGATCAGAAATCTTCCTCCATTAACTCATGGGTTCAAGCTTTCGTCTCTTTCTCTGATAGCTTGTGAGCAAACCTCCACCCAAGGCAGATAACAACAGCAACCTGTACCTCCAGTTCTATGCCTCACGTACAGATCTTAGCAAGTATACAATACTCAAGCATGATTACAGGGTTGCTGGTAGCATTAGGACTTTGCAACTTCTTCCCTAAAGCTGTAGCGCTACCTAGAACAGAGTTTCTCAACCTCAATGACTTTAAGACGTGTGGACTTCAACTCCCAGCTTTCCCCACTGCCTGGGGCCATTCTAAGAGTTGAAGTCTACACATCTCAAAGTCTCTGAGGTCGAGAAATGCTGTTCTAGCAATTCGTACTCAACTCCCATTACTCTTTCCCAGGGGTGAAATGCTACCGGTTCGGCCCAGTTCGGGCGTACCGGTAGCGGCGGCCGCCAGTGGTTCGGAGAACGAGTAGCGGTGGCAGCGCGAGGCTCCGCCCACCCGCCTGTACGTTGCCATTTTCTTTTTTTTTAACCCTCTGCGCATGTGCAAAGCCTTCTGTGCATGCGCAGAGGGGAAAAGGTGCGTGCTTCCGAACCAGTAGGGAAGGTCAACAAAGACATAGAACATAGAACATAGAATTCGTTATTGGCCAAGTGTGATTGGGCACACAAGGAATTTGTCTTTGGTGCATATGCTCTCAGTGTACATAAAAGAAAAGATACATTTGTCAAGAATCATGAGGTTCTTGACAAGGTAAGTAGATTCCACAGCTGCTCTTTCCCAGGAATTATTCTCCACTCTGAAAGAACAGTAATCAGCGACAGACTTCCCTTTCTCTTAGCTCTTGAAAGCCAGTGCAATAAATCCCCTTGGTTGAGAGGGGTTTGCCCATACATCCAAGATGAAAGCCATAGAGCAGTGATGGCGAACCTATGGCACGCGTGCCACAGCTGGCACACGGAGCCATATCTGAGGGCACACAAGGCGTTGCCCTATGTCAGCTCCAGGGCGCATGCACACGCTGGCCAGCTGATTTTTGGTGTTCTTTACGGCCGTTTTCTCTCTCCCCGGGGGGTCAGGAAAGCCTTCTGAACCCTGGGGACGGCGAAAAACTGCCCAATGGGCCAACCGGAAGTTCGTTTGTTAACTTCCGGTTGGGCCATTTTTCGCTCTTCCCCAGGCTTCAGGAGGCTTTCCTGAACCCTGGGGACAGCGAAAAACAGCCCAAAGGGCCTACCGGAAGTCTGGAGGCTTTAGTGAGGCCTGTGCGCATGCGCAGGGAGGCAGAGCAGGGGGTTGTGCGCATGCAGGGGGGCAGCACGGGTTGTATACATGCACGGGGGAGGGCATTGCATTATGGGTGTGGGCACGCGTGCACATGCTATCGTGCGTGCATGCATCCTTTTGGCACTTGAGCAAAAAAGGTTCGCCATCACTGCCATAGAGTTTGCATCTCAATCTTTCAATAAAAAAAAAAAGACAGAACATGACATTCTGTTACAATGATCTGTCCTAAAGAAGAAAAAAATGAAATTGCCCTGAATGGTGGCTCTAACATCTCTTTTCCAGGTGTGATTATTCATAACACATTTGATTTGGAAAAGGAAAAAGTGGAAAAAGAAGAATTTAAATGTGTTTTGAAGGGGGTTTGCAGAACAAAGCGGTGAAAGGAGAAGGAAGCTTACCTGTTGTTGAAGAATTACTTATTGTTGATGTGTTTATGGGCAGTTGATGAGGAGAGGTAATGGTGTCATTTCTCTGCATGGACCCTGAAATAAAACAGATACATATCAATGTAATATTTGCAATGTTTCCAAACATGTAGGTTCCCACATTCGTAATAATTTTAGCTGTCCAAAATCTACATTTCTTGAAAAGAGTAACAATATACGGTATTATTATACAACACTCTTACACAATTTCAGCTGTAGTGGACATCTTTCTTAAGAAGACCTCCCTGGATTCAGTAGTATCAGACAACAATTGCCCTATTTCCAAGCTTTGCTTTTTTTAGGTAATTACTAGAGAGTACTCCATATAAGTGGATTATTTGAACCTTTTTCAATGGAACAGAGATCATCTTGTTATCTGGCTGATTAAGAATGTCAGGAACTAGATGTGCAGAGTGTACTTCTTGTGGGTTCTATTAGATCCCTCATGATTTTTTAGTCCCATTGAACATGGTATCCTCGTATACCTCTTTCAAACTTGGGAATTCAGGGTGCTGGGCTTCAGTAGTTCCAATCCATCCTTAGCAGACAGTTCCAGTTACTAGCTGGAGGCAACAGGGTTCATCCTGGTGGTCTCTTACGTGTGATGTCCCACAGGAATCACTTCTTTCCTCCTTCCTTTTTAATGTCTACATGAAACTACTGGGAGAGACTATATGTAGGTTTGGAGCAGGGGTCCTCAACCCCCGGTCTGTGGACTGGCACCGGGCTGCGACATGCCAGAAACTGGGCGGTGCCAACAAGCAAAGCCCCATCCATGAGATGCAGGCAGCACACGAAACCACGCCCCCTTTGGTCCGCGGAAAAACCTCTCTCCACAAAGCTGGTCCCTGGTGCCCAAAAGGTTGGGGGCCACTGGTTTAGACTGCAGTATTGTCCATATCCCAATGATACCTAATGAGATGTGACTGAAGTCCTGTCCTAGTATTTAAGACTGTCAAGGTCTCAATAGGAGAAGACAAACTGAAGTTGAATCCAAGCAAGGCAGAGCTGCTGTTTGTTCACTAAGGTTCCCTGTCAGCTCTGATGTTGCCTTCTGAATGGCTGGTACTGCTTTTGATGGAGCAGGTGTGTAACTTTCAGGTCTCCTAGGACTACAATTAGATGGGCAGGTGAAAACCACAGTCAGGAAGATCTGCCTGAAGCAAGGGGATCTTGCAGAAGTAACTCTCAGCACATCCTGGACAACTACAATTTGTTCTGCATGGCCTTTAAAGATCAATACAAGAGAATATTTGTAGCTCAGGGTTGAATTGTGGAGTCCTTGGTGATCTCTGTGCTTGGTTGCTTTCTTGCAGATGTTTCATTGCCCGACTAGGGGAAAGTTGCAGACTGTAGGTGTAACTGGGAAATTGAGCATCTAGACCAAGCTAAATCCAATACTATTCTCAACACTAAAGAATTCCTGGAAGTGTGGAAGTTACACATATCAGCCATCAACAGGCACATAAAGATAAACAACATCTACATACCACTCAAAAGAGACAATTACTAGCTAAAAAGGAAACAAAAAGACCAAAATATCTCTTGTAATCAACTTCCAAATAAACAGAGATTAACACCAGGATTAATACCAGACCAACAATCAAGCATTAAACAATACCCCAATCAAGGAACTGCCAATGCGGACAAACAGTAAACAGCCTAATCAAGGAACTACCAAGAAGGAAATTAAGACTCCCACCAACATGATAGGGCAAGCCACTTGTACATAAACAGAGAACAAAATTTACTTCCTTCTAGCACTGCTGATGTTATCTATTTGGGTAATGAAATATCTGCCAGAAAACAACCAAGCTCAGAGAGCATCAAGGACATCACTTTGAAAATCAACAGGAAACTGAAGTTCATGCAAATTGCAATGGCCCATGTGCTAACTGACATGAAATGCCATTAATATATTTCACCTAGGAGGCCCTATATCAGTTACCAATAGGTTTTGGGGTAGAAATTAAAATATTGGGCTGACTCCTTCAACTAGAATTGACCCATATGATACAAATATAATGATAACAATTACTTCCTACCAGTGGTGGGTTCCTACCGGTGCGGTCTTGGCTGTCCGTCGCCGCCGAGCCGAAGAAGCTGGCGGCGTGCGCGGCGCGGGGCTTCCCCCGCCCGCTTTCCCGGGACGCCGGGATGCCGCCATTTGCGTTCTTTTGCCCTCTGCGCAAGCAGCGCTTGCGCAGAGGGCAAAAGAACGCAAATGGCGGCATCCCTGGAAAGCGGGCGGGGGAAGCCCCGCGCAGCGAATGCCGCCAGCTTCTTCAGCTCGGCTGCGACAGACAGCCAAGACCGCACCGGTAGGAACCCACCACTGCTTCCTACTCAGATCAGTGGTGGGTTGCTGCCGGTTTGGACCAGTTCGCCTATTAAACTGGTGGCCCGCAGGCCGGATGCGTCATTTGCAAGCCACGCCCACCCCGGCTCCGTAAAGGCAAAAAACTATCACGATACGTCACGTGACGTGATTGAGTTTGAAACCCGTGCCCTAGAGGGAAGAAAGTAGTATAAATCACAATTATTTCAGGCTGTGCAAAATCCACAGCAGAATTTTAAAATGGGGGATAACAGCAGGCAGCTTATCTCAATCCAGTTCAATTAAGCATTTAAGCCATGTAACTGATGATGTTACCTAGTTTGGTAAGGAAAGGTCTGCAAGAAAACAACCAAATTCAGAAAGCACTAAGGACCCCTCATGTCAACCCTGAGCTACACTGTTCCATCGACAGGGAATTGGGATGCATCAAGTCTTCGGCAACTTTGAATGATGGGATTTGATTGCCAGAATAGATTCATAATAGTTGTGGTACCTTACAGACAATGGTAGATTTCATTTTTCCCAACAAACTCCTTTCCATGACTAATTTTGTACGTTGTGTCATATTATTAGGATGATGATATGACCAACTCCCACCACCATCCATCAATTTCTCAGCAGTATTCTGAAGTCAGAATTTGTACAAGGGGAAAATCCTCATTTTACAATAGAATATATAAAGCCAGAAAGCACCCACTTTTTTTTTAACTGTTAAGAGATTCCTGGGTAAAAATGGAAGAGAAGCCAAAGAGAGAAAAGGGTGGAGGGAGATTTTTTGAATGCCATATATATTACCAGAGACACCTGAGAAAAGGTGGTTAGAAACTAAATTTAATTTCTATGTAGCCTAAAGCATTGAGACATTAATAGATTGCTATGTTTCTGGAGTAATGTTTCAGAATTAAGTTAAGATATATGTGTACATGAGGCAAGATGGAAAAAAAAGCTTCTTAGTCTATGTAGAATGAGGAATTTAAGAACCTAATTTTAAAACAACACAACGAACACTGGAAGCAATGGATAAAAGGTTATAGAAGTGCAGAGAGCAAGCCAAATCCAACTTAGCTAATGACAACTATTCTGTTGCAGAGCTTTCTGTCTGCTTACAGGTGGTCCTCAACATACGGCCATAATGGAACTTGCCCATTATGGTCATATGTGGTGATCAATCCAATTTTATGACCTGTTTTGCGGTGATCATTAAACGAATGCCACGGTTGTGAAGAGAAGGACCAGGGGAGACATGATAGCAGTGTTCCAATATTTGAGGGGCTGCCACAGAGAGGAAGGGGTCAAGCTATTTTCCAAAGCACCTGAAGGCCAGACAAGGAACAATGGATGGAAACTGAACAAGGAGAGATTCAAGGAGAGATTCAACCTAGAAATAAGGAAACATTTTCAGACAGTGAGAACAATCAACCAATGGAACAGAAGTTGCCTTCAGAAGTTGTGGGAGCTTCATCACTGGAAGCTTTCAATAAGAGACTGGACTGCCATCTGTCAGAACTGGTGTAGGGTCCCCTGCTTGATGACCTACAAGGTCCCTTCCAACTCTGTTAAGAACCCATTGCTCACTATGGCGCGGTTTTGCTGAAAACTGAAAATAACTTGCAGTAAAATGGTTGCTAAGTGACTTACTGTATCTTAAATTGAGGACCACTTATACTAGCAAGGTTGGTGTATTTGTTACCTTAAAATGCATCCCTTCCTTTTTCTATCTTGTCCTTTTCATATTTGTTATATTCTTTAGTTCAATGTTTCTCAACCTTGGCCACTTTAAGGTGTCTGGACTTCAACTCCCAGAATTTCCTAGTCAGCAGCACGATATAGTTGCAGAAATCTTCAGCTACAGAGAGCCCAGTGGTTCAAATGTTGTGATTAATGTTTATTTTAATGCTAGCAGACAAGCCTCTCTTGTCACAGTGAGTCTCTACAGTACATTGTTCCCATGGCTTGATAAAGCACAGGCTTCTTTCACACATGTATATTCTTAAAAGCTGCGAGGTTAGTAATGGTGAGAACTTAGGCGGTTCTTTAAAATCCTTTTCAACAAAAGTCTGCATAGCACGAATGCAATTTTGGAAATCTACCAAGAGATCTGTGGCTCAAATACAACAATCAACCCGATGAACCTTAATTTCCTGTATTGGTTGTACCCAAAACAACCTTGTTTCCAGGTCTGTGAGGTACATCAGATCAAGAAACTCACTCCACAGGAAGACAATATCCCAGTAAAATTGAGATAGGCTATATAGCAGGGGTCTCCAAAGTTGGCCACTTTAAGACTTGTGGACTTCAAGTCCCAGAATTCCCCAGTCAGCCATGCTGGCTGGGGAATTCTGGGAGTTGAAGTCCACAAGTCTTAAAGTGGCCAACTTTGGAGACCCCTGGGCTATAGTAACAGAATCTTGAAACTCTGTGTTTTATCTTCCTTCTTTCTTATATTCCAATTGAGTCAGGGTGGAGCCAGCTTGATGCCTGATACCATCGCTTTTCCCAGAGTTTAAAAATGTTTCTGCCTTAATTGTTTCTCTAACAGTTCCTGAACATCCCCTTCAAGGGCACTCTTGATGTCTCTCTACTATTTCTTAGTTCAGATACTGTCCAAAATGCAGTCTGCAAATTGTTGTTATGACTTCGGGACTATCATAAATTTTAGCAAGCCCGATTGCGCAATTGTAAATATTAATCGTGCAAACACATTGCCCAACTGGAGATGGAAGTGAGAGAGCAAACAGCAATAAAGAAACACGCAGCTTCTGGATTCTTCTACACGGCAACTCCTCTAATATCCGCCATCAACTATCAAATTTCAATATTTAAGATGACAGAAGAGAACAATCTTAACTGCCTGATGTTTCCACCTAATGTTTGACATGTGATTTTCAGCATGACACTCAAAGGAGAGATGCAGTCCTCGGACCACAAAAGATTGTGTGTTTGCATCCTACAATATTTTCCTAAAGCAGAAGGCAGTCTGCCCATTCTGTTGCTAGATGTGAGTTCGTTTCCATTAGCTTTATAGCCAACCAGATATCTGTATAGAAAGGACAACAATACAACATTCATATAGTTTGTGTCAATGGCAGTAATATAATCCAAATATCAAATTGCAAGAGTAAGAGAGAAACTTCCTTGTGAGATAGTAAAAAGAGAGGTTGCTTCTTGTCTCTTTCCTCTTGAAGAAATACTGGCTTGGTTCATGTTTATTTTGTACCGTCCTATATAAGTCTACTCAAGATGCTAGTCCCAATGCATATGCAACTACTGGCTTCAAGAACTGTATATTTATAATGATGTTACCAATATGATGTTACCTCAGCCTGGCCCAGGCTAAGCGGGTGCTGATCTGCAATCTGGTGGTGCCCATCCGGGTCGGACCACAGCCGGCCTTAGATCCGGCTGTAGATCCTGTCCCACCCCCTGGGCATGCGCATAGGAGGCGGTGAATGCACACGGGGCCCAGCGTCTCTGGGGACTGTGTTTTGAGTGTGTCCTTTCACCCAGGACGCCAGCCCTCACGTGCTCGCTGAGGAGGTAAGCACAG
This sequence comes from Diadophis punctatus similis, assembly GCA_023053685.1. Taxonomy (NCBI): domain Eukaryota; kingdom Metazoa; phylum Chordata; class Lepidosauria; order Squamata; family Dipsadidae; genus Diadophis; species Diadophis punctatus. Next base: position 11,357,871 of record JALIGW010000016.1, on the reverse strand, counting down.
CTGGGGGCAGCCCGTTGGGGTAGGCCGGGAAAGACTGGGCACTTGCCATCCACTGCCCAGGGCTCCGGGCAGCCTGTGGCACCATCTCCTCCATGTGGCCTGAGAGGGATGGCAAGACTTCTCTGGTGGACAAGGGTTTGGTGCTCGCCCTGCTGGAGTCAATGGATCCCCTCAGCCCCACCCGGGCCACCACAGGCCCACCCCAGCCACGCCCACTTGTCCCCCAAGGTCAACCACAAGCCTGAAGCAGCCCTCAATGAAATCGAGTTTGACACCCCTGCACTAGAACAATGTTTCTCAACCTTGGCAACTTTAAGCTGTCTGGACTTCAACTCCCAGGATTCCCCAGCCAGCCTAGAATTCTGGGAGTTGAAATCCAGACATCTTAAAGTTGCCAAGGTGGAGAAACACTGCATTAGAGTGAGCAATGCGCATATGATGCATTATACAAAACCATCTCCTAAGCCAGCCTGAGCTCAGTAGGACTTAAGTTTCTGAGAAGCTATGCACCTCATTGCACTCGAGCCAAAACTCATTTTTTAAAGTTATTTTTTTTAATCTTCAAAACAGGAAATCTGCCTGTGTGACTTTCTCCATTGCCTTGCGTGTCATGAATGCTCTTTTAAGGATGTGTTAATAACAATCTTTTTAAGTATTGATCAAATTATTCTGGGACATGATTCAGCCCATGGACAACGAGTCTATTTATTTATTAAATTTATATGCCACCCATCTCATTGTTGAGCGACTTCAGAACTTTTGTTGGAAGGACTTGCTTTTTCACTTGGGAGTCTTCAGCCAAAGGTCTTTGACTTTCAGTCCATTTGTGGTCCTCTAAAGAGTGGACTGGAACCTCTACACAAGAGCAGTAAAAAAACCCTAAGCCCGTGATGGTGAACCTATGGCACGGGTGCCACAAGTGGCACGCGGAGCCATATCAGTGGGCACGCGAGCTCAGGTCCGGCGCGCATGTGCGCACCGGCTGGCTGATTTTCGGGCCTTCTGGGCCCACTGGGAGTCAGGAAACAGGCTGTTTCCAGCCTCCAGAGGGGGTGGGGAAGGCCGTTTTAGCCCTCCCCAGGCTCCTAGAAGCCTGGAGAGAGCAAAAAATGGGCGTGCCATTGCATGCTGGGAGTGGGGGGGTCATACGCGCATGCGCGGGGGTGCATGAAATTATGGGTGTGGGCACGCACACACGTGATCCCAAGCATCCCCTCCCTTTTTGGCACGCGAACCAAAAAAGGTTCGCCATCACTGCCCTAAGCCATTCTCCCACTCTCTGATTCAGACCTTCCAAATGACAATGGTTTCCTTTCAAATGTTTGTGGCAAACTCATCAAGTTAACCATAAGGATGCTTGCCAATATGTCTGCCCAACACACACTACAAGAATTGTGTCTTCCCGCCTGCTTTTCCCAAACTGTTAACTTATTATTAACATCAGCTTGAGTCTTGACCATGCTGTTGATAGGCCTGGCTCAGGCTTCTGATCCTTTGCTACCCTCTTCTTTCTTTCTTTCTTTCTTTCTTTCTTTCTTTCTTTCTTTCTTTCTTTCTTTCTTTCTTTCTTTCTTTCTTTTTCTTTCTTTTTCTTTCTTTCTTTCTTAGTTTCCTTCCTTTCCCTTTCTTTCTTTCATTCCTTTCTTTTTCTTTTATTCTTTCTCTCTCCTTTCTTTTTCTTTTCTTTTTCTTCCTTTCCTTCTCTTTCTCTCCTTTCTTTCTTCTTTCTTTTTTTCTTTCTCTTTCTTCTTTCTTTCCCTTCCTTCCTTCCTCCCTCCCCCCTCCCTCCCTCCTTTCCTTCTTCTTCTTCTTCTTCTTCTTCTTCTTCTTCTTCTTCTTCTTCTTCTTCTTCTTCTTCTTCTTCTTCTTCTTCTTCTTCTTCCTCCTTTCCTTTCCTTTCCTTTCCTTTCCTTTCTTGTGTCCAGAAGCTTTAAAAAAATCACCAAAGAAGCTGCCAAGAAGCATCAGAATCCTTCCTTCCTTCCTTTCTCCCTCCCTCCCCCAATCCTCCCCTCTTTTATTGCATAATGTCCATTTTGAAAAAATGCACTAAGTAACAGAGAGAACAGAATATATGTGACTATATTTGTTTGTATATATGCAGCCATGTTCACTTCATACTGTCACAGATATGTACAGCTTCCAGCATGCTTGCAGGATATGCTTTCCACGGTGCAAAAAAGTTTGTCCAAATTTGAGCACGGCTGATTGGATTAGCAGCCAGGCTTAAGATTTGTAGCCTTACTTGGAAGAAGCAAGTTGTCTAGCAATTGATGAGACTTGCTTCCTTATCTGTGTTTTGACTCAATATGGCAAGCTCTGTCCATGGCTTACTTTGGATTTTAGGAACAGTGCTCTCCACCGCTGACAGTGCTGTCTTAGAAAAGGCAAAACACAATATTGCTGTGTGTTCTAACGCCTTTCAAATTATGCTGTAGTACCTACAACGTATATAACCCTATTAACAAATGAACAATGCAAATACTCTAGCATTGGAATAATAATAATGAAAAGTTCAGCGTTGCTGAACTATGGGCATTTGCAAGAGACAATGAGAGTTCCACAACAAAATTAGTTATCTGTACAAAAATGAGCCTCTAGAGAAAACAGAACAAGTCTCTTTTGATAAACAGAGCTTGAAAGAAAAATTTACAATGTGGTAGGTACATTTTTTCCTGTTCCAATCAATCAACCGTATCTCCCTGCCTCCTGTTCCATCCCCCATTCCCACCTGTCTTTCCAGTTTCTTTCCAAACAAACCACCAGCATTCCTAGGTCAATATTCATGTAACCCCTGGCTGGATTCCTCCATCAGTTGGCCTTTGCCCCTCCCCAAAAAACCCTTATAACTTTTGCAAACTTCAGGACGTTTTGAACTAGTGTTTTTCATGCTTGGCAACTTGAAGAGGTGAAGACTTCAACTCCCAGCAACTTCAGCATGCTGGCTGGGGGATTGTGGGAGTTGAAGTCCCCACATCTTCAAGTTGCCAAGTTTGAAAAACACTAAAAAAACCGATAAAGATGCATTTTGTTTCTTTTTTTCTTCTGTTGTTATTTTAAAAGCAATAAATAGAAAGTTGGAAAAGAAATAGGTTTAAAGATAATCTGATGGGTTCTGCCTTCCCTTAAAAAAACAGGAACCAGCTGTCCAGGGGTGAAATCCAGCAGGTTCTCACAGGTTCTGGAGAACCGGTAGTGGAAATTTTGAGTAGTTCAGAGAACCGGTAGCGGAAATTTTCAGTAGTTCGGAGAACTGGCAAATACCACCTCTGGCTGGCCCCAGAATGGGATGGGAATGGGGATTTTGCAGTATCCTTCCCCTGCCATGCCCACCAAGCCACGCCATGCCCACCAAGCCATGCCCACCGACCCGCTAGTAAAAAAATTTGGATTTCCCCACTGCAGCTGTCCATAACCTGCCCTACCTATCCATGGTTCTACTATTTATTTTATTTAGATCTCATTTTGAACCAGGAGTTCAAAGCAATATACACGGCGGGGGGCTTGTTAACTTCACAACAAAACCACGGTAGAGGGCTGGGCTGAGAGCGACTAGATGGCCTCAAGTCGCCTAATGAGCTTCCATAGTTCGTGGTGGATTGGATTGCGGATCACTTCGGATAACATAACCCCCACCAGACCGGTTCCTCCAACACCTTCCACCAGCCTTTGTCGAGAAGACGAACTGCTGGCCTCTTTTCCAGCGCAAGCACGTTTGGCAGACGTAAGGGTCGCCTGCTTGGGCAGGGGGTTGGACTAGATGACCTGCAAGGTCCCTTCCAACTCTGTTAATCTGATCTGATCTGACTCAGAGATGAAACTGTTGTTTGGCTCGTCTGCGGAGGAGGGAAGGGATCGCGAGCCGCATGGAAAAACATCAACTCCAAAAGTCCCTTTGAATCCGACGATCCGCAGCTGGGAGAGCCACTCTGGATCCCCAAAATCTGGCCGCGGGGGGGGGGATTGGGGTGTGTGGGTGGAAACGATGGGAAGCGCCGTGCTTGGAGAGCCACGAGTTGGGGAAACGTGGAAGGAGGGGAAACTGGAAGAGAGAGAAAGTGTTTGGGGAGGGTGGGGCACCCCTTGTCACTTTCTACCCAGGGAGGGGGTTATCATTTCCCGGGATCACCTACCCGAAAGGCAGAAGGGGGCAAGGAGCACCAGCCACAGCAGCAACCTCGGGTTCATGGTGGCCTCGGCGGGGAAAAAAGTTCCTCCCAACAGCTGGAATCCGGAGCCGCGATGCCCTCCAGCTGTTTAGCGCCAGCGAAGAACTAACACACGGGTTTTACTCTTCCGCGCGCCACTTCCCCTCCAAGGCGCGGCTGCTCCGGTTAGGAGCCCGGGGCGAACTTCCCACGTGATGCAGGCAAAGGAGGCGGGACGGCGGCAGGTCCCGTTTTGGGCAAGGTGGGGGGGGGGACGGGGAAGCGAGCCGTGGGCTCTGCGGGGTTAGGAAGCCCCCCCCCCCTGGCTGGGGTGTCGAGGTTTCCTTTGCTTCCTTTTTTTTTTTTTTTGCAAGGGAGACCCTCCTCCCCTTCCCGTAGCCCTGGATCCTTGGCAGCTGCAAGTGGGCGCGCCGGCGGTGCCCAAATCCACGAGCGATTCCCGAAGGCAGGGCAAGCCTCCACGTGCAAAACAAGCCTGTTCCGCCGCGCTCGCTCCTGGCCGGCGGGGCGTATGGCAGCGGTCTCTGGGGAGTTTTTAGCTTGTCCAAAACAAGCACAATTCCACCAGACTCGAAATATTGGGATTAGACAATTTACAACTATGTCGCCTCCGATCTGATCTAAATGTAGTTCACAAAATCATATATCAAAATGTCCTTCCTGCTAATGACTACTTCAGCTTCAACCGCAACAATACACGAGCAGGTAATAGATACAAACTTAATGTAAAGCGCTCCAAACTCGACTGCAGAAAATATGACTTTAGCAACAGAGTGATCAATGCCTGGAATGCACTACCTGACTCTGTGGTTTCTTCCCCAAACCCCCAAAATTTTAACCTTAGACTGTCTACAGTCGACCTCTCCCCATTTCTAAGAGGTCTGTAAGGGGCATGCATAAGCGCACCACTGTGCCTACCGTCCCTGTCCTACTGTACTATTGTTTATTTATTTATTTATTTTATTTATTTATTTTTGTCAAGTACGTGTTGGTAATATACATAGATGTAACATTGTTTATATACATAAGATGAGTACTGATAAGAGGGAACATTAGGACAGGGACGGTAGGCACACTGGTGCACTTATGCACGCCCCTTACTGTCCTCTTTTATCGTTACTTTTTTACTTATGTTTATACAAACAACTACTATCCTATACATGGTTGACAAATAAAATAAATAAAATAAATAAGTCCCAAATTCCCTTTCGTTTCCGAGCTCTGCATGTGTGCTGTGGAACTGAATAACAGAGTCGAAGGAACCTTGGAGGATACACCTAAAGATGAGATTATAATTTAAAAGATACTACATTGTGCAGAGAGGGATAAATTGACATTAAAAATAAAGGACAAGGAAGAAACAAAATATTTTTTTTAACATGGGACTTGTTTTATCAGTGGCTAGACAACTGAAGTAGAAATTAGAAAATAAAAAGATTACCAATGTGTATAAGTAAATGACGAAAGATTAATATTATGTAGAAGTAAACAATATATTATTATGATTGACTATTACTATGTGTAAGCAAAGAATATTATTATTACGATTATCATTGATCTAACCATTAGCAGCATTATTATTACTATCAGTCTGTTTAACCAAATTGACTCAGACAATACATTGTTCTAATAAGCACTTATGTTGTTTAAAGGAAAAAAAATGTATAAATAAAATATATTAAAAAACAAAAAAGCAAAAAGATTCAAATCCAGGAGGATCCCATTTTAAATCCCTAGCGGAGATTGTCCCAAAGGTGTTTTTTTAAAGAGGCAACTGGACTTTCTGTTTTTTTCTGTGAAGTCCTTTCGCTTCTCATCCAAGAAGCTTCTTCAGCTCTGACTGGATCAGTGGTGGGTTCCTACCATTGCAGTCCACTCTGTCATCCCGGTAGCGGCCTGCTGATTGTGCAATTTGTGTGCGACGGCTCCGGTGCCATCTTTTTCTGAAATTTTGGGCTTTTTTTCACTTCCTGCACATGCGCGGAAGCAAAATTTCATGAGGGGATGCGCGTGTGTTCGAAATTTCAGCGATTTTTTGCTTCCGCGCATGTCCCCTCGCAAGATTTCAGTGATTTTTTGCTTCCTGCGCATGCGTGGAAACAAAATCTCACAAGGGGGCGTGCACGCGTAGCGAGCATGCACATGAAATGTAAGAGGAACCCGCCCTTGGACTGGATGGTGGATCCTTCCATTTCCCACCATCCAGTCAGAGCTGAAGAAGCTTCTTGAATGAGAAGTGAAACGACAGAAAGAAAAAAACGCCGAAAGAAAAAAACAACAAAGTTCAGTTACCTCCTGAAAAAGAACCTTTAAGACTTCTCAGCTTTTCCCTTTTTTCATTTTCATTTTTTAAAAACCCTACATCCTTACAGTGATTGAACAGCGTGGCTTGTTTCTACCGTAAGCCCTTATGCCTAATTCTGACCCATGGTGTAACGATAAAAGAGGACAATTTTGGGACTTGAAAATTTAGAACTCCGCCGCCTTCGATCTGACCTAAGTGTAGCTCACAAAATTATCTGCCTCAATGTCCTACCTGTTAATGACTACTTCAGCTTCAACCGCAATAATACACGAGCTCACAACAGATACAAACTTAATGTAAACCGCTCCAAACTTGATTGCAAAACATTCGACTTCAACAACAGAGTGGTCAATGCCTGGAACACTTTACCCGACTCAGTAGTTTCTTCCCCAACCCCAAAAATTTCAACCTCGGATTATCTACCATCGACCTCACACCATTCCTAAGAGGTCGGTAAGGGGCGTGCATAAGTGCACAATCGTGCCTACCGTTCCTGTCCTAATGTACCCATATATTCATACCTCTTTTACTCTTATTCATGCTTGTACTATTACATATATATTCAATCATGTTTTACTGTTTATACTTTGCTTATAATCATATATGCTTGACAAATAAACAAATACAAATTGTGGGGTTCCCCCATACTATGAGCTACAACTTTGCTGCATCCCAGCCAGCATAGTTAAGGGGAAAAACTACCGCAGACTCAATGGACAACGGAGACCAACACAGTCTGTTTGAGCCAAGTCTATTGAGCTGCGTACAGCTAGTCCTTGACTTTACAACAGTTCATTGAGTGGCCGTTTGAAGTTACACAGTCACTGAAAATACTTATGACTATTTTTCACATTTACAGGTGAAACTCGAAAAATTAGAATATTGTGCAAAAGTTCATTTATTTCAGTAATGCAACTTAAAAGGTGAAACTAATATATGAGAGACTCATTACATGCAAAGCAAGATAGTTCAAGCCGTGATTTGTCATAATTGTGATGATGATGGCTTACAGCTCATGAAAACCCCAAATCCTCTCAGATATTAGTTTCACCTTTTAAGTTGCATTACTGAAATAAATGAACTTTTGCACAATATTCTAATTTTTCGAGTTTCACCTGTACAACCATTGCAGCATCCCCATGCATCAAAACTCAGAGGCTTGACCACTGACTCGTATTTATGACCATTGCAGGGGTCATGTAATCATCTTTTGCAACCTTCTGACGAGCAAAGTCAATGTGGAAGCCAGATTCACTTAACAACCGTGTTAACTAATTTAACAACTTCAGCGATTCACTTAACAACTGTGGCCAGAAAGGTGGTAAAAAAGGGGCAAAACTCATGTAACTGTTTCACTTAGCGACAGAAATGTTGGGCTCAATTGTGGTCGTAAGTCAAGGACTACCTAGTCGTCTTTACAGGAAAGGCAGAATGTCTCCTTAGCGACAGCCATCCAAACCCATGACCAAAACAACACAGTATGTTTAGCCTTTGATTTGTGTGCTCAGCAAGCCTTGAGTAGCAGTCATGAGCCTACAAGGGACAAACTTCTCCAGAACATAAACCCTGAGTTTGCAGTTTCAACGTCTTAGTAAGCTATTTGTATGTCATATGACTGAAGAGCCAGTATGGTTTAGTGTTTAAGGCGCCAGGCTAGAACCTGGGAGACTTAATTCTGCTTCAGGATGAAGTCCACCAGGTCACCTTGAGCCAGTCTCAGGGGTTGCCACAAAGAAGAGGGAGTCAAGCTATTCTCCAAAGCACCTGAGGGTAGAACAAGAAGCAATGGGTGGAAACTAATCAAGGAGAGAAGCAACTTAGAACTAAGGAGACATTTCCTGACAGCTAGAACAATTAATCAGTGGAACAACTTGCCTCCAGAAGTTGTGAATGCTCCAACACTGGAAGTTTTTAAGAAGATGTTGGATAACCATTTGTCTGAAGTAGTGTAGGGTTTCCTGCCTAGGCAGGGGGTTGGACTAGAAGACCTCCAAGGTCCCTTCCAACTCTGTTATTATTATTATATTATTATTATTTCTCTCTCAGTATGTTGTAAGGAATATCCTTCTGGGTTCGGTTCCAAGTGGGGAGAAAGACACTGGAAGCATGGTGACTGCTTGGAAAGATGGTTTAATGGTGGACGTCAGGACCACATGGTCTGAGGTCCTGGGGAAAAGGGGGATCACATGCCTCGAGGATGTTGAAGAAGAAGAGAAGGGGTGAGATGCTGAGAGTGCCTGGGTTTTATACCCTCTATTGGGCCCCACCTTTAGAGTTTCCTGTTCCTGTGTAAGAAATGTATCCCATTGGCTGTCAGACTCCCAGGGGGCGGGGGTCTTAGCTAATTCTGTAGGCTTTGTCTGTGTCCCAGGCTAGTTTGAGTCCTAGTTGATCTTCCCAGGTGCCATGTGGTGAGTTTCTGTTTGCCAGATGAGTCTGCCTGAAGGGGGTAGATCTTGGTTATGTAGAATAGACTGGCCCAGGCTATCAACAAAGGTGGGGGGAATGAGTGATCTGGGCCCATTCCTTGATGGCACATTGACAAAGGTGGGGGCTACTAGGAGTGAGTCTTTTTCTGCCTAAAACATGTTTCTCCATTTTCTAATCCAGGGAAATATAAAATTCTGCCTTTTTTAATATTTCCTAAAATATTTCATTCCTCTAGGAGGGGAGGTAGGTGCTAACTTCCTACAAGTCCTATAAAGGAGACAATGGCAAACCACTTTCTGAAATCTGGCCCAAAAACCCTGCAGAGACTGGTCCAGGAAGTTATTAGGAGTTAACATTGATCCCAAGACATGCCCTAACTCCAAAAAGCCACCGATACCTCTCTGCAGCCATTTTGTTAGGCCAAACTTTCTAAATTAATTATTTATTAGTAAAACAATGTCTTAATTATTTTCTCCTTCAATAGCCATCAAGAAAAATTATGGGATTTGGGGTCAACAAATCTGGGTGCTCTTGATTCCTTAATCTTGCACTAAGTTGAACGATGTGGTTTGTTCCCTTGGCCTCTGGTAGAAAACCGGAAAATGACATTTCCTTCTGTGTGTGAGTTGTGCTGAGCTAGCAAATTAATGCAGATCTCTATTTTCCTGGAGGGGGGGGGTGTAGAATAAATTTACAAAGGTGTGTGGAGTGTGGTGCAAGAAAAATACTTGGGGAGAGAGAAGTGAAGGTTGATGCAATTTATGGACTGGAGCAGTTTCAGGAAAATATATGTATATTTCAGGAAATATATATGTAAGCTTTCTCTGATTTTTTTTCAGGTCTTGCTTCTTTTCTTTTTTAGAATAGAAATTAGCTTTTTTCATCTATTGCAAAGGACCTTTTAAAAGTCCAGTATCTTGTATGCAGACCACAGCGTAGAACAGGGGTGTCCCGTGGGCCGGATGCGTCACATGCAGGCCACGCCCACCCCAGTTCCAAAAACGTGGCGAAACGTCACGTGACGGCAACGTGATGCGGCGAGTTTGAAAACTGTGGCGTAGAAGAAGCCAGGGAAAGCATTTACCATACTTTATTTATTAAGTTTATATCCTGCCTTTTCTTCAAAGGTTCTGCAATTTTGATCGGCAATTTTGACAGATGGAAATCCTTCTGGCTAAATTTGGATTAAGGATCAGTTTGACTTTCTTCATTCAGACACCCAGGGACCAATATTAGAATCTCAGACTTTTAGGAAGATCTTGACTAAATATCAAAGAGGGTTTTGGGGTGGAAGGGTAAGGGGGGCAAGTGACACCTTATTTATGATGACATCATCACAAAAATGATACAAATTTTGCCAAGCCGTTTGCTCTGTTCCTGTAATTTAATTTAATTTAATTTTAATTTAATAGACGTTCTTATAGGCCGCCCAATCCCGTGGGACTCAGGGCGGCGTACAACAGAATAAGAAGCGTACAATAAAAACAATTATCATAATTTAAAATTAAAAGGCATAGTTAAAACAATTATAAAAACAACATTCAAGGGGGGAATCTGATCTTCCTATTCACCCCGCCTGCCGGAAGAGCCAAGTTTTTATGGCTTTACGGAAGGCCAGCAGGGTGGGGATAGTCCGGATCTCTGGTGGGAGTTGGTTCCAGAGGGACGGGGCTCCCACAGAGAAGGCCCTCCCCCGTGGCCCCGCCAACCGACATTGTTTGGCCGATGGGACCCGGAGGAGGCCCTCTCTATGGGACCTAACCGGTCGTAGGGAGGTATGTGGTAGGATGCGGTCCCGAAGGTAACCTGGCCCTGAGCCATGTAGGGCTTTAAAGGTAACGACCAACACCTTAAATTGCGACCGGAGACTAATTGGCAGCCAATGCAGCTGGCGAAGAATAGGTGTTACGTGGGTGTATCTCGGTACACCCACTACAGCTCGCGCAGCTGCATTCTGTACCAGTTGGAGTCTCCGGATGCTCTTTGAGGGTAGCCCCATGTAGAGCGCGTTACAGTAGTCTAGCCGTGAGGTGACAAGGGCATGAGTGACTGTGAGCAAAGCCTCCCTCTCCAAGTAAGGTCGCAATTGGTGCACAAGACGAATCTGTGCAAAGGTCCCCCTAGCCACAGCTGAAAGATGTTGCTCCAATTTTAGCTGTGGATCTAGGAGGACACCCAAATTGCGGACCTGTTCCGAGGGAGTCAATTTTTCTCCCCCGAGAACCAGGGAGGGACAGTCGACATAATCCTTGGGAGGCAAAATCCAGAGCCACTCAGTCTTGTCTGGGTTGAGCCTGAGTCTGTTCACTCCCATCCAGACCCTCACATCGTCCAGGCAGCGGCACATTACATCAACTGCTTCACTGAACTGACACGGTCAGAACTGACAGTCATTACTGACACAGTAATGCTGTCATGAGACACATTGGATGATACTGTGGCTTGTAACAGATTATCCCAGGCTTACATTTTGAAGAAAAAAAAAGCAGAAGAAATATTCCAGTTTCTCAATGGTAGATTGTCTAGATTTCTAGAACTGTTAGAAGCACCTGAACTCTGATACTGTGCGACCATTTTAAAAATAAATATAGATGCTAGGAACAAGCATTGGCACAGTATAGAATTAAAATAATGCAATGATTGTATTAAGTAATCTTAAAACAATTGTTTTTTTAAAAAAAGATTGATAATATAAAAATGATGCAAGTTCATTGCTGCTCACTAGGCTGCTGTCAGGTCCAGACAACCAGCATTCACTGAGATCAAAACATCGAAGAGTTTATTATTGCTACCTATACACAAGAATCAGGTCAACTAATAGTCAAAGCTAAATTGGCTTTAGATAAGGGTCAATGAAATTCACAGAGGACTGGACTTAAGTCTCTTGTGGGAACGCAATGACTCCAAACTGATGATACATTTAACCCCACCTTCCAGCTCAGCCTGCTCATCTCCTACAGCAGTGATGGCGAACCTATGGCACGCGTGCCACAGGTGGCACACGGAGCCATATCTGCCGGCACACGAGCCGTTGCCCTAGCTCAGCTCCAGCATGCATGTGTGCACTGGCCAACTGATTTTTGGCTTGTGCGGAGGCTCTGGGAGGATATTTTAGGTTTCCGGAGTGCCTCCGGAGGGGCGGGGGAGCGTTTTCGCCCTCCCCAGGCTCCAGGGAAGCCTCTGGAGCCTGGGGAGGGCGAAAATGGGCCTACTGGGCCCACCGGAAGTCTGGAAATGGGCCGTTTCCGGCCTCCAGAGGGCCTCTGCGGGGGTGGGGGAGGCCGTTTTCGCTCTCCCCAGGCATTGAATTATGGGTGTGGGCACTCGCACGTGCGTGATAGCACACGCATACACGCTTTTGGCACCCGTGGGAAAAAAGGTTCACCATCACTGTCCTACAGTGTCCCTACGTGGTCTACGGTAGTGTTATTCAACTTTAGTAGCCATGGTGGTGCAGTGGTTAGAGTGCAGTACTGCAGGCTACTTCTGCTGACTGCCGGTTGCCTGCAATTTGGCAGTTCAAATCTCACCAGGCTCAAGGTTGACTCAGCCTCCCATCCTTCTGAGTTGGTAAAATGAGGACCCAGATTGTTGGGGGCAATATGCTGACTCTGTAAACCGCTTAGAGAGGGCTGTAAAGCACTGTGAAGCGGTATATAAGTCTAATTACTATTGCTTTTGCTAGTAATTTTAAGATGTATGGACTTCAACTCCCAGGATTCCCCAGTCAGCAAAGTTAAGAAACATTGAACTAGGACCAGACATAGTGTAAAGTTAGCTTCTCATGCTCCTATTCTAGAACATGGGGTGTTTTTCCTAATAAATCATGCAATGTAAAAATTGTGCTTTTTTAGTACTCCTTGTATGCAAAAAAAGAAAGGATGGGCCCTTTCTTTGCATGGTAACTTAATTGGTTATCAGTGCTTCTAAATTTTTTTTTGGGGGGGGAAGAGGGGGAGAATATGTATGTGTGTGTGTGTGTGTGTGTGTGTAACACACACACACACACACACACACACACACACACACACACACACACACACACAAACAAACTCCACACTGGACAATTGTAGAAAAATGTAACTACTAGATTCAGCTAATGGGATCAAGTAGCTCAACTTTGCAACTTTGCAAACGTATAACTGATAGATGTGTTTTAAAAGGACATGCAATTAAAAAAATTCATTAAAGTCCGGGTTGATGAAAATGTCATCTCTGCTGCCGCCTAGTGCTGTAGTTTTTACTTATTTTTCTTCAGATAATTCCACCATAAAGAAATATTCCTTCCCCTTCTTCCATTCTATATAAATAGGTACACAATTTTGGGTTACAAAACAATTAACAAGTCTTTTCTAAACATTCAAGGGCATGTTTCTCATCATTTGCTGGGCATTTCTCTTGTATGAGAGAACACATTTTGCTAGCCAAAATTTATTCAGATTTAACTGCTGTTGCAGAATTGTAGCAGTGAGCAATTTTGATGAGTTCCATCCTTCTGAGAGGCAATACAATCCACTTACAAAGGTCTGATTTCTTATTAACTAATCAAGTGCAATTTGTTGTTTTTTTGCTATTGGTACCACCAGGAAAAAGTGTTATCAAGTTTTCCTTTCTGCGATATCTACTCCTCTCTTTTTTTCTTCCCTCTCTCTGCCATGCCACCACAACACTTCCTGATAATTCCCAACAAGTTGACTGACGCCTAAGTGGTTAAAATGCTGGGGTTGCCAACCAGTTCCAGATCCAAGTATCATGCGATGGGGTGAGTTCCATTACTTGCCCCACTCCTGCCAACCTAGCAGTTCAAAAGCATGCAAATAGTAATAGCAATAGCACTTAGACTTATATACCGCTTTACAGTGCTTTGCAACCCTCTCTAAGCAGTTTTACAGAGTCAGCCTATTTCCCACAACAATCTGGGTCCTCGTTTTAGAAACCTAGGAAGGATGAAAGGCTGAGTCAACCTTGAGCCTGGTGAGATTCGAACTGCAAAAATTGCAGGCAGCAGGCAGGCAGCAGAAGTAGCCTGCAGTACTGCATTCTGAGCACTGCGCCAACAATGCCAGTAGAAAATAGAAACCACTTTGGTGGGAAGGTAATAGCATTTCGTGCACCTTTAGCATACAGCCATGCTAGTCACATGATCATGGAAGTGTCTTCGGACTACACTAGCTTCCTTGAAGACGAGCACTGACCCCTAGAGGTAGTCATGACTTGACAGTTTTACTTTTATGATACCCTGAGAGCAAACAAATCACATGGGATGGATTTCCATCATACTGTAAACTAAAATGTACAGTTCTCAACCACAGTTAGTCATTAGAATTTTGGTCATTAATGATGCACTCATTATAAGTGAGTCATCACATGACTGGACCAATTTTACAACCATTTTTATTGCGGTTGTTAAGTGAGATGTGGTCCTTAAGAGTGGACAAATATAGTTTCCCCAAATGGTGAGGATTGTCTTGGGAACATGTTATTAGAAAAAAGTATTAGATGGTTAGCGTGGGTTGTTTTCCCTTAAGTTGCCATTTATGTTATTTATAGTTTTGTTATTTTGCTTTTTTTATGTTTTTAAGCATTATTAGCCACCCCAGTCATGTACTTAAGAAGGGTGTACATTCAACAAACAAACTCAGAGTTTATACACTGAAAGCTTATGTATGGGAGACAAATTCCTTGTGTATCCAATCATACTTGGCCAATAAATAATTCTATTCTATTCTATTCTATTCTATTCTATTCTATTCTATTCTATTCTATTCTATTCTATTCTATTCTATTCTCACTGGATGGTTTTGTGTTCACTCACAGAACAACCTATTTTATAGGGCTGCTTTCATATGAATCAAATAAAAGGAAAAACATCTGAAGAAAAGGATGGATGGATGGATTGAGTGATGGATGGAAAGGGTTGTAATGAATACATTATATATTTGTACTGATATGCAGGCATGTTTTCTGAAATCCACTGGCTACAAAAGTAGCCATTAAAAAAAACCTTTTAAGATCATTGATTTGGATTGTGGCGAGATAATAAATGCAAATGAAATAACTAAATAAAATCTGTAAGACGAGAGTGAGTAGCCTCAGAAGTGCACACAGCTCTAAAATTTCTTTTTTCACTCATTGGTGCCTCCTCTGAAAACGAAGAGAAAATCTCTGTGTATTTATTTCTGAACTGCTTTGTCCACTAGATGGCAGGAAGAGATTTGAGAAGAATCTAGTCTACGGCTTCCAGGTTGTGGTATTCAGTCCTTCGGGGGCTGTTTTGCTTTTAGAAGAGCAGCCAAGAGATCTCTAGAAATAGTCCAGCCAAGTTTGATATCTGGATCCAGAGTAATATTCAGAAAAACAGAGCTCCAATGAGAAAAACACAAAAAAATAGATGATAGATGATAGATGATAGATAGATAGATAGATAGATAGATAGATAGATAGATAGATAGATAGATAGATAGATAGATAGATAGATAGATAGATGATAGACAGACAGACAGACAGACAGATGGATAGATAGATAGATGGATAGATAGATGATAGATGATAGGTAGATATAGATGATAGATAATGTTTGAGAAGACAAGCTAGATGTTTAGAAGGGTGATATATCTCTTTATAGCCTGTTATTTCATAACTTTGATTTGTTGTTTTGAGACAAGATGTAATATTTTCAGCAACATCAGCTACTATTGTGGGAAGAGGTGTTTGTATGGAATAATGCCCATTTTGTAGACTTAATAATTTGGGGTTGAGAAAGAAATAGATGGAGTAGCTCATTGTCGTCCCCCCCTAAAATAAATTAGCCATTGAAACAGGTCAGCTATCTAATGCAGTTGACAAAACACGACATACAATCAATATTAAAGGTAAAAGAATGGGTGAGAATAAGATGAAACAAATGGTACAATTAAAGATATCGTCCAAATTCTCAAGACCTCCCTTCCCACCTAGAGAAACCTTATCTAAAGAAAACATGGGATGCTGGAATCTTTTGATACCATCTCTGCACCTTTATTTACCACAGCATACACATGTGACTAGAATTATTCACCAAGAGTATCTAGAAATGGGTACTAAAAGTCCATAATAAAATAAAATCTATTATGGAAGTTATGTGTTGGAGTTTCAAATTAGCATCCCCTTTGTCCTCAGGATGGAACAAAGTAGAAGAAGCAATTTTTTTAAAGTCGGAATCTGAAAAGGAGCTTCTAAGAATATCAATCTTCTAGTCAAGGGAAAGAAAAGTAAGACAAAGGAGAGACAAATGCCATGTCCTTTATTTCCTATCTCCACTTCTGATGACCCAAGCAGCCAGAAACATAAAACAGTTTAAGTGCTGAAGCTTCTGTAATTCCTTCTCCAACAACCGTGATGAGAAAGATCAGTGGTGGTCTGATCCCAAAAGTGTTTTGTGGATGACAGAATTCCCATTCCTTCCTGCCCTCCTGTGATTTTAAGTTTTTGAGAGCCAGTTTGGTCTAGTCGCAGGGATGTTGAATTGGTGGCCCACGGGCCAGAGGCGTCACATGCAGGCCATGCCCTCCCCAGTTCCGTGAAGGGGGAAAAAATATCACGATACGTCATGTGACGGCAATGTGATGCGGTGAGTTTGACACCCGTGGTCTAGTTGTTAATGCACCAGGCTAGAAACCAAGAGATTGTGAATTTTAGTTCTACCTTAGGCATGAAAGCCAGCTGGGTGACTTTGGACTATCACTCTCTGTTACGTCCCCCAGACGCTCGTTAGCAGCGGGAATGTTTCTGATTGGCTGGAATTGGGTTTCCCCTTGGCGGGAGATTTAGAGTCCCGCCATTGTCTGACGCATCTGACAGCCGCTATATAAGAGCTATCAGACAGAGAGAAAGTTGTTGCCGATACGGAGTTGCCTTATTAGCCTTATTACTGTTAGCCCGTTGAAGCCAATAAAGGCTTTTCATTTAAACCTGTCTCTCCTCAGTTTCTGGACGCCCTCGTTCTCCCGACAGAGCACTCTCTCTCAGCTCACCTCACCTCACAGGGTTGTTGCTGTGGGGAAAATAGGAGGAGAAAGTAGAACTATGTGTGTTCACCTCCTTGAGTTATTTATTAAAGTAATAAAGCTGGAATATAAATAAGAAAGCAATCCAATGTCCTCATGTCTCAATCAATTTTTATTATGGTTACAGACCAGCATTACATGTCCTTGTGTCTGTGTGTTGTTGTCAAGGTATCACTGTTCATAGCATGTGAAGGTCCAACAAAAGAGGTTGGGAATTGAATTTTACTGAGGCTCAGAAACTGAATAAGAATTGATTTCAACTTGTTAAACTTGGATAAAGAAAATCTGCCCCCAATCCTGGCTTAGCAAAAAAGTTTATTGGTTCCACTGTTCCTTTTATGTATTCCTTTTCTTGTTGTTCTTTCAACCTAATATTTACTTATTTATTAAAGCTTATGTTTATTATAGATTTCAGGATAGGATGTCAGGATATAAAACAATAAAAGTTTTGAAAGTGAATAATGATTTCATCATCAGGAAACAGGGAAATTGGTAATCCTTTTGTAAACCAAAATATTTCAATAAGTCCCCAAAACAATTGCAAAGTTGGCACTGCTTTTATTTATCTGTGTCAATCTAACACTAATCCTTTTCAATACTTGATGCTAAATATTAGAAGAAATAAAGAGAGAAAAATTTACCAAGGGCATTGCTACTAAAATCTGTAAAGCTGTCTTTCTATCACTTTTCTATGGAAAAAAAATCTAAGGCCAAATCAAGATTTTTGACATCCAGATCAGCTATAAACTGCAACCATAGGCTTATAGTACATATAAGTACATATACCCAGGGGTGGGTTCTAATTTTTTTTACTATCAGTTCTGTGGCCGTGGCTTATTTTGTGGGTGTGGCTTGATGGTCATGAGATGGTGGGTGTGGCTTCATGGTCATGTGACTGGGTAGGCGTGGCTTCATGGTCATGTGACTGGGCGGGCGTAGCTGGGTGATCATGTGACTGGGTGGGTTACTTTGTCTCTTTCTCTTTCTTTCTTATCTCTCTCTCTTTCTCTTTCTAAATACCTTATATGAGCCCTACTGATCAGAAGTGGGTTCCTGCTGGAGCTGCCCAGTACGCAGCTCCAGTAGGGAGCGGCGGATTTCGCAACCACTCCGGAGCCCTCTCTGCCGGTCCACCCGGCGCGTTGCCATTTTTTCCCCGTGATTTTTCGGTGATTTTTGGGCGATTTTGCTTCTGCGCATGCACGGAAGCAAAATCGCACCAAAATCTCTCTCGCGCATGTGTCCCCTCACGAGATTTTGGCGCGATTTTGCTTCCATGCATGCGCAGAAGCAAAATTGCATGAGGGGGCGCACGCATGTAGCGAGCGAGCGCCCCCCTGAAGCGTGGAGATGCACGCGCATGGCTCGGGCAGCGAGGTAAGTGAGCAACCCGCCCCTGCTACTGATTGATATAAGTGGATTTTATTCATATGTATCTTCATGCGATCTGCTACCTCTACCTCCTTGCTATAAGGAGTATGCCAGCAAAGGATTTAGAAGTCTTGGATATCTTAACAATTGAATGGTTAATATCATGGAGGTAATAAAAATGATGCAGGAGGCACATTAAATCATATGGGTTTTTTTTCGTTAGTTTAGGTCAGGGGTCAGCAACCTTAAACACTCAAAGAGCCATTTAGACCTATTTTCCACAGAAAACAAAACACCGAGAGCCACAAAACCTGGGTGGGCGTGACCAACCCGACATCACGCACTCCCACCCAGTCACATGAACCCCCTTCACATCCTTATTTCTCCCTTTCTTCCATCCTCCCTCATGATTTTACCTTCCTTTCTTCCTTCCCCCTCCTTTCACCTTCCTTCCTTCCCCCTCCTCTGATTTCACCTTCCTTCCTTCCTCCCTCCCTCCCTCCCTCCTCTTTCTCTCCCTTCCTTCCTTTGTTAAATAAATAAATGCTGCTTTCTGAGTTCTACTAGTTGCGTTGCTGAAGCAACAGGAACCAGATAGTACCAACTCTGTCAGATCTCAAACGAAGGGCAGAAATCACAGAGAGAGGCGATCCTCTCTCTCATTTCTCTCTCTTGTGTGCGCGCATCCAAGTGGGATACCCTCCTGTGCTGGGATAACAGTGGCGTTGGAGACGGCAACTCCTCCTCCTGCTGCCCGTAAAGGACACGGAATCACAAAAAGCAGCCAGTCGCAGGCAGTGCACAGAAAATGCTAGGAGCGCTTCAGCCACATGGCTCTGCAGAGAGGCTTGCGCCTTCTCAGGGCAGAGGGCATGTTGCACGACAGGGTGGGCAGGGAGCTGTAGGGGAACAATCCACATCGCTAAAAAAACAACAAGAAAAAATAAAAATCCACATCGCATCTGTTTTAGGGGAGGAGGTTCAATTCATCGCCCATTTCCTTCCTCTGCCTCTTCCTTCTCTCTGCTAACACAAGTTGGAGAGGAAAAGGTAGTTTTCCTCTCAGAGCTGAGCGAGTAAGCCAGAGATCTGCCGGCTGCTTCTAATCTGCAGTTTACTCATGAGCCCGTTTATTCGTGAGCATGGTGTTCATGAGTAAACTGCAGATTAGATGCAGCCGGCAGATCTCTGGCTTACTCGCTCTGCACTGAGAGGAAACCTGCCTTTTCCTCTCCGACTTGTGTTAGCAGAGAGAAGGAAGAGGCAGAGGCGGTGCCAGTGGAAGGAAAGAGGCCGATCGCTTCGTAGCTGGCGTGGTTTCCCGGGCTCCCTTCGCCTGGCTATTCTCACAGAGGCTTCAGAGGCCGAGCCTTTTTCTTTTTCTTTGGCCCCTACTGCCACCGCGAGGGCTTTGTGGCACAGCCGCGGAGGCTTCTTCCTCCACAGGCTGAGAGGACGGGAACGGCCGCCTCCTGAGGTTTGGGGAGGAAAGTGGGGCACGTTAAAGAAAGGTAAAAGGGAAGTGGGGTGGGAGAAATGCGCGTCTCGCAGTGGGGCAAAATTTGGGGGTGGCAGATGGGGCGGGAGGGCCACGAGACACACATCTTACCGGAGACTGGCAGCTCCGGATTGTCTCTCAGCCATTGCGTGCAGGGAAAGACCTTGCACAGTAAAGTCTTTACTGTGAGTGCTACAAACCCAGCTTCTGCGCATGCGCAAAAGAAAAAACCACAGCTTCTGTGCATGCGCAGAAGCAAAAAACAAGATAGGCACCGTCGAGAGAGCAAGCGGGGAAAATTCCCGCTACCGGTTCTATAGAACCGGCCCGAACAGGCAGGAATCCACCTCTGATATAGGCCTATTCCTAAGGTTTGGGAATAACAGAGAACTGAAAATATTCAAAGTAACTCACAGAAAACTGGTATCTAAATAAACTCGAAGGAACTTCTATAGCTCAGAACTTTTTGTTGCTCAGTAACCCTTCTGAATGTATTTATTTGTTTTAAAAAATACATGCTTTTTAAACACATGGAAAAGTAAGTTGTTTTGAAAACACAGATTAGAATCATTCATTCAGTCTTTATTATTACAGTTCACAATATTGTCGTTCCCCATGCTTGCTTCAAAATTTCATGAATCCTTGTAAGTTCATATAGGTAAAATCATGGAATCACAGAGGTGGAAGGTACCCTCGAGGTCATCCAGTTCAACCCCCTGTTCAGTGCAGGGATCAGTAAAGAATTTCAGACAGACAGACAGACAGCTGTTTAATCTCAGACCTCCATTGAAGGAGAACTAAATGGGTTTCAATGCGAAATACAGCTGTTCTATTTTTTCCAAAAATTCCTCCTCCTCCTTCCTGGATGAATGAAATAGGAACAAAAAGGGAGTAAGAACACACTCAGATTACCTCAGAAATGGAACAAAATGGGAATGAAGGTGTTACAAAAATTGGCTTCCCCCAACACAAGGACATTCTAAATAAATCCTAATTATACTGATGTTACCCCAGTCATGTCACCCTCTTGCTGACAGCCATCCAAGTTTCAACTTTATGACTGTGGGCAAGCATCAGAATCCTATAGTAGCCAGGGCACAATTTTCTACACTATTTTTTTCCCTACAAGGAGAGCTTTACTTTCACAGTCAAACAGGTATAGGATTGCAGCTCCAAGTATTTTCTTCTGAAATATACAACAATTGGATCATCACTGGTTTTGAAAGAAATAGGTGTGCGAACATGCAATGCTGCTAAATCAGTTATCTATTTTCCTTGGCTAGTTGTTTAATCAGTCCCTTGTCAACCTTTTTCAAATTAGGGTTTTGTTGAAAAATATATATATTTGCTCATGTTCTTCCTTATTTGTATTTCACCCCTTCTCCTTATATCATTGATATAATCTCAGTTTAACAGGTTGCCTAGCAGAGGAGATATCTTGTTACAGTAGACATTTTTTTTAAAAAAATAGACTATATCTCCATTTAACATATTCTTGCCTATCAAATGAGTATTAGAATTGGAAGACTACAAGGATAATCTAATCCATCTATCTGCAATATGCAGGCAAACCAATTAAACCATCTGTAAGAGATAGCTTACCAGACCATTCTTAATAACCTCTAGAAATGGAGAACCTACAAATGTCAGAGATAAATCCATACCTGGTGGACTCTATAGTTTTAAAATGAAATAAAATCCAAAGCCACTGATCATGCTTTAGACCAGGGGTGTCAAACTCAAGGTCCGGGGGCCAGATCCAGCCTGTGGGGTACTTAGATCTAGCCCTGGAAACAGCAAAGGACCAGCTTGCGGCGCTTCTGCCAGCGAAAACGGGCTCCCAAGTTCCGTTTTCAGCTGCCACGGCCTCCTGCAACCCTCTGCCAGTGAAAACGGAGCTCGGGTGGGCCGCACGCCCCTGACAGGAGTGATGTCGAACTGGCCACACCCACCCTGGCCACGCCCACCCAAGCTCCCTGAGGTCAAGCACAACCCTGATGCGGCCCTCAATGAAATCGAGTTTGACACCCCTGCTTTAGATCAGTTTTCACATCTGGCCAATATCTTTTCAGGAAATCCAGAATGCAGTGATATTTCTATAGTCTCAGGATGATTTATAACTATGCTATCACCACTAAATTATCCATTTTAGTGCTGTGATGGTTTACATTATAACTACTAACGATTTTCTTCCTGTCAAATAACACATTCCATAAGTTTTCCTGACATGATTAATTGCTGAATCATTGTAAATACCTCTAAAAAAAGAGCTAAATCTAACCGTGACCCGATTCTGAAATATACTACTGGTTTTCTAGATTGTGGATAAAACCATTTTTGATTTTCAATTTTTTTTTGCTAGACACTGAATCTTTAAGCAGAAGAATCACATTAGCTATGTATCTCTGTAGCATAATTCTAAATAGGGAAAAGATTTTTCTTGGTGAAGTTACCATAGATACTCTGAATTCCTCGCCGATCATCGTCTGGAAGACGAAAAGTGTTTGGATTCACGTAGGAGTAGAGAGGATACATCAAGGCTCCAGGGACATTAGAGTGAGCTAGTCCCAGGGAATGCCCAAATTCATGGGCAGCAACAAGGAAGAGATTTATTTCTAAAACACAGAAAATAAGTAGGTGAATTATAAGTATTAGTTTTTCAGAGATGTGCAAGAGGTTGCAGGAGTTGGGCTTTAAGGAATATGGAAGAGTAAATAAAAGGACCATATTTTTCGCAGTATAAGACGCACCGGACCATAAGACCCACATTAGCTTACAGTATGCCTTAAACTTATGAGTAAGACCCACATTAGCTTTAGAGGAGGAAAACAAGAAAAAAAAATCTGCCTCTGCCTCCCAGCATCCATCCGGTATTCATCTGGCTAGCGTCCTTGCAGCAAACAGCAAACAGCCTGGTCAGCTTCAGCATGTTATCGCAGCCCCAGCATGTGGCTTGTCAGGGCTCTGCTCCATTGCGCCCACCACCGGTCAACTGAGCTGAGCTGTGCTGCCGCCGGGGAACGTTGGAGCCTTTGCTGCCGAGCTGCTGATTGGCAATTGGATCAGCCTCCCGGAATACCACTGATCAGCTGTTCTAGGCGGCAGGGATCGTCGCTTATTGATGCCGCCTGTTTGCCGCTGCCTGTTTGCCGCTGCCCATTCGCCGCCGCCTGTTCACCGTGGCCAATCAGCGGCAAATGGGTGATGGTGAACAAGGAATGGTGAACAGGCAATGGTGAATGGACGGCAGTGAATGGGTGGTGGTGCCAAATGGGCAGCGGCAAACAGGTGGTGGCAAATGGGCGGTGATAGGCAGTGGCGGCGGCAATCTCGGCAGCAAAAGCTCCAGTGTTGTGCCATGTGCCATCCTCACTAATGGCTTTTGACATGCAAAGACAATGGGGAAGCCAGCAGGAATTCATAAATGGTGACCACATGACTTCAGGATGCTGTAATGTTGTAACACAACTCTGCAGACCTTGCTGAATGACAGCAACTGGTACCCTGGTAAGTTAGCACCCTAACAACCATGTCACTTAGCAAAAGTGTTCTCAGTCCCAATTAAATGAGAACCACCTGAAATTTGGGGTTTATATAAATTTATATTCTTTTTTTATTTCCATGCAACACTTGATGTGGGCAGTGAAAGTGGGGTAGGTATATATATTGCATAGCAGAGATCTGGTGCACATATTCTTATAGCAAACCTTTATTGATTTCTGACCAGGTCTCATCCTCATCAAAGTGTGCATCACCCCTTATTCCTGGTCCAGGAGCAAAAGCATGTGCCAGGACTCCACCTCTTCCATCAAAAGGAATGTTGTCACCATGCTCTAAATGGAAAACAATCGAAGTGGCATTAGCAATACAAGGGATCCCTAGCTATTTAAAACAATCTGTGCAAATTTCCAGTAGGAGCTGCTTGTTAATTCTTTTCACTATTACCTTTGCTTTTGATCTTTTCTTCCTTTTCATTTTTGATATTAATTAAAAAGCAACTAAACCAATATATAACTCTCTTCCTAGGACAGATAAGCTATTGCCAGAAAGACAAACAAAAATAAAGAAATCGGAGAATGATTGTTCCCATCTCTGGCCCCACCCACCCACCCACTCACCATTGGACTAAATCAGGAGTGTCAAACTCATGGCCTGTGGTGAGTGGGTGAGGCCAGAGCCCATCCCAGCTCCGCGAAGGGAAAAAATGTTACAAAAACATCACGTGATGCCAACGTGACATGGCAAGTGTGACAATGGTGGGTTCCTACCGGTGCGGTCCACTCTATAGCATCGGTAGAGGCCCGCTGGTGATGTCACAGTACCGTTGCAGTCAGTTGTCGGTGCCTGGGCGCCACCAATAAAAATTTTTTTTAAATTTTTTTTTAAAAAATGTCTTCTGCGCATGCCCAGAAGCCGAGCTTCCAGCACTGCATATGCGCTGCCTTCCTACCCCACAGTGAGTCCAAGCAAGGGAGGATGGCTGAGGGAGCGCGTGAGGCACTGAAAGAATGGGTGGCAGGAGCTATCTCCATTCCCCTCCCTTCAGCAGTCTGAGAAGCCACGAACACGCAATGATGATCCTAGGCATTTTCGCACATTTCAGGCTTCTCGAGCTGCTGAGGGGAGGGGGAACAGGCGGCAGGAGCCTAGGATCATCGAATGGGGAGAAGCATTCAGGCCGGACGGAGCCTCCTAG
The DNA here is from genome assembly GCA_023053685.1 of Diadophis punctatus similis. NCBI lineage: Eukaryota > Metazoa > Chordata > Lepidosauria > Squamata > Dipsadidae > Diadophis > Diadophis punctatus. The sequence goes on along the minus strand of JALIGW010000016.1, from coordinate 11,333,357 downwards.
AAGAACCCGCTGCGGGGGGCTGCGTTGCGGGTGGGCAATGCCCCCCTGCTTCTCCAGCCGCTGCCAAGCTCCCGAGTCCCACGCCCACCTGGTCACATGGCTGGCAAGCCACACTCACAAAATAAGCCACGCCCACAGAGTGGTAGTAAAAAAATTAGGAACCCGCCCCTGGAGTGTGACACCCCTGGCCTAAATCAAGGGTGTCCAAGCTTGACAACTTTAAAACGTGTGAACTTCAACTCAGAGAATTCCCCAGCCAGCAGGTTGGATATCCCTACTCTAAATAATGACATCGGAAGGTATGTGGTCACCAGAAAAAAGTTTGCTCACTCTAATCAAGACAGCTAGAACAACTGCAAGATCTATCTGACAATGATGACGATGTTTGTACATTTGTATGTTAACACCTGGGACACCTAGAGAGCACACTGCTCAACACAGAAAAGAAATGTATGATATAAAACAATAAAAATATTTTTTAAAAAACTGTTTCCCCTTTTTTAAAAATGTCTCTTCTAATGATTTCACCCCTTTCATGACTAAAGCAACCCAATGGATCTGACTGGGTAGAAGCTGTCACCAAGTTTCATCCTTGTACTGATAATAACTAAGTCATCATCAGATGCTCCATATGTCAGCATGGTAGAGAGCACTTGTTCCAATGATCTAGTTATGGAGAAGGAGCAGAATCAAAGACGAGGCAGCTTTCCACAGGAATAGTAAGGGAAAGTTTGGGAATATGTTTCATAGCAAGTAAAATAACAACCAGATGACATTGTCTATATCAGTGATGGCGAACCTTTTTTCCCTCGGGTGCCGAAAACGTGTGTGCGCGCGCTGTCACACACATGTAAGTGCCCACACCCATAATTCAATGCCCGGGGAGGGTGAAAACGTCCTCTCCCGCCCTCACAGATGCCCTCTGGAGGACGGAAATGGCCCATTTCCCGACTTCCAATAGGCCTGGTAGGCCCATTTTTCGCCCTCCCCAGGCTCCAGAGGCTTCCCTGGAGCCTGGGGAGGGCGAAAACACCCCCTCGGAGGCCCTCTGGAAACCTAAAATGCCCTCACAGAGCCTCCACACAAGCCAAAAATCAGCTGGCCGGCACGCACATGCATGCTGGAGTTGACCTAGGACAACGGCTCGCGTGCCGGCAGATATGGCTCCGCGTGCCACCTGTGGCACGCGTGCCATAGGTTCGCCATCACTGGTCTATATGGTAGTGGTAAAAAGGAATTTAGAGCTGACCTTGGGGACAGGAAAAGGAGTGAGCAAACTGTGAAAGGAATTTCAGAAAAAGACGATATAGTCCAAAGATGAAGAAATGGTGAGAAAAAAACCTCTAAAGAATCCTGTCTTGATGTTGTTTAATATAAAATAGGACGGAAAGAAACTTTGATAGGCTTTCAAGATTTGGTTATTCTACCTTCCTACAATAAATAACATTCAACAACAACAAACATTGGTTCTGTTTCTTGAACTAGCCTACTGTAAAGGGGTGTCAACACTCTTGCATTGGCAGATGTGTTAGATATAAACTGTAAATAAAGATTTATATATAAGAATAAGCAAGCTGAGCTTACCTCTAGATCCGAAAAGAATTTCAATATCAGCAGGTCCAGTGGTTTTTCTAAACTGGAGGGGAGTCACATCACTCCACACTTTCAGAGCATTTGTTATGGCTCTGTCCACCTGGTATCTTGGCATGTCAGGGGTGTAGTTGTTAATCCTTTGAGTAATGGAGGAAAACAATACATATCATTAGGAAGTAGACTTCCTTTTTCCTTCTCTCTCTTAGAAATCAAATGGAAATATAACTTACCTGTAAGTCAATATATTTTTATTCCATTTTGGTCCTCCTGGAAATCTCCTATATTCCAAGACATCTGAAACTCCACACCTGGGCTGTTCCATTACTTTAATGGTTTCGGTATCTATCTTCCCACTTATAGTCAAATGGAAGAACCTTTGCATTATTTTGATCCGTTCTTCTAAGGTTTGCTTTGCTACTGTATCAATCGGTGGGAAAAAACGATCAAGGTAAGCCTGCATATTAACCAAGAATGGGAGGAATTAGAACATTTATTGTACTACCAGACATCTCAAATAATTATATAAATTCATGTGTATTGGTGACCAAACTCTTTGTGTCTTTGCCCATCCATTCATTCTTCAATCCACTTTTGAACATTCTTATTATTATTATTGGTAGTTTAGGACTGCAATCAGTAGTGTAGAGACTATGGCATGAGGGGTGGGCTGCTGGGGGTTTGCACGGGTTCGGGAGTATCTCTAGCTAAGATTCTGTGCAGTTCAGAGAACCCCCAAATCCCACTCCTGCCTCGCCCCGTCCCCCTGCCCCTCCCCTCCCAGGAGTCCGTTTGCGGCCTGTTTTGGATGCAGGTAAGTGCAGGGTGCGCGCAGAGGCTTGGGGAGGGTGAAAAACTGGAGGCCGTTTTCGACCTCCCAGCGGCTTGAGGAAAGCCTCTGGAGCCCAGGGAGGGCAAAAATGACCCCCCCCGCCATGGTGCAGGAGGCTGACTAGGCCACGCCCACCATGGCCACACCCACCCAGCAACCGGGCAGAGAACCTGTTGCTAAAATTTTTGAAGCCCACCCCTGTATGGCATCACTAAAGTAGGCAGAGCCAGGCTTTCATAAATGACAATCAGTGCTGGGAAGAATTATGATCTTGCTTGTTTGCTTGTTTGCTTGATAAATGAATACACTTAATTTGCTCTTCCTCCCCAAAATACACTGAAACTTGCCAGAAAATGGCATCATGGTTGCTTGGCACATTCTTGTTCAAATGTGATGACATCGTTTCTGGGTCTCTTCAGGCCAAAACAAATAATTCAGTGTTGCAACTTTCCTAATCTGTTTTTGAAGTTAGACTTTGTGAGCAGGTTCATTTGGGAAAAGATTTTCCTGGATTTCAAGTTGTTTTAAAGGTGAGCAAGATGACTTCATATATTTGAGGCTTAAAAGGGGAGAGGAGGAGGAGGAGGAGGAGGAGGAGGAGAAGGAGACTATTAAGAATAGAATCAGCAGACAGCATATTCAACAGATCTGATTACCCCTAGTAGATTGACAAAAGGTATTGATTTCAATGCACTGCAGTAACAGAAAGATCCCTCTTCTCTTGGCATCATAACAGTGAAATGAAGCTAGAGATAGAGGATTATTTTTCTTTTTGTAGGAAGAACTTGTGAGTCACCGTCATTTCTGGGATTTGAAACACATTCTTGGACCCAGAATTGCACGTATCCAGTACAGAGTTTTCCTGAGAAAGTAACAAACTGATTCAGGGGAGATCAGAATGAATAATTCAGTGGTGGGATTCAATTTTTTTTACTACCGGTTCTGTGGGCATGGCTTAGTGGGCGTGGCAGGGGAAGGATACTGCAAAATCCCCATTTCTTCCCGATCAGCTGGGACTTGGGAGACAGAGAATAGATGGGCGTGGAGCCAGTCAGAGGTGGTATTTACCAGTTCTCCGAATTACTACCGGTTCTCCAAACTACTCAAAATTTCCTCTACCGGTTCTCCAGAACAGGTCAGAACCTGCTGAACCCTACCTCTGAAATAATTATGTGCCATGGTTGCATGTTAAATAAAAAAAGTGCTTGAGCACAGTTTATTTTATTTATGTTTCTTATCAATTTGCAGAAACTTGCAAAGAAAGCAGAAAGAAAAATTGCAACCAGTCTGTCTTCCATAGAAGACCTGTATATTGCGTAGGTCAGAAGAAGGGCTGACAAGATATCTGCAGACTTCTCACATCCTGGACACAAACTTTTTCAATTCCTCCCCTCAGGATGGCACTGTAGGATGTTGCGTGCCAAAACAACTACACATAGGGACAGTTTTTTTCCTTTGTGTCATCACTCTGCAGAACATCTAATTCTCACAGTGCTGTCTAATGTCTATGTGTAGTACATGTGTACCCATGCAGTCTAGCTATAGTATTTTTATTTATCCTTCTTATTATCTTCTTTACTCCCCAATCTTTTATTTATTTATTTATTTATTTTGTCAAGCATGTATTAGATTACAGATATAGGTATAAACATGGTTATTAATACATGAAATGGATACAAATAAAGGGGGACATTTGGACAGGGACGGTAGGCACGTTGGTGCGCTTATGCACGCCACTTACAGACCTCTTAGGAATGGGTGAATTAGAATTAGGTGACACAACATAAAGAGATTGGTCTGTAATTTTCAACTAGGCTGGGGTCTCCCTTTTTGAAGATAGGGATGACTGTGGCTAGTGACCATAGGTTGGGCAAGGAGTTGGTCCTGAGAGATTTTTCAAAGATTGTGCTTAGAGGTTCTGCTATGGCAGTGGAAAGCTTTTTTAAGAAGTAGGCACATAGTCCATCGGGTCCAATAGATAGAGATGGTTTTAGATTGCGTAGTGCCTTTTCAACATTATCTTCTGTAAAGTCGATATGTATTAGATCGTTGTAATTATCTGTGGTACGGCTAGGGAGTATTGGGTATGAGCCATTGCTGTTTACAAAGACTGAGCCGAAGAATGTGTTAAAAAAGTTGGCTTTAAGGGCTTCATCATTTCAGTCTTTAAGGCTTTAAGTCTTGTTGGTGTTATTATTATAATTGTTATTGTTCTGTTTCTTTGCATGCATATTGAGAGCTTCTGCGCCAGAGATAAATTCCTTGTGTGTCTAATCACACTTTGCCAAATAAAATATTCATTCATTCATTCATTCATTCATTCATTCATTCATTCATTCATTCATTCATTCATTCATTCATTCAAAGCAGATATGTGCAAAACTCAATCAAGCAGGCACTTCAGGGGTACTGTAGTCTTCAGACAGCTAGACAAAACCACAATTTTTAGAGCTGCAAAACCTCTGAGAATCTGAGCTGAGAGACATGGAGAAAAAAAGTCCGGAGTCCGAAAAATCAAGCAAGCCCACTTCCTATAGAGTTCTATAGGAGCCGAGGTAGCACAGTGGTTAAATGCAGCACTGCAGGCTACTTCAGCTGACTGATAGTTCAGCAGTTCAGCTGTTCAAATCTGACCGGCTCAAGGTTGACTCAGCCTTCCATCCTTCCGAGGTGGGTAAAATGAGGACCCAGATTGTTGGGGGCAATATGCTGAACTCTGTAAACCGCTTAGAGAGGGCTGTAAAGCACTATGAAGCGGTATATAAGTCTAAGTGCTAAGTGCTAAGTCTAAGTCTAAGTGCTATTCTACAAACCAGCTCCTGAAACAGAGGACTGATGAGTGCTGGGGCGAGGGGTGGGGAGAGAGAAAAGCCCATGTACAAGTCTATAAAGAAGAGAAAAGGATTTTCACATGCAAATGGACTGAGAATGCCTACAATCTCAAGGAAAGTTTTAAAGAAAAAAAAAATAGTTAAGAAAAGATTGGGCTAACATAGGAATAGGAAGATAGAAAGACAACACCAAAGCAGAACTGTACTATGGATTAAAAAATAGAAATAGAATAGTTGTAGACTTAGACTATTAGGAAGAAAGTAAAATTAGATCGTTTAATTTTGTACAGTAAAACAGTTTAGTGTGGGGGAAACAAATAAGACTCTTTGTATCTGTATGGTTATTAAGAAAAACCCTAACAATAGGCAAGGTGTGAAAGAAGAATTTTTAGCTAGTTAAAGCCTCAATACAGAGGTAGTTTAGGATAGATCTTTCTTTTTCTTGCATAGTTCTTGAATATATTGAATATATTCAATATTGAATATATTGACCGCACCTGTAAAAAGAATCATGCATCATTGCTCTCTTAATAAACAGCATTTATCCCATGATATATTCTCAACATGGAAACCTTTATCAGAAGTCAGTGACTGAGTAATTCTGCATTTCTTTATGGCATCAGAGATAAGACCAGGGTGGTTACATACCAGTATGAATTTCAGGTCCTTGGTGTCGGATAGTGCAGACTGGGTCTTGATTAGTGGATTGGCAACGCTGCATGGCCACAGCATCAAAGCACCCAAGAAGATCATCAAGTGATTCATGATAGAGCTTCCAAACTAGCTTTAAACAAGCAAGTCTTTAGCCTTCAATGTCTTGTAGCCCAAGAACACTGGCTTTTATAAGACTGAGTGAACAGTGACATGTTGTAAAATAAAATTCCAGGTGACTCACTTTATGGCGTTCGTCTGCTTTTTTCTCTTTGTTTCTGAAATATTTTTGTTCAAGTGTCAGAATTTCAAAATATTATCAGGAAGCTTGATATCTTTTTTCCCCTTCCTTGTTGACATTTCCACTGATCTATACATGCAGGAGGTACTTTATTTCTCCCCCCCCTTTCCATTTTTTTCTTTAACCCCCTAAACCACAGGCTAAAAGGAAGTTGACTTTTCAAAATTCAGTCTAACATAAATGGGAATGACCCAATGTTGTTTCACTTGCCCAATCTTTTTTTTTTTTTGCAAAATCCAAGACTTCGGATTTTGATATGTTTATTTTATGTTTTTTGAAATTATTCTCTTTTCCCCGTTTTCGTTTTGGGGATGTTATTTAGTTTTAGGATGGGGTTGTTATTTGCCTAGAGCTTTTGGGATTAAACAGCATGCAAGTGTAAAGTAAACAATCAAACAAGCATTATCCAGTTTTGGTTGCCACAATGTAAAAAGGATGTGGAGACTCTAGAAACAGTACAGAGAAGAGCAACAAAGATGATTAGGGGACTGGAGGTTAAAACATATGAAGAACGGTTGCAGGAACAGGGTATGTCTAGTTAAATGAAAAGAAGGACTAGGGATAACATGATAGCAGTGTTCCAATATCTCAGGGGCTGCCACAAAGAAGAGGGAGTCAAACTATTCTCCAAAGCACCTGAAGGCAGGACAAGAAGCAGTGGATGGAAACTAATCAAGGAGAGAAGCAACCTAGAACTAAGGAGAAATTTCCTGACAGTTAGAACAATTAATCAGTGGAACAACTTGCCTCCAGAAGTTGTGAATTCTCCAACACTGGAAGTTTTAAAGAAGATGTTGGATAACCATTTGTCTGAAGTGGTGCAGGGTTTCCTGCCTAAGCAGGGGGTTGGACTAGAAGACCTCCAAAGTCCCTTCCAACTCTGTTATTCTATTCTATTCTATTCTATTCTATTCTATTCTATTCTATTCTATTCTATTCTATTCTATTCTATTCTATTCTATTCTATTCTATTCTATTCTATATGAAGTGTTGCAGAAAGCTTGTATGCCAAGAAATGAAAAGCGGAAGAACCCTTCACATATTATGTTTCTGATTTAAGGGCACGAAGAGTTATAGCTTGCAAAAGTAGCCATGGTGGATGACCTATACCAGGGGTGAAATCCAGCAGGTTCGGACAGGTTCTGGAGAACCAGTAGCGGAAATTTTGAGTAGTTCGGAGAACCGGCAAATACCACCTCTGGCTGGCCCCAGAGTGGGGTGGGAATGGATATTTTGCAATATCCTTCCCCTGTCATGCCCACCAAGCCACACCACGCCCACAGAACTGGTAGTAACAAAATTGGATTTTACCACTGTATAACACTGTTGAAAATTGTCAGAATTTTCTGTTGAAAACTGAATTTTCTGTTGAAAAGTGTTCAGAAGCCTATCTCCTTAGCTGTATTGACATTTCCACTTTTTAAAACTATACGACTTCAATTGCTTTCTTGGCTAGCAGATGAAACTTTAGGTACCTGGAGGATCTTCAGCCATTTCATCATTTGTATGAATACTGTGGGACTTCAACTGAAGAAAGAATGGGACCAAGCCAACAGTCCTGCAGCCTCTGTGCCATATTGTCAAGCATTCAGCTGTTCTCTCATCAACCAGTTGTGGGATTTTGAAAAGCAGGCAATCAGGTTACATAGACTCAGTGGTGGGTTGCTACTGGTTCGACAAGGTATGGCGAACCGGTAGCGGTGGTGGCAGGAGGCTACGCCCACTTGCCCGGATGTCATCAAAAAATGCTCTGTGCATGCGCAGAAGCATTGTGCACGCACAAAGCGCCCGCGTGCTCCTGTTCCCAAACCGGTAGCAAAGGTAAGTGGAACCCACTACTGCATAGAGTGATGCATAGCCATTTGTGGAATATTACCATATTATGCGTCCTTTTCAGACGTCCCAGAGTGAACAATCTTCAGACCTTCAGACTACCAAAATTTTATCTCTTTCGCGACTCAGCCGCATCCAGTTATGGTGGAATTCACCAAAGATGCTAACATCCCCTCTTCTTTTTCTTCTTTTTCTGTCTTATATTGCTGAGAAAAAGAGTAGAACAATTTCCCCATTATACGTAGCCCTTGACTTACAACCACAATTGAGTCCAACATTTCTGCTGCTAACGAGACAACAGTGATTTTGATAATAGATTTTATCTGTTATTTATTATTTTATTCTAGAATTTTAAACTGGATATTCATTGAGAGTTTTTATTTGTTCTGGTCTCTGGTCTTTGACTGTAACAAACTTGATTTGATTTGATTGGCTAACGAGACAATTGTTAAGTGAATTTTGCCTCATTTTATGCCACAGTTGCTACGTTAGTAACACATTTGTTACATGAATCTGGCTTCCCCATTGACTTTGGTTGTCGAATGGTTGCAAAAGGTGATCATGAGACCTTCGGACCCTGCAACTATTATAAATATAAACCAATAGACAAGTGTTCAAATTTGATCACATACCATGGTGATACTGCAAAAGTCATAAGTGTGAAAAATGGTCATAATTCACTTTTTTCAGTGCTGTAACTTTGAATGGTCACTAAATGAACTGCTGTCAATCGAGGACTACACATTGAGATGTAGTGATTTATATTGTTATCTACTGAAATAACAATTAACCAGTGGAACAGCTTGCCTTCAGAAGTTGTGGATGCTTCACCACTGGAGGTTTTTAAGAAGAGTCTGGATAGTCACTTTTCTGAAATGGTGTAGTGTCTCCTGGTTGGGCTGGACTAGAAGACCTCCAAGCAGTAGTGGGTTCCTATAGGTGCAGTCCACTCTATAGCACTGGTAGCGGCCCGCTGGTGACGTCACAGTACCAGTGTGGTTGGTTGCCGGTGCCTGGGCACCACCATTTAAAAAAATTTTTTTTTTTACATTTTTAAGAAATGTTTCTTCTGCGCATGCCCAGAAGCTGAGCTTCTGGCACTGCGCATGCGCTGCCTTCCTACCCCACAGTGAGTCCAAGCAGGGGAGGATGGCCGAGGGAGCACATGAGACGCTGAAAGAACGGGCGGCAGGAGCTATCTCCATTCCCCTCCCTTCAGCAGTCCGAGAAGCCACGAACGTGCGGTGATGATCCCAGGCATTTTCGCATGTTTGAGGCTTCTCGAGCTGCTGAGGGGAGAGGGAATGGGCGGCAGGACCTATCTCAGTTCCCCTCCCTTCAGCAGTCCGAGAAGCCATGCCCACCCGGTCACATGGCCGGCAAGCCACACCCACAAAATAAGCCACGCCCACAGAGTGGTAGTAAAGAAATTAGGAACCCGCCCCTGCCTCCAAGGCCCCTTCCAGCTCTATTCTGATTAATTGATTATATAGCAAATGATAGCTTGATTCCACAACCTGCTATCAAGAGCTGAATCCTCCCCCATGTGTTGAATCATAAATGAGTCTATCATGCTTTAGTCTAGTCTAGCGTGCTGTGCAAAACTAGTCAATGAGATAAAAAGGAGAAACAATAAGATAACAATAAGAGGGGAAAAAAGAGAAACGCATCTCATATTAAGATAACTTTTAGATTATTTGGCTGACATAAAGAAGTTAAAGTTAGATACGAATCAAGACAGGGCTTTGTCCAGTCAGTTTCAGACCCACCCCTATTTCAGAACAATCTCATGATGATTGAGATAAAGTGCAAGAGTCACTCTGCCTTTGGTGCAGAAACGGTCTTGTGAGAACCAGACTGTTTTATCTACTCACAGTCTCATAGAATGTGTGCAAGCACTTGGAAAATCCCTTTGTTTATGAGGAAGTTTCGGTGGATAAAGTTACTTAAAAATGATTAACAAATTGCCATTCAGCAACACCTGCTTTATAAAAGGAAAACATTAATCATTAAAGCCAAAAATATTAATGATTGCAGACTGTCACTGCTAATGGTATATCAAACATCTTAAAGAGGGTGCCGGATTCAATGAAATTCGGTGCAGATCTTTCAGATGGACCTACCCACCCACCCCTCATGTTGATGTTCAGACTTCAGTAGTCCCTGCGTATGTTGCCTGATCAGGGGTGGGTTCCTAATTTTTTTTACTACCACTCTGTGGGTGTGGCTTATTTTGTGGGTGTGGCTTGCCAGCCATGTGACCAGGTGGGCGTGGGCCTCAGGAGCTTGGCAGCGGCCGGAGAAGCAGGGGGGGCATTGCCCACCCGCAACGCAGCCCCCCGCAGCGGGAGCAGCAAGACCGTGGCAGCAGTTCTTCTAGGAGGCTCTGTCCGGCCTGAATGCTTCTCCCCATTCGATGATCCTAGGCTCCTGCCGCCTGTTCCCCCTCCCCTCAGCAGCTCGAGAAGCCTCAAACGTGCGAAAATGCCTGGGATCATCACCACACGTTCGTGGCTTCTCGGACTGCTGAAGGGAGGGGAATGGAGATAGCTCCTGCCGCTCGTTCTTTCAGCGTCTCACGTGCTCCCTCAGCCATCCTCCCCTGCTTGGACTCACTGTGGGGTAGGAAGGCAGCGCATGTGCAGTGCCGGAAGTTCGGCCTCTGGGCATGCGCAGAAGAAATTTTTTTTAAAAATGTAATTTTTTTAAAAAAAAATGGCGGCGCCCAGGCACCGGCAACCAACCGCACCGGTACTGTGACATCACCAGCGGGCCGCTACCGGTGCTATAGAATGGACCGCACTGGTAGGAACCCACCACTGTGCTGATGTACTTGAAGAGGGCCAATTTGGTGAGCCTTAGATTACCGTATTTTTTGGAGTATAAGACGCACCTTAGTTTTTGGGGAGGAAAATAAGGAGAAAAATCTGCCTACCAGGTATTCATCTGGCTAGCGTCCTTAGTCTGGTCAGCTTCAGCACATTATTTTATCCCCTGGTTAGGGCTGGAAAAAAACTTATTCGGAGCTAGTAGCAATGAAAAGAAGCCTGCAAAAACTTAGGGCTGGAAAAAAACCTCCTTCGGAGAGAGTAACAATGAAAAAGCCTGCAAGCCAGTAAGAGCTGGGAAGATCGTTAGCACCTTGTTAGGGCTGGAAAAAACATTCTTTGGAGCAATTAGTAATGAAAAAAAGCCTGCAAGCCAGTAAGAGCCAGGAAGATCGTTAGCGCCTTGAAAAAAAAGCTTCGAAAAAGTTACATTCAGAGTATAAGACGCACCCAAATTTTCAGCCTCTTTTAGGGAGGAAAAAGATGCATCTTATACTCCAAAAATATGGGTAATCTAAGTCTGGAACTAACACTTAGATGCCTTAATATAGCTATGATACCGAATTAAGCTGTTTTCTGACTTCATACAATACACAGATTATCCTTGATTTACAACAGTTTGTTTAGTGACCATTCAAAGTTACCACAGCACTGCAAAAAATGACATTACTGTTTTTCACACTTACCACAATTGTGTCATCCCCATGGTCACGTGATCAAAATTCAGATGCCTGACAACTGATTCATATTTATCCTGGTTGCAGTGAAGTCCCGGGGTGTGTGTGTTATGTGATGATCTTTTGTGACCTTCGGATAAGCCAAGTCAGTGGGGTCATGTGATCAATTGGTGCGAACTTCCGCCAAGCAAAGCCAGTGGGGAAGCCAGATTCACTTAACAACCGTATTACTAACTTAACAACTGCAGTGATTCACTTAACAACTGGGGCAAGAAAAGTAATAAGATGGGGCAAAACTCACTTAACAAATGTCTCACTCAGCGACATAAATGTTGGCCTCAGTTGTGATCATAAGTTGAGGACTACCTCTATTGTACCCTAAATAAATCAGAGGGAAAATAACACCAGTTGAACACACAACCCAAACCACTTAAGTATAAAATTTATTTATGTTGTGTTGTGCATGGTGTAATGGTAGGTCAGTAATACCTTGAGAAATGAGGGAAAGAGATGCTGCATAGGAAGTGATCAGATAAGAGAGGGTTCGGCCTGCAACTGCATAACGGATAGAGAAAAAGGCTTGGAAGGGATCCTCCCTAACTTCCCATGCTATAACAGAAATTGGGAGATTTGTACATTCAGGCTTGCAAGATGCTGTTAATGTAGCCTCAAATAGAAGTAGCTCATATATAGTGTGTTTCCTGTCTAGTATACTTGGGAAGGCTGACAATTGGACAATTTTAGCACAATGTTTAGTCATTGTGTACAACTCTATTTTTTAAATACTGTAATCATGATTTATTCTTGCTTCTCCATTGAAGAGGTCAGATCTCATGTTACAGATTTCACTGACAGACTGCCATCTGTCAGAAATGGTGTAGGGCAGTGATGGCAAACCTTTTCGGCACCGAGTGCCCAAACCGGAACGCACGTGCATGTGTGTGCATGTGCATGCTCCGGAGCGCCGGAAACTTGAAGACCAGATGACAGGCACATGCCTGTTTTTGGCCATTTTCAGGCCGTTTTTTCAGGCTGTTTTCTGGCCGTTTTCAGGGTGGGTTTTTTTAGGCCATTTTCAGGCCATTTTCTGGCGCCCGGCATCCGTGAAGACCAGCTGGCGGAAATCAGAAGAGCAGCTGCCGATGGTGCACGTGCCCACAGAGAGGGCTCTGCATGCCACCTCTAGCATGCGTGCCATAGGTTCGCCATCATGGGTGTAGGGTCTCCTGCTTGGAAGGGGGGTTGGACTAGATGACCTACAAGGTCCCTTCCCACTCTGTTATTCTGTTATTTCCCTTCGCATCATCCAAATGTGTGACTTTCAGCAAGCGTGCCATTGGTCACAACAATGACTGAAATTATTTTAAAGTGCAGTGCCTTTAAAGTAAAGTGCAATCATTCATTTCAATCCCGATGTTCTATCTCTTTCACAAGCAGTATTGAGGTAACTTACAAATGGAGCATTAAAACTTTATAAAAATATCAAAACAGGCATTGAATATCTGATAATGTAGGCTGCTGAATGTTCAGGCTTATCTGTGAAACTGTGTTAGATGGATAGAGGCAGCAATGCTTGGAGCATTGAACTTGCCAAAGAGAGTTTCACTCAATCCTCCTCCTCCTCCTCCTCCTCCTCCTCCTCCTCCTCCTCCTCCTCCTCCTCCTCCTCCTCCTCCTCCTCCTCCTCCTCCTCCTCATCCTCTCTCGCTCTCTGTCTCTTCTTCTTCTTCTTCTTCTTCTTCTTCTTCTTCTTCTTCTTCTTCTTCTTCTTCTTCTTCTTCTTCTTCTTCTTCTTCTTCTTCTTCCTTCTTCCTTCTTCCTTCTTCCTTCTTTCTTTTTGTCCTCCTCCTTCTCCTCCTGATTATGGGTTGTCACAGAGTCATCTAGAATGTTTAAACTGGATTTGGCATTTTTGTCTACCCATCAAGTTCTTCCCTAGGACCTGGGATAGGCAGATGTTGTTCTTTGATGGTGATAAAGGTATCATTGCAGGAAGTAAGTTGTTCTGAGTAAAGCTGCCTTCTGCAATTGACCGATGATGATTTTGTCAATGCCAATTCTTCTGTCTCCAGGTTTTGCCACATCCACTATCCAGACTTTTTTTTGTCATTCTTATCAACAATTGTTAAGTCTGGGGTATTTTGTGGCAGGTGCCTGTCTCTTTGAATTCTAAAGTCCCAGAGCAATTTAGCTTCTTCATTTTCTATGAATTTCTCTATTTTATGGTTCCACCAGTTGTTGCTTGCAGGCATATGGTCTTTCTTGCGGATCTTCCAATGCACCATTGTTGCCACATTATCATGCCATTCAGGGGTGGGTTCTAACTTACCTCGCTGCCAGTTTGCTTCCTCCCACCCCGTGTGGGCACGCCTTGTGGCTGCGCCTTGTGGCCGCGTGCGTGCTTCGCACGTGTGCGCGCATGCACAATGCCGAAAAATAATTTTTTTAAAAAAAGTCAAAAACAAGATGGCGACCGCATGCACAGTGCCGGAAACTCAGCTTCTGTGCATGCTCAGAAGAAAAAATAAATTAAAAAAATTAGAAAAAGATGGCGGCGCCCACAGACCGGCACCAACCAAACCGAATTGGATTGGTGATGTCACCATGACATCACCAGAGGGTCATTACCGGTTCAGGCGAACCAGTACGAACAGGGAGGAACCCACCCCTGATGCCATTGTTTGTAGTCAGTCTGTGCAAGCTTCTTGCAGCAGCTAATCAGGTGATCCGTTGTTTCTACAGCTTCTTTGCAGAGGTAGCATTTGCTCTCTGTTGCTGTCATCTCAATTCTAACTTTTTATGCATTTCTTCTTAAGACTTGGTCTTGTGCAGCCAGAATTAGCCCCTCGGTCTCTTTCTTCAGTATTCCTGCTCTTAACCAATGCCAGGTCTTGTTATTGCCTGCTTTGCCTCCTTTAAAAAAAATGTACTGGCCACATAATGCTTTGCCTTCCCATGTCTCTTTTCTATTCTTCATTTGGTCTTTCTTGTATGCAAGTTTTGTCTCCCCAGTCTCAGTAAGCTTTCCTGGTATACTAGCTTCAGTGCATCTTCTTCACTAACCTTCCAATGCCCTTTTTCCTTCTTTGACTGACTGGTGCACTTGCAACATTCCACACCCACCTATTTTCCTTGGTAAGTAGAGTCTGTCAACATCGCTACATAGACAATGTTAATGATTCATTGTCATTATTTTTCTGGTCTTCCTATCCAAGGCCTTTAGCTATGTAGATAAGTCAGGCTCGAAAAGTCAGAGCAGTCCTAATGATTCCCATGCGCTCTGAATCCATTGGTGATGTCCGTTTTGCTGTCTGAATTCATGGTGACCTAACCCTAACCCTAAGTGGATTTTCTCCCAGTGGGATTTCCCCATGTATTTCACTACGAAATGTAGATAAGTCAGGCTCGAAAAGTCAGCAACGTCCTAATGATTCCCATGCGCTCTGAATCCATTGGTTATGTCCGTTTTGCTGTCCGAATTCATGGTGACCTAACCCTAAGTGGATTTTCTCCCAATGGGATTTCCCCATGTATTTTACTACGAAATGTAGATAAGTCAGGCTCGAAAAGTCAGCCCCGTCCTAATGATTCCCATGCGCTCTGAATCCATTGGTGATGTCCGTTTTGCTGTCCGAATTCATGGTGACCTAACCCTAAGTGGATTTTCTCCCAATGGGATTTCCCCATGTATTTTACTACGAAATGTAGATAAGTCAGGCTCGAAAAGTCAGCGACGTCCTAATGATTCCCATGCGCTCTGAATCCATTGGTGATGTCCGTTTTGCTGTCGAATTCATGGTGACCTAACCCTAAGTGGATTTTCTCCCAATGGGATTTCCCCATGTATTTTACTACGAAATGTAGATAAGTCAGGCTCGAAAAGTCAGCCCCATCCTAATGATTCCCATGCGCTCTGAATCCATTGGTGATGTCCGTTTTGCTGTCTGAATTCATGGTGAGCTAACCCTAACCCTAAGTGGATTTTCTCCCAATGGGATTTCCCCATGTATTTTACTACGAAATGTAGATTAGTCAGGCTCGAAAAGTCAGCGCCGTCCTAATGATACCCATGCGCTCCGAATCCATTGGAGATGTCCGTTTTGCTGTCTGAATTCATGGTGAGCTAACCCTAACCCTAAGTGGATTTTCTCCCAATGGGATTTCCCCATGTATATTACTACGAAATGTAGATTAGTCAGGCTTGAAAAGTCAGCACCGTCCTAATGATACCCATGCGCTCCGAATCCATTGGAGATGTCCGTTTTGCTGTCTGAATTCATGGTGACCTAACCCTAACCCTAAGTGGATTTTCTCCCAATGGGATTTCCCCATGTATATTACTACGAAATGTAGATTAGTCAGGCTTGAAAAGTCAGCGCCGTCCTAATGATACCCATGCACTCCGAATCCATTGGTGATGTCCGTTTTGCTGTCTGAATTCATGGTGACCTAACCCTAACCCTAAGTGGATTTTCTCCCAATGGGATTTCCCCATGTATTTTACTACGAAATGTAGATAAGTCAGGCTCGAAAAGTCAGCGCCGTCCTAATGATTCCCATGCGCTCTGAATCCATTGGTGATGTCCGTTTTGCTGTCTGAATTCATGGTGACCTAACCCTAACCCTAAGTGGATTTTCTCCCAATGGGATTTCCCCATGTATTTTACTACGAAATGTAGATAAGTCAGGCTCGAAAAGTCAGCGCCGTCCTAATGATTCCCATGCGCTCTGAATCCATTGGTGATGTCCGTTTTGCTGTCTGAATTCATGGTGACCTAACCCTAACCCTAAGTGGATTTTCTCCCAATGGGATTTCCCCATGTATTTTACTACGAAATGTAGATAAGTCAGGCTCGAAAAGTCAGCGCCGTCCTAATGATTCCCATGCGCTCTGAATCCATTGGTGATGTCCGTTTTGCTGTCTGAATTCATGGTGAGCTAACCCTAACCCTAAGTCGATTTTCCCCCAATGGGATTTCCCCATGTATTTTACTATGAAATGTAGATAAGTCAGGCTCGAAAAGTCAGCGCCGTCCTAATGATTCCCATGCGCTCTGAATCCATTGGTGATGTCCGTTTTGCTGTCTGAATTCATGGTGAGCTAACCCTAACCCTAAGTGGATTTTCTCCCAATGGGATTTCCCCATGTATTTTACTACGAAATGTAGATAAGTCAGGCTCGAAAAGTCAGCGCCGTCCTAATGATTCCCATGCGCTCTGAATCCATTGGTGATGTCCGTTTTGCTGTCTGAATTCATGGTGAGCTAACCCTAAGTGGATTTTTCCCTAATGGGATTTTTCCATGTCTTTTATCAGCAAACGTAGAGAAGGCAGGTTGGAAAAGTCTGCGCTTTCCTAAACATACCTATATATACCTAGGCATCACCAAATCCATTGGTGATGCCTTTTTTCTCTTCGAATCCATGGTGACCTAACCCCAAGTTCTCTCTCTCTCTCTCTCTCTCTCTCTCTCTCTCTCTCTCTCTCTCTCTCTCTCTCTCTCTCTCTCTCTCTCTCTCTCTCTCTCTTTCTCTCTCTCACTCATTCATCCTGCCCAATGTCCTGAGAAATAATTAATATGAGAGCCGCAATGAGTAGAGTAAGGAAATAAGATAGTTAAATGTAAAGGTTCCCCAGCACATGCGTGCTAGTCATTTCAGGCTCTATGGGTCTTCCGGCTCATCTCTGTTTCTAAGCCGAGGAGCCAGCGCTGTCCGAAGACATCTCCATGGTCATGTGGCCAGCATGACTAAACGCCGAAGGCACACAGAGTGCTGTTACCTTCCCACCAAAGGTGGTCCCTGTTTTTCCACTTACATTTTTATGTGCTTTCGAACTGCTAGGTTGGCAGAAGCTGGGACAAGTATCAGGAGCTCACCCTGTTACTTGGCGCTAGGGATTCGAACTGCCGACCTTTCGATTCACAAGCTCAGCATCTTAGCCACTGAGCCACCGTGTAGGTTCCTTTTTCTGTTTGTTTTGGGTATGGAAAAACAAAAATGTATCTTGGGTAACTTTAGGGCAGCCTTGTCAAATGAGCAGCATTCCGATATGTTTAGAGTTTACAGTAAATGCCAGAATAACGCTAATAAGTGTGGAGGTTTCGGGCAGTTAAAAGATGCTTTAGAATTAGAATGTTTATCATGTGACAGAGATAAACTTTGACCAAATCAAAGTTATATGTGAATTTAGAGAACAACAATTTTAGCAGACAAGTGGTATAGGGTTTCCTGCCTAAGCAGGGGGTTGGACTAGAAGACCTCCAAGGTCCCTTCCAACTCTGTTATTCTATTCTATTCTATTCTATTCTATTCTATTCTATTCTATTCTATTCTATTCTATTCTATTCTATTCTATTCTATTCGCTAAGGCAAAGTTTCCCCCCCTAATTTTAGTTTATTTATTTTACTACACATATTGCTCTTCAAAATAGAATTTGTTTTTGAAAAACTGAGCAAATGAGTTAATATTGTGAGATAGCTGACTATATAAATTTGATTAATAAATAAACGAAGATTACAATCTATTTCAATTCATTTTACCTTCCCCAAGGAATTATGTTCAACTTTGCAACAGTTTCCATTCTTTTAATTATAGTATAGACTTTATTGTCATTGTACATCATGTATACAATGAAATTGGTTAAGTGTCTATTCTAATGATTTCACCCCTTTCATGACTAAACCAATGGATCTATTTGGGTAGAAGTTGCCACCAGGTTTCACCACTTTACTGGTGAAATCTAAGTCATCGTCAGATGGTCCTTATATCACCAGGGTAGAGACCTCTTCTTCCAAGGATCTAGTAATGGAGAAGGAGGAACAGTATGAGCAGAATTAAGGGCAGTATAGCTTTTCACAGGAATAATTTGGGAAAGGTTAGGAATATTTTTCATAGCCAGTAAAATAATGACCAGATGATATTTTCAATGTAGTAGTACATAAAAAAAATTAGAGATGATCTTGGGGATAAGAATGAGGAAACTGAGAAAGGAATTGCAGAAAAGATGACATAGTCCAGAGCAGTGTTGAAATCCAATTTTTTTTACTACCGGTTCTGTGGGCATGGTGGGCGTGGTGTGGTGGGTGTGGCTTGGTGGGTGTGGCAGGGGAAGGATACTGTAAAATCTCCATTCCCACCCCACTCCGGGGGAAGGTTACTGCAAAATCCCCATTTCCTCCCGATCAGCTGGGACTTGGGAGGCAGAGAATAGATGGGGGCGGGGCCAGTCAGAGGTGGTATTTGCCGGTTCTCCAAACTACTCAAAATTTCCACTACCAGTTCTCCAGAACATGTCAGAACCTACTGGATTTCATCCCTGGTCCAGAGATGGAAGGAATGGTGAGAAAGAAACTCTAAGGGACCCTGTCTTGATGTTGTTTAGTATAAGATATGATAGAGAGAAATTTTGACACATTTTCAAGATTCTGTTATTCCCCATTTCTATGTCATCAAGATGACTTAGTTGCCAAGCATCTCAATTTTGATCACATGACCCCAGGGATGCTACAACAGTCTTAGGTGTGAAAAATGGTCACAAGTCAGTTTTTCAGTGCCGTTGTAACTTCGAATGGACTGTAACTTCGAATGGACAAAATGGACTGTTGTAAGTCAAAGGCTAGCTGTAGAGTATTACTAAACATCTCAAATTATTATATGGCATGTGAATATTGTATTATATTACATGTGAATATTGGTGGCATACTCTTTGTGTGTTTACTCATCCTAAGACTCGCTAAGAATACAGCTTAGTGATAGGTGAATGTTGAAAGCCAGGAATTAAAAAGTGCAATGCTGCCAGTTGTCTAAACTGAATGGTGGACTTCAAAATAATCGAAGGTTTGTGGGAAACCAGATATAAATCATCTGTTTCTTTTGTTAGTTTCAAGCTCACTCTAACACAAGACATACATCCCAAAAATGTATTGCTTATATAGCTTAGACTACCCAAACAGTGAAGAAGTGTCTAACCGCAACGTCTTCTGAGCTTGGGAAATTCTCTATCACTTAAGAAGGGGAAGTAATTTTGCACCATTCTGCGATGTCTCTTTTTGAAAGTGAAAGGCAAACAGATAACCATTAATTGATTACTAAACTGTTTCATGAATTGACCCATAAGCTTTTAAGTCTTGTACCAAGCCATTAACATTCCATCATAGTGATCATTAAAATTCCACAGTAATGGATTCTACTCATGTTCCCTTCAACTCAGCATGGTTGCCAAGTTCATATTTTCCCTTGAAAGGTATTGATTCATGGATACAGGCAGTGGTGGGTTGCTACCGGTTCGCCCCGGATTGGGCGAACCAGTAGTGGCGGTGGGATGCTCCACCCACCCGCCCGGACAGAGGTGGGTTCCTAATTTTTTTACTACCACTCTGTGGGCGTCGCTTATTTTGTGGGTGTGGCTTGCCAGCCATGTGACCGGGTGTGCGTGGGCCTCAGGAGCTTGGCAGCGGCCGGAGAACCAGGGGGGCATTGCCCACCCGCAACGCAGCCCCCCGCAGCTGGAGCAGCAAGACCGCGGCAGCAGTTCTTCTAGGAGGCTCCGTCCGGCCTGAATGCTTCTCCCCATTTGATGATCCTAGGCTCCTGCCGCCCGTTCCCCCTCCCCTCAGCAGCTCGAGAACCCTCGAACGTGCGAAAATGCCTGGGATCATCACAGCACGTTCGTGGCTTCTCGGACTGCTGAAGGGAGGGGAATGGAGATAGCTCCTGCCGCCTGTTCTTTCAGCGTCTCACACGCTCCCTCAGCCATCCTCCCCTGCTTGGACTCACTGTGGGGTAGGAAGGCAGCGCATGCGCAGTGCCGGAAGCTCGGCTTCTGGGCATGCGCAGAAGAAAATTTGTTTAAACATTACATTAAAAAAAATGGCGGCGCCCAGGCACCGACAACCGACCGCACCAGTACTGTGACGTCACCAGCGGGCCGCTACCGGTGCTCTAGAGTGGACCGCACTGGTAGGAACCCACCACTGTGCCCGGACGTCATCAAAAACATTCTGCGCATGTGCAGAAGTGTTGCGTGCACGCAGAGCAAGTGCGCCCACCCTTGTGCTCCCATTCCCGAACAGGTAGCAAAAGTAAGTGAAAGCCACTACTGGATACAGGGCTCTTTGTAGTGAAATTCAGGTTCTTTTCCCTCACTTCCACCACTAGAAAAAGCACTTCAGTTCATAAGGGATCAGCTCTGCATTGAACCAATGACATAAATCTTACCTAATTATTTCCTTGTTTGTTTGTTTATTACTTTTTCCTAAGTGGTCTCAAGGTTATTTCTTTGAAGTCCTATAAAAATGCAAACAAAACATCAGAACGAGAGCAGCAAAATGGAGTCTGAAACAAGAGTTGGGAAAGCAAAAAAAAAAAAAAAAGGGTGTGTGTTGATTATTATTAAATCCAGGAAAAGGATTTTGGAAACAGGATGGTTAGTTCTGCTGTTAGAATACAGAGTAGTTGTACTAGCATGGTACAATTGATTTACTGATCTGTCCCAGGGCTGGGTTCCACTTACTTTCGCCACCGGTTCGCATTGCGATGTTTTGCACGTGCGCACGTGCACGATCAGCTTGTGTGCGTGCACGCGTCCCCTTGTGCGATTTGGCTTCCGCGCATGCTCAGAAGCAGGAATTACCCCAAAACACAGCTGAGGAGTTCATCAGCTGTGCTTCGGGCGAAGAAATAAAGGACAGATTTCTCCCGTGGGAGGGCGGGAGGGCCCTTTTTCAAGCCGCGGAAGGGGAAAAATAAAAAAAGATGGCGGCACGCATGGAATGGCACCGACAGTAACATCACCAGCTACCGGTTCAGGCGAACCAGGAGGAACCGACCCTTGATCTGTCCCCCAGATAACCGATTCACTTTTGTGTGCCAGCCCCAACAATTCAGGAAGGTTATCTTCTAATCATCTCCAAGGTAGCTGGAGATGTTGTTACTGCCGTCTTCTTTTAACCTTTTCCTTCTTGGGAAGAAGAAAAATATATACACCATTGGATTAAATGGGGGGACTTTTCCCTTTTCTCATTTCCCTCCCCCCCTTAATGCAGTTTTGGGGTGACTGAAAAATTACTAAAGTAACAAACACAGAGGCTCTGCTTTCATCTCTGAGAACATGATTTCATGCTCAGGAGTAAGTAGAATTGACTAATTCTGAAGCAGGGGTCCCCAAACTTGGCAACTTTAAGACTTGTGGACTTCAGCTCCCAGAATTCTGGGAGCTGAAGTCCACAAGTCTTAAAATTGCCAAGTTTGAAGACCTCTGCTCTGAAGCATTTCATATGTCATGAAAGGTGTTAGTTGATCCAGGAAGTTGACCTGTGCAAGATGGGGTATGTCTATAGATCTAAAGCACTCTGCACTAGGTAATTGTGTCTTCTTTTGTGTGCGTGAGTTGGTGCACCTTCCACGCCCAGTGACTCAGTTCTATTTTAATGATCTAACTGAGCAACTCAGGATTGAAGCCAGCTTCTCGCAATTCATGAGCAATCAGGAACTGGGTTCTTTTGTGCTCTTCTTACGTTGATATGAGGCAGACATATCCATTTCTATTTCCTTCTTTTTTGCTGTTGTCTGACTCCATTGCTTCCATGCGGGAGCTTATTTAGCACCAGAAGAATTAAAAAAGAAAGAAAGTCAAGTTAGTGGCCATGATAGAAGCCTTATCACTTTTTTTTCATGCATATGAAAGAGCCATGGTGGTGCAGTGCTGAGAATTGCAGTATTGAGGCTAACTCTGCTGACTGTCAGCAGTTCGATCCTGACTGACTCAAGGTTGACTCAGCCTTCCATCCTTCCGAAGTGGGTAAAATGAGGACCCAGATTGTTGGGGGCAATATGCTGAACTCTGTAAACCGCTTAGAGAGGGCTGCAAAGCACTGTGAAGTGCTATATAAGTCTATTGCTATATGATACATGCAATGCTATTTAAAAGTGATGCGACTTTGAAGCCAGATATCTTGATTCTTTTGACTCACCACAGAGACTCACCCTGAAAAACAGTTCCCGAAAACTGGCCTAGCACCTTTTGAATTCTCACTTGGGAAATATTAATTCTTCCAAGTTTGCATTTCTTTATCTTGGTATTAGTTCTTTTGGACCTGATGCATACGTAGGTTAGGCGATCGAAGCATAATTGATAACTTGTCATGTATAAACCATCCTTTCCAGTAAAACGTATTCATGCATTCATGGAGACAGATATAAATGTAAAATAAAAATCTGAAATATGACATGCAGGGGACTATTTTCTGGTCTAGAAATAATAATTAGGAGAAGACATTGACCATCTTAAGAGCCGAGGTGGCGCAGCGGTTAGAGGCAGTACTGCAGGCCACTTTAGCTGACTGTGATCCGCAGGTCAGCGGTTCAAATCTTACCGGCTCAAGGTTGACTCAGCCTTCCATCCTTCCGAGGTAGGTAAAATGAGGACCCAGATTGTTGGGGGCAATATAAATATACATTGCTTACTGGTGTAAACCGCTTAGAGAGTGCTTGCACTGTGAGGCGGTATATAAATCTCACTAAATAAATAAATAAATAAATCTTTTGAGCAAATCCCTGTAATGTTATTCTTTGTGGAGCACTTCTTGTTTGAAAGCAACATTTGTATTATTTCTGTGCTTTGCTTCCATTAATTTCAGATTATTTTTTTACCTTTATGGATTTCTTTCTTCTTCCATGTTAAGATTAGGCTAATCACATCCAAACCAACCAGTTAAAGCAACCAGGAAATCGGTTTAAGAAAAATCAAAATAAACTTGTATGGAGGATCCTTCAGCTAAACCTGGAGTGTATTTTAAACAGACGCATCCTGCTTCACATATCATGCTAAATCAAAATACACCTGGTTTCCCAAACAGCAAGGATGATCAGATAAACCAATATGTCATACGGATACATGGCCAAACTTCATAAGTCTCATGAGATCTTGAATATCTTACTCCTGAAATTTGTGAGACAAACATTGAGATCATTGTGAAATAAAAAAAGGAAGACAAGTGACAATATGTGTCTAGTCATTAATCCTATGACTTTTCTACATGCCTTTCATATTGGCATGCAATTGTATATACTATGCAGTGTTTCCTCAACCTCAGCAACTTGAAGATGGGTGGACTTCAACTCCCAGAGTTCCTCAGTCAGCCATTAGAATTGAAGTCCACACATCTTAACATTGCTGAGAAACACTGGAATATAGCAGTGTTTGTTTCATAGCAATAGC
Source organism: Diadophis punctatus similis (assembly GCA_023053685.1). Taxonomy (NCBI): domain Eukaryota; kingdom Metazoa; phylum Chordata; class Lepidosauria; order Squamata; family Dipsadidae; genus Diadophis; species Diadophis punctatus. Next base: position 11,309,594 of record JALIGW010000016.1, on the reverse strand, counting down.
AATAGCACTTAGACTTATATACCGCTTCATAGTGCTTTACAGCCCTCTCTAAGCGGTTTACAGAGTTCAGCATATTGCCCCCAACAATCTGGGTCCTCATTTTACCCACCTCTGAAGGATGGAAGGCTGAGTCAACCTTGAGCCTGGTGAGATTTGAACAGCTGAACTGCTGAACTAGCAATCAGCTGAAGGTTGCAGTGCTGCTTTTAACCACTGTGCCACCTCGGCTCTTTGGCTTCATGACACCACAATGCACGCCTGGCAATGTTCATGTGATTGCAGTTAGCAGTAGGCATCTGTGAGCAAATCTCTTGAGTTTGGGTAATCTTGAAAAACTAGTATTTTCTCTCTCCTGTTAAGATGTGTCACAGGCACAGCAGTGGTTTGCTAATTTCCTCATTAAAAAGTAAAGAAAGTATTGGAAAAACAAGAAAACCATCCAGAGGTGGGATTCACAAAATTTACCTACCGGTTCGCCCAGCACTGAAAATGTGAGTGCACGCGCCCCTTCCATGCATGCGCCCAGCCTTCTATACATGTGCTTTGCTCACAGGCGCGGCTCGCATGCATGCACGCAGGTTCAAAACGTGACTAAATAGGACGGCATAGAGCCAGGGCAGGTGGGCCGGCCCACCCGCAGGTCGCTACTACCGGTTCGCCCAAACCGGTCCGAACCGGCCGAATATCACCTCTGGAACCATCATATACTGATACCATTACAAATAAAATTAGTACAATCAGCCTAGCTAAAATTATTACTTGTTAAACAACTCATGCCCCATTGAGTCATCATTTCAGCAGAAAAACAGAATGACCAAGGGAGGGCAAAAATGCAGTGGGAACAGGAGTGACTTCCAATTTTTCCTGCCAGCTTCCCTATTGACTTTCCTTGTGGGAGTCTGGCAGGAATCAGAAATCCCCTCCCCTCCCTTCCCCTCCCCTCCCCTGTACAGGATAGTACCGTGTTTCCCCGAAAATAAGACCCTGTCTTATATTTTTTTGAACCCTGAAATAAGTGCTTGGCCTTATTGCCATGCACTCAAAAGCCCGATTGGGCTTATTAACAGGGGATGTCTTATTTTGGGGAAAACAGGGTAGTTGTTTGTATAACCATAACATAAATAAAAAAAGTACCAATAAAAGAGGACAATAGGACAGAAGGACAGGGACGGTAGGCACAGTGGTGCGCTTATGCATGCCCCTTACAGACCTCTTAGAAATGGGGAGAGGTCGACTGTAGACAGTCTAAGGTTAAAGTTTTTGGGGTTTGGGGAAGAAACCCTTCCCTTCCCTTCCCTTCCCTTCCCTTCCCTTCCCTTCCCTTCCATTCCATTCTCCCTTCCCTTCCCTTCCCTTCCCTTCCCTTCCCTTCCCTTCCCTTCCCTTCCCTTCCCTTCCCTTCCCTTTCCATTCTAGCAGGCAAATAAGTGGCTTCTGTTAGGTGGGGAAGGGAGTGAGGGATTGCAAGACTGGTTGGGAAACTATTATGAGCCGTGGTGGCGCAGTGGTTAGAGTGCAGCACTGCAGGCTACTTCTGCTGACTGCTGACTGCCTGCAATTTGGCAGTTCGAATCTCACCAGGCTCAAGGTTGACTCAGCCTTCCATCCTTCCGAGGTGGGTAAAATGAGGACCCAGATTGTTGGGGGCAATGTGCTGACTCTGTAATCTGCTTAGAGAAGGCTGTAAAGCACTGTAAAGCAGTATATAAATCTAAATGCTATTGCTATTATGACATGTTGAAAATGAAAATTATGCTGACTGCAGCAATAACCTGGCAGTGAAGTAGAAACAGTCACAGCTTTCCAAATTTCATTCTCTCGGCAGTCCTGGGTACAAAATTTTGGACAAAGTTAGCCCATACGAGGTCTCTTGGTTCAAAAATTGCTGCCCTATGATGATGCACCATTCTGCCCAATCAAAGCTCATAACAATGACTTTATTTTAGTAGTATATAGATTATCTGCTAAAAATACATTTTAAGGTTTTGACGTGTGCTCAGTGCAACGTAGAATTCATCTTGCTCTCCAATTTGGATGGGATTAGAGAAACCCTACCAGATCTTCCTTTCTTCTCATTCCTTTTCTGAGTGGTATTCCTTATTCTTATTCCTTTTCTGCATTCTATTCTCAGTTTCATAGAATCAAGGAAAGCAAGTTTGGGAAGGACCTTTGGGATCATCCAGTCTAGTCCCCTAAATTGGAAGGTACTTGAAAGTCACCCTGCTTGGAAAAGCTGACAATTGCTTTGCCAACTTCATCCCCTACCTTGGACATGCCAGAAAAGCTCTATCACTTATGTCTTGGATTAAAAGCACCCTGAGTTTCCTAGTACAGATACAGACCCAACTTGAGGGAAAAGGAAAAACTGATTCACACACACATTCACACACATGTATGCAAAGGCAACACCCCGCCCCGCCCCCTGTGCACCGATCAGACTTACATAGACTTTCATTACACACAGAAGAAAGTACAAATGCTTCCTAGATCACAACACATGAAAGGGTTGGATTATTTATTAGCTATGTGTAGGTACAAGAACAGTTCCCAAAACACTTCCAGCCACTTACAAAAAAAATAACAAGGAATTTTTACAAGGAAAAGAAAATAACTAGATCCCCAAACTAATAACTGAGAGATGGAATCTGACATATATCAATCCCCAAAGACTTTCTGGTACAGCCAGATCGTGGTGGTTTCCAGAGGTGGTTTCCTGCCGGAGCTGCCCGGTACGCAGCTCCAGTAGGGAGCGGCAGATTTCGCAACCGCTCCGGAGCCCTCTCTGCCGGTCCACCAGGCAGGTCGCCATTTTTTTCCAGTGATTTCCAGTGATTTTCGGGCGATTTTGCTTCTGCGCATGCGTGGAAGCAAAATCGTGCTGAAATCTTGCAAGGGGACTCGTGTGCGTGCGAGATTTTGGTGAGATTTTGTCTCCACGCATGCACGAAAGCAAAATCGTGCCGAAATCTTGCACGCACGTGCATCCCCTCGTGAAATTTCAGCGCAGTTTTGCTTCCGCGCATGCGCAGAAGCAAAATCACACGAGGGGGCATGCACGTGTACTGAGCGGCCCCCCTGAAGCATGGAGATGCGTGCGCATGGCTCCGGCAGCGATGTAAGTGAGCAACCCGCCCCTTGTGGTTTCTCTACATGGCCAGAAGGTTGGTGTTGGTTTGATGTTGGATGAAATGCTGTTTCCAAGTAAAGGCATCTACAGAACACGCACATCTTGCAGTTGGTCATCTGCATCAGTGATGGGATCGTGCCGGTTTAACAACCGGTTTGGTGATCGCGCGCGTGCGCAGTTCAACAAAAACTTTAACTTCCTCGTTGCTGCTGGGGTGTAACACAGCTGAGCCACGGCAATCCGTTGTACCACGCAAATTAGCTGAGAAGATATAGGTGAGTAAAGCACAGGGGCGGGTGAGCGGGCCCGCCTATCTGATTGTCGGAGCATCCAGTTCGCCCAAACCAGTCCAAAACGGTAGAATCCCACCCCTGAATTCTGCATCTTGAATTGGACCAGGAAGTTAATCAACAACCAATGTATCTGTGAAGTTTCCGAAAGATGCCATAATTCCATAACAAAGTACAGTCCACCAGTCTTTCCCCACTATCAAGCAGGCAACCAAACTTTTGCTGCTTTTACTATGTTATAAAGTTGAAATAATGCTTTTGATCTGTGCGGAATATAAATTCTTCCATGCCATTTAAATACAACAGGTTCCTCAACGGTTTCATTTTCTTGCTCCTAAGAAAGAAAAAGAAGGATATTGTTAAAGGGAGTTAAAAAAAATAAATATACATATAGGATAAAATAGGAACACAGCTGTTTTTCCAGAGCAGATTTGCTCAATAAAAAAGAAGAGTGATTAATTTGCTCCACTATAATAGGCTGGTTAGGACAGAATCAGGAATCAGATAAATCCATGGTGGGCTCCTGTTCAGGAATCCTGGTGCCAACCTTACTGTGGAGAATCAGGGATATGATTTTGAAGAAATAGGCAAGGACTGCTATATAAGCAAAAGGGGCTGAAACATTCTTTAAATCTGGGAAACAAGATAAATATCGGAAAAACATGACTGGCTCCTTGTGCACGTTACATCCGGGTAGTGACTCGCATGCGTTACATCCGGGTACTAACCCTCTGCACATGCGCAGAAGCCTTTGCGCATGATGGCAAGCCGACCATCACTACCGGTTCGGCGAATGGGGCCAAATATCCGCCTCCAGCTTGCGCAAACCGGTCCGAACCGGTAGCAACCCACCACTGATTCATTGTATGTTTTAGCCTCCAGTCCCCTAATCATCTTGGTTGCTCTTCTCTGCACTCTTTCTAGAGTCTCAACATCTTTTTTATACCGTATGTGCCGGCGTATAAGACGACTTTTTACCCCTTGAAAATCTTCTCAAAAGTCGGGGGTCGTCTTATACGCCAGGTACTGAAAATTCCAAGCCAGGGGGGGCCCCCTCAAAAACGGCCATGGCCACATCCCCGCCGTTCTCCAGTCAAGCGGCTGAAGAAGCCCCGGAGCCCCGCCGCCAACCTGCGTCTCCTGCTGGGAAGGAGCCTCTGTCGCTGTCTCTCGCGGGGCTCCAGGCACCCTACTGAGTCCCTGACCGCGGCACCGGCAGGGTTAATGCACATGGGAGGGAAGGAGAAAGCGCGCTACCGCCACCACTGCTGCTTTCACCGCTCCGATATTTCTTTGGTGGGCACGCGCGGGAGGGACCATGGAGCAGAGGCGCCCGGCAGCTTAAGGCAAGAGGCGGGTGGGAGACTCGGGCAGGAGCCTGCCGCCGCCGCCACTTCTGGAATCCCCACGCCTCTCACGCCGGATGCCTCTGCTCAGCGGTCCCTCCCGCGCGCGGCCACCAAAGAAATATTGGAGCAGCGAAAGTAGCAGCGGCGGCGGTAGCGCTCTCTCTCCTTCCCTCCCATGCGCGTTAACCCTGCTGGTGCCGCGGTCGGGGACTCAGTCGGGTGGCTGGAACCCCGCGAGAGACAGCGACAGAGGCTCCTTCCTCCAAGGGGAGGGGAGCAACCCACCCACCTACCTCGCTTGGTGCAGTTCCCCGCACTTGGCGTCTTGGAAGAGGGCTGGGCGAGGGAGAAAGGAGCCACGGTGGGGATTGGTTTGCAGGGAGAAAGAAAGAAAGAAAGAAAGAAAGAAAGAAAGAAAGAAAGAAAGAAAGAAAGAAAGAAAGAAAGAAAGAAAGAAAGAAAGAAAGAAAGATGTTAGGAAGGAAGAAAGACAGAAAGACAGAAAGAAAGATGTTAGGAAGGAAGAAAGACAGAAAGAAAAAGAAAGATAGTAGGAGGGGTAGTCTTATATGGCGAGTATATCCCAAACTCTATATTTGAACTGGAAAAGTTTGGGGTCGTCTTATACGCCCAGTCGTCTTATACGCCAGAATATACGGTAATGTGGTAATCAAAGCTGGATGCAGTATTCTAGGTGTGGTCTTACTAAGGCTTTATAGAGTAGCTTTAGTACCTCACTTGATCTTGATTGTATCCCTCTGTTAATGCAACTTAGAATTGCATTGGCTTTTTTGGCTGCTGCTGCACACTGTTGGCTCATATTTAATTGGTTGTACTTACCATACAATCTCTGAATTCTTTGTCTGTCGTTACTTGGGAGACGGAAGAAGTATGGGTTACTGTAAGTATACGTTGGGTACATCAAAGAGCTAACGACATTAGAATGGGAAAGTCCTAAAGCATGACCAAATTCATGTGCAGCAACAAGGAACAGGTTGACCTCTAAAACAAAAGAAAAGAAAAATGTGTCCATTAGCAGAAACCGATATATGCCCTCCTATATCCCAAGTTAATGCCTTTCCAGGGCTAGAACTCCATTTGACTCTCACAACAGGGGTCAGGGCAAAAATAAAATTGGATTTAATCTTATAATATAAAATATAATTTATATTCCCAGTTGTAGAAACATTACAATTCAGGGGCAAATATTTCAGAGGTCTTCAGGTATCACCTGGTTGTTAGGTTGTGATCGATTACTCTTTGTTTATGATGTTAATGGTCTTGGCAGTAATTTTCATTATAAAATAAATGAGCAATAACCTCAAAAAGTTAATGAATGACTTACCTCTGTCATACTCGGACCATTTCTCTGCTTCATCAAAATGTGTATCTCCCCCAATTCCTGATCCAGGAAAGTAAGCATGAGCCAAAACTCCTCCTTGGCTATCAAAAGGGCTTGAATCACCATGTTCTAAAATTGAAATATAACATATAAGCCATCAATGAATTAGATGGTAGGCTAGGAGCAGAGTTGGGTTCCTCTTGGTTCAGACCGGTTCGCCTGAACCAGTAGCAAACTGCTGGTGATGTCACAATGACATCACGGAACCGTATCGGTCGGTGCCGGTCCGTGGGCGCCACCATTTTTTTAAACATTTGGGGAAAAAAATTTGGAATTTTTTTGGGGGGAATTCCCCCCCCCCGGGGTTTTTTTCCTGTGCATGTGCAGAAGCCGAGTTTCCGGCACTGCACATGCATCGCCATCTTGTTTTTGACTTTTTGGGGGGCTTTTTTTGGCTTTTTTTGCACTGTGCATATGTGTGTGCGCTTTGTGCGCGCATGCGCAGCACGGGAGGAAGGAAACCGGCAGTGAGGTAAGTTAGAACCCACCCCTGGTTAGGAGCATTATGCTGCCATTTTCAACACCCTTAAGTAAACCTATTTCCTTTTTTTGACTTTCACTATGCATAAAATCATGCAATATGTATATGGGCCCGTGGTGACAGTGATGTAGTGATAACCTCTTGGTTAGGTAGAAGACTTTCTGAGTTAAATCAGAAGGATGGAAGGCTGAGTCAACCTTGAGCCATGTCAGGATCGAATTCCAGGCTACGGGCAGAGTTTGCCCTCAATGATGCATTCTAACCACTGCACCACCAGGGCTCTTCAGTTATCTGAAGTTTTTAAAAAATTGAGTCTACAACTGGATGACCATTTGAGATGGGGTTTGACCAGTGGCGGGTTGCTCCCTTACCGGTGCCGGTGCACTGCGCGCACATCTCCATGCTTTGGGCGCGCACATGCTCACTATGCACGGGCACCCCCTTGCGCGATTTTACTTCCACGCATGCGCAGAAGCAAAATCTCGCCGAAATCTCTCTCGTGCATCCCCTCGCGAGATTTTGGCACAATTTTGCTTCCGCGCATGCACAGAAGCAAAATCAGCCAAAAATTAACGAAAAAAAATGGCGACGCACGCAGTGGACTGGCAGAGAGGGCTCCGGAGCGGTCACGCGCAAATTGCGCAATCAGCCACTCCCTACCGGAGCTGTGCACTGGGCAGCTCCGGCAGGAACCCACCTCTGGGTCTGACCCCTACAGATGAAAGTAGGACTACTATTTCCCATGAACGATTTCAATATAAGCATCAGCCCTTCTAGGGAGGAAGACACCCTCTGGATTATACTCTAGTCTAAGGGTCTCCAACTTTGGCAACTTTAAGACCTGTGGACTTCAACTTCCAGAACTCTGGGAGTTGAAGTCCACAAGCCTTAAAGTTGCCAAGGTTGGAGACCCCTGCTCTAGTTAGCCTTGAATGTGATCAGTGAAAGCAGAGAGAGTTTAAATGATGCTTCAGAAAGGGATAGGAATCGTGTGAAAAATGCATATTTGAGAGCTAGATAAAAACAGGCAGCCTTACCACCACGTGCAAAAAATATTTCAATGTCAGCACGTCTGAAAGCCTTCTGGAACCTCAGTGGAGTCACATCACTCCAAACACGGAATGCCTTTGCTATGGTTGCTTCTACTGTCATTCTTGGCAAATCCGGAGTGTAATTATTAATCCTTTAAGTAACGAAAGAATGACAAAATATTACTATGCAAGAAATCATGTAACCAATAAATTCTTTTTATTTAAAAAAAAACTACCTAGAAATTGTAATTAACCTGTATGTGAGGACTTTTTTATTCCAGATTCTTGTTGGAGCTTTATGTCCTTCGGAGTCATCTGAGACGCCACACCGAGGCTGTTTCATTACGTTTAATGTGTCTTTATCCATTTTCCCAGTGACAGACAAATGGAAGAATTCCTGCATTTTTCTGAGCCTTTCTTGCAGGCTGCGGCCATCTTTAAGATATGTTGGGAAAAATTTGTCCAGATAAACCTAGATTATGAAAAAGGAAAATCATAAATGTTTCATGCATCTTTTGTACCCTGCTAATTTTCTGAATGCACGGAAAGGAACATTTAATCTATACGGTGTACAGATAGCTGTCAGGGTTCCGACGGATGCCCTAATTAAATCATGAGCCTCGAGCCAAGCTTCAAAAGAAATCCAGTTATTTATTAGGAGCTTCATGTTGGCACGTTCCAGGTGAAGCCAACTCTGACCCCACGTAATTTACGCCCCAATCATGACCTTGTTTCCACCCTCCCCCCAGGGCATGTCATCAATCCCATTCACCAACGGAGCAATTTCGAGGGTTGTAGAGATCACTCCCCTCTATGGGTAACCCTGGGAGACAGCCTTGAGAGAGATATGTTTAGAATGTGCTTCTGTTTTTGGCTGCTGTGCTGCTTCATAGGTTTCCCATTCCCCCTTGCCTATGGCAACTCAAGAGCAGGCCAGGGATGCTTTGTGAGTTGACAATAGCTTTGACTTACAACAATTAATTTAGTGATTGTTCAACATTACAACAGCACTGGAAAAAGTGACTTATGACCATTTTGCACACTTACGAACATTGGAGCAGCCCCATTGGTCATGTGATCAAAAACCGGTCGCTTGGCAACTGGCATGTATTTATGCATCTCTATCCTGCTACTGACTTGATGCTAATAAATGGTGCTGTATTTATTTCCTCTGTACATTATATTGTACAGTAATTGGTGAGTTGCCACCATTTTAATCCTTTCCCACCAAACACTGCCAGTCGGTTTTCATTTACTCTGGTGGCTATCCTGTAAAGCAACAGCCAAACTTTCATTGATATCCTCAGAAAAGAGGCAATATAGTCATCCAATAAGAATGCCAGCTGGGTAATTAATAGAGCTATAAATTAGACATATCATGTGAGCTGAGTGACCATATAAATTACAAATAAATTTTAAAAAAATTATGGAAGCCTGCTATAGAATTCTTTCAGCAACTGGTGGGTAGACCTCTCAATCTTTGAGATTTCTTCCAGGTTTAAAGTTCTGATTACCGTATTTTTCGGAGTATAAGACGCACTTTAGTTTTTGGGGAGGAAAATAGGGGAAAACAATCTGCCTACCAGGTATTCATCTGGCTAGCATCCTTAGTCTGGTCAGCTTCAGCAAATTATTTTATCCCCTGGTTAGGACTTAAAAAAACCTTCTTCTGAGAGTAACAATGAAAGAGCCTGCAAGCCAGTAAGAGCTGGGAAGATCGTTAGCACCTGGTTAGGGCTAGAAAAAAACTTATTCAGAGCAAGTAGAGCAATGAAAAAAAAATCTGCAAAGACTTAGGGCTGAAAAAACATTCTTTGGAGAGAGTAACAATGAAAAAGCCTGCAAGGTAAGAGCTGGGAAGATCTGTTAGCACCTAGTTAGGGCTGGAAAAAAAAAAAGCTACATTCGAAGTATAAGACGCACCCAAATTTTCAGCCACTTTTAGGGAGGAAAAAGGTGCGTCTTATACTCTGAAAAATACGGTATGTGGTCCATTATAATGAGAACTAAACAGAAGAAGATTGTTCTATTTTTAATGGAATTCAACTGCCGTTCCTTATTCCTGCTAAACTTGCCAATTTCTTAAATCACAGATGTATTTATTTATTTTGCTTTTGACGCCATAAGCAATGGTCAATAGAAAGAAAAAGACTTGTGACATCATAAAAATAACTTTTCTTTTTCTCTCTCTGTATCTCTGTCAGTGTTTTTGGAAATGCTTATGTTAAGTTGAAATGTCTATCATAAACTTTGTACTGTATATATAAGGTATTATGTACTTCCTAAACAATAATGGAAAAAAGTTAAACGATTACAACAAAAGTCAGATCAAGATGGAAATACTTCATTAGGAAAGCAAGGGATAAGTCAGCACATGGATGGAATACCACCATAGAGACCAACACATATCAACTTGAGCAGCATGATTGGGAAAAAAGGCAATGTTATGGATGCAGAAATAACAATACAGATTTATATTCCTTAAATAAATAATTAATTTAAAAATAATAAAATGTAGGATAGCAGCAGAATCAATCAACCCATACATGATACGAAGTTTTGATGGAACTTACTTGTAGAAGTTTTGTGTCTTCAGCACTTGGTGCATCTCCAGAACCGGGATCTATTGGGATAGCAAATAAAGAAGGCAGAAAAATTGTGGCACAGATCAGGATGTACTTCATCATGACCCTAATTGCAAACTCAGTGCTAAAGGAGAAGACTTTGGATCTGTGATGCTTGCCACCCAAGGACCACATACTGTATTTATAGCAGACCCATAGGTTTTGCTGCTAGTTCCTTAGTGACTCATTCTGTTGTACTGTCTGTGGTTTTGTGAATTTATGTAATATTTTAAACAGTTTATGTAATATTTTAAACAATTCTACAATAGGTGAAAACCTCCCCCACGAATGACAGTCCTACACAGGAAGCCAACTACATCATTCTTGGGGTACTCTCCAAAAACACAGAAAAACCGACTTCCTTAAATTGAGCTAGAGATATTTCTTTATTAGGAAGAATGGATGAAATTTACTCAATAAAAATGCATTGAGCTCTCTCAGCCCAACCCACTTCACAAGATAATTGTTGCGGTGGTGGAAATACAAGACAGGAACATTCAAGAAACGTTGCCAAGAAAGGAAGCCTCTGAAGTCATAAACAGAGCCGAGCTTCAACAATTTGAACAATCACAAGATGGCAGCCATAAAGATTAAGTTTTGATAGTCATAGGTAAAAATATTTCTTACAGTAGGACTCAAGTTCGTGTGAGATAAAGAAACGGGTATAGAACCAGGGGCCTCTAAGTTGGCCTACAGTGATTTTTTTACTTTCTATCTATCTATAAACAAAGAAAATATTGCAAAGGTGATATAAGTAATTTAATAGGATTATTCAGTTTCACTTTTTCTCACATTCAATTTTTTTAAAATATCAGTGTCAATTTTACTCCTGAGGTATTATTTCATTGTTAAGCAGCTTAAAACTGCTGGAAAATAAAAATGAATCCTTTAATTGAATGAAATAAAAACAAATCAAATTATTGTTTGCCGTTCTTCACTGGCCTCCTGGATTAAAGTTGTTCCAAGCATACAGAAATTTTTATCTGATTGCAACAGAACAGGTAATGACCTCAGGGAAATCCACAAAGAAGGATAATAGAAGACAAGATGCGGCCCATGATCATGAAACTGAGACCCCTCTCTGTTTTACATGTATTGTTCTGCATGATCATGTTAAAAAATTAAGTGTTAGAAATCTTCAGAATCATGAACATAGCTAAATGCCTTGGATTGCTTACAATATCATATTAAGCTATGGTTATTTTAATAATGCCAATTAAGAATTGCTTAGAGGATCTTCAGAATTATGTGACTCTACATTTCTAAGAGAATACTATATATCAAACATAATGTTGACAGACAAATAAAATAATTTATAATTAACCATATAGTTTATTATTCCTTGAATACATAATGACATTCAAATATGCTTGCTGGCTACCATATCTTAAATTTTTGGTACATTTTTGAGATTCTGAAGAAAGTTAGAGTTAGAATAGGCAATTGTTTAGTTTCACGTTTTTGTGACTATTTCAAGTTCAGCTGGTTGAATTTGAGATTTTTTTTAAAAAATATTCAGTGTAAAGGTTTTATGCACATTGTGTTATTCCCATTTCTCCAGGCTTATTTTTGTTTGCAATCTTGCAATTTTTTCTTAGCTGAAGGTAATACACAGCTGGCTTTGGGAGAATTTGGAAGGCTACTCAACTGAGTTAATATCTGGATTGCATTGCACTGCAATTGTGTCGGAGGCACTGAGACGTTTCCGAGTTGAAAGGATTAACTGGTGACACCATGTTTCCTGGGGGACACCCAATATCTGGATAGGTCTACTGATAGATAAGACTTGAGAGGAGTAACAACCAATGATTTCCATGTAGTGGCCAATAATGCTACATAGAGATGTCCAAAGTCACCAGAGATCCACTTTTACTTATTTTTGGCAACAATTTTGTTTGTATGTTGTACTATTGAATATATTATTAGTGAGATTTATTATATGCATTTGATAGATTTTTTTCTTAATGCACTTTGTTAATTGTTGCTGAACCTCAATGCACAATTTATAGAACTATTTATTTCAAAGGACAACTAATAAAATACCGTATTTTTCGGAGTATAAGACACACCTTTTTCCTCCCTGAAAGAGGCTGAAAATTTGGGTGCGTCTTATACTCCAAATGTAGCTTTTTCAAAGCTTTTTTCCCCAGCCCTAACGAGGTGCTAACGATCTTCCCGGCTTCCTACTCCGTCCAAAGAAGTTTTTTTCCAACCCTAAGTCTTTGCAGGCTTGTTTTCATTCCTACTGCCTCTGAAAAAGGTTTTTTCAGCCCTAATGAGGTGCTAACCATCTTACCTGCTTGCAGCATTTTTTTATTCCTACTCCCTCGAAGTAGTTTTTTACCAGCCCTAAGTCTTTGCAGGCTTGTTTTCATTCCTACTCCCTTCGAAGAATATTTTTTTCAGCCCTAACCAGGGGATAAAATAATGTGCTGAAGCTGACCAGACTAAGGATGCTATCCAGATGAATACCTGGTAGGTAGATTCCCCCCCTATTTTCTTCCCCCAAAACTAAGGTGCGTCTTATACTCCGGTGCATCTTATACTCCGAAAAATACAGTACTTATTACTTTCAGTTGTTGTAGTGGTTTGAAAAATATAAAGTAACCTTTATAAAGTAACCTTTAACTGTGAACTAAACAAATGTTTGTGTAATCTCTACTAGAATCTAATACTAACAGTGTCCATCCAGTTTCTTAAGCAATTTCCTTTTTTAACACTTATCTCATGCATGAAATCAAGTGAGGTCATATGCTGAAGTAGGCTTTCTAGCATTGCAGTTCCATGAAAAAGCACAACTGGACAAAAGCTGTGTGTGTGAAATGATCAAATCTGGCACTCACAAGAATGAGTTGGCTAATATTAAACACTGAAGATGGAATCTAAAATAGGTGGATGGGGATATGGGGATCATATTACTTGTCAAAGTATCACTGTTTCACGTATATTGATTGTGAAAGACTGGAAGAAGCAGAAGTTGTCATTTCAAGAAAGCAGGATGAGGAAACTGTGGCTTAGGGTGCCAATTTCTAAATGTTCATGTTATGTTTCCCATGTTTGCCACAAATGACTGAGGGAAAACGAAACCATTGTTCTTGGATTAATGAACTTCATATTTAATATTGAATCAAGTCAATTTTTCTGTGTTCATTCTATTTCTTAATTTCTTTAATAAAGAAAAAAAACCCTGTTAGAATATATATAGAAGAGCCAAGGTGGTGCAGTGGTTAAAGTGCAGCACTGCAGGCTACTTCAGCTGACTGCTATTTCAGCAGTTCAGCTGTTCAAATCCCACCAGGGGCTCAAGGTTGACTCAGCCTTCCATCCTTCCGAGGTCGGTAAAATGAGGACCCAGATTGTTGGGGGCAATATGCTGAACTCTGTAAACCACTTAGAGAGGGCTGTAAAGCACTATGAAGAGGTATATAAGTCTAAGTGCTATTGCTATTGCTATTGCTATATAGGAAATAAAATGTACCATAGAAATTTATTTATTAATTAATTTATTATTTATTTATTTATTAGTTGCATTTGTATGCCTCTGGATGTTGGAGTTATAGCATTGGACTAGTGGAAAAGTCAAGTGCATATTGACCCTCTGCCATAATTGAGATTACTTTTTACTGTAGAAAAGAGGTGAACAGATTATTGTTAAGTCTGTGATATAAAATTTACATCACTGGAAGATATCAAGTCAGGGAAATTATATGCAAAAATGTAGAGGATTCAGCTTTTGGTATCTTTTGGGAGAAATATGAACAGGATAATCAATAGAAGAGAATATTTGGGGTTGAACTGTGAAGATTTTGGTGCTCTCTGAGCTTGGTTGTTTGCTTGCAGACGTTTCTTTACCAAGCTAGGTAACACCAGTGCAGGAGAACATGAAAATGCTTTGATACTCACACTTTTCTGGTGGGTATCAGAAAGGGGTGGAGTTTCAGTCATGCTACTATGGAAGGTCTTCTATCATTCTGTTTGCTTGAGAGGATGCTGCATTGCTTGCTTCATCAAGCATTGTGGAAGGTCTGCTTCACACCAATCTTGGCCAAAATGCAACATTGTTTTATTTATTTATTTATTTTTATTTATTTGTTTGTCAAACATGTACAAGATAGTAGGTGTTTGTATAAACATAACATAAGCAAAGAAGTACAGATAAATGAGGACAATAGGACAGTAAGACAGGGACAGTAGGCACAGTGGTGCGCTTACAGACCTCTTAGAAATGGAAAAAAAAGAAAAAAAATAAAAAAAATGAAATGAAATGAAAAAAAAATGAAAAAACTGTGCTTGTCCTACTGTCCCCATTTACTTGTACTCATTCCTTGTTCATGTCCATGTTTATACTTATACCTCAGAGGTGGGTTTCAGCAGGTTCTGACCAATTCTGCAGAACCGGTAGCGGAAATTTTGAGAAAATGGCGGGTAGACCAGAAAGAATCAAGGCATGTTCAAAACAAGTGTTGATCAACTATTTTCCGAAAGCTGCCAAGAAAGACATTCTTTGTAGTTTATTGGCATTCTGAGTTGTGAGGAATAATTCAGTCAAGTTCAGTTGGATTGAAATAGTTAGAACATTATTTTGGAATGTATGAAGATGAGGATGTAGTAGGATGCCTGACAATATTTTTTACAAACAACCAGTGAAAGTGAGTACACCATGTTTATAATAGTGCATGTTAACATACAGTACTTACCTCATTCCCTGCTCTTTTGAAGTTAAAATCTGAGGAACTTCTGGTAATGCCCACTCTGAATGAGGAGATGAATTACTATACCATATAAGGAAATACAACCCAGTTCTCTATAACCCATATAGGCCTGAGTTGTTACTAATCCATTCTATTTCAGTTAACATTTCAAGAAAAATCAGCAAGATGCAAGCAAAAAGAGTTAGTTGGAGAAGAATCACATCTCGACACCAAGATCACAGTTTGAGGATGAAAAACTAAAGTAGAAAACAAACAAACAAACAAACAAAACCACAATTGCTTTGTGACAAAACAAATACACTTTTCATTGGACATAGTTGTTTAAATTTGAAATGTGCTATGTTTAAGGAAAATATAATTATAATAAAATGTATAATTTACATTTGTTGTACTTATTAATTCTTTATTCATTTTAAGATTATTTGTAGCTTGCTCTAATACCAGCAGAACCTTAATATTGTTCAAGAAAGTTTAAAGCAAAAAACAGCCATACACTTCCTTCAAATTTTCAACGAATGATAAAAAAAACTTCATAGGTACCCTGCTAAGTAAATCAAGGGCCAACTGCTTTACTTAGTCTGTGAAATGCCAAGGAGATAGGGCCATCTATATTTCCAGGGGGAAGTACTGCATAATACTGGGGGTCACTACTGAGAAATGTGTTACATAGTCCATGTATCTCATAAGAAAGGGGGAGAGAATTATTGGGACCCAATAATTGAGCCTGGTGAGGTGGCACAGTGGTTAAATGCAGCTACTGCAGGCTACTCCAGCTGACTGCTAGTTCAGCAGTTCTGCTGTTCAAATCTCACCAGGCTCAAGGTTGACTCAGCCTTCCATCCTTCCGAGGTGGGTAAAATAAGGACCCAGATTGTTGGGGGCAATATGCTGAACTCTGTAAACTGCTTAGAGAGGGCTGTAAAGCACTATGAACCAGTATATAAGTCTAAGTGCTATTGCTATTGCTATCATTGTGACATCACCAGCGGGTTGCTACGGGTTCAGGCAAACTGGTCCGAACTGGGAGGAACCCACCTCTGAGGTATATTCATTATATTGAAATTCATGGCCTCTCCCCAATCATAATTAAGTAGTCTGGAGGTTGCTTATACCTGAGATGGCCAGCATTGACATGGAGAGACCACTGATCTGATTTATATAATACTGCTTCCTATATATTTGTTTTATTTATTCATATAGGCACTTTGCAGAAAGATTCATAAAAACTACAGCCTCAAATGTTTACCTTAAAATGTGTGAAAAACCTATGGCCCTATCCCTAACCCTCCAAACTGTAGCTAAACTACAGCTCCCAGCATTCTTTGCTGCTAAGAGTTCCAATTCAACATTTGAAAGGTCTCACCTTTGATTTAGGTAATATGTTGTGACATTATTGATGTCCCTGTTATGTGGTCATTGGCATCTCCGTGAATTGCAAATTGATAGCATCAATGATACCTCAAAAGAATTTCTGTTAACAAAACATTCATTTCCCCAAAAACTGTAATAGTGATAAACTTACTTTGATAAGCAACAGACTTGTGATAATCTAATTATTTAAAAGTAATTAAATAATGCTTTTGGGCCCATCAATTAAAGAACACCATCTAGCAGATCCCAGGAAGTCTGTCTCTTCTTTGTGATGCCCTCTGGATTATCTGACTACCTGAGATTACATTGGCTCCCTTTCTTCTGATTTTAGGGAAAGCACTTAAGACCTGGCTGTTTGCCCAGACATGGGAGTTGGGTAGTTAGTGAGGTCTATTTGATTTGGCATTTTAAAAAAACTTTTAAGTTTTCTTGGCTGTCTATTTAGTTTTTACTAATATTTACATTGTTATTTTAATCCTGGATTCTGTTCACCACTTGTTAAGGTCACTTGTTTAAGTCCGTTTAACAAGAGGGGCGGCCATATAAAATGAACAAACAAATGAGTAAATATGATGTCTATGGAGATTCTCAGTCATCCAGGTCACGGTTATCCCAAAAATGGTTTTTCAAGAGGCAACTGAACTTCCTGGTTTTTCTTTGAAGACGTTTTGCTTCTTATCCAAGAAGCTTCTTCAGCTCTGACTACTAGATGGTGGGGAATGGAAGGATTTGTACTCCTTGCAGACAGCTGGACATTTGCATTTTTAATGACTCTAAAATAATGCAAATGTCCAGCTGTCTGCAAGGAGTATAAATCCTTCCATTCCCCACCATCCAGTCAGAGCTGAAGAAGCTTCTTGGATGAGAAGCGAAACGTCTTCAAAGAAAAACCAGAAAGTCCAATTGCCTCTTGAAAAAGCACCTTTGGGAGTAAATATGATCTTTACACCAGGACAGGGTAAGATAGACAACCAAGATTTTGGTGGCAGCATCTAATAATTTTAGGTGGGAGAAGACCGCATAGCATTGAAAGGATGATGCAGCAGTATTAGGGGTGGGTTCTAACTTACCTCACCGCCGGTTCGCTTCCTGCCACGCCACGTGGCTGTGCGCACATTGCGTGCCACATGGCCGTGCCGCACGGGCGCGCACATGCGCAGTGCTGAAAACCCGGCTTCTGCGCATGCGCAGAAGCCAAAACAAGATGGTGGCACCCACGGATCGGCACCGACAGAACTGGTTCTGTAATGTCACCACCAGCTTACTAATGGTTCTAAAGAACTGGTTAGAACTGGTAGGAACCCACCTCTGAGCAGTGTCATATATGTGAGCATCATGCTGAGGCTGTTTTCATCAAAATGAGGAAGATGTATTATGCTGCCAGCTCCATTGGGTCTTGTGTGCAATGTTGCAAGGCATATTAGAAAGGGTGGGCCTTGTGTTGCGATGCCATATTGCTGCTTGGGTCACTCTGATTCTCCTTTGCTTCCCCTCTAGATACTGCTACACGTGAGGCTGGGATTTACAAGGTTATTTTGTTGGAGTTGGTTGGTTCCCCCACCCAAGATTAGGGTTTTGCTGCTGGAAGTTGATGTGCAGATGAAGACTTCAAAGACTTTGCTGGTTTAGAGGTTATTTAAGTTTGGGGGAAAGACCACAGTAGATAACAAATAATAATAATAATAATAATAACAGAGTTGGAAGGGTCCTTGGAGGTCTTCTAGTCCAACTCCCTGCTTAGGCAGGAAACCCTACACCACTTCAGACAAATGGTTATCCAACATCTTCTTAAAAACGTCCAGTGTTGGAACATTCACAACTTCTGGAGGCAAGCTGTTCCACTGATTAATTGTTCTAACTGTCAGGAAATTTCTCCTTAGTTCTAAGTTACTTCTCTCCTTGTTTAGTTTCCACCCATTGCTTCTTGTTCTACCCTCAGGTGCTTTGGAGAATAGTTTGACTCCCTCTTCTTTGTGGCAACCCCTGAGATATTGGAACACTGCTATCATGTCACCCCTAGTCCTTCTTTTCATCAGACTAGACATACCCAGTTCCTGCAGGCGTTCTTTATATGTTTTAGCCTCCAGTCCCCTAATCATCTTTGTTGCTCTTCTCTGCACTCTTTCCAGAGTCTCAACATCCTTTTTACATCGTGGTGACCAAAACTGAATGCAGTATTCCAAGTGTGGCCTTACCAAGGCATTATAAAGTGGTATTAACACTTCGCGTGATCTTGATTCTATTCCTCTGTTAATGCAGCCTAGAACTGTGTTGGCTTTTTTGGAAGCTGCCAAATTATGCAATATCCAGTTCTTTACAGCCTCAGGACCCTGGTTTGGCCACTTTTACTTCAATCATCTACTACTTGTTTTCCTGCCAGGAAGAAACATTTCATCTCTAAGAAGTTGATTTTTTAAAGCTTACTAATAAACTCAGGTGAAGGAAGCAGACGTGGGAAAGTAACAATAGAAATAAACATTCCAGTAATATCAAATTGCGTAGTAAGATAGTGTCTGAAAGAATTAGAATTATATAAGAGCCAAACGATGAACAATGCCTTAGAAATGGGAACTGCCCAACAAAGCCCATATATATAGCGCAACACTGCCAACAACTGCAACACCTAGAAGGAACTTGTGCGTCAGAAACTGTCTCTTTCTTACAGTTGAATATCTCTTCTGTTCTATGAATTGTGCTATGACTCAGCTGTCTTGAGAAAAATTACCTGAAACGCTTCTACTTGCTCAATAAACCAAAATTAAGAAATTATTTTCCCTGCATCATGTTTGTACTAGCACACAGTGAATATTTTGCAGATTTATTATGTATAGGTACAGACCAGTGGTGGGTTCCTACAGGTGCGGTCCACTCTATAGCACCGGTAGCGGCCTGCTGGTGATGTCACAGTACTGGTGCGGTCGGTTGCCGGTGCCTGGGCGCCGCCATTAAAAAAAAAATTTTAAATTTTTTTTAAAAAATTTCTTCTGCGCATGCCCAGAAGCCAAGCATGCCCAGAGCGTGTGAGATGCTGAAAGAATGGGCGGCAGGAGCTATCTCCATTCCCCTCCCTTCAGCAGTCCGAGAAGCCACGAACGTGCGGTGATGATCCTAGGCATTTTTGCACGTTCAAGGCTTCTCGAGCTGCTGAGGGGAGGGGGAATGGGCGGCAGGACCTATGTCAGTTCCCCTCCCTTCAGCAGTCTGAGAAGCCATGCCCACCCGGTCACATGGCCGACAAGCCACACCCACAAAATAAGCCACGCCCACAGAGTGGTAGTAAAAAAATTAGGAACCCGCTCCTGGTACAGACTTTCCTTCAGGAGTTCCAGGTGACATGTATTGGTTTTAGGCTTCTCCCTAATTTTATTTTCACAGCACCTCTATAAAAGTAGACTGTGAGAAAGAGACTGGTTCAAAATAATAATTGAGCTTCGGCGCCGGCTTTCTGTTACTGTTTCCACAATTCAACCATTAAATCACACATCAGAAGCGTTTATGATTTTTACTCTTATTTGGGATTATGTAAACTCTTGTAAAATCAGCAACTTTCCTGTTGAATTAGAGAAAATGCTCAGTGAAAACGTATTAGATTTTGTGCATTTGAGCACACATGCAGATGAGAATGTATTGTAAGAAGAGTAGCAAGAAAAGATGGTTTCTTGCATTGGTGATCATATAAATAAAATTCAGCAGATGTTGCAGAGTGGCTGCACCATCAAAATCTCACTGGGGAAAAAAAACATCAGTTCTGTATATGACTTATAAACAGATTGCATAGGAACAAAATATTAAAGAGGTATGATTACAGGAAGTAGCATTAGCATTTGGGAGAGCACTTTTGCCATGCCTGGAGATTAGACTGGAAAATTAAGAAACCAACACAGAACTATGAAATAGCAAACTTCTTCTGTACTGAGAAAACAACACGGATAAGTCCATGAAGCCATCCGGAGTCATGTCGGGAGTAGGGCGGCTTAGAAGAACCAATAATAAATAAATAAATAAATAAAAATGTCAGCTCAAGCAAGGCTTATCTTTTTAGAAAGTTTTGATGAGGCGGAGAAAGCAGAATTGGATAAAACAAGAAAGCTTGATATTTTAGTTAATTCCAGCCTTATCTTTTGATAGAGTGAGATGAAGAATACCTTCAAGAATGCAGAGAAGAGCAACAAAGATAATTAGGGGATTGGAGGCTAAAACATATGAAGAACGGTTGCAGGAACTGGGTATGTCTAGTTTAATGAAAAGAAGGAATAGGGGAGACATGATAGCAGTGTTCCAATATCTCAGGTGTTGCCACAAACAAGAGGGAGTCAAACTATTCTCCAAAGCACCTGAGGGTAGAACAAGAAGCAATGGGTGGAGACTAAACAAGGAGAGAAGTAACTTAGAACTAAGGAGAAATTTCCTGACAGTTAGAACAATTAATCTGTGGAACAGCTTGCCTCCAGAAGTTGTGAATGCTCCAACACTGGAAGTTTTAAAGAAGATGTTGGATAACCATTTGTCTGAAGTGGTGTAGGGTTTCCTGCCTATGCAGGGGGTTGGACTAGAAGACCTCCAAGGTCCCTTCCAACTCTGTTGTTGTTGTTGTTGTTGTTGTTGTTGTCATCGTCATCATCATCATCATCATCATCATCATCATCATCATCATCATCATTATTATTATTCAGTCTGTGGGGTCTATGACAACTTTCACAACCAATGCATCATGGCCAACTTGCCATAGCCAACTCGCCATAGGACAAGAATTACAATAATGAAGAAATACTGGAATAGAATCATTAAAGAAAGGATGACAAAGGAGGGACAAAATGAAATGTGAATGACAAAAATTAAAATATTTTAAAAATGATTTTAAACAATTAAATTGAATTGTTGAATTGTCCCACAGTGAGTTGTCCTATGGCGAGTTGACTGTGGTGAGTTGGCTGCGGCAAGTAGTCCCATTCCGCAGTCTGTGAGTGTGTGCATTCTCATCTCCTGTCAGTTTCAAGTAAGGTGGAGGTTCACCAAAGATTGCAAAGTTCTTTTTGGGACTAGGGTTGTGTGTCCGTCCGTGTCCGTCCGTGTGTGCCCGTGTGTGTGTCCGTGTCCGTGTCCGTGTCCGTGTCCGTGTCTGTCTGTGTGTGTGTGTGTGTGTGTGTGTGTGTGTGTGTGTGTGTGTGTGTGTGAGAGAGAGAGAGAGAGAGAGAGAGAGAATTATAGCATCAGCAACATCTAGATCAACAGAGTCAAACATTGGAGTATATATTAAGCCAGTTAAGTGTGAAAGAGATAAATCAGTAGCAGAACTTTGGTGGGTGTCCATTTGGATTTTTATACAGTTGTATTTCCAAAAGAGCTCAAGAGACTGTTCAGTTTCCTTGGCAGTTAAAAAAAAAATCCTGCTGAGTCTTGTCTGATACTCAAGGAGTGTGAAAAACAAATGTCAGCAGGCATTTTCCTAAGGTTCTACTTACTTAAATACTGTTTGTCTGTCTACTTTGGGAAGATGTTATGGAGAACCTGATCATTCCTGCTGGGGGCCTTGTCCAAGATAAGAGTTTTGCTGAATGTAAACATTCATGAAGGGATCTTTTAATGCCTAGGTTGAAAGATCTAACGGAGAGAAAACTTTTATTTTCATAAAGTATGTTTTAATACTTAGCCTTGGGGTTTGAAACTTTCTGGACTTTGCATTCCTAGCATAGGATACCTTAAGTCAATTGTGTGCCTTCAATGTGAAGTTAAAACAAAACACATTTGAAAAAGAACTTTATTGCAGGTTTGTGGTTAAATATGATTTTGCATCGACAAGCTAAAATCAGAGTTGGACTTTTGGTGAGTAGCGAATAGAATAGAATAGAATGGAATGGAATGGAATAGAATAAACAGAGTTGGAAGGGACCCTGGAGGTCTTCTAGTCCAACCCCCTGCTTAGGCAGGAAACCCTATACCATTTCAGACAAATGGTTATCCAATCTTTTCTTAAAAACTTCCAGTGTTGCTCCAGTGTTGGAGCATTTACAACCGTGATGGCGAACTGTGATGGTGGCACGTAGAGCCCTCTCTGCAGGCACGTTAGCAGTCACCCCAGCTCAGCTCCACCGTGCATGCGCATGCGCCTCCCACCGGCCAACTGGTTTTTGAGTCTCTGCCGCGCATGCACGGGGCCCGGGGCGCATGCAGGAGACATGCATGCATGTGCAGGGGAGCAGGGCGTGCGTGGGACTCACACACGCATGCATGGGGGTTACATGCACATGTGTGAGGGTGGCGCGCATGCAGGGGGGTTACGTGCGCATGAGTGGGGGTGGGACACACGGGGGTGGGGTTGTGCACGCATTGAATTATGGGTGTGTGTGTGCACTTTCGGCACGCAACAACAAAAAGGTTAGCCATCACTGCTTTACAACTTCTGAAGGCAAATTGTTCCACTGATTAATTGTTCTAACTGTCAGGAATTTTCTCCTTAGTTTTAGGTTACTTCTCTCCTTGATTAGTTTCCATCCATTGCTTCTAGTCCTGCCTTCAGGTGCTTTGGAGAATAGCTTGACTCCCTCCTCTTTGTGGCAATCTCTGAGATAGAACACTGCTATCATGTCACCCTAACTAGACATACCCAATTCCAGCAACCGTTCTTTATATGTTTTAGCCTCCAGTCCCCTAATCATCTTTGTTGCTCTTCTCTGAACTCTTTCCAGAGTCTCAACAACTTTTTTACATTGTGGCGACCAAAACTGGATGCAGTATTTCAAGTGTGGCGTTACCAAGGCATTATAAAGTGGTATTAACACTTCACGTGATCTTGATTCTATCCCTCTGTTTATGCAGCCTAGAACTGTGTTGGCTTTTTTGGCAGCTGCTGCACACTGCTGGCTCATATTTAAATGGTTGTCCACTAGGACTCCAAGATCCCTCTCACAGTTACTACTATTGACTGAGGTACCACCTATACTGTACCCGTGCATTTTGTTTTTCTTGCCTAAATGTAGAACCTTACTTTGTTCTTAGTTCTTGGATGCTAAGTGAAAGAAATCATTCTTGTAAACTTTTTATTCTAGATCTAGTTCTAGGCCTTTCCAAATAAGCAGGACTCTTAATACATTATTATGCATTGAAGTCAAAATGCTAGCAAGAGGAAGAGGAAGAGGGAGTGCCATTCAGAAGTACAGTTGTCATTTGTGCTAGGGGACAACATTGGCTTTCCCCGCACCACAAGCAACTGAATATCTCTAGGGAACAATTTCACTTCCTCCATAATTCTGTTACTTTGGGGCAGTGTTTCTCATGAACCTCAGCAACTTTAAGATATGTGGACTTCATGCTGGCTGGGGAATTCTAAGAATTGAAGTTCACATATCTTAAAGTTGCTGAGGTTGATGAGAAACACTGTTCTAGGGACATGGTGGAAACTCAAGTCTCTCCCTTCCTAGTGATTTGGGCAAGAGAATAGACAGTTGATTTAATCTCCAAGCAAATCTTGCTAAAGAAATCTGAAAAAGGACGGTGATGTTCTAGCAATTGGGAATATGTATATGTATAAAACCGTGTGCACATGTTGGTGTCACTTTCCAGTCTCTCTTATTTTTATGGCTGCTGAAGGTCTATGCAGATTCTCTCTCATGGAGGGGTTAAAGAGGTCATCTATGTCAAAATTGAACAGCCCTCTCTCAATAGAGGGGGAAGGATACAACATCATCTACAGCAGTGTTTCCCAACCTTGGCAACTTGAAGATGTCTGGACTTCAACTGCCATGCTGGCTGGGGAATTCTGGGAGTTGAAGTCCAGACATCTTCAAGTTTCCAAGGTTGGGAAACACTGATCTACAGTATCTCCAATCTACAACACAGTCCTTTTAACAGTTCCAAGAAGGCTCCACATCCATTTGCACCACTCAGGTGACCCTGATGACACAGATAAACTTCCAGGTGATCTTAACCACCCGCTAAAAGAATGCAAATGTCCAACTGTCTGCAAGGAGTATAAATCCTTCTATTCCCCACCATCCAATCAGAGCCGAAGAAGCTTCTTAGATGAGAAGTGCAATGTCTTCAAAGAAAAACCAGAAAGTCCACTTGCCTCTTGAAAAAAGCACCTTTGGGACATGGCTGCTGAAGGTTTTGTGGCTGGCCTTTCCTTCTTTTTTTTTTGTAAATTATTTTTATTGATTTTCACATTTTACACGTCATTATATTTTTAAACAGATCTGCAGCCTTTTATATACATCACTCAGGGGCGGGTTCCTAATTTTTTTACTACCACTCTGTGGGCGTGGCTTATTTTGTGGGTGTGGCTTGCCAGCCATTTGACTGGGTGAGCGTGGGCTTCGGGAGCTTGGCAGTGGCCGAGAAGTGGGGGGCATTGCCCACCCACAATGCAGCCCCCCGCAGCGGGAGCAGCAAGAACGCGGCAGCGGTTCTTCTAGGAGGCTCCGTCCGGCCTGAATGCTTCTCCCCATTCGATGATCCTAGGCTCCTGCCGCCCGTTCCCCCTCCCCTCAGCAGCTCAAGAAGCCTCGAATGTGCGAAAATGCCTGGGATCATCACCGCGCGTTCGTGGCTTCTCGGACTGCTGAAGGGAGGGGAACTGAGATAGGTCCTGCCGTCTGTTCTTTCAGCGTCTCATGCGCTCCCTCAGCCAACCTCCCCTGCTTGGACTCACTGTGGGGTAGGAAGGCAGCGCATGAGCAGTGCCGGAAGCTCGGCTTCTGGGCATGCGCAGAAGAAAATTTTTAAAAAATTTTTTTAAAAAAATTAATGGCGGTGCCCAGGCACCAGCAACCAACCGCACCGGTATTGTGATGTCACCAGCGGGCCGCTACCGGTGCTATAGAGTAGGAACCCACCACTGACATCACTATTATATTTGTACATTTTATACATTGTTTTACTATATTTTCTAATCCTATGTCGTCGTCCCACGTTGTCTCTTCAATTTTCTATTATATATATAATAATTATTATTATCATGCTTTCCATGGGTATATTGGGGTTCCTCCAGTTTTGCGCATACACAATCCTGGCCGCTGTGATAATGTGCAAAATTAGGTATTTGGTGCTTTTACTATATTGTCTTTTGAATATACCTAGTAAAAGGAGTTCAGGAGTCTGCTCCACCATCATGTCCACTATTTCCTGTAACCAGTGGTGTATTTTCATCCAGTATTTTTTCGCTTTGGGACATTTGTGGCTGGCCTTTCTGTCTGTCTAACATTACTGAGCACCAATGACTAGGAGCTGATCCACACTTCCTTCTGCTGATGCCAGCATGAGGACGTGCCACTTACCACTGTGGGAGAGCAGAAATGAATGATGTCATCCTCAATCCACTCCTAGTTGACTGGGAGAGTAACTACCACTCAAGTTTTTTAGTTCCACTTGAAAGGTAATATTTTCCCCCTTTTCTGTACAAGCAGGAGTCTTTGATCTGCTGGCTCAGTTTCATTCTGTCTCATGCAAATGCCTCCATTCTACTGTGCTGGTGTGTGCCCTGGCAGATACTGTACGTATGTCCCCTTCACTCATAGAATCATAGACTAACAGAATTGGAAGGGACCTAGGAGGTCTTCTAGTCCAACCTCCTGCTCAACCATTTCAGACTAACGGCTGCCCATTCTTTTTTTTTTAAGCCAGCGATGGAGCACCCACAACTTCTGGAGGCAAGCTATTCCATTGGGTTTTTTCTCTCACTGTTAGGGAATTTCTCCTTAGTTCTAGGTTGTTTCTCTCCTTGGTTAGTTTCCATCCATTGTTTCTTGTTTTGCCTATTGGTGCTTTGGAAAATAGCTTGAGCCTCCCAGCTTTTAGGAGCCCTTCAAATATTGGTCCTACACTTAGGTAAGAAAAACAAAAAAATATACATATAAACTGGGGGAAACCACACTCAATAGCAGTGACTGCGAGAGGGATCTTGGAGTCTTAGTAGACAACCAACTAAACATGAGCCAGCAGTGTGCAGCGGCAGCCAAAAAAGCCAACACAATCCTAAGTTCCATTAATAGAGGGATACAATCTAGGACTAGGGAGGTACTAATACCACTCTACAAAGCCTTAGTTAGACCACACCTAGAGTACTGCATCCAGTTTTGGTCACCACACTACAAAAAAGACATTGAAACTCTAGAGAAAGTGCAGAGGAGAGCAACTAGGATGATTAGGGGACTAAAAACTATAACATACGAAGAACGGTTGCAAGAACTGGGCATGGCCAGTCTAGCGAAGAGAAGGACCAGAGGAGACATGATAGCAGTGTTCCAATACTTGAGGGGCTGCCACAGAGAGGAGGGGGTCAGGCTGTTTTCCAAGGCACCAGAAGGCCAGACAAGGAATAATGGATGGAAACTGACCAAGGAGAGATTCAACCTGGAAATAAGGAGGAACTTTCTGACAGTGAGAACAATCAACCAATGGAACAGAAGTTGCCTTCAGAAGTTGTGGGATCTTCATCACTGGAGGCTTTCAAGAAGAGACTGGACTGCCATTTGTCTGACATAGTGTAGGGACTCCTGCTTGAGCGGTGGGTTGGACAAGATGACCTACAAGGTCCCTTCCAACTCTAGTAATCTGTATCTGTATCTGGAATACTGCAATCATGTCTTCCCTAGATATGACAATCCTGCCAACAGTGTCCATCCTCCGCCTTTGATGGTCATTTCATACTGGGATGCTGCACTGCTGTACTGCTGTACTACCTGCCATGAAAACCTGGACATTTGGACTCTTCTTTATATATTACTTAAAGTAAAATAAAATTTCCAGTAAACGGAATTGTGAGGCTAGGTTTTTGTTGTTTCTTTTCATGCATTTAGAGGTGAGCTGTGAAATGCTGACTGTATCTTCATTTTGTTTTATTTTGCTTTGTTTCCTTTAATGAGGTAAAATTGACAAGAGTTCTGCCGAGTTCTCCCTCCTAGCCCCGGCAACTGGAAGAGCAATGAAATTGTAGCAATTATTTTTCTTTTCTTTTTCATTTTTTAAAACCCATCCTCAACAGACTTGCCTTTAGAAGGGAAAGCAATTGCCACTGGCTTTCCTGGTATGGGCTGGAGGGAAAAAGAAGTAGAGGAATCTAGCAATTAAGGGCTGTGTAAACACCAAGCTGTCACTGTAGCAAAAGTGGAGAAAGCAACCAAAATGCAGAAATGGATTTCTTAAACCAAATTCATTTCCAGTGGAGATATGCATGAGAGACAAGCAGCTGAAGGCTATATAAGGTTAAAGTTTGGTCTTTCATAGTCTTACCTAGAAGTGTATCCATTTGCATGCAAATTATAAATTCTATCATTGAACTACTGTCCTTCCTTTTTACCTTCCCATTTAATAATTTGGATTTTTTTAAAAAGTTCAAAATAGGTGTTTACTCCTCAATCCCCATTATATGACCTTCTGAGACCTCTCTGTCATTGACTACTGAAAATAACTAGCTATTTTGATAAGGAAAATACCTGAAACCCATCAAATAAGCATATTAGCAAAACAAAGAAACCTTAAAACCTGGCCTCAAACTTATCAGTATTTAGGGCTGAGGTAGCATTGTCCATTTTGCAAAATTAAGGACCTCTCCCAAATGCTAAGTGATATTTCTGGCAACCACAATTTTGTCCTGTTCTAACTAAGGAATAAAATGAAATAGGATTTAGCGGCTTGGTTGAATTAAGTAACATTGTTGTTAGTTGCGAAGTCGTGTCCGATCCATCGTGACCCCATGGACAATGTTCCTCCAGGCCTTCCTGTCCTCTACCATCCCCTGGAGTCCATTTAAGCTCACCCCGACTGCTTCAGTGACTCCATCCAGCCACCTCATTCTCTGTTGTCCCTTTCTTCTTTTGCCCTCAATCTTTCCCAGCATTAGGCTCTTCTCCAGTGAGTCCTTCCTTCTCATTTGGTGGCCAAAGCAACATAATTCCTGCCAACAGGTTAGCTAAAAATTTTTTTTTGCTTCAAACTGATAACATAATTTTTCAATGACGGCACAAAATGCATTTTTTTTGTACCATCTTTGGATAAATCACTTAGCTGACGGTAGACTTTTGCCTACTTCTGCAAAAATTGGTTTGGGAATTTCACAACAGTCACAATAAAAAACAGAGAATTGCAAAATGGAGCAATGTATGTATCCCACATCCTAATATCCCCGGATGACCATTTATCATCCTGGTTGTATCTCACATCTTTATTGGAACTGTCGGGCTTTTCTCAAGAATGAGTCAAGTGCTTTTTTTTTTAAAGACATGTTGAAATACATTTATAAGCAGCTGTAAATTATGGGAATGGCAAGATTATAACAATGAATTACATCAAGGGTTTTTTTTGTAGGAAGGGAATTATAAACAGATACCTCAAAAAGATGAAATGTTGTTGTTGTTGTTGTTAGTTACAAAGTCTTTTCTGACCCATCGCGACCCCATGGACAATGTTCCTCCTTCCTGTTCTCTACCATCCTCTGGAGTCATTTAAGCTCATGCCTACTGCTTCAGTGACTCCATCCAACTACCTCATTCTCTGCCGTCCCCTTCTTCTTTTGCCCTCAATCTTTCCCAGCATTAGGCTCTTCTCCAGTGAGTCCTTCCTTCTCATTAGGTGGCCAAAGTATTTGAGTTTCATCTTCAGGATCTGACCTTCTAAAGAGCAGTCTGGGTTGATCTCCACTAGGACTGACCGGTTGGATCATCTTGCAGTCCAGGGGACCGGCAGGAGTCTTCTCCAGCACCATAGTTCAAAGGCCTCAATTCTTTGATTCAAGATGAAATGTACAAAACAGTTAGTGACAAGCAAATGATAATTATTTAGTTGTTGCATGTGATCATAGATATTGGATAAATTTAACATGTTCAGGAAATGTGGAACAACAACTCAATGGTAAGGTAAATACCCTGAGAAATAATATTAGTTATTTATTGTGATCAAAAATAAAAAAGCCAAAGTGCGTAAAACTGTTAATGACAAGCAAATGATAATTATATAGTTGTTGCATAGTATCATAGATGTTGGATACATTTGACGTGTTCAGAAAATATGGAGTAGTTCAGTGGTAAAGTAATACTCCGAGAAATAGTATTAGTTGTTTATTGTGGTTAAATAAGGTCAACTTCAACAAAGATTAAAAACTAGACAATCTGGCTGTACACCAGTAGTGGGTTCCTACCGGTGCGGTCCACTCTATAGCACCGGTAGCGGCCCGCTGGTGATGTCACAGTACCGGTGCGGTCAGTTGCTGGTGCCTGGGCACCACCATTTTTTTTAAAAAAAATTATTTTTTTTAAAATTTTCTTCTGCGCATGCCCAGAAGTTGAGCTTGCGGCACTGCGCATGCGCTGCCTTCCTACCCCACAGTGAGTCCAAGCAGGGAGGATGGCTGAGGGAGCGCGTGAGACGCTGAAAGAACGTGCGACAGGAGCTATCTCCATTCCCCTCCCTTCAGCACTCCGAGAAGCCACGAACGCGCTGTGATGATCCCAGGCATTTTCGCACGTTTGAGGCTTCTTGAGCTGCTGAGGGGAGGGGGAATGGGCAGCAGGAGCCTAGAATCATCGAATGGAGAGAAGCATTCAGGCCGGACGGAGCCTCCTCGAAGAACCACTGCCGCGGTCTTGCTGCTTCCGCTGCAGGGGGCTGCGTTGCAGGTGGGCAATGCCTCCCTGCTTCTCCAGCCGCTGCTAAGCTCCCAAGGCCCACGCCCACCCGGTCACATGACTGGCAAGCCACACCCACAAAATAAACCACACCCACAGAGTGGTAGTAAAAAAATTAGGAACCCGCCCCTGCTGTACACATTCTGCGGACAATATAGCAGAACTTAGAAAAAAGAGAGAAGTCATTCTGGTAGTAAAACAACAAATCGATGTGCCCTGGAAATTAACTGTTAATAGAAACACATTATATTGTGCAACCTTCCTTATAGAGCAGGGATGTCAAACTTGTGGCCCGTTGGCCAGATGTGTCACACACAGGCCATGCCCACCCCAGCTTCGCAAAGGCAAAAAAAGTTGCGATACGTCGCAATACATCACGTGATACGATCAAGTTTGACACCCATGTTATAGAGAATATAATATAGGAAAATGGCTGTGGTTTCAATAAGCTCAAGCTTGCATGGATATAGCTGCTCTTCATATGGGATTTTCTTATATTTCCCTGCCAGTGTGGTGGTTGACAACATGTTAAATGTGCTGATGTCCTGAACGGTTACAGGAAGTGGGTATGGCTAGTCCAGAGAGAAGAAGGACTAGGGGTGACATGATAGCAGTATTCCAGTATTTGAGGGGCTGCCACAAAGAAGGGGGGGGGTGTCAACTTATTTTCCAAACCATCTGAAAGCAGGACATGAAACAATGGATGGAGACCAATCAAGGAAATAAGCAACCTGGAAATAAGGAGAAACTTCCTAACAGAGAGAACAATTAACCAGTGGAAGAGCTTGCCATCAGATGTTGTAGGTGCTTCATCACTGGAGGTTTTTAAGAAAAGACTGGACAGCCACCTGTCTGAAATGGTATAGGGCAGGGATCCCCAAACTTGGCAACTTTAAGACTTGTGGACTTCAATTCCCAGAATTCTCCAGCCAGCTATGCTGGCTGGAGAATTCAGGGAGTTGAAGTCCATAAGTCTTAAAGTTGCCAAGTTTGAAGACCTCTGGTATAGGGTCTCCTGCTTGAGCTCGGCGTTGGACTAGAAGACTTCCAAGACCCCTTTCAGCCCCATTCTGATCAATTGATTGTTTTCGATCATTTAATTTGACTTATATATCTAGCTGTACTGAAAGTAATAAATTGAATACCTAGACAGATTCCTCTTTGTCATACAAGATTGCACATTTTGGCTCTCCCTGTAGAGTGTCTGGCCCAAAATGTGCATTGTCCTCTGCCAAAATGCCTTCTGATTAAAAATGATAGCATCTAGCGTAATCTTACTGTTTATATTCAAAAGGCTTGTAGGATGATAATGGGCAAGTATATCAGGGGTGGGATTGAAAATTTTTAGGAACCGGTTCGCTGCCCGGTTGCTGGGTGGGTGTGGCCATGGGGGCGTGGCCTACTTGCCCTCCTGCACCATGGTGGGGAGCATTTTCACCCTCCCCAGGCTCCGGAAGCTTTCCTCAAAGCCTCCAGGAGAGTAAAAACAGCCTCCCCCGCGCACCGGAGGCCCTACAGAGGCCGGAAATGGGCCCGTTTCTGGACCTCCGGTACTTCTGGTAGGCCTGTTTTTTGCCCTCCCCAGGCTCCAGAGGCTTTCCTCAAGCCTCAGGGAGGGCAAAAACGGCCTCCCCCGAGCTCCAGAGGGCCTCTGGAGGCCGGAAACAGGCCCATTTCCGGACTTATGGTACTTCCAGTAGTCCCATTTTTTGCCCTCCCAGAGCCTCCGTGCGCACCCTGCACTTACCTGGCATCTAAAACAGGCCACGTGGAGACTCCTGGGAGGGGCGGGGTGGGATGGGGTCAGCTAGTCCTTGGAACAACCGGTTCGGAGAACCAGATTAAAATTAACATCCAGTTCACCAGAACCGGTCCGAACCGGGTATATCCCTTCAAACATTTTGTTTTTTGTTTTATAATTTGCTGTAGTTATATACAAAATATTCTAAGGATCCTTGCAGTGCATTCAAGATACTATATATATAAAAAGAGAAGCAATGATTGTAAATAACTTTTGTTGTTAAAAAAACCCCTTACTATCTGAGGTTTTATCACCTTTACTTTGTTTGGCCAATTTGGGCAGACAATAGTAGTGTCTGTAACAGAATAGAGCCTACTTCAATCCATGAAACAGATAAAGACAACTCTTTCTAAGCAGACAATGCCTGAAAGTGTTCAATCTATTCACCAACAAAAATACGGCAAAATATGCCCCCAAATGGGATAATGAATCTTCAAAATTAGATTGCTGATAACAATTCTTGCAGGTAGCTCTAGTGTTCGTTGGTTAGTCTGCAGCAATTGTTTTTGTGGATTTTTCTACAAAATTAAATTCTAAATGGAAATTAAGCCAGATTTTTCCTACAGGAAACCCAGCCATAACTCTGCTGTAAGGCATATTGCCAGTACCACCAATTAAAATGATGAATGAGAAAGTGATACAAAGATGTGCTTCTGTTTTAGATCTTGGAGAACTACAGCAAGCCAGAATCGAGATATTGGGAAGCCAGGAAGAAAGTTGGTGTTGACTGAAAGATCAGCAAAATGATGAGCGATGTGTCACATTACACAACAGGAAGCAAATGAGGGGATTCTTTTATCTTGAAGAAGAAACAGACTCTTGATCATCTTCAAACTAGGGCTGCACTGATAATGAACTAATTTAACTTTGGAGTCCAATTCCCAACTTAGTCAGGATTGCAGCTGAGAGAGACTGATATCACACTGTCTCTATCTGAAGACTGATAAAGACGGATAGACCGCCAGGAGAAAACAAATGGCTGTTATTTGTTTATTTATTCATGATTTTATTTGCTTTTTCAGCAGAATGGAATGGACTTTGCAGGGAAACTAGAGATTTTTAAGAATCTGAAACAAGCCAAATTTTAGAAAAAATGTGTCTTTAATTGCTTTTCCTTTCCTTTCCTTTCCTTTCCTTTCCTTCCCTTTCCTTTCCTTCCCTTCCCTTTCCTTTCCTTTCCTTTCCTTCTTTCCTCTCACCTACTTCTATTGTTTAGATTTATTTATTTATTTTATTTATTTTTTAAATTTATTTTTATTTGTCAAGCATACATGATTATAAGCATAGTATAAACAAAGTATAAACATGATTGTATATATATATATATATATATATATATATATATATATATATATATATATATATATATATATATATATATATATATATATATATATATATATATATATATATATATATATATATAATAGTACAAGC
Organism: Diadophis punctatus similis; assembly: GCA_023053685.1. Taxonomy (NCBI): domain Eukaryota; kingdom Metazoa; phylum Chordata; class Lepidosauria; order Squamata; family Dipsadidae; genus Diadophis; species Diadophis punctatus. Next base: position 11,276,353 of record JALIGW010000016.1, on the reverse strand, counting down.
ATGATTAAGAGTTCAAGAAGTAAGAATATATGGGTACATTAGGACAGGAACGGTAGGCACGATTGTGCACTTATGCACGCCCCTTACAGACCTCTTAGGAATGAGGTGAGGTCGATGGTAGATAATCTGAGGTTGAAGTTTTTGGGGTTTGGGGAAGAAACTACTGAGTCAGGTAAAATGTTCCAGGCATTGACCCCTCTGTTGTTGAAGTCGAATTTTTTGCAATCAAGTCTGGAGCGGTTGACATTGAGTTTGCAATCAAGTCTGGAGCGGTTGACATTGAGTTTGAGTTTCTATTGTGAGCTCGTGTATTATTGCGGTTGAAGCTGAAGTAGTCATTAACAGGTAGGACGTTGTGGCAGATAATTTTGTGAGCAACAGTTAGGTCAGATCTAAGGCGGCGTAGTTCTAGATTTTCAAGTCCTAAAATTTCAAGTCTGGTTTCATAAGGTATTCTGTTGCGAACAGTAGATGGGGTTGAGGGTAATATATACAGAAATTTGTAGCAATAGCAGCCCTAATAGAGGGGAATAATCCAACAAATTGCAGATGAATGAGCTGTTATGTAAATAATAAAATTGTTTTTGTAGAATGATGAATTATCTGATGAATTATCTGTCTTTTCAATAAAAAAGACCATTAGACCATGTTAACAGAACAGAACAACAGAGTTGGAAAGGATCTTGGGGGTCTTCTAGTCCAGGAGTGTTAAACTCATGGCCCATGGGCTTGATGTGTCATGCGCTGGCCACGCCCAACCCCGGTTTAGCAAAGGGAGAAAAGCCACAATACGTCACATGACAATAATGTGATGCCGTGAATTTGACACACCTGTTCGAGTCCAACCCCCTGCTCAAGCAGGAGACCCTATACCATTTCGGACACATGGTAGTCCAATCTCTTCTTAAAAACCTCCAGTGTTGAAATAACTTGTTAAAATAACTAATGTGCTTTATACATGACTGTGGCACATCTGCCTAAGGTAAAACACTAGAGATTCCTGGGTACCAAGATTTGGACTGGGTTTCAGCTGTATTTTTTGCTTGTTTTTAATGTTTTTGCTTGTAAGCTACCAGGAATTATTGGGAGTCAGTATACATTTCTTTATTGTATTTATTTGTTTGATTTCTATGGCCATCCAGAGTCATTTACTGAGATGGGTGGCTATAGAAATCAATCAATCAATCAATCAATCAATCAATCAATCAATCAATCAATCAATCAATCAATCAATCACACTATCTGGTATCCAGTATACAAATTTCTAATAATAGCAATAACAGAAACCATTTCAACACAGAATTGTAGAACTTCAATTTGTTCAATACAATATTTATTAATCCAAATTCCATGTAGAGTTTAATTATTATGCAGATTTTTTTTACTTCTTGTCCTATCTAGGGCTGCCTTTCTAAATAACTAGCTACATATTTTGAACATCCAAGTTCAATATACAGTAATGATCTTCATCTTTGTATCTCTCTTGAATACTCCAAAAATGTAGAAATAAATCAAACAATTTAAAGATGCTTAAATAAGAAATAGATGAAAATAGATGAAACCCGTTTAAAGTTTGTGTGGTTTACTGTGAAGTTAAACTCTATATTTAACAATATGTTTTCTCTAATTTGCAATCTGAGTGTAATTTTATGATGCCGAGAAAGCACCTGTAGCTTTTTCTTGATCGATAAAGCAGAGATGATCATCTAAGACAGAGTTCTCCAATCATCAAATGGTGTGCACACTTGCACCACTCACTCACCCCTTCTGTGGCCCAGTTCCGAATGGCTAAGGCCAAGTAATGAGCCATGGCCCAGGAGTTGTGGACCCCTGATCTAAGAAGATGTCAGAATACTTAGATGTCACTAATGCTTCTGTCACATAATTTTGCTAACTCTGTGAAATGAATCCTGTACCTCTTCCCACATACGAAGTTAACAAGCTTCTTTAAAACTATGCAAAAGAACTACCTATGATTCAGGCTAGTTGTTGACCCTAAAATACATAGAATTTTATTAGCCTAGCTGCACTAATAATCTGAAAGCTCTAAACCAGGGGTATCCAACCATGGCAACTTTAAGACTTGTGGACTTCAACTCCCAGAATTCCCATGGCTGGCTGGGGAATTCTGGGAGTTGAAGTCCACAAGTCTTAGCCAGACTAGATGGAAACACTTGGAAATTGAGAATATGTAAGGAAGGAGAGGCTACATTAATATTTCCACTGTATTTTCCTTTTACATGTAAAATACATAAGTTACAGGTTTAATAATAGTTCAAAAGCACTTAGTTGAAATACTGTAATATCAATTTTAATGGAGCAACAGCAATAATAATGAATAGCAAAAGGCATGTGATTTAATTCTATTTTGACTTAGTGCTTTGCATTTTTTCCTACCAATACTCACTGAATTTGATGAATAAAAAATCATTGCTCTCAAAATTCTATCAAAGAAGAAAAGATATTGGAAGTAATTCCCATATGTGGACAGCACGTGCAAGCAAATTCTTGTGTTGCTTGACATCACACACATGTGTGGACGGTGCACACATGTGAATTCCCATGTTGTTTGATGTCGCACGCATGTGCAGATGGTGTGCGCGAGCAAATTCCCATGTTGTTTGACATCGCATGCATGCACGAGCACTCACATCTCTGGTGCTGGGTGAACCGGTAATGACAGAATGTGAAGCCCACCTCTGGGTCCTGCCCTTGAAAAATTATGGGAGAATATCTCCTGGTCAGCAATGGCTCTCCATGTTTTTGTTGGGAATTTGTTACAATCTTTTTGAAATTGGTTCTTCCCCATAAGAGAAGTTTATTCTTAGTTCTTCTCCATAAGAATTCTCCATTCGTTTTCCATAAGAGTTCTTCATTACTTCTTCTTCATCAGAGGTTCATTCTTAGTTATTCAAAACAAAGGTGGGGAAATATTCTTAAAAACATACGGTATATTTGTTTTTAAGCAGAAATCAGCTTTTCATTCTAAAATGCTCTGTCATGGCTCGTTCTTCCTCAAAAGGAACAAAAATTGTCAAATGACTGAAGACTTTTTAAGAATGAACCCTACTGAACCATGAATAAGTTTCCAAAAGGAGTAAGGCTGCTTATGTATATGGTTGACTGATACCTTATTACAACACTCTCAAAAATAGTAAGAAGTCTTGAGCTAATTCACAAACTCTCCTCTATGCTGCTGTTGTTTTTCTTCTGAAGTTGTTGACAAGAACTGCATGGGTTTATCTACATTTGAAAAACAACACAGCAGAGGATACTATAATCACTCAGATTATTCTGAAGAACTGCCAAAAGTGTTACAGAATTACTATTACTTTGAATACATCCTTGATTGGATCACTTTCCAATTTCCAATGTCCAGTTGAATGAGCTTTCTTTATTCACGCTAGAAAGAATGGAGCAACAATTTCCTTTAAATGTTTATGGTACGATACCTCAGAAAAAGCGAGTCATGTAAGATTACAGTTCCCTCCTCCCTCATGCCATCACTCTGAAAACCTAATTCCAACAGTATTGTCTTTTGTCTAAGGACATTTACCCATGTAGTATAGTTGTACGGAGCTGAGGTGGCGCAGTGGTTAAATGCAGCACTGCTGGCTACTTCAGCTGACTGCTAGTTCAGCAGTTCAGCAGTTCAAATCTCACCAGGCTCAAGGTTGACTCAGCCTTCCATCCTTCTGAGGTGGGTAAAATGAGGACCCAGATTGTTGGGGGCAATATGCTGAACTCTGTAAACCGCTTAGAGAGGGCTGTAAAGCACTATGAAGCAGTATATAAGTCTAAGTGCTATTGCTATTGCTATTGTATTACTCTTCTCCTTGTAGTGCCCCCCAGGACACTAACCTGATTGTGAGGTTAGTGTCCATGTTTCACTGGCATATGTTAGAACAGGTAGCATATACAAAACAGGTGGAACCTCTTGTAATTTGTGAATCATGCTTCTATCAATGTAATATTTTTGCAGTTGTATCATACCAGTGGTTCGTATTCAATAAGTAATTATATTTTAATCTGATTAGAAATGTTACTGTTTATAATCAAACAATTTACATTGTTTATAACTTAAAACTTGGAAGGGGAAATTGTGAAGGGCTGAGGGATCTGTTGGATGAGAGTAGTTGAATTCTGTTCTATTGAGTGGATATAGCCTATAGCCTGTTCTATAGTGGATATAAAATAATCCTTCTTATAAATTTAGTTAAATTATAAATTAGCATGACTGATAACCTTCATAAGCTTATTAAACTGCTGAAGGGAGGGGAATGGAGATAGCTCCTGCTGCCCGTTCTTTCAGCATCTCACGTGCTCCCTCAGCCATCCTCTGCTGCTTGGACTCACTGTGGGGTAGGAAGGCAGCGCATGCGCAGTGCCGGAAGCTTGGCTTCTGGACATGCGCAGAAGAATTTTTTTAAAAAAATGTAAAAAAATTTTTTTTAAAAAAATGGCAGCACCCAGGCACCGGCAACCGACCGCACCGGTACTGTGACATCACCAGCGGGCCGCTACCGGTGCTATAGAGTGGACCGCACTGGTAGGAACCCACCACTGCTACAACTGCCTTGAGCAATGTTTTTATTGCAGGGGACAAGTTGCTACCACTGCAAACTTTTTAATTGCCTCTGAAGAAAATTGTGAGGTGGTTGTGGTTTCATAATAGTTTCAAAGTTTCAATCTTTCCAAACCCAGATGTGTTCGAATATTATGTCTCCAATTCTTAGTACAGTTGCTGAGAATTTTAATGCAACCAGCCTGGATTGTGTCAGATTGGAATGGCTGTAAAGCAGTGTGATTTATGATAAGAAAGGAAAAGGGGAAGAGGAAGGGGGAAGTTTAATTTACATTGTACCCATATGGTTCTACACTATATGGCAGATAGTAGCTATGTTAATATAAAGAGAGAGAAAACGTGGGAATGCATTCTAATCCACTTTCACTCAGAAAGGTTACTGTTTTAACTGGGGGAAATCACACAGCTTAATTATCTATCAATTCTTTATGGGGGAAAAAGGAGGGAGAAACCATTCCAATGATCTAATTTCTTTACAGGAAAAGTGGAAAAAATATCCAAAATAAATGGTGATAATCCAGGAAATGATGATCTATAAAACAATATTTTATATACAGGAAAACACACAGCTTTCATGGGATTGTACAGTAGTTCAAAATTGTTCTCTTTCCAAAATAGGTTTTGGCATTGGCCCTATATAAGAACAGTCCCAAAATCACAATTGTCACAAAACTTCTTTGATTGACATACTTGTTCATAAGGCATATGTTCCCCCCCCTTCATAGCTCTAACCTCTGTCATTATTTTTCAGTGGATTATTTTCCAGAGGCTAATATTCAGAAACAAACAAACCAGTGGTGTGTTTCAAAAATTTTTGCTACTGGTTTGGTGGGCGTGGCTAGGTGAGGGCTAGGTGACTAAGTGGGCATGGACAACTTGACATCACTCACACCCATGCCTACTCAGTCACATGACCCCCCCACCTAGCCATGCCCACAGGAAAAGTTAGGAAATTTTTTGGAATTTCCACTTATCTACCCCCTCCCTCTCTTTGCCAGTCGTTCCCGTTTCGGCCCCGGCCCTAGCCCCACTTCCTCCCCCACCACTGCCTCTTTGTTCGGGCTGCTTACCTTCTGCGGTGGCTGGTCCAGAGTCCAGAAGGCAAGCTGACCAGAGTTTTCAGCGGCCCCAGCTAGCCGCTGCTGCCGGAAAGTGGCTGGCAAAGAAGCCTCATTGTGGCTATGGCGGCTGACCGCGGGCCGCTGAAAAGTACAGGAGCTCGCAGAAAAAGCTGCTGCCTTGCTGTCGCCGCCATGTTCTTCGCGCATGTGCATCCCATTGGACTTGCAAGACAATTGGATGCGCGTGCACAAAGAACATGGTGGCAACAAACATGGAGGGTGGGGCGAGCAGTGATCGGGGGACCGGTTCAGGGGTGTGGCCAGCCGGCCATTGTTACCAGTTCGGCGACCTTGGCCAAATTTCTGCCAACGGTTCGCACGAACCAGTGTGAACCGGCTGAATACCACCTCTGAAACAAACCCATAATTACCACTCTCAAACCAAACAAAAACAAATTAAAAAGCAAGCATGAGATTTGGCCTTTGATATCCATATAGTAACATAAAGTTATTATATATTTAATTTATGCTTGATGCAATTATAGTAAATCTCATTTAAGGACCATTGCTTTTACTGTGCAGATAGTTTATTCATGTAATTTGGTTTGGTTATTTTTGTCTAATATTCATTATCTATCTACAATAAATAGTTCTAAAATTATCCTCAAATGTATATATATATAGAATGTAGAAAATTTAAATCAATTTGTCTGAAATGGCATAGGGTCTCCTGCTGAAGCAGGGGATTGGATGAGAAGACTAGAAGACCAAAGTCCCTTTCCAATTTTGTTATTCTCTGTTCTGCAATTTGAGAGCAATAATACGGATTAAATAATAATAATTAAATTCTTAGATACTTTAAACCATGTATAAAAAGTGGCGTTTTGATTTCATGGTTGTGCCTGCCATCTTGAATTTTTTGACATTCCCCCTGTGGACAACTCTGTAAACATTCATGACTAATTTGGAAACTTGTACCAGTCTTGGATAAGTAGATCAACTGGTGAGCCCCAAAATGCACAACTATCAAAAACAGCAACAATGTCAGAATTAGGCTGTGAGATTAATCACACAAACCTTTTCCTGCCACAAATAATCCTCCTTGAATATTCTTTTACTTGTGGAAGGAAACGGAGCACCACTGGAAGGGTTTACATTTCATCATACCCAAATGTTGGACAACCATTAGTCTGAAGTAGTGTAGGGTTTCCTGCCTAAGCAGGGAGTTGGACTAGAAGACCTCCAAGGTCCCTTCCAACTCTGTTGTAATTATTATTATTAAAGGCAAGCAAATACATTGGCTTCAGAGAAGAAATGGTATTTGTTCTGTCTGTGCTCAGAAGAAACATAATTTCCTGTTAGAATCAAGAAGCTTACAATCTTGTTAGAATCTTGTTACAATCCTGTTAGAATCAAGAAGCTTACAATCTTCTTAAGAGATGAGCATAGCTTTGAAACTATAAAAACGAAGCCCCTCTGATTATAAATTAATTATTTAATTAGCAAACTGACAATATGATAGGTTCTCTTGAGGAATACTTACAGCCTCTACAACTTTCTTGCAGGTAATGAATTAGGGAAGAGCCAGTTTGGTTAGTGGTTAAGGCATCAGACTAGAAATCAGGAGACCATGAGCTCTAGTCCTGCCCTAGGCATGGAGCCAGCTGGGTGAACTTGGGCCAGTCATTGTATCAGCCCTAAGAAAAAGGCAATGGCAAACCACTTTGAAATCTTGCCAAGAAAACTGCAGGGACTTGTGTTAAGATATTCATGAACTGGGAGAGCCATGTTAACAAGGTTAGCCGATGAATAGGCATAGCAACTAAGTCAGCCAATGGGAGCTAACCACTTCTGAGTCTGTGCAGAGAATCGAAACTGGAACTTAAGCGTAAGGCTGGGTGTGGCTCAGTCCACTCTGCTCTCTGTACTTGTCTGCTGCTGAAATGAAACTAACTGTTCTCTGTTACCTGTAACTGCTTGAAGAAGAATTTATATTAGTATTGTAAAATTTACTTCATCTATATTCTTCTATATAAAGAAGTTAATGAATCCAGCTGAATCAGTCATCTGTGTGTGCTTCTGGTTTTGATTTTTGCAACAAACTTTAATAACTTGTCCAAGCAATTGCCAACAGTCAAAAATTGACTCAAAGAGAAAAAGAAAGAAAAGAAAAAGAGAAAAATGAATTGGGGAAGACTGAAGAAGCTTTGGAAACTGTTGGACATTTTTTTTGGCCACTGTCAGACATTTGAGGGTTGTTACTAATGTCCCTTACTTCTGCCACAAATCATGAATGGTCTTCCACACACTGGCTACATCACATCATCTGAAAGATTGTGTTAATAATACATGCTGTTGATGAGGAATTATCAATATAATCACTTAGGGCTATTTAGAAGAGGCATAGAAGCAAGGGAATGGCATCTAATAAGAAAATACAGATGTTATTTCTAACATCTTTCTAATGACTTATTCATATGATTTGGGTAGGTTCATAACATCCGTGAATTGGGGATCATCAAAGTAACTGATATTCTATTGTGTCGATTTCTTGAATTACTTATTTTTCTTTTGCTTTCTTTTCTTCACTGGATTTGAGCGATAACATGGTGCTCTGTAGTCATTTTTTAAAAATATAAAACTAGAGGGACTGCAATCCTTTCCTTCTGGTTGATCATGCCTTGGTTTCTGCATCGGATGGCTCATTTGTCATCTTCTTTATGGTCACTTTAGATCAGCAGCCCACCCAAGAGCTGGATTTCACAACGTTAACCACATCTTCCTTTTCTCTGTCATATTTATAGGCTTTGGGGCCTGAAAAGAAGTAAATGAATCCTAAAAAAAAAAAAGGAAGAGAAGGATACAAAGAAATGTTTATTGTTATTAGGATCTGAATATAGCCAATGTATCATAGATTATACAATACTGACCCATGATATTTCTATCTAGAAACTCTATTTAATCCTTTTTAATTTATAAAGGAATATACAGCCGCAAACCAAAAGAATTTAATTACATCAAAGGCAATTTTTGCTGGTCCATCAGCTTTCTTCGATGGAGTGTGAGTTGTGTTGGGACAGTGAGTTGCAGAATATGTCATTTGGGAAACTACTGAAGAAGTGGTTGTTCTTCCCTGGGGAACAGAGTGATTTTGGAGCCCCCTTGTATTGCTTTGCTTTGTTTTGGTCTTGTTCTGAATATTTTCGTTATGTTGGTTAGTTGTACACTTCTCATTCTCTCTCTCTCCCTTTCCACATACAATAACTTGCTTTTTGCTTAATTGTAGGTCTTTGTAAGTCAGGACACCTACACATTCAAGCAAGCAAGCAAGCAAGCAAGCAAGCAAGCAAGCAAGCAAGCAAGCAAGCAAGCAAGCAAGCAAGCAAGCAACCAAGCAACCAACCAACCAACCAACCAACCAACCTGCTGTGGCCCATCCGCAGCGTGTGCAGCCTGGGCCTTTGGAACCTTCAGTGCCTCTTGGCAGTGCTGAGAAAGGAGGGACTACTACTCCTTCCCAGAATGCAAGAGCACACAGGGCTGCCAAGAGGCAGAAAGGTCTACTCGAGAGGAGGTCTACTCGAGATTAAGACTTGGGGCTTATTGGCCACTCCCCTAGTCTATTTCAGAAGAGTCGATGCAGCTGGGAAGCTGCAGAGAACAACTTGGGAAAAATCCGTCTGAATCATAGTTTGTTTCGTGATACCTGTTTTGTGTTTCTCTGTCGGCGTCTTGTTATCAGAGACTGGACTCTAGGAACTTTGCCAACGCTAAGAAGCTCCGTAAGCTAACTGGACTTAATTGGCTCGTCATTGTTTGAAACCTCTTTGAACTAATCCCGGCTACTAATGAAGTAATTAGTAGCTGGTTGTTTGCCAACCAAGACTGTTTGTAATATTGGTGTGTGCATTCTTTACTGATAACAGTTTTATTAGTAAAAGTATTGCTTTAAACCTGTTCGTGTGGCTGTGTGCTTCGTGGGGACAGAACACAACCAACCAATCAATCATCAATCAATCCCAACTAGTATGAGCAGCTCTTGGACTTGGAGTCCCAACCACCAGATAAGAACCAGAATATTGCCTTGGGAGTAGGAAATCCATTTTTAAGTCCTCCCTCTACCCTCCCTGGTCAAATAGAGTTTGGCCTATTGACCTACTTACTCTATACAGCATCATATCATGAATAAAAGGAGGATGAGGAAAATACATACTTTAGAACAGAGGTGTCAAACTCGATTTCATTGAGGGCCGCATCAAGGTTGTGTGACCTCAGGTGGGTGTTTCCAGGATGGGCATGGCCATCATGTTGGTGTGTGTGTGTGTGTGTGTGTTTGTGTGTGTGTGTGTGTGTGTGTGTGTGTGTGTGTGTGTGTGTGCCTCTAGCAGCCTGAGCACTCTGCCAGTGAAAACAGGCTCCCGAGCTCCATTTTTGGCTGCGACAGCTTCCTGCAACCCTCTGCCAGTGAAAATGGAGCTCAAGGAAGGCCACACGCAGCCCTTGCAAGCTCCGTTTTTGGCTGGCAGAGGCAACATGGGCTGGTCCTTTGCTGTTTCCAAGGCCAGATCTAAGGACCCCGTGGGCTGCATCTGGTCCCCAGGCCTTGAGTTTAGAGTAAATGTGATAACCCAGCTGCTGTGGCCTAGAGGTAGAGCTCTTGCCTCACAATCAGGAGGTTGTGAGTTCAATCCTAGGTAGAGGCAGATGTAAGGGTCTCCTGCTTGGGCAGGGGGTTGGACTAGATGACCTGCAAGGTCCCTTCCGACTCTGTTAATCTGTTAAATGTAGACAAACTAAAGAAAGTATGATTGGAAAATCAAAAACAGAGATGTCATGAAAAACATCCAGAAAAATTAAATGGCAAGAGCTTTTAACAAGAATGTTTTAAAAACATGCTTGAAACAAATCACATGATAGAGAAAATACTTACCATTAACTTCTACAGCAGCATCTATTCGACCATTAATTCCTGAAAATTCATCCTCAATGGTCTTTGGGAAGTCTTTATCCATCTTCCGTTTTGTTTCATCATAGCTTGAAAAAAAGGAACATTATAAAGAAGTTCTATGTATAGATGTAGTGTTTTGAAAAAAGTATTACATAAGAGTTGAGGTGAACTTGGAAATTAATTTATCTATAATTCTTGCAATATCACAGGTTTTAATTAAGTCTTTTTTCTAACTATGACTTTGCCTTTTTTTTCTAAATATACAGACTTTGAATCCAAATGCTGCACAACTTGTGACAATAGCATCTACTGTGAGTCAATGGTCATTACCATACTTCCAAGCAGAGAATTATAGCAAATATGTATGTGTATATGAAGGATATATTTACCTTTATCTGTTCTGAGTTGCATAGATCTTAATTCTATTTTCACTAATCTTATTTAGATATGTGGTGCCCTGTATTTGTCCTTTTGTGGCATCACCTGTCCATTTCTTTGGACAACATCTTTAATTAAAGTGGAAGATATGTATGACTTGCAAAAGGAACTAAATATATACATCAATATTAGCTTATTAGGGCCAAGCTTTTAAATGCTACTGAATGAAAATCTCATCGATTAAAATCATGTTCCTATGCTATCTTGACATATTTCCTGGCAAGACATGAGAACAGGAAAAAGTGGATTGCCCAGTTTGTAAGTAATTAATCCAGGAAAAATCCAGTTTCAATCTGATTCCTGTAAGGAAATCTGTATTTGACATTTATGTATCTTTCCCATTTGTAAACTGATAAAGAGAGCCGAGTTGGTGCAGTGGTTAAATGCAGCACTGCAGGCTACTGCTAGTTCAGCAGTTCAGCTGTTCAAATCTCACCGGCTCAAGGTTGACTCAGCTTTCCATCCTTCTGAGGTCGGTAAAATGAGCACCCAGATTGTTGGGGGCAATATGCTGAACTCTGTAAACTGCTTAGAGAGGGCTGTAAAGCACTATGAAGCGGTATATAAGTCTAAGTGCTATTGCTATTGCTAAAGAAAGAAGAAATTTCAAGGCACGTCAGGAAAGAAACTATCCTATCACAATGAGAAATGTAAAAGTTATGTAATTAAGGGTACAATCACAGCTTTCTACAGTATATGTTGGCTAAATAGATGCCGGGTATCCCTTTTACTGGCTGAGGCAATATTCAAATACTATGAACAAGAAAATATTTTTCTCCTGGGGCCCTCGTTCAGCACCAAGGAACAAAATTTCATGATTATTTAAAACCTATTTTTATTAGGAGACAATAAACCTGTAAAATTCGTCTTTTACAAAGAAGAGGGTCTTCTTTTCATCTCTCAGGTAGACAGCTGCATCTAAGTGTAGCACATTTCTAGAAAATCCAAAATCTGCAATAGATCGAGGAGGGCCCTGCATGTGGAAACCATGGGTTGTCCAATAATGAGGACCTGGCAAAATAATAATAATAATAATAATAATAATAATAATAATAATAATAATAATAATAATAATAATAATAATAATAATAATAATAATAATAATAATAATAATAATAATAACAACAACAACAACAACAACAACAACAACAAAAATAATGACCCTACATAACCTTGCACTAGTAAATTGAATTTCTAATGTCTAATAGGATATCCTGGGACACTTCCACACAGAGGTTCTTCACTGCCCTGGAATCAATTCAAACCTGTGTGATCACCTGCCATTGTTTGGTTTTCACAATTTTTGACTCAGTCTGAACAAAACTGAAACTTTCATGGACCTATTTGCCAAGTGTTAAAAAACAGAGTAGCAACTGTGCCATTTGGTGTAGATGGTGGTGGTCACCTCTTCTTCCAAGCCGCGGTTTCGGTTTTTTTTTACAAATCTCACACTAAGCAACTTCAAACAATGATGCAGAATAGAATAACAATAATTATTAATAGTACTATAATGTCAATTAAAAAAGGCAGCTTTACTTGGGGCAGCTTACATTTTTTGCAATGATACCTTTAATATCATCAAGCCACAACCTCCGCCTAGCCCAGCTGCTTGGGAAACACTCGCTAAGTGGAGAAAAATATTAAATCCAGCCTAAGGGTCTAGCTGACTGTGTAGCCAAACATAATAGTAGAAGGGCATGAAAATACAGTGGGATCCTTGGTGCTCTCTGAGCTTGGCTGTTTTCTTGCAATTGTTTCATTACTCAACTCAGTAACACCATCAAAGCTAGAAGGGAGTTGGCCTTGTTCTCTGTTTATATACAAGTAGCTTGCTATGTCAGTGTTGGTGGAAGTTATTTATTTATTTATTTATTTATTTATTTATTTATTTATTTATTTATTTGTCAAACATGTACAAGATAGCAGGTATTGGTATAAACATAAACAAAAGCAAAGTAGGTACAGGTAAATTAGGCAATAGGACAGTAGGACAGGGACGGTAGGCACAATGATGCACTTATGCACACCCCTTACAGACCTCTTAGGAATGGGGCGAGGTCAACTGTAGACAGTCTAAGGTTAAAGTTTTTGGGGTTTGGGGAAGAAAACCACAGAGTCAGGTAGTGCATTCCAGGCATTGATCACTCTGTTGCTGAAGTCGTATTTCCTGCAGTCGAGTTTCGAGCGGTTTACACTGTGTTTGAATCTATTGTGTGCTCGTGTATTATTGCGATTGAAGCTGAAGTAATCATTGACAGGCAGGACATTGTGTCAATTTACTGTTTTATTTACAGTAAAGTAAAATTACTTTACTGTAATTTTACAGTAAATTTTACAATTTACAGTAAAGTCAATTTACTGTTTTTTTCTTCATAGTTCCTTGATTAGGCTGTTGTTTACTGTTCAATTGTTTGTCTGAGTTGCTAGTTCCTTGATTGCCGTATTCTTTACTGCTTGATTAAACAGTCTAGTTAACACTCTTAACACTCTAGTGCAGGGGTGTCAAACTTGATGTCATTGAGGGCCCTCCCAAGCTCCGTTTTCGCTGGCAGAGGGCTGCAGGAGGCCGTTGCATCCGAAAACAGAGGCTGTTGCAGCTGAAAATGGAGCTCAGGAGGGCCACACACAGCCGTCCCAAGCTCCATTTTTGCTGACAGAGGCACTGTGGGCTGGTCCTCTGCTGTTTCCAGGGCAACCCCGTGGGCCAGATCTAAGCACCCAGCGGGCCAGATCCGGCCCGCAGGCCTTGAATTTGACACCCCTGACCTAGTATTAATCTTGGGGTTAATCTGGGTGTTGATTGCTGCAAAATAGCAGTCTTCATTGTTATTGACACTTTTTCTCCAGAACCTCCTTCAAAATTATGTAACATTAGATTGACTAAATTGAACATAATCCATCAAGGAAATGCAATGCCTCCTGCTTGTGATTGAAAAAGAGCAACTGCTAGTGGAAATTTTCTTTTACCTCTGCATCCACTGTACTGCTGGTACAGGCCCGGTAATTATATGGGGCAGAAGCACAGTTAATAGCAGTCTTTCATCCAAGACTGATTTTAAGGTAAACTAGAACCTTGGTTAAAGGTTACCATTACACAAATGATGCATACGCATTCACAGATCGAGTTTCCTAAGAAAACAACTTCAAATGTTTTCAAAACTGACCGACCCTTGAAAAAAAAAGCAAGGCCTCTCTCAGCTATTTCATAGGCTGCATCCACATTTGACATGAGCTGAGGGAAAGAGCTGGTAATGCTGAGTGGTTGCACGTGGCTTGTGAGTTGAGCCTGCCTCCTCCAGAAGTGCCTGTTGAGAGAGAGAAATATAAGGAGAAGAAAAGAGGATGTTTATTGCACAGCAAATACACCCTGGGACTTTTGAGAGGACATGGTAATGAGCTTGCAAAATAACTGGCAGGGGTGTCAAACTCAAGGCCTGCAGGCCGGATCCTGCCCATGGGGTGCTTAGAACTGGCCCATGGGGCCACCCTGGAAACAGCGAACAACTGGCCCATGGTACCTCTGCCAGTGAAAATGGAGCTCGGGAGGGCCGTGTGCAGCCCTCACGAGCTCTGTTTTAGCTGGCAGAGGGTTGCAGGAGACAGTCACAGCTGGAAACGAAGCTCAGGAGCCTGTTTTTGCTGGCAGAGTGCTCAGGCCACAACAGGCACCCCCAACATGAGTGACATTGAGCTGGCCATGCCCCCCCTGGCCATGCCCCCCCGGTCCCTCCAAGGTCAAACACAACCCTGATGTGGCCCTCAATGAAATCGAGTTTGACATCCCTGCTCTATGGGAAGCTTGCTTATTCATAAAATAGGTGCTATGTTGAGCTTGATCAATCACAAATGCACATTTAACACCTAGATAACCAACATGCAAATTAGGGGCACCCAGAGAGAAGTCAAAAGGCCAATGTGATAGATGCAACCATGCATTTCAAGTTCTGCCCCCTCCCCTTGTGCCTACAGTATGTGTGGCATTGAAACCAGAATTCTACTTCTGCTTTATGCACAAGTCTAGCTGAGTGAATTTGGGCCAGTCATTCTGTGTCAGCACCAGGAAGAAGGAGGCAATGGCAAACCACTTCTAAAAATGTTACCGAGGAAACTGCATGAGGTCAACATCCACCCCTCATATCTATTAAAAGTGGAGGAAAAATAAGAAGTCTGGAAAGGAAGAGTCTGGGAGGATATGGTGTTCATGAGCAATGTGTTGCCTACCCTTTATTTTGAAGGAAGTTTTAACACTGGGAAGTTAGGATTTCTATTCACGGGTAGAAGATAATGTTAGCGGAGAAATCACTCCGTAGGTCGATGGATCGTTGCTCCCTTTTGAAAACATACTTATTAGAAAATAAAACCCGAGATTCAAATCTAATTAACAAAATATTTATTTCAGTAGAAAAGTAATAAAAAGAATCCTTATTAAGCTTATTAATCTACATTTTATCGGCTAATGAAAAGAATCACTTCTCCCTTGGTAGAAATGGTGAAGAGAGAAGAAGGAGTTGACCTCTGGAATGCAGACATGCGTAGTAGAACATATCATACGTCTGCTTGACCATAAATACAAGAAAACAGTAGAAAATACAGAGATGCACAACTGGCAATAATTCACATCGTGACAGATAAGTCCGACCAATATTTTTGGTTGCAAAGCAGATCCCAAAATAAAATAAAACAAAAGCAAGCAAAACCAACAAAAGCAAAGAAGTTCTAATTCTAATTTGGTTGTACTTTTTTATTATAAAAATAATAATTGTTATTGAACATTTTCAACATAAAAAACACAAAACCCAAAAACACACAAAACGAAAATTTTCTCTCATTACAACGAATACGTATCGGTATCACTCATATCCATAACTTACATAGATTCTATTTCTATAATGCATTATACTATATTATACACTCATTATAATTCTATTACTACTTACACAGATATACAAAGCACTCATATACTATTATATAATTCTTATTCCATAGTTATCTTTCTATTCTCTAACCAGGTATACCATCTATTCCAGACTTGATAATACTCTGATTCATCTCTCTCATTCAATTCCATTGTCAACTTATCCATCTCAGCGCACTCAAGTATTTTTCTAATGATCATTGCTTTGGTGGACTATCAGCCTGTTTCCAATTTTGCGTTAGTGTGATTCTGGTTGCTGTCAATATATACAGTATTATGTATTGGATGTTTTTGTCCATTTTTGTCCATTTTTGTCTAAGATGCCCGGTAGGAATAATTCCGGTTTCATTTCTATTTTTTCGCCAGTAATTTCTTCCAGCCAATCCCTTATTTTATGCCAGTATTTCCTAGCTTTGGGACAGGCCCACCAAATGTGGTAGAAAATACCCTGTTTATACCCATATCTCCAATATTCCGATGAACAATTTGGATACATTTTGGCCAATCTCGCTGAAGGAAGATGCCAACGATAAAACATTTTGTAAAGGTTTTTCTTGTATGCTGCCGACTTTGTTAATTTATAATTCTTTTCCCATAATTTCTCCCAAAGGTCTAATTCAATACTATATCCAAAATTTCTGGCCCAACTTATCATTGTTTCCTTCACAATTTCTTCTTCCATTTTAAATCTTAAAAATAGGTTATAAGTTTTTGTAATCGTTTCCCCCCTTGTCCCTAACAATATTTTATCTATTTCCAATTGTTTTCTATAAATACCATATTGTTCTACATCCTTTTTATATCTTGTTTTGATTTGAAAATAAAGCCACCAATCAATCTTTATTCCTTGACTTTTTAATGTCTGTTCCGATTTTAATTCTCCTTGTTCATCTAGTAATTCCGAATATCTCACCACCTTATTTAGATCTAACACGTTTGGATATATAATTGCCTCTATTGTTGACACACAAATTTGAATTTTCCTGTAATGGTTCTTCTTTATTTTCTCCCAGACGCTTATCAGAGCATCCCTCGCTAAATGCCTCTGAAAATATGCATGAATTTTGTTCTTCCCTTCCCAGAGGAATGCGTGCCAGCCGATTTGCAGATCATGGCCCTCTAAAGTCAATATCCTCTTATTTTTCAGTTGAACCCAGTCCTTGAGCCACATCACAGCTGCTGCACAATAGTAAAGTTCCTAGTCTGGGAGGCCAAACCCTCCTTTACTTCTCCAGTCTTGTAGTAACTTAAATTTAATCTGGGCTTCCCCCCCAACCAAATAAATTTTGATATTATTTTATTTAATTGTTCAAAAAAAATATTTGACTTTATTGGTACCATTTGGAAAAGGTATTGAAATTTAGGTAGTACATTTTTATCGTAGAGATTCTGCCAATTAGAGATATTTGCAATTTCGCCCATTTATCCAAATCCTTTTGTATTTGTTGTAGTAATTTGTCATAATTATCCCCTTTTATCGAGGAACATTTTGCTGTTAACCAGATTCCCAAGTACTTCACCTTCTTAATAATTTAGATCCCTAATTTCGCTTCCAATTCCTTATTCTGCCTAATAGTACAATTCTTGGTTAATATTTTAGTTTTCTCTTTATTTATTTTAAGCCCTGCCACTTTACCATACTCTTCTATTTCCTTTAACAATTTAATTCCCGTCTCTCATTTGGTTGTATTAAGGCAGAATTTTATATCTATTGTCTTGGTTTAAAAAGAGGGGTAGAAAATTAGAGAGATGAAAAATAACAGAAAGATTCAGATAAAAGTAACTTCCTTGCCCCTGCCCCGAGACCTTTATTGAAATTCAGAGAAAAATGGGAGTTGGGATTGTTTTCTCTTTATTTTCCTAGTGTTACACCGTATACTCATCCACCCACATCTCTACACACACACAAAATGATCATGGTATCATCTAGAAAGTGAATATTTTGCTGGACTAGAGACACCAAAGACAATAATTCATACTCTTGTACCCTCTTATTTAGATTACTGCAATTTGCCTTGTGCAGGGCTGTGCTTGAACATGTCACAAAGCTCCAGAGGGCCTAGAACAGGGGTGTCAAACTCAAGGCCCAGATCCGGCCTGTGGGGTGCCTAAATCTGGCCCGTGGGGATGGGCTGGAAATAGCAAAGGACCGGCCCGTGGTGCATCTGACAGCCAAAATGGAGCATGGGTGGCGTATGCGGCCCCCCGTGGCACGTTTTCAGCCTGGACGGCCTCCTGCAGCACTCTGCCGGCCAAAATGGGCCACAGGGGGCCGCATGCAGTCCCCCACACCCCGTTTTGGCCAGCAAAGTGCTGCAGGAGACCATCCAGGCTGTCTCCTCACCCCCGGCCCATGGAGGAGAACTACAGTGCTGATCCAGCCCTCAAAAAAATCCAGTTTGGCACCCCTAGCCTAGAATGCATTGACCCATTTGCTGACCAGCATTGGCTGGTCAGTTGAATGATTCTTGTCATGCAGGACCCAGCCTTGACTGATAATAGACTTCTGAGGCAAGGGACTGCTGCTTACCTATAAACACCTCTATGAATTGTCTTCTTCAGGTAGAATCTACATGTCCTACACAATCTAGTAAGGAGAGGATGCTCCAGGATCCAGCCTGATAGAGACTGGGGGGGCGCTGAGACCCAGAGAATGATATTCTCAGCAATAGCCCCCTCTCTCTGGATCAATTTACCTGCCCAAGATAGATATGCTGATGACCTTTTGCAAAATGGTGGAAACAATACTCTTTAGGGGGGAATATATTCTGTAACAACAGTTTTTAGTTACAGTTTTTATTAATAGCAGTGATTGTTTTTAAGGGCTTGATTTTTTATTTTATTGATGTTTTATTTAAGCTGCCTAGAAGTGTGAGAATAGGCAGCACAGAAAAAAAATCTTTATGTGAGTCATTATATATCCCTCTCCTTTTTCTCTACTAGATACCATAGAAGTCACACCTAATGGCAAAATCATTGAGTCATTCCATAGCAGGAAGCAGAAAGAGGGGATTCTTAGATGGGTTTCCCCCCCCCCCAGAACCAAGAGTTGTGTGTGAAACAATCTTGTCAAAAGGAATGTTGCTTTTATTCCGAAAAAGGGAATTTGAACCTAAATGGCTATATTTGGTTCATATAGCTAGAAACTGGCTTTCCTAAAAAACCAGGACCGTATTTCTCTTCTAGAAATAAAACTGATAATATTCAACTGTCATTGGGACCTTGGATAAAGAAAGACACTTACCTGTCTTTGAAGAAAAGTAACTCTTTCCCCAGCATTGTTACAGCATCAAATGAAAATTTGGAGTCGCAATGATCTGGGTTGTATGAGGTTGGTAGTTTGGACAAAGGTTGACGTGAAACCTGAGGCTTTCGGGATCCAAATTCCCTTGGCCCTAGAAGATGATACAGATTCTCTTTGAATTAGGAGTGAAAACTCATTGTAAGACTAATATGTAGCTGATACGTGTATTGCTTACACATTCATATTTGTGATCCTCCAAACTTGGGTGGATGGGTGGATGGGTGGATGGGTGGATGGGTGGATGGGTGGATGGGTGGATAGATAGATAGATAGATAGATAGATAGATAGATAGATAGATAGATAGATAGATAGATAGATAGATAGATAGATAGATAGATAGATAGATAGATAGATAGATACGCAGGTAGGTATGTATATAGATAGATAGAATTTATATTACATTATATATCAATATATCGATTCTATGGTATATGTTAATCTCTTGAATTGTCAAGAGATTGCCAAATGGATTTAGCAATTTTCTCATTTAATAGCATAAATCTGAAACAAAATTCCAGCATTTTTGCACAACTTTAGTTCTTGGGAATGTTATTGAAATCCTGATATCCTGGATTTTGGAATTTCAGATTTTATTTGATTTCTTGAATTGCTCTCCAAAAGTTACCAGTGCCTACTATTCTAATTATTTGGGAGACAGTTTCACTGAAAATGTTGGGATATTTCTATAAATGCATGCTCCACTTTAAGGTTGCAAAACTATAGTTAAATGATGGATGGCTTTTTGATCTGATTTCATCCTTTAGTATTACTAAACATGTGTTTACATGTTTAAAGTATATGTGTAAATTATGTTTACATGTTTAAATTAGATGTGTAAACCAAGTTACACATGAACTCACTTTCCTAAAACCATCGTCTGTGAACTGTCCTTAAATACCACACTTCGCTTCCTACTATGTTACAGAGCCCCCCTGACTACAACATCACACATGCGAACAAATTAACCTCACTGCTAATGTGGGGATCCTCCTGCCCATACCCTCTTATCTTTCTTGGTGACCTCAATCTACCTCTTATTAACTGGACCCTAAACAAATGTATGACTGAACCCATCCATGCAACCCTATACAACGCTGTTACAAATCTGGGACTAGATCAACTAGTAACTAACAACACTAGACTCAACAACTGCCTCGATCTCATCTTCTTTAATAGCTTAAGCTCAATCTATGGACTACAAATAAAAAAACCCTTTTCCAACAGCGACCACAGCACGATTGATTTTCATCTCAATCTACACCATTGCAAAAATCACCTTAATAATGGGATACCCAATTACAACTTCAAAAAAGCCAACTATGAACTCATAGATGCCGACCTCTCATCTCTAGACTGGCAAACTCTATTCTCTGACTGTAACACCGCCGATGATCATTATAACATTTTCTTGGTCGAAGTCAAAAGAACTATCAGACTACATGTACCACTAATAACTACCATAACCAAGAAAAATGAACTGCCCATATCAATATGGAAGCTTCAATAAAAAAAATCTCTCTGGCGGAAAAACAAAGCTGGCTATGTAGCAAACTTTAAAAAATGCTACAAAAATATATGCCACCAAATAAAGACTGAATGCTCCAACTATCACAGCAAACAAGAGGAAAACCTTCTGTGCACAAAATCCAACTGCACCTTCTACAAATTTGTAAACAACAAACTAAAGGACTCGAGATCCCTCCCACCACTAAAGGGACCCAATGGCAAAGAATGCAACAATGAAACAGTTAAAGCCAACCTCTTCAACACATTCTTTGGCTCAGTCTTTGTAAACAGCTACGGCTCATGCCCAAAATTCCCTAGTCGTACCACAAATAATTACAATGATTTAACACAAATAGATTTCACAGAACATAACATTGAAAAAGCACTACGCAGCCTAAAACCATCTCCATCAATCGGACCTGATGGACTATGTGCATACTTCCTAAAAAAGCTCTCCACAGCCATAGCTGAACCACTAAGCATAATCTTTGAAAAATCCTTCAGGACCAGCTCCCTACCAAACCTATGGTCGCTAGCCATAGTCATCCCCATCTTCAAAAAGGGAGATCCCAGCCTAGTTGAAAATTACAGACCAATCTCTTTATGCTGCATCACCTGCAAAGTCATGGAATAAATCATAAACCAATCCATTACCCTCCACTTAGAAACAAACAATCTACTCTCAAACAAGCAATTCGGTTTCAGAAAAAAAAATCCTGCAATCTACAATTACTACACTGCAAAAACATATGGACTTCAAAACTTGACCAAGCAAAACAATCGACGCAATTTACATAGACTTCTGTAAAGCCTTCGACTCAGTGGTACACAACAAACTACTTCTGAAACTAAAATCCTATGGCATCTCTGGACCCCTACATAACTGGATAGCTGCATTCCTGTCAAGCAGACAACAAGTGGTCAAAATAGGGAGCGCCCTATCAAATCCCATACCTGTTGATACCTGATCGAGCGGATCTTGAGGGAAACAGCTGCGCCTGCATGCTACGATCTCGCCAGCTCCGAGCCGGACAGGGAAAACCCCCCACCGCACTCCGATGTGCCCGAGGGCCCAGTTCAGCACCTCGCACGCTCAGCCCCGCTTGACAGCAACAGCCAGGAATAGGGGCTTCCGGAGGCATAGAGGGAGCAGTGGCTTTGGCAGGTCTGGCCGTGTCCTTTCCCGGGTCTGCCACAGGGGGGGAAGGAGCGGAGGCATGGGGCACCCGCCGGACACCGCCCCGGAGAGAAGACCAGGCCCGGCTGGCAAGGGCCAGGAAGGATTTTTCCCGCGCCGCCAGCCAGCTTGTCCTCCAGGCCAGACGCAGCAGAGGCAAGCCCCGGCCATGGCAGCGGTAAGGGCTGCGATGAAGGGGGGTGTTTGGGGGGGTGCACAAAGCTTGACAGAAGTGGCAAGACCCAGGAAAGGACACGGCCAGACCCGCCAAAGCCGCTGCTCCCTCTATGCCTCCGGAAGCGCATTCCTGGCTGTTGCCATCAAGCGGGGCTGAGCGTGCGAGGCCATGGCAGCTGTAAGGGTCTTTAAGTGTGGAGCGGGGTGGTGGGGCTGCTAAGTGAAGGAAGGGAGAAGAGCTTGAGGTTTCGGAGCAAAATCCGGGAAGTAATGAAAGTCCTTCCAGAAGTCTTTTGTCCTGGCGCGGAAAGGGGAGGCGTGGATCATCTCCCCCCCCTGTCAATGGTGTCCCGCTTTACCAAAGTGAAAATCTGGTCACCTTAGGTAAATCTAAAAAGAAAAAGCATTATGTATTACCATATAATGCCTGGATCCCTTTCACATCATCTTTGGGGAGTCGGAAACCAAAGGGAGGTTGGTATTTGTAGGTTGGATACATCAAAGATGACGGATCTGTAGAATGGGCAAGGCCCAATGCATGACCAAATTCATGAGCAGCAACAGTGAATAAGTTGAAACCTACAGTATATAATAACAAAATATAATGTTAATATTAGTAATAACTATAGGTTTTAGGAAGGTTGAGAACCACTGATTTAGAGCTTTCCTTCCATGCTTAGCATGATTAACTAGCGACAACAACAGCAATTTAAGACTTCAGATTTACAAAAGAGAATGAAATTCTATGCTATTTTTACAGGAATTTCTCATTCTTTGAAAAAAGAAACTAAGAAGGATATTTATATTCTGGGCTGCTGCAAAATCAAGCATTGTAAGTCATTGTTACCAATAAAAAACAATATTTGCCGCTCAGGGTTGAAATGGGTGCTCTCTGAGCTTGAAGGTCACCTAGTTTGGGTAATGAAATATCTGCAAGAAAACAACCAAGCTCAGAAAGCACCCAAAACCCCTTAAGTCAATGCTCATGTAATTTAGTTGTATTTTGTCGGTTGGCGGGACCGAGGGGGAGAGCCTTCTCTGTGGGGGCTCCAGCTCTCTGGAACCAGCTACCCCCCAGAGATTCGAACTGTCCCCACCTTGCTGGCCTTCTGGAAAGCTGTTAAGACATGGCTCTTCCTGCAGGTGGGGTGATACAGGGACCGTTGAATATCTTAGGTCTCCCCCATGTATGAATGGTTTGTGTGTTTTTAACTTTCTAAATTTTTTATTTTCTTTTTACTGTTTTTATCAGTTGTTCTTGCATATGTTGTACGCCGCCCTGAGTCCCTAGGGAGTAGGGCGGCATATAAGAACACTTAAATAAAATAAATAAATAAAATAAATTTTCATAAAATGTACTCTTGAGACTTTTTATACATGAAATACAAGCCAATATGTTAAGGGGATTGCTAAACCCCATTAACCTATAAGCAATTGATAGTCCTGATCTTCCAGGGTCGGGAAGTATCTAGAACTCAAGGAAGATCTAACCTATTGAATCTACTGAAAAGCAAACTTTATTCTAGTTGAACTAAACTCTGTGCATTGCAATATATAGAGTTTTCCTGTGACTTAAGGATCAAGATCAGGGATGGGCTTCAAATTTTTTAGCAAGGGGTTCTCTGCCCGTTTGCTGAGTGGGCGTGGCCATGGTGGGCGTGGCCTAGTTGGCCTCCTGCACTATGGCGGGGAGGCATTTTTGCCCTCCCCAAGCTCCGGAGGCTTTCTTTGAGCCTCCAGGAGGGCGAAAACGGCCTCCCCAGGCTGCGTAGGTCCTCTGGAGGCCGGAAATGGGCCCATTTCCGACCCTCCCGAACTTCTGGTAGGCCCATTTTTCGCCCTCCTGAGCCTCTGCGTGCACCCTGCACTTTCCTGCATCCAAAATGGGTCATGTGGGGACTCATGGGAGGGGAGGGGTGGGGTGGGCGGGGCCACCCAGGAGTGGGATTTGGGGGTTCTCTGAACTGCACAGAATCTTAGCTAGAGGTTCTCCCGAATCCCTGCGAATCCCCAGCAGCCGACCCCTGATCAAGATAAATCCTTTTTCAGTTCATTTATTGTTACTTGTGTATTTATTTATGCAGAGGATTGGTTTTGAATAAATTGCCTTTTCAAAGTATTTTCAGATTAATGTATAGTGTACCAACCATTTGGACAACCATTTGTCTGAAGTAGTGTAGGGTTTCCTGCCTAAGCAGGAGGTTGGACTAGAAGCCCTCCAAGGTCTCTTCCAACTCTGTTGTTGTTGTTGTTGTTGTTGTTGTTGTTGTTGTTGTTATTATTATTATTATTATTATTATTATTATTATTATTATTATTATTATTATTATTATTATTATTATTATTATTATTATTATTATTATTATTATTATTATTATTATTTGCCTACCATTCATCCCCATCGTCCACTTCTCTGCATTGTCAAAATGAGTGTCCCCACCCAGTCCTTCCCCAGGTGCAAAAGCATGGGCTAAGGTCCCTCGTGGTCCATCAAATGGGTAGGAGTCCCCATGGCCTATCAGAATATAAAAACAAAATGGAACCTTAGAATAATCGGAGAGTTAGCATATACTCCAAACTGCATGATGTTTTTCTATTCTTACCGTACATAGTATGCTAGAATTCTATAAATGGAAGAGGCTCCATGGAACTTGGCAATGACTGTAGAATTGCTACCAAATAAACCAGTGACTCGATACAAAGACCAAATAGCCATTTCCTTTTTAGGCAATCCTTGATAAATTAGGATGAAGTTGCCTTTAACTTGGGGTTTTTTTTTACCGCTAGCATTCAGTGAATCAGAACAAAAGCTCCGCCATATCATCTGAAATAGCATAGGCCCTTCCTCATAACACATACAGTTGTGTTGAAATTCTTTGTTTGGCTCCCTGTACAGTTAGTCCTCGACTTACAGCAGTTCATTTAGTGACCTTTCAAAAGTTACGACGACACTGAAAAAATGACTTATGACTGTTTTTCACACTTACGACCTTTGCAGCCTGGTCACGTGATCAAAATTCAGATGTTTGGCAACTGGCATGTACTTATGATGGTTGCTGTGTCCCGGGGTCACGTGATCCCCTTTTGAGACCTTCTGACAAGCAAAGCCAATGGGGAAGCCCAATGTGCTTAACAACTGGGTTACTAACTTAGCAACAGATTGTGATTCGCTTAACAACTGTGGCAAGAAAGGTCGTAAAATGGGGCAAAACTCACTTAACACATTTCTCACTTAACAGTGGAAATTTTTGGCTCAATTGTGGTCGTAAGTCAAGGATTATCTGTTTAGATAATCGGTGCTGGTTCGGTCGGTGCTGGTCCGTGGGCGCCACCATCTTTAAAAAAAAAATATTTAATTTTTTTTAATTTAATTTTTTTTTCTTCTGAGCATGCGCAGAAGCTGAGTTTCCGGCATGGTGCATGCAGTCGCCATCTTGTTTTTGGCTTTTTTGGGGGGAGGATTTTTTGGCACTGCGCATGCGGCGCGAGAGGAAGCGAACCGGCAGCGAGGTAAGTTAGAACCCACCCCTGCATCAGATGAAAATGTTCCCTAAAAGATACCCCATGTTCACCTCATCCATACTCACATGGAGGTCTTCCAACCCCAAAATTTAATGGTTGCATTATTTTGAAAATGTTGCCAGCTCTTTTTCAGTATAAACTTAGCCTATTAAGAATAAAGGCAAATATCTGAAATTCAGTATGACGGATATTACTAACACCAGTTACCTCCGTTTTCAAATGATATCATGATATCTGCTTCTCCTGTTTTTGCCCTGATGAAGCTCAATGGGGCAGCAGCACTCCATGTTCTCAGACCCATCTCCACAGCCTTGTCAACTTCTGCCTGAGTTAGGCTAGAGGTGTATTTTTTAATTCTGTGGAGAAGAAGGCACATGTAGGAGATGACCAGGCTGAGCCCGAAGGAGGGGTCAAACATATCATCAGTCTCGAGTCCCTTTGTGCCCACAAGAGATCTAAATCCAGCCTACCAGGAATTCCATTTACTCTTATCTACCGCCAATTCACTTTGACCGTTAGTAGTTCAGATTCTTGTAAAGCGCTTAAGCTTGCAATAAACCTATACATTCATTCGAACTGCCTGAACTCTTGTCCCAAAAGTGCTTTTTCAAGCGGCAATTAGATTTTCTTGTTTTTCTTTGAGAAGAAGAAGCTTCTTGGATCAGAAGCGAAACGTCTTCAAACAAAAACAAGAAAGTCCAGTTCCCTCTTTTGAGAAGACTTGGATGACTGAGACTGAGACATTTGCCTGAACTCTTGATTTCCAGCCCTTAACAGCACACTTCTGGATGTACATATGAAAAGATGGGATTGAGACAATATGTAGCTACCTGTGGTGGGTTTCACTTACCTTTGCTACTGGTTCAGAAATGGAAGTGCACCCATGCGTGCATGTGCACACGCACGTGCTTTGCACAGGTGCAACGCTTCTGTGCATGCGCAGAATGTCCATGATGACGTCCGGGTGGGTGGACGGGGCCTCCCACTGCTGCTGCTACCGGTTGGCCTGAACCGGGCTGAAACGGTAGAAACCCACCACTGGTAGCCAGGTAGGGAAAAGAGTTTTAGAATATATGAAGCAGTTATAAAGCAATCGTAGCTATGCTGGTCTTTAGAGCAAGAAACCAAAATGGATATCAAGGCAATGTTTTCATTTAGAAGTGCAAATTCTTGAGGTTTTCAGAATTCGTCATCAGGCATGATGATAGCAAAAGGAAAGGGCAGAGAAGGAAAAAAACTCTTATTTTCATCTGTGGAACATGGATTTACACGTAGGTCTCGACTTACAACAGTTCCTTTAGTGACCGTTATAGCAGCACTGAAAAAAAGTGATTTATGACCGTTTTATGACCAGGATCACCTTTTG
Source organism: Diadophis punctatus similis (assembly GCA_023053685.1). Lineage (NCBI taxonomy): Eukaryota > Metazoa > Chordata > Lepidosauria > Squamata > Dipsadidae > Diadophis > Diadophis punctatus. Next base: position 11,249,353 of record JALIGW010000016.1, on the reverse strand, counting down.
CGACCATCTGACAAACAAAGATAGCCAGCTTCACTTAACAACTGTGCTACTAACTTAACAACTGCAGTGAATGGCAGGAACGTTCATAAAATGGAGCAAATTTCACTTAACAACTGTCTCATTTAGCAACAGAAATTGTGGGCTCAATTGTGGTCATAAATTGAGGATTACCTGTATTGTTTATTTTGAAAAGGAATTGGATGAAAAAAAAATCTATGGAAAATTTTTTGCATGGGAACACTTTAAATTTAATAGATGGAACACCCCATAAACAGTAGTTTATAGTTTAAACTATATAATTGTTTATGATAGTTTGCAGTGATACTTCCAAGCAACCTGTAGATGGTGCTCCAGTTATTTGTGAGTTATTTGTTGAATCAGTCATTCTGATAGTGTTAGTCCGAAGAAAATTGAATGTAATGCACACTCAACTGAAACAAATACATTCAGGATGGAATTAGTAAAGGTTAAACGCTTTCATGCAGAGATTATAAATTGTAGAAACAGTCCACCTATGTCCTATAGGATTGTCAATGGATCTTAATGAATAGAAAAAAAAACTGTTGTTTTTCCTTTTTCAATTTTTGTCTCTATATATTTTTAACACAACTTCTACCAGATACAGAAACTACCGCTTTATGTGTTTATTTGACAAGCTGGATGCCATTTAATCTGGACATCTATCAAATTTGGCTTGCTTCCTCTCAAACTCTACCAGAATCACACTCAGATGTCAATGTTCCACATCCAAGAATGAATAACAGAATAACAGAGTTGGAAGGGACCTTGGAGGTCTTCTAGTCAAACCCCCTACTCATGAGTGAGGTTCTTAGATTCAGTTTCCACTGTAACAACATTGCCAAAAAGGCACTAAGAGTTGTTCATCTAATCTTGCGTAGCTTCTTCTCTGGCAACATTACATTACTAACCAGAGCATACAAAACATTTGTTAGACCAATTCTGGAATACAGCTCACCTGTCTGGAACCCGCACTGCATATCAGACATAAATACAATCGAGAGAGTCCAGAAATATTTCACAAGAAGAGTCCTTCACTCCTCCGCTCACAACAAAATACCTTATTCCACCAGACTAGAAATACTGGGATTATACAATTTACAACTATGTCGCCTCTGATCTGATCTAAATGTAGTTCATAAAATCATATACCAAAATGTCCTTCCTGTTAATGACTACTTCAGCTTCAACTGCAGCAATACACGAGCACGTAATAGATTAAAACTAAATGTAAACTGCTCCAAACTCGACTGCAGAAAATATGACTTCAGCAACAGAGTGCTCAATGCCTGGAATGCACTACCTGACTCTGTGGTTTCTTCCCCAAACCCCCAAAACTTAACCTTAGACTGTCTACAGTCGATCTCACCCCATTCCTAAGAGGTCTGTAAGGGGCGTACATAAGCACACCACTGTGCCTACCGTCCCTGTCTTACTGTCCTATTGTCCTCATTTATCTGTACTTCTTTGCTTATGTTATGTTTATACAAACACCAACTATCTTGTACATGTTTGACAAACAAATAAATACATAAAATAAAATTCATACATGATTCATGTTTTAAAATGGTGAGAAACTCTGCTCTTAAAATTTTCAGCAATTGTATCCAAGGGGGCTTGAGAAACAAAATGTAAACATAGAGTTCAAAGATGTCTTCTATTTTATTTGTTTTTATTTTGCCTTTATTATTTTATAAATAACCCAAGGCAGCGAACACATTCAATACATTTTCCTCCTCCTATTTTCCCCACCGCAACAACTTTGTGAGGTGGGTTGGGCTGAGAGACAGTAACTAGCCCGAAGTCACCCAGCTGGGGTTTCTAGCCTGGTGCCTTGGCCACTAGGCCAAACTAGCTCTCAGCATTAGATTAACTTCAAAATAATATATGCAAAAAATTATGATGTTCTTGACATCATGCAGATATCCAGATGCCATTCTATAAAGCAATGTAGCTGTCAATATGTTGTGTTATCTGAATATGAAACTTTTAAAACATCGAAAGATATAAGGTAAGGTAAGAAAGATGGGATATTTTCACATAAATGTATCCTATTTGAAATATCACAGAGATGTATCTCACATCTTATAATTTGCACCTGAATATATCAGTGAAAAATATCAGTTGGTATCCCAACGGTGCTTTTTCAACAGGCAACTGGACTTTCTTGTATTTCCTTTTGAAGACATTTCACTTCTCATCCAAGAAGCTTCTTCAGCTCTGACTGGATGGTGGGGAATGGAAGGATTTATATTCCTTGCAGACAACTGGTCATTTGCATCCTTTTAGAGAGTCCTTGAGGCCACTTGGAGGTTTGTCTGTGTCCTCAAGGTCACCTGAGTAGTGCAAATGAGCTCCTTGGATGAGAAACGAAACATCTTCAAAGTAGAACCAGAAAGTCCAGTTGCCTCTTGAAAAAAGCACCTTTGAGACAACCATGACCCGGATGACTGAGAATCTCCATAGACATCAGTTAGTATATTTGTTAGTGAAATCAGTTAGTATATTTGTTAGTGAACCCCTTATGGTCATATCTTAGGACAGTGGTCCCCAACCTTTTTGGAACCAATGACTGGTTTCATGGAAGACAATTTATCCACAGACCGGGGGTGGTGGTGGTTTCAATTTTGCTTGCTTGCCCACTGCTCACCTCCAGCTGTGCAGCCCAGGAATTGGGGACCTCTGTCTTAGGAGAAATATTAAAAATCCTATATGGCCTAAGTACTGACATATACCATTTCTGCAACCAATAAGTGAAAGAGAAATCTGCCCACCTTCCTCAACTGGCAAATGTTGACATACCTCTATAATCTGTAGCGTATAGACTACTGGCAGAACCCAAGGCATCTGAATTGCAGAATAGCACATAGCAAATAATGTAAACATTTCAAGACCATTAATTCATTACCTGTAGGTCAGTGTCCTTTTCTTCCACTTAGGTTCCCCTGGGAAAAATTGATAGTTTGCTACATCGGGGACTCCACACCGAGGTTTCTTTATTATATCCATAGTGCTGTAGTCCAGCTTCCCAGTGACCTGTAAGCCAAAGAAAGCTTGCATCTGCTGGACTTTTTTGGTCATGGAATTGCCGCCACTGATCATTTCCCCAACTTGGTGTCTTCCCTTTGGTGTGTAAAATTTCTCAAGGTATTCCTAAAGGCAGAGAACTAAAGGAGTAAGTTGTCCTCTTATACATCACCAACTCTCCCCCCAAAAGGGGTGGGGGGAAAGAGGAGATCACAAACAAATGTATAGCTTTGCACATAATTAGGAAGCCCTCATTTAAATACTGTATAGATCCATGTATAGTATATTCCTGAATTGATTGTACTGTGTTTGTTGGTTTGTTGGTTTGTTGGTTTGTTGGTTTGTTGGTTTGTTGGTTTGTTGGTTTGTTGGTTTATTATTTATTTATTTATGTATTTATTTATTTATGTATTTATTTATTTATGTATTTATTTATTTATGTATTTATTTTTATTTTTATTTTTATTTTATTTTTATTTTATTTTATTTTATTTTTTTATTTTTTTATTTTTTTATTTTTTAAATTTTTTTTTATTTTTATTTTTATTTTTTTGTTGTTATTTGTTATTTGTTATTTGTTATTTGTTATTTGTTATTTGTTATTTGTTATTTGTTATTTATTATTTATTATTTATTATTTATTATTTATTATTTATTATTTATTATTTATTATTTATTATTTATTATTTATTATTTATTATTTATTTACCCCTCTTCTTTAAAAATAATCTTCAATCAGGTTACAATGAAACAATCCAAAAATGCCATACTAAAATCCAGAGTGAAATCCTCAAACTAAATCTTTACAATATTAGACAAAACTTACAAAATGAGATAGAAATAAAAATTCGAACCTAGTTGAATAGATTTGAATTGATTCCAACAGCTACTAAATTCTCTGTATAATAAAAGTCGCCGTCATCATCATCATCATCATCATCATCATCATCATCATCATCATCATCATCATCATCATCATTATAATGTTTATGTGAATTGGTGCTCTGAATATTGTCTTCAATTGTTCAGATCAGCCGTGAAATCTACTTACCTTCCCTACAGGTTCGGAAGTGCGTGCCACTGTCGTGTGCGCTTTTTCACCCTCTGAGCATGCGCAGAAGGCTTTGCGTATGCACAGAGGGTTAAAAAAAAGAAAATGGCGATGTCTGGTTGGGTAGGCGGAGCCTCACACTGCCGCTGCTACCGGTTCTCTGAACCACCACCAGCCGCCGCCCTGAAGCGGGCCGAACAGGTAGCATTTCACCCCTGGTTCAGATGCTTATTGTGGCTGGGAAACTTTGTAGAAGATGTTTTGAAGCAGAGGGTTATGTTCTAAGAAGTCTTCAAAAAGATACCTCCTATAGCTACTTAAACTGGATATATTACTGAGAAATAAAATTCATATATAGCTTTGTCAAGCCCAATGTGATACAGTTAATTAAATGACAATTTGCTGCTTTTAAAATGATGGTTCTAATCTCTGCATTTACAGTCTCCATTTAGTGAGGCAGCAAATCACACAAGCCATGGTTTGCTTAACCAAGATGTATTAAACAAATCAAGGATGCAATGGATTTGCAATATGCATTAAATCATAATCGTACATCAGCCACAATGGCTTGGTTTACACAACTTGCAAAACTCAACTATATTGCGGCTCAGGACGTTACATGGCTATTTTATCATTTATTAGACTGTCTTCTCCAAACTGGAATTTCCTTGATGTGTTGGGACTGCAGCTCTCAAGATTATCAGTTGCCTACAGATGTTAATCTCGAAGCTGCAAGATTATTGAAATATCTGTCACCACTCTGTCATGTAGATATATGTGTCTGGTGTCTATGTGCACAAGGGAAGCAGATGAAATGTGCCTTATTATATTGTGACATAAATTCTATGATTTACATATTTGCAAACCAAAGCATAAAAGCTTTGCATCTTAACATGCAAATAGGAAGATATCATTTCCCTCCACTTCCTTACTAACGTTTAGAGTCACGCTTATTCTAATGCAGGTTAGCAATTTCCAAAATTGCTTTCCTAAAGTTATTAAAATGTTATGGAAATTATATCTTGAGTTTCCAATAGCTTGACATTTCTAATTTATTATTATTTATTTTATTGTGTGACATTTATATACCGCCTCACAGTGCAATCACTCTCTAAGCGGTTTACACCAGTAAGCAATGTATATTTACATTGCCCCCAACAACCTGGGTCCTCATTTTACCTACCTCGGAAGGATGGAAGGCTGAGTCAACCTTGAGCCGGTGAGATTTGAACCGCTGACCTGCGGATCAGTATCAGCTAAAGTGGCCTGCAGTACCTGCCTCTAACCGCTGCGCCACCTCGGCTCTCTAATGATCCATATACTGTAGTTGCAGGTTGCATAAAGTGCATACTTAAGATTTAAAGCAAGAGTCTATTATACTTCCAGTCTGAGTCTTAAGACTTAAGACCCTGCTGACATTTAAAGCATGTTTCCCCCAATTGTATGGGAAAAGGAAACAACAAAACCACACATCTTCTTCTAAACGGTGACAGTGGTGTCATCATTTGGGATAGAAAGGCAGAGTTTCATTTACACAGCAGAATAAAAAAAATTGTCATGTAATGCAAAAGGGTTAAAACATCTTCCCTAATTTCTTCATAGGGCTATTAAGGGTAGAATCTAAAAATGACAACTTGTTTATTATAACATTGGAACAAAACTCTGCTGCATTTAAATTAAGTCCTGTTGATAACTGCATAACATATTTTCGGTATATGTTAGGTGGATGATTATGGGGACTGGAGGCTAAAACATATGAAGAACGGTTGCAGGAACTGGGTATGTCTAGTTAAATGAAAAGAAGGACTAGGGGTGACATGAAAGCGGTGTTCCAATATCTCAGGGGTTGCCACAAAGAAGAGGGAGTCAAGCTATTCTCCAAAGCACCTGAGGGCAGAACAAGAAGCAATGGGTGGAAACTAATCAAGGAGAGAAGCAACCTAGAACTAAGGAGAAATTTCCTGACAGTTAGAATAATTAATCAGGGGAGAACTTGCCTCCACAAGTTGTGAAAGTTCCAACACTGGAAGTTTTTAAGAAGATGTTGGATAACCATTTGTCTGAAGTGGTGTAGGGTTTCCTGCCTAAGCAGGGGGTTGGACTAGAAGACTTCCAAGGTCCCTTCCAACTCTGTTATTCTGTTCTGTTCAGTTATGCTAACAGTTAAGCCCAGTTCAATCAAAAAATTCAGTAGGACTTGGGCTTCCCAATATACGCCTAGAATTGCAGCATGAATCATTAAAGCATGCAAATCATTACCAACCTGGGCAACGTAGAAATCACTCCAGTTGGATGTTTTTGGCAATGCGAAAAGAGCCGGGGCTGCAGCTGCGTGTTTCAAAGGAAATATCAAAATTAAAGCCGGGGAGAAGATGCAAAACAGCTCCATTTCTTCCTATATATGAAGAGTGGCTTGAGAAGAGCAGGCAAAGAGATCCCCTTCTCCTTTTATAGAGGGGAACCTAGTTTGGAAGCTAAGAGCCAAGATGACTCATGTCTCAGAAGGTAATTATACAGCTTAAAGGTTTGATGAAGGGGTAACACACCGGTACTTAGGTAGAGGAAAAAATGGATTCCTTCATTAAAAACACTGCCAAGAGAGAAACACTGTAGAATGCTACTGAAATTCAGTGTGTTGGATCCAGAACAGAACACCAGTTTTATAACGCTACTTATTGCTTCTCCACATTGCAATTACATCTACCGTCCCTTCTAAGAACCATTTCTGAATATCTGAAGACTTACTCCATATATAGCATATAAAGCGCATTAGCTATGAAATGAGCCTTTCTTAAGTTGTAAGGACCACCCAACCTGATTCTAACCATTGCATGATGGGAACGTGAGGGACATCATGGGGAAAAAAATCCTTGATAACAGTGGATTGTTTTCACAATGAAATTCAGCTACTTTTATACTGAACTATTTATTTATTTTATTTTATTTATTTGTCAAAACATGTACAAGATAGCAGGTATGATATAAACATAAACAAAAGCAAAGTAGAAATAGGTAAATTTGGACAATGGGACAGAAGGACAGGGATGGTAGGCACGATGGTGCGCTTATGCAGGCCCCTTTCAGACCTCTTAGGAATGGGGTGAGGTCGACTGTAGACAGTCTAAGGTTAAAGTTTTTGGGGTTTGGGGAAGAAACCACAGAGTCAGGTAGTGCTTTCCAGGCATTGATCACTCTGTTGCTGAAGTCGTATTTTCTGCAGTCGAGTTTTGAGCGGTTTACATTGAGTTTGAATATTGTGTGCTCGTGTATTGTTGCGGTTGAAGCTGAAGTATTCATTGACAGGTAGGACATTGTAGTAAATAATTTTATGTACTACGCTTAGGTCAGACCGCAGGCGGCGTAGCTTTAAGTTATCTAACTAACTAACTACTAGAATAATCTGATACCATCAAACTGTTTTATTTGTTACATTGATCAAAACGCTACCTACTCTTTCATCTCTTACAATTTATGAGACAAAATATGAAAACAATAGCATCCCTCTATAAAACCAATAAATGGTAAGCAAAACTGAAAAAGTATAAATACATCTCTGGTTTCTATCAGATGATTCCAAATTCTCTCTTAAAGAGGACTGTTTTCATAATCTTTTGAACCATTGTCAGAATAGAGCAGTGGTTCTCAACCTGGGGTCACAACCCCTTTGGGGGTCAAACGACCCTTTCACAGGGGTCGGGAGACTTCACCCAGATGCCGCCATTTGGGTTCTTTTACCCTCTGCGCATGCGCAGAACGCTTTGCGCATGCGCAGAGGGTAAAAGAACCCAAATGGCGGCGGCGGTGTGGCGGTCGTGGCGGGGGGTGAGTCACGGTGGGGGGGTGAGTTGCGGTGGGGGGTGAGTCACGGTGGGGACGCAGGGGTGGGGCACGGGTCGCGGCATTAGGAAGGTTGAGAACCACTGGAATAGATGCTCATCCAACCTCAGGGAGCAACCTTTTCCTGAGCTCAGCAATAATTACAAAGATATTGAATTGCGCAGAAATGAGCAAGTTGACTATTGAACTACAAGATAAGGAAGAAACAGAATTTTATAGGATTTGGGAAATATGGTACAATTGGTTAGAAGATAAAAACCAAGTGAAATAATAAGTGAGAAATACAAAAATGAAATACAAGAAGACAGATAGATAGACTTTTAATGGACAATAAAGATGATGGAATCAGAAATAGAACAAAATTAGGGAAATATTCTAAGATAGATAAGTTAAAGAACCAATGGTACCACCGATATAACGGTACGCAATGCTACAAAAGTATTAACATTAATGGTTTATGTCTTTTTTGTTAGTCTATGTATTATGTATTGATATCATGTAGAGTTAGATGTATGCTTGTTTTGTATATATGTATATATTTGTGTTTTTAAAAACCATTTAATAAATATTATTTTAAAAAAGAATAGTATAATCAAGTATGTGAGAAGGATCACCCTTCTTGCTTATCTCTTCAAAGGATAGCCCTTTTCTATCACTGTAGGCACACTGTGAATGAAAAAGTCTATTGCTTGAAGAGATACAACAGTCAGTGGAAGAACGTAATCTGTTACACTCTTTTGTGAAATGATTGCTTAAGTGAGTTGACCTTATGGAATCACTGCATGCATGCATGACAATAGAAGAAGAGAGATATCTAAGACTACCTCAACAGGATGATCGAAAGACATCAACCACAATGAAGCCATCTGTTGTGGTGCAAGCACATGCACAAGATAATGGACTGAAGGAAGTTTCATAATCACAGCAGATGCAAGTGCTGTGAAGAGAAAAGATTCCCTTTGTGCTTATTGTGCATTCTCTGTCTGATGCATGTGTCTGTTGGATGAGTCTTCTAATTTATCTACTTTCACCTATTTAGAAAGTACTGCAAAAAGAGATAGAAACGTGTTTACTCTCAAAGACATATGAATAGTTTGACAAACTCCTATTACTGTTAATTATCCTAAGTGTAAGCTTTCTGGGTTATGTTTTGAAAGATGTTTATGAACAACCAGTACAATTATAGCATAGTTTGTGTATGATCTGCAAAATCACAATGAAAGCCTATTCTGGATGCCTTGCAGTGTTATTGCCCTGTATCTGCTTACTAAATTACATGGTACTTTGACATATAAATCAGCATTTTCCTAAATGAATATGAACTCCTTCTGAAATATACTCATCTATGTTTAAGTATCATGTTGGAGTGAAATAGTTTATTGCAGCTGTTAAAGGCTCTTCAAAGGCTAGTCCAGGTTTTGGGGTAATTCTTGCTTCCTTCATCAACTCCAAGATGAAGAAGAAAGTTGTGTCATAGTGTGGTGGTACTCTACTTGTGTTGTGCTTCAATTGTCTGGGAATCCAACCTTTCTTCTATTCCTGGAGAAATTGGAGACTTTCTGTTGCACATGCTTTAATAGACATTTAGTAGAATATATATATTGTAAGCATGAAAAATTGGCTTCTTGGAACAGGACTACTGAAATAATACTGCATTACTGAATGTATTATTGGTACATTAAAAATTTAGTAAACACACTGCATAAACGTGCTGGGCAGGGGCGGGTTGCTCTCTTACCTTGCTGCCGGAGCCATGCGTGTGCATCTCCATGCTTTGGGGGCGCGTGCGCTCGCTACACACACGCGCCCCCTCACGTGATTTTGCTTCTGTGCATGCGTGGAAGCAAAATCCTGCCAAAATCTTGCGAGGGGATGCGCGCGCACGTGAGATTTCAGCGCGATTTTGCTTCCATGCATGCGCAGAAGCAAAATCAACCCAAAATCAGCGAAAAAATGGCGACGCGCGCGGTGGATCGGCAGAGAGGGCTCCGGTGCGGTTTTGCAATCGGCCGCCCCCTACCAGAGCTGCGCAGTGGGCAGCTCCGGCAGGAAGCCACCTCTGGTGCTGGGAGTCATCTGCTATTAGCCTGTGTTTATTCTACTTTTGGAGATATTTTTTCAATTATCTCCTACTGGCCTCTTTGTTGTCTTGTTATCACAGGGGGTAAATTCAAGAAACAAGAACCACACAGATTTCAGAATGACAGCTTTAATGCTAGTCAGTGTAACATCACAATCTTGAAACATGTAAAAACTTCCCAAATTTTTAACGAGGTAATTACATTGAAGGAACTTTGTCAGGTTTCCTTTCTATGGCTCTTTCCTACAGCCGATGAACTTCTCCTTCATCTATTTCTCCCAGTGTCTTAAAGTTGCTAACTTGTAAAATAGAAGGCTGGAGTCCTAAACCATCTCCCAGAAGCATTCTGAGTTTTCCCACCCCGCCTTTGCCCCTTACGGAGTCATGGCTTGGCAGCTGGTGCCATTTCTCTTCTGGAGTCATTTCACTTGATGTCTCAAACCTGGGTGCTCTGCGTTTTCTGAGGAGATAGAGGGAAACAGGTTTTCAAAATTACGCCCTACATCAGTACAGTAACATTCCTGAAATCTTTCTTCTGTGTGCTTCCTGACCTGGCCTACCCCAAATGTTGACCCTTTTCTTTAGTTTCATTTTTCCTGGACTTCCTGCTTATCATGGATTTCAATGAATTATTTTTGAGGTTACTGGAAAAATGGTAAACTCCACACTTAGGGTTCTCAATCCAGTTATATCTTCCATTTCTGAGTCTAATTCTCCAAGCTCTGCTTCACAATTTCATACTAGAAAGCTACATGTAGGACCTAAGCTGAATCATACCCTAAATGTATTATGATAACTAAATTATGATGTATACTAGAATACAGGTAAATTTCAGCATGTGTATACATAATATAGATGGAAATCTAGGCCAATTTTGTAGTAAAGCAGTGTGAGGTTTTGGAAGGAGTGTAAGAGGAGGCATCACACAAATTCCAAAGAAGTTCAAGACAAAAAGGACAGGTTCTTCTAAGGAAGAAGTTTTCCATAATTAGCACAAAAAGACATCCAGGACTCAAAACATGAATCCTGTTGAAGGTTTCATCTTCAAACGAATGAAGTTTGACTTCACAATGTTGCCCAACATAGTCCTTCCTTATTTGGAGTGCCTCAACTTTGATGCAAGGTACCACCAACATTAACCAACAAGAGGACTGCTGAGTAAGAGAGCTCTCAGAGCACACCAATCTCAACCTCCCTATATGGCCTGAAATTTCACTAATGTGGCATTGAATTTTGTCAGCACAATTTTTGGAAGGAGGGTCAAGGGTAAAAATTTCTTTAGCCTATGATACCTTTGACTATTGTGATTCTCTAGCATAACATTGTCTCTCATGACTTGTAGCACTGCTCTGTGACAAACCTTCAATTAGAGATAAAGAGAGCATGATTTCATTCTTGAAATAATTTTCTTCTCTATTTCTCTAAGGCAGGGGTCTGCAACCTGCGGCTCCGGAGCCGCATGCGGCTCTTTGGGCCCTCTGCTGTGGCTCCCTGTTGGGTGATCCTATCACTGACTGGCCCTGCCCCTCGCCCTCCCCTCCCAGTCACTCCTTGCCTAGCCTGAGAAGGTAAGGGCAATGGCGGGGGATGAGAGGGACACACCCACACACCCACCCACACACACACACAGAGAGAGAGAGAGAAAGAGAGAGAGAGATACAGAGAGGGGGGAGAGAGAGGTGGGGAGAGTGGGAGAGATACACAGAGATACAGAGAGGGAGTGGGGAGAGAGAGAGAGGGAGGAGGGGGTCAAAGGGTTTTGTGGCTCCCGGTGTTTTCTTTTCTGTGGGAAATGGGTCCAAATGGCTCTTTGAGTGTTTTAGGTTGCAGACCCCTGCTCTAAAGCAAGACAACTTGGTGAAAGAATCATCAGTGTCAAGAGGTGTGTTCAGCAAACAAGCCCACAGCACTTTTTAAACATTATAGTTGTGTTCAAAATGGGTGTCATTCTGCATCTTGTACATGTATACTTTTGCATCTCAGGTGGTGCAGCTAAAAAAGCAAATGAATTAACAGGATGCGGCCTCTTGTAGCCTCCATTTTAGGCACAACAATTATATCATATATTCTTTGCGTGTGATGGAACCAGAAATTTAACCAACATGACTGGGTATCTTCCTATAAGCACAAACATAAAGCCAAAATGTCCAATAATGCATTTTTATTTTAATATTTATTTTAACACATATCCTTATATGACAGGAAAGAAAGAAAGAAAGAAAGAAAGGAAGGAAGGAAGGAAGGAAGGAAGGAAGGAAGGAAGGAAGGAAGGAAGGAAGGACATTATGTACATATTATTAGTTAATTTGAATGCCTCTGTCAGCCCTTTAAGGTAGCTCAGACTAGGAAATCAAAATCATACATACTAAAACTATTTTTATTATAAAGTTGCAGTAATGAATCTTTGTAGTCTGAATGACCTTCCTTTATCTTCATGAGAACAAGAAAGAATCCTATCTAAGATGCTTTCTTGGCTTACTGTTCTGTCCTGGACTTAACATTTCTTTTATCTGTTGTCTTGGCAACAGCTCTTCCTCTTGTTCCTTAAGGTTAGTCCTTCTTCCCATTACAGTAGCTCAAAAAATCTCAGACTAATTGACCAATATTAAAACAGTGTCATGTGGTGTCACGGTGTGATTTATTGCCTGTTACATGTATATGCAGGGAGATGCATCCCTATCTAATATAATGGTTCATTCCTGAGCACGTGATTGATATGTTCTTGTACGCATGTGTGCATTCCTGAATCTCCGTTCTGTCTTTCTTCTTCTGGCTTCCAATGAGGGAAGTCGCATTTTTATATCAGACATGTAAACAAATGAGATTTTATTGTTTTTGTACCGAAATAAAAATTTTAATTAGAACTTTAAACTACAGTTTCATTTCTAATGTCTAAATTCCGGGGAAAAGTTCAAACATCACCTCTGTGAGATTAATTCTCACTCCGTCATGTGGTCTTTTGCTACCCAACTCTCAATCTAGTCATCTGCCTTACAACTTGAATAAGAGCTATAAAATATTATTTTCTGTTTTCTGGGTTCCAGAATAACTCAGTTTCCACTAATTTTTTTCCCTCAGAAAGTTTCGTTCTGGTTAGAGATCTTCCTGAATCCTTCTGGTGTTCCTCTGTCAGGCCAAGCTCAGAGATGAGACAGTAAAATCCAACTGAGTCCAGCCCTTTATTTGTTTACATTTAATGGACAGCAACTTGCCAGACTAAAGTTATAGCCTTCTAACCTGAGATATTCTAAGGTATGGCAACTCTGAACATCTTCCCTGTTCCCCAATTCAGTTTACAACTGCAGTCTCTTAATCCAGGCATCCTTCGTGGGAAAAATTGCATTTCCGAAAGTCTTGCCCTCTGTTCCTGCAGGTGCACATTCCATCACATGTTCTTTGCTACCTGCTTAAAGGTTGACAACCGTTCTCCATTTTGCCCCAAGCAGAAGCCTTTCTGTGTGAATGGCTGCCCAAAATCCAACTTGTATCTTGATTGCGCTCAGACACAGAATTATCAGTTAACATTGATCTGTATCAACTGGCTTTATCTAGTTATGAAGCAAACATTTATGTTTTAAAATCTTACTACCAGTCCTAGATATTATCTATCTATCTATCTATCTATCTATCTATCTATCTATCTATCTATCTATCTATCTATCTATCTATCTATCTATCTATCTATCTATCTATCTATCTATCTATCTATCTATCTATCTATCTATCTATCTATCTATCTATCTATCTATCTATCTATCTATCATCTATCATCTATCTATCTATCTCTATCTGTCTATCTGTCTATCTATCTATCATCTATCATCTATCTATCTATCTATCTATCTATCTATCTATCTATCTATCTATCTATCTATCTATCTATCTATCTATCTATCTCTATCTGTCTATCTGTCTATCTGTCTATCTGTCTGTCTATCATCATTATTTCTATCTATCATCTATCTATCTATCTCTATCTGTCTATCTGTCTATCTATCTATCATCTATCATCTATCTATCTATCTATCTCTATCTGTCTATCTGTCTATCTGTCTATCTGTCTGTCTATCATCATTATTTCTATCTATCTATCTATCTATCTATCTATCTATCTATCTATCTATCTATCTATCTATCTATCTATCTATCTATCTATCTATCTATCTATCTATCTATCTATCTATCTATCTATCTATCTATCTATCTATCCACTAGATGGCACAAGAGGATTGGCATACTGTTCACAGATCTGAAGACACATCTTGTGGAAAATAACAAGATATTGTACGTCTGTGCTCTCTGAATGTAAATCTGTTGCTTTAATTCTTTTACATATTAAAATGCTCCACTGAGCATCAGTTCCATAATAACATCTGTTCACTATTCGTGCAGGAGTGGTTGAGTTCAAAGTTCAGATCATGAAGCGATGAATAAATGACAGAACGTTTAAATTAGTAGGTGATGAGATTTCCTCATTCTTCAAGAGATTTGTGATCTGCTCCAAAAGGATTTTTCTAAACATGCACGAGTGGCCACAAACACCACAAATGAAGCAGCACAAAGAAAAATAAAGTGATGCACATTGATTTGACAATGCTGTGCAAACAGATGCATGGGCACAAAATAGAATAGAATAGAATAGAATAGAATAGAATAGAATAGAATAGAATAGAATAGAATAGAATAGAATAGAATAGAATAGAATAGAATTCTTTATTGGCCAAGTGTGATTGGACACACAAGGAATTTGTCGTTGGTGCATAAGCTCTCAGTGTACATAAGGAGAATAAAATACATTAATCAAGAATAAAAAGATACAACACTTAGTGATAGTCAAGGTTACTAATAAGCTATCAAATTGTACTAGGAAACAAGTAAAAACAATATACTGTAAATTGAAAGATACAAGCACATGGTTATAGTAATAAGTGGAAAGAGATAGATACTAGTAAGGAAGAGAAGAGTAATAGTAATACAATGTTAGTAAATTATTTGACAGTGTTGTGGGAATTAGTTGTTAAGCAGAGTGATGGCATTCAGGGAAAAACTGTCCTTGTGTCTAGTTGTTGTGGTGTCCAGAGCCCTATAGCGTCGTTTTGAGGGTAGAAGTTGAAACAATTTATGTCCAGGATGTGAGGGGTCTGTGGATATTTTCACGGTCCTCTTTTTGACTCTTGCAGTATACAGGTCCTCAATGGAAGGCAGGTTGGTAGCAATTGTTTTTTCTGCAGTTCTAATTATCCTCTGAAGTCTGTGTCTGTCTTGTTCGGTTGCAGAGCCAAACCAGACAGTTATGGAGGTGCAGATGACAGACTCAATAATTCCTCTGTAGAACAGAGAATTATTAGAACACATGTATTAGAAAAAAAATATGCTGCAGTTCTGAAGCAGCAGACAGAACGTATCAGAAGCTGGAGTGAAAATAAACGTAATATTGCGATGTTCTTCATTGAAAAGAGCATGCATAGATCTGTCAAGGAGCTGAAAATGTATTGAAAACAGACCACCAAACATTTGAGAGTTCCTACTTTCAATACCATTTAAAAAAAACTAATATCATGGCATCCGGTCCCATCACTTCCTGGCAGATAGAATGGGAAGAAATGGAAGCTATTTTCTTGGGTTCCAAAATCACTGCAGATGGTGACTGTAGCCATGAAATTACAAGACACATGCTCCTTGGGAGGAAAGCTATGGCCAACCTAGACAGCATATTATAAAGCAGAGACATCACCTTGCTGACAAAGGTCTGTATAGTCAAAGCTATGGTTTCCCCAGTAGTAATGCATGGCTGTGAGAGTTGGACCATAAGGAAGGCTGAGCGCCAAAGAATTTATGATTTCGAATTGTGGTGTCGGAGAAGACTCTTGAGAGTCCCTTGGACTGCAAGGAGATCAAATCAGTTAATTCTAAAGGAAATCAACCCTGACTGTTCATTGGAACGACAGATACTGAAGCTGAAGCTCAAATACCTTGGTGTCATGCCCCCGTCGGAGCCTGAATCCGCAGGGGAGGATGAGCCAGAGCTGTGGCCGACGGAGACTGAGGGGCGGCTTCGTTGGCCTTGGAGGAATGGGGGGAGGAGCAGGATGAAGCAGCCCTGGGCCCCTCAGGCTTGGGACGGCTTGCCAGCAGGGAGAAATGGAGGCAGGATGACCAAGAGAGGGCAGGCAGTGGAGATGAAGAGTGACGGAGCTCAGGCGATGAGCAAGGACCACCCCCTCTTGATCCCCGAGCACGGAGAGTGGAGAGGAGACAGCAACAGGGCAGGCCAACCCTACATCTTGGAAGGAGAGTGCCCTGCCCTTCTTCACAAGGCACACCTGGGGACTGAGACTTAAGGAGATGTTGTGGAGAGGGGTGTTTGTTGGGAACAAATGCTGAATTTGTGGAGTTTTGTGTGCCATTGCCGACGTTTGGAGTTTCCTGGACTATTTATTTATTTATTTATTTATTTATTTATTTATTTATTTATTTATTTATTTATTTATTTATTTATTTATTTATTTATTTATTTATTTATTTATTTATTTATTATTTTCGTTCTTATAGGCCGCCCAACTCCCTCTGGTGCTTTGGAAAATAAATTGACCCCATCCTCTTTGTGGCAGCCTTTCAAATACTGGACTACTGCTATCATGCCCCACCTAGTCCTTCTTTTCTCTAGACTAGCCAAACCCAAATCCTGCAACTGTTCTTCATATGTTTTAGTCTCCAGGCCTTTAATCATCTTAGTTGCTCTTCTCTGCACTTTTTCAATTTTTCCAGATGAATACACACCCACACCCACACACCACACACCACACACCTGATAATGATAATAATGATGGTGATGATGATGATGATGGAGGAGGAGGATGTCTTATGTCCTTAGCCAAAGTAAACAATGGTGCAAAACAATGTGCAAGCACAGTTTTAAACTGTTTAGAAATAAGAGACAATGGCTTTATGCTGATTGGATTTGCAAATCATGCCCTTTGTTTAACTAGTTCACAAACAAGAAGAATTAAAAAGAGATTTTCCTGACTGAAACTTGCTGATGCGCCTGTTTGTCTGCTATTCAGAACCTTCAACCCAACTTTACTTTCGTTCAGTAATGATTTTCTAAGTGTAACTTTTGTATCTTGTATTTAATATGAAAAACATTTTCTAATATACGGGTGTCAAACTCGCTGCATCACGTTGCCGTCATGTGACGTATTGCAATGTTTTTTCCCTTCGCGGAGCTGGGGTGGGTGTGGCCTGCGCGTGTCACATCGAGCCCGCGGGCCTCCTGACACCCCTGTTCTAATAGAATACTTTGTTTTCATTAAAATTATTTTCTTGTCTTATTGTACATCAACTACAAATACATTTTAAAAGGAAATCGTTTTTTTAATTGCAAATCTATTTCAGAATACATAGCATTGGATTGGCACATATTCCCTATCCCCAGCCAGTGCATTTCTTTGAACTTAGTGAATCTTATTTGGGGGCAAACATTTTATTTTATGTATTTATTTGTCAAAAGATGTACAAGATAGCAGGTATTGGTATAAACATAAACAAAAGCAAAGTAGGTACAGGTAAATTTGGACAATAGGACAGTAATAGCAATAGCACTTAGACTTATATACCGCTTCATAGTGCTTTACAGCCCTCTCTAAGCAGTTTACAGAGTTCAGCATATTGCCCCCAACAATCTGGGTCCTCATTTTACCGACTTAAGAAGGATGGAAGGCTGAGTCAACCTTGAGCCTGGTGAGATTTGAACAGCTGAACTGCTGAACTAGCAGTCAGCTGGAGTAGCCTGCAGTAGCTGCATTTAACCACTCGCCACCTCGGCTCCTGTAAGACAGGGACGGTAGGCACGATGGTGCGCTTATGCATGCCCCTTAGAGACCTCTTAGGAATGGGGTGAGGTCGATTGTAGACAGTCTAAGGTTAAAGTTTTTGGGGTTTGGGGAAGAAACCACAGAGTCAGGTAGTGCATTCTACAATCTAGAATGCAGACTATTAGTGCTCATGTCACAGAAGAAAATGCAGTCACTGTTTACAAGCAGCTAAAATTCTTGTTAAAGCTTTATATGCATTGAGTAAATACAGATATTTAAAAAGAGATCACATTTTATAACTAAAGTAGGAACTCATAACTGTTTTGCAACCATCCTGCGGACCGCAAAAAGCTAATTTTCAATATTTCTTTACTGCCATCTAGTGGTCCTTTGGATCTTTGCTTCCCAAATGTATTATCTGTGATACATAACAGTTCATAGTTTTAGTGCGTCGACAGAATCATCTGTATACTATTTTCCTCTTACAGGAGTCCTGTTTTAAGACAATTTCTAGCAATTAAGCCAGCTGTGGCTCTTCATTACACGAATCACCCTTTTAGTCTTCGGATCAAACTCCCACTGCTTGGACCCATGGAAAAAATAGAAGAAACCTAAACGGAAAAACAAAGTATTATATAGAAAAATGATAGAAACATAGAAAACAGACGGCAGAAAAATATCCATCGAGTCTGCCCTTCGAATTTTTTTGTTTGTGTTTCCTTTTTAATTGATTTACTATTATTTTATTATTTTATTTTTCAGTCAGCCAGATGTTCAGACTGGATTTTGCATATTTGTCCGCCAATTTAATTTTTTAAAAAAATTGTCAGATGATAGACATGATATCAAAACAGTGCCATCAGTTCAAAAACAAACAAGCATGGATGGCATAAGACAGGTTTTGTAAATGTATAAACCAGAGGTCGGTTCCTGCCAGTGCGGTTAATAGCTGTTGTTCGGCGCAGAGCCGAAGACGCTGCTGCCGTTCGCGGCGCGGGAGCTTTCCCCGGGCGCTGCCGCCGCCCGCATGGCCGCCGCCATTTGCGTTCTTTTGCCCTCTGCGCATGCGCAAAGCGTTCTGCATGCGCAGAGGGCAAAAGAACGCAATTGGCGGCATCCATGCGGGCGGGGAAAGCGCCCGGGGAAAGGTCCCGCGCCGCGAATGGCAGCAGCGTCTTCGGCTCTGCGCCGAACAATAGCTATTAACCGCACCGGCAAAAACAGGCAGGAACCCACCTCTGGTATAAACCAATAGCGGAGAATATTTGTAGCTCAGGGTTGAACTGTGGAATTGACCCACTACCACTGATGACGTTACCTAATTGGGTAATGAAATGTCTGCAAGAAAATAACCAAGTTCAAAGAATACCAAGGAACCCCCCTACCTCCCTCCCAATTTGTAAATGCTGTAGAAAGTATGATTGACAAAAGATTACTAGAGGCAATCTCTACTCTTTCCGCTGTGATGTGATTGCAAAGATGGTGATAAGGCAAGCTGAAAAGTGGCAAATCTTTGCAAATGTCTATGGAGATTCTCAGTCATCCAGATCATGGTTGTCCCAAAGGTGCTTTTTCAAGAGGCAACTGGACTTTCTGGTTTTTTGTGGCACAATACAGGAGAACAAACACATCAGGACTAGATTCAGTGGTCCATCTGCATTTAAAAGACACAGGCCACTCTTTTGAAGACAACAACGTCCATATTTTGAACAGAGAGGATCGCTGGTTTGAAAGAGGGATCAAAGAAGCCATCTATGTCCAAATTGAACAGCCCTCTCTCATCAGAGGGGGAGGGATATGACATCATCTATCTCCACTCTACAACACAGTCCTTTCAGCAAGAAGGCTCCACACCCATTTGCACTACTCAGGTGACCCTAATGACACAGATAAACCTCCAGGTGACCTCAATGACTCTCTAAAAGAATGCAAATGACCAGCTGTCTGCAAGGAGTATAAATCCTTCCATTCCCCGCCATCCAGTCAGAGCTGAAGAAGCTTCTTGGATGAGAAGCGAAACATCTTCAAAGAAAAGACAGAAAGTCCAGGTGCCTCTTGAAAAAAGCACCTTTGGGACAAATCTTTGCAAGTTTCATTCAAATCTATGAACTTAATTCAAAGCCTTTTTATTTGTTTCTGGATAACATTTTTGCATTTCGGTTTTCAATCCTTAATATTGACTACAGAAGACGGCTGGATAATGCATATTATTATTCAGATTAGTGAAACTGTTTAAGGTTTGTTGTTAACCAGTTTTTCTTTATAAAGGTAATTATAAGTGAATTATCTTGTGATACAGTATAGTTTTTCTAATGCTTTTAAGTACCACTGCCATGGGAAAGTGACATACAAATAAATAACGATAGTAGACAAGTTCCTATGTCTATGAGCAGGTCCATGATCCATATTTTAGATCCACATTAGAAAATACATTTTTTCCCCTTACCATTGAGATGGAAGGCAGCATCAATTTTCTCGTCAATTTCAGGAAAATCATTGCTTATATTCCTTGGATAATCCTCATCCATGGACCGAGTATTTTCATCATACCTGAAAAATACAATTCAAGAGCATAATAAGTGCAAGATGTGCCTGGTGTGAATTCAGCCCATGGTCCTAATGAAAGATAGTGAGAATAGCTGTTGGTGTAATATGTGATGTGGGGAAAGATGAAATAGATACAAGCAAATAGAATCTGATGGCGAACAATACAATACAGATAGTTTCAACTTACAGCAGTTCGTTTAGTAACCGTTCGAAGTTACCATGGCAGTGAAAAAAGTAACTTATGATCATTTTTCACACTTATGACTGTTGTAGCATCCCCATCAGTGGTGGGTTCCTACAGGTGCGGTCCACTCTATAGCACCGGTAGCGGCCCGCTGATGACATCACAGTACCGGTGCGGTCGGTTGTTGGTGCCCAGGCACCGCCATTTTTTAAAAAAAAAATTTAAATTTTTAAAAAATTTTCTTCTGCGCATGCCCAGAAGCCGAGCTTCCGGCACTGTGCATGCGCTGCCTTCCTACCCCACAGTGAGTCCAAGCAGGGGAGGATGGCTGAGGGAGTGCGTGAGACGCTGAAAGAACGGGCTGTAGGAGCTATCTCCATTCCCCTCCCTTCAGCAGTCTGAGAAGCCACGAACGCGCGGTGATGATCCTAGGCATTTTTGCACATTCGAGGCTTCTCAAGCTGCTGAGAGGAGGGGGAATGGGCGGCAGGACCTATCTCAGTTCCCCTCCCTTCAGCAGTCCGAGAAGCCACGCCCACCCGGTCACATGGCTGGCAAGCCACACCCACAAAATAAGCCACGCCCACAGAGTGGCAGTAAAAAAATTAGGAACCCGCCCCTGATCCCCATGGTCTCGTGATTTACATTCAGATGCTTGACAACCGACTCACATTTATGATGGTTGCAATGTCCCAGAGTTACATGATTCCCTTTTGCGATCTTCGTACAAGCATTAAGTCAATGTGGAAACCAGATTCACGTAACAACTGTGTTACTAATTTAACAACTGCAGTGATTCACTTAACAAATGTGGCAAGAAAAGTCGTAAAATGGGGCAAAACTCACTTAACAAATTTGTCACTTAACAACATAAATTTTGGGCTCCATTGTGACCATATGTTGATGACTCTCTGTGCACCACTAATGATCTCCCATTCTATTTGTTGATAGTTTGGAAAGTAATCCTATAAATATTTGTAAATATAGGAAATACATTTCATACCCATATTCTGTTTTCCACATCATTATATTTGGATGCAGCATTTATTGGTGCTTTGTGTTATGTGTAGAGAGTGTGAACATTTGCTTTAGAAGATGAAATGTGTTATCATGTGTGAGTCCTAAAACAAGGATGCACAAAATTTGTGAGTGTGGTTGAAAGTATGCTAACCTCATTTGAAAAAAAAATGGGTAGACTGTAACCAAAAAATGTCTGATGCTAAGAGAGTTAGCTTAACTGTGAGATAAAGCTACATTTGATTTGGTTTAAATATGAACAATTAAAAGAATTGCTTCCAATGTATATTGTAGGTTGTGCACTTCTCTTTTATATATATATAAAACTACCTGTATATAGCACATATACAGGTAGTCCTCGACTTATAGCAGTTCATTAAGTGACCATTCAAAGTTACAACAGGGCACTGAAAAAAGTGACTCATGACCATTTTTCACACTTACAACCATTGCAGCCCCATGGTCACGCAATGAAAATTCAGACATTTCTCAATTGACTCATATTTATGACGGTTGCAGTATCCCAAGGTCATGTGATCATCTTTTGCAAACTTCTGACAAGCAAAGTCAATGGGGAAGGCAGATTCACTTAACAACTGCAGTTCATTCACTTAACAACTGTGGCAGGAAAGGTCATGTAATGGGGCAAAATTCACTTAACAACTGCAGCTCATTCACTTAACAACTGTGTACCATGTTTTCCCAAAAATATGACCTACTCAGAAAGTAAGTCCTAGCTTGATTTTTACACATGCACCCAATATAAGCCCTACCCCCCAAAATAAGCCCTAATTAAGACCCACCCACTCCAGGGTGCACGGGTAAAAATTAAACTAGGGTGGGGATGGGGTGGTGGTGGAGCCGCCCTACTACTTACCTTCGGATAGCTGCTGTTTCCTAAAGGCCTTTCCTGAAGGCCTCTTTAGCCGATAACAGAACTCTGGATCGATCTGGAGCTCTGTTATCGGCTACAGAGGCCTTCAGGAAAGCCTTGCTGGCTGCAGAAGAAATGGGCCCAGGTCTGGCTGCAACTATCTGAAGCTGAAGAAGTTCCTGAAGGCCTCTGACAGTGAAAAGGAGGATGTGGGGGGTGACACACACAAGTGAGACAGTCAGTGGATGACATCCCCGCTGAAAATAAGACCTTGTGCCTTTTGTGGTGGCAAAAAATTATAAGACAGGGTCTTATTTTTGGGGAAACACAGGTATATATATATATATATATATATATATATATATATATATATATATATATATATATATATATATATATATATATATATATATATATATATATATATATATATATATATATATATATATATATATATATATATATATATATATGTGTGTGTGTGTGTGTGTAACATTTTTTGCTGATAAATGAAAATAAAGGGAGACTATATATATATATATATATATTTATTAGTGAGATTTATTTATTAGTGAGATCTATATACCGCCTCACAGTGCAAGCACTCTCTAAGCGGTTTACAACAGTAATTAATGTATATTTACATTGCCCCCAACAATCTGGGTCCTCATTTTACCTACCTCGGAAGGATGGAAGGCTGAGTCAACCTTGAGCCGGTGAGATTTGAACCGCTGACCTGCGGATCACAGTCAGCTAAAGTGGCCTGCAGTACTGCACTCTAACCGCTGCGCCACCTCGGCTCATAAAATATATGTTTAATGTATGTATGTGTGTGTTTGTACGCATATGCATGTGGGGGTATATATATGGACACAGAAACAGACACAAGCAAATAGAATCACATACGTAATTTGCTAAGACCTATGAAGATTTTTTTAATGGAGTTTTTCTTGCCAAACCTACTGCTAGGAAGGCTTTTCTAGTGTTCAGTTAGAATGTCCTTAAGTCTGTATGATGTCTGCTGTATATTTGAAGATCATGGATCTAAAGGTTAAGATTGTTAGAAGCAAAAGGAAGAAGTATAAAGTTGGGTTTTTTTGATAAACCTAATGTACTTTAAAAATCTTTTTTTTAAACTTTATTTTCCCTTCTTTTTGAGTTTACTCCGTATTTTCTTTTAATATTGTTATTAAAACTTTCAATAAAAATATATTTTTAAAAGCATTCAAAGATCACTTTAATATTCCCTTCTGTCTTTTCTTCCTAAGGCTCACTATGATCCTTATTATTTTTAAAAGGGGTTCGAGAGACCTTACCTCCAGTATTGGTTGCCAACAAAGAAATAGGTTTTTCTAGTATCTTTATCAAAAACAGCAGCATCGATTTTCTCAATGTTTGTTGGGAATCCCAACTTGTCAATGGGTTGGGGATAGCCAGGCTGCATTTGAAGCCTACTAATCATCCAGAATTTGTTACCTGTTGAAAGACATAGGAGGAAAGAAAGCCAAAAGTTTTCAAATTTAATTAAATAATCCCCATAGTATGTATGTATGTATGTATGTATGTATGTATGTAGGCGGTCTCTGCAAACGATGTGGTACGCTAAGAGCATGGCAAGACACGAAAGACACCCAGTCAACCACTGGGCCCAGCCCATCTCCAACTGTCTTGACTCTTGTCCTGCTCCTGTTTGGAGCAAGATGGAATCTGGGAAGAGAGAGTGAGGCTGACTATGTGCACCTCTCCCTCACTTTAATCCAATTCACACACAAGTCTTGACATCCTCCCCCCCCCCAGATGTCAAGGTCCTCTTCGAACACGATGGACGACCATCATTATGTATGTATGTATGTATGTATGTATGTATGTATGTATGTATCAGGGGTGGGTTCCTCCCGGTTCGGACCGGTTCATGTGCACCGGTAGCAACCCACTGGTGATGTCACAATGATGTCACCAAACTGGGTCGGTCCGTGCCAGTCCGTGGGCGCCGCCATTTTTTTAAAAAAAAAATTTCAAAAACATTTTTCCTTCTGAGCATGCGCAGAAGCCGAGTTCTGGCACTGTGCATGCGGTCGCCATCTGTCTTTTGGCTTTGTTTTTTTGCCACACGTGCAGGAGGAAGCAAACTGGCAGCGAGGTAAGTTAGAACCCACCCCTAGTATGTATGTATGTATGTATGTATCTATCTATCTATTTAATCAGTTTAAATGAATGATGGCTACCCATCTGAAATACAAGGCTCTTTATTTCTTTCAACTTCATTTATTTTACTTAAAACATTTATATAGCCATTCATCTTTTAACCAACTCTGGGCAGCTCCCAATCTTTTTTCTTAAAGCAAAACCCAATGTGAGTCCTACACAAGAGTCTTTCTATCGAAAGCAAACCTTCTTCATATACAGTAGGGATGTCAAACTCGACTTCATTGAGGGCCGTATCAGGGTTGTGTTTGACTTCAGGGGGCCGGGGTGGGTGTGGCCAGTGCTGTATAGCTTGCCAGGATGGGTGCAATGATGGAGGCGACTCCACGGAGGAAAATAAGTGCAATGTTTAATCATCAAACACAACTGTAACTCGATAACACTACATAACATGAACTGAGGAAAACTCCCTTTTGACAGCTTGCTTTTATAGTCGGCTGTCAAACCGTTCGACCAATCACAGTCTCCTGTTGTTCCCGCTCCTAGAGTGGCCCCTAGTGGCCTTCCGGTACATTACAGCCAGGGTGGGCGTGGCCAGGGTGGGCATGGCCAGCTCAATGTCACTCATGTTGGGGGGCACCTGTGGTGGCCCGAGTGCTCTGCCAGCGAAAACCGGTTCCCAAGCTCTGTTTTCGGCTGCGACGGCTTCCTACAACCCTCTGCTAGTGAAAATGGAGCTCGGGAGGGCCACGTGTGGCCCTCCTGTGCTCCGTTTTCACTGGCAGAGGCACCACGGGCCGGTCCTTCGCTGTTTCCAGGGTGGCCCAATGGGCCAGATCTAAGCACCCTGTGGACTGGATCTGGCCCTCGGGCCTTGAGTTTGACACCCCTGATTTACATAATCCTTTCAATGTGCATCTCCCTGTCTTAAATCCCCCTTAGTTCCTACAGCCAGGCAGGCTCTTAGCCAGCTCAGGAGGGCTATGTCAAATCTGTTTGAAAATCTCTCCTCTCTTTCTCTTGCCAGTGGAATTTGGCTGCTGTTCTTAATCGCCTGGCTTTAAAAGGAGATGAATTCCTAGAGAACACAGATCTCTCAAGAGCTGTTAGTAAGGCTTCCACAGGAAAATTGTGTATCAAACCTGGTAAGATAATGGACACAGAGGAGCGAGGGCTTGCATCATGACACCATGCCCATCATCATGCAGAATTTTGCTCCTTCCTCACAAACTTGGCTATTAGCCTTGAAAATTCAGTGCCATCTCTGCTTTTGTCCAATTCCCACTCCCCCCCCCCCGATTTTCTTTTTCTTATTTACATCTTGTTTCCTCTTTTCCAACAGCTGGTTGCCAGAACAG
Source organism: Diadophis punctatus similis (assembly GCA_023053685.1). Taxonomy (NCBI): domain Eukaryota; kingdom Metazoa; phylum Chordata; class Lepidosauria; order Squamata; family Dipsadidae; genus Diadophis; species Diadophis punctatus. The sequence continues at coordinate 11,223,401 of JALIGW010000016.1, read as the reverse complement.
CTCTGAAACCCAAATGGAATGTTTGCAGAGAGCTTTTGAAATTAGTCCAGGAGCCATATATCTCTATCGCACCGGTAGCGGCCAGCAGATGGTGCTATTTGCGCACAACAGCTCCGGTGCCATCTTCACCGGTTTGTCACACGGCGCCATATTTTTTTGGGAATTTTTGGGCTGATTTTGCTTTCTGCGCATGCGTGGAAGCAAAATCTCATGAGGGGACACGTGCACGTCAAAACATGGTGATGCGCACAGCGCACCAGTAGCACGAAGATATATATATATATATATATATATATATATATATATATATATATATATATATATATATATATATATATATATATATATATATATATATATATACACATACACACATACACATGCATACACATGCATACACACACACACACACACACACACACACACACACACACACACACACACACACACACATATATATATATATATATATATATATATATATATATATATATATATATATATATATATATATATATATAATTCTAGCACTGCAGGTTGCTCATTCCTATACTTCTAATTCAAATAATACAAGGCTTAATATCTTACCTTTAAAGAAAAAGACCTGATCGTTCATATTTTCATAAGCTGCCTGGATTCCAGATGGCAGGAGAGGCGACAAAGTGGAAATTGGCTCCATGTCCACTTCAGAGCCAGTAGGATACACTCTCCAGATATGCCTGCAATAAATGTGATGGTGAATTTCCTATTACTAAAAATAATCATTTTGTGAATTAAAACAGACAACTGGTTCTATTGTAAATCAATTTACTACCATGTTTCCCCGCAAATAAGACCCTGTCTTATATTTTTTTGAACCCTGAAATAAGCGCTTGGCTTTATTGCCATGCACTCAAAAGCTCGATTGGGCTTATTATCAGGGGATGTCTTATTCTGGGGGAAACCGGGTAGAAAAGGATAAAAATGAGTTTAACATAGTCAGAAGAATACAATTACGGGCAAAAGCTGAACGTAAGAACAGTTTTGGTGCAATGGCTTGTATATGTCTATGGAGATTCTCAGTCATCCAGGTCATGGTTGTCCCAAAGGTGCATTTTTCAAGAGGCAATTGGACTTTCTGGTTTTTCTTTGAAGACGTTTCACTTCTCATCCAAGAAGCTTCTTCAGCTCTGACTAGATGGTGGATCCTTCCATTCCCCACCATCCATTCAGAGCGACACTCAGGTGTCAAATCTGGGCTGTCAGCTCTTCAGCCAATAAGCTCAGTGTCTTTAACTTTGCGCCCCTTGCAAAGAATATAAACCCTTCCATTCCACACCATGCAGTCAGAGCTGAAGAAGCTTCTTGGATGAGAAGCGAAACATCTTCAAAGAAAAATCAGAAAGCCCAGTTGCTTCTTGAAAAAGCACCTTTGGGACAATGGCTTATATATTTACTCAGAAGGAAGACCCACTACGTTTTCTGGAGATTCATCCTAGTAAGATTTCAGGCTTAAGGTTTAAGAAAAAAAGAATCCTTTTCAGTTAGAACCCTATAGTTCTGTAATCTAGTGGTTCAGGCATGTATTATTTGACACAAATCCTACCTTGATTGGTTCCCTCTAAATTCCAATCCACGTGCAATTTGGAGAAAAATGAATCCTGGTGCTATTCTAAGGTTTATAGTGAGCAAATGAATTGTGAAGTATATATACTTACAGTTAAGTTTTAATGGATCAAAATTGACAACTTTCTGCAACGGGGTCAGAAAAGTATGATGAGGCAAAATGTCTATGGAGATTCTCAGTCATCCAGGTCATGGATGTCCCAAAGGTGCTTTTCCCAAAGATAACTGGACTTTCTTTGTTTTTCCTTGAAGATGTTTTACTTCTCTTCCAAGCTTTTTCACTTCAGAACTGAAGAAGCTTCTTAGATGAGAAGCCAAATGTCTTCAAGAAAAACCAAAAAGAAAAAGCACTTTTGGGGCAACAATGATGAGGCAATAATCAGGGGTCCCCAAACTTGGCAACTTTAAGACTTGTGGACTTCAACTCCCAGAATTCATCAGCCGGCTATGCTGGCTGGAGAATTCTGGGAGTTGAAGTCCACAAGTCTTAAAGTTGCCAAGTTTGAAGACTTCTGCATAAATGAACACAAGGTGGAGGTAGAGAGTGGAAAATATTTTATTTTCAATGTCAAGCTACTCAACATGCCATATACAGTATGTACTATGCAGCTGTTCTGTCTTTCTCCTTTTATAGTAAGCAAATCCTGTTTACCTTCCCTTGAAAAATATCACTTCTCTTCGGAAGGTAGTTATGGCATCAAAATTTAGCTTAGGATCACAAACTTTTGGTAGCGTTGGCTTCACGGGTTCATTTGAAGGATTTTGTGATGGTCCTAAAATAATCAGATGGAATATGATTAATCATAACACTTATTCCCAGAGTGGAAAGGGATCTATTTGAAGATTGTGGACAAATGAAGTGAACTATGCAATATGTATAAGTTTTATCTAACTACATAATGGCATCATTTCCAGAATGCTTTCATGACACACAAAACATCATCATGGGCTTGTTTTTGAAGCCTATATAAAGACAGAGTTATTGCTTGCAATTCTTCTGTATTATCACAATAATCCTACCAAGTACCTAGACATACTAGGTATGTTTTCATATTGAACTAAACCAGCGGTGAAATCTACTTACCTTCCCTACTGGTTCGGAAGTGCGCGCGCCACCGTGGCACGTGCTTTTTCACCCTCTGCGCATAGGCAGAAGGCTTTGTGCATGCGCAGAGGGTTAAAAACAAGAAAATGGTGATGTCCGGGAGGGTGGGCGGAGGCTCGCGCTTCCGCCGCTACCGGTTCTCTGAACCACTGGCAGCTGCTGCTACTGGTACAACTGAACCGGGCTGAACCGGTAACATTTCACCCCTGAACTAAGCCATGAGGTACCAATAAAGGAGACTATCAACCAGCCCAAAATAGAAAAAGACCCCAGCACCTCTCCACCAGTAATCAGCACTCAGATCAACATAGATAAACTCCAAGGTTAACTTCAGACCAACAATCAAGTAAGCAATACCCCAATCAAGAAACTGCCAAAGAACAATCAGTAAACAGCCCAACCAAGGAATCTCTAAGACAGCCCCCCACCCACACAGACAGACAAGTCATCAGAATACAAACTGACAGCAAACCCCACTCCTTACTAGCACTGATGATGTTACCTAGTGAGGGTAATGAAATGTCTGCAAGAAAACAAGCAAGTTCAGAGAGCATCAAGGACCCCTAAACCGTGATGTACTGTACAGTATATACCAGGAGTGTCAAACTCGATTTCATTGAGGGCAGCATCAGGGTTGTATTTAACCTCAGAGGGCCGGGGGTGGTGGTGGCCAGTGTGTGTGTGTGGCCCTGGTGGGCATGGCCAGTTCAAGGTCACTTGTGTCGGGGGCACCAGTGATGGCCAAATGCTAAGGCAGGACTTCCCTGAGATCCTCCCTCACTGTCATTATAATCTCCTTCCTTCCTTCCTTCCTTCCTTCCTTCCTTCCTTCCTTCCTTCCTTCCTTCTTTCCTTCCTTCCTTCCTTCCTTCCTTCCTTCCTTCCTTCCTTTGGCAAGAAAGGTCATAAAATGAGCCAAAACTCACTTAACTGTCTTGTTAAACAACATAAATTTTGGACTCAATTGTGGACATAAGTCTAGGACTAGTATGTCTAGTTTAATGAAAAGAAGGACCAGGGGAGACATGATAGCAGTGTTCCAGTATTTCAGAGGTTGCCACAAAAAAGAGGGTGTCAAACTATTCTTCAAAGCACCTGAGGGTAGAACAAGAAGCAATGGGTGGAAACTAACCAAGGAGAGAAGCAACCTAGAACTAAGGAGAAATTTCCTGACAGTGAAACAACTTGCCTCCAGAAGTTGTGAATGGTCCAACACTGGAAGTTTTTAAGAAGATGTTGGATAACCATTTGTCTGAAGTGGTGTAGGGTTTCCTGCCTGAGCAGGGGGTTGGACTAGAAGACCTCCAAGGTGCCTTCCAACTCTGTTACTCTGTTATTCTGACTACCTGTAGTCAAAAGGGCCTGGAAAAATATTGGACATGCATTCAAACAGATTAAAGAAAGTTAGGTTAAAAACTGAATCATGATTTTTGAGTGAACTCTTCAGGCATGCTTTCTTACCATAGATGGCCTGAATGGCATTAATATCATCTTCAGAAAGTGGAGACTCATCAGGGTCAATGGGTTTATAATTGGGGAACAGCAGTGCTCTTGGATCATTAGAATGTGCGAGGCCAAGTACATGCCCAATCTCATGTGCAGCAACAAGGAACAAGTTGAATTCTAAATAAATAATAAAAAAAATAAGTCAATAAAACTCATGGTTATACATGAGTTCACTGGGATTTAGTCTCAAGGATATGCAAATGACTGCATATCCTTGAGACTGGGATTTAGTCTCAAGGATATGCAAATGATTGCTCTATTTGAGGCTTACATGTAAAAAATGAGACATTGGTAATACATGTGTATAATACTGTATACAGTAGAACTTCACAAGGAATTACATATTAGAACAATGTTTTATTTGTATAAGGAACATTTCCCTATTTTCAAGAGAACCAATTTGGTCTAGTAGTAGTTAAAGAAGTTGAGAGACCATGGGAAACCATCTGTGTGACTTTGGGCCACACCCCTAGGAAGAATGATTGGTGAGACACTTTTGAAAGGGTTGCTGATAAAATTCAATGACTTGTTCTTGTAGTTCAGGTCTCAGGGTTGACTCTATGGACCAGTACAACAATTCCAATGTTAAAATGCTCTTAGGTATCCTTACAAGCAATCATGGCTGGCCCTGGAGCAATTAATCTGTATATCCCAATTCCCAACATTTTCAGGGCATAATGGCCAAGGCAGATTGTGGTGGGATCTCTGTTTTTCCAGTCTGTTTAATGCAGTGGATTGTAATAATTCCTGCTGTGTTTGTAATCATTCCTAGGACAGCCATGCTGAACATGATAGCAAATCAGCAATGTAGCTCCGGGGCTTACATAGCAGATGGACATCCAAATTAGATGAATCTGAGAAAACAGGATAGTTGGATCTAGTCCTTTCAAAGCTGTCCACACCTTACTCCTTCTTTGCCCATAGAACATCCATTTTGGGGCTTTCCATGTGTTACCTCTGGCTGATGAAGTTCCATCTGCAGTTTCCTGGCTTCCCATCCAGTTCAGTGGGAGCTGAAGCTGAGAACTATATTGATGGCCAACAGAGACCAATGCTCTATCCCAGGGGTAGGCAAAATTGGCTCTTCTATGACTCATGGACTTCAACTCCCAGAATTCCTGAGCTAGCATGATTGGCTCAGAAATTCTGGGAGTTGAAGTCCATGAGTCATAGAAGAGCCAACTTTGCCTACCCCTGCCCTATCCAAACATCTACTATCTATTTATATTGGAAGCTGAAGAACTCCATACAAGGAAAACTTATAAAAAGTTTCAGTCAGCCATAGCTGTTCATTTTTTTTAAAGGCAAGAAGAACCTCCCTCCCATAGATGGTGTATAATTATATCTAAAAATAAGTGACATTGGTTTAGACTGTTCCCACTCCATACAGTAACTACGGCTAAAATGTCATTATATCCCCCCATTTCTGCAAGGAATAATTCCCACCACTAAAGTGGAGAGTCTTTAAGCTTACTAATGGTGGAGTAAGGGAGAGGAACAGCAGAAGACTTCAGCTTTGGTGCTTTTTTCAAGACAGGAGTACTGACATCTTCTGCTGGAGCAACAGGGAAATTTCTAGATCTTCTTTGCTCTGTAAATAAATGAAGAAATAATGACACTTTCAAGTAATTCTAGTTCTGAGTGATAGGAGCAAGCCAGAAAACAATTGGAATTAGAGGTGATATTTCCCTTCCCTGTTTTCCTTTTGATGGAATTCCTACTGACTTATAGTATTTATCTTGGTTAGCTCTAAAACCTGCCTTTGTCTCAGAAATCTCTGAATGAAAACGGTTTGCTTCAAGCTTATCATCCCATAATAACTGAATTTACATACAGGTACCGTAGCCTTCAACTTATGATCAGTTGCTTAGCAACCATTTGAGTGATGATGGACCCCAAAAATAGCACTTATGTCCTGGTTTCAAAATTTTGATGTCCACTGCAATCATATGACTGCATTTTGGATGTTCAGCAACCAGCCCACAATTAGACATACTGTAGCCATTTGCGGTGCCCTGCGATCGAATGACTGCAATTTACAACATTACAACAGCTAGCATTTACTTTTCATAGTGAACAGTAGGTTGGCTAAAGACTGTGCGTTCATGTAGTGAGCATGGTGTTTGCTTAATGACTGCCATATTTGCTCACCACATTCACTTAACAGCCACCTGAAAAAGGATAATAAAATCGAATCTAGCCCCTTGGTGACTCATTTTATGACCATCATGACTTAAAACCATAACTGTGAACTTAATTATGGTCATAACACAAGGACTGCCTCTAATTGAAAGTTCCATGCTTGGTTCAGTGGAACTCAACTCAGATAACCATGCACAAGAATGCAGTGATACTCATTTTAATGACTTCACTATTATTCTGGATTTTGCTCTTTGGAGGATTGTCTACAACAGTGTTTCCCAACCTTGGCAACTTGAAGATATCTGGACTTCAACTCCCAGAATTCCCCAGCCAGCGAATGCTGGCTGGGGAATTCTGGGAATTGAAGTCCAGATATCTTCAAGTTGCCAAGGTTGGGAAACACTGGTCTACAAGCTACAGTGAAAATAGCTCTTGCACTTCAAAACTGAAAGGTTTATTACCACTTACCATACAAATTGGCTATCCAGGTTTCATCCTCATCAAAATGGACATTTCCACGGAAGTAATGACCAGGAGGGAAAGCGTGCCCAAGAACACCTAGGGGTCCATCAAATTGCCGTGGACAGCGGCCATGCACTGAAAGACAACATAATATGAGATTACTGTACTGAGATCACTTCATAAAAAAGAGCTTAAAGAAACTTAAAGCTGCTGTAGGATTTAAGGTGCTACCTCTTGTTGCAAACTCAATCATGATGTCTGCTCTCCCTCTGTGAATCCTGACGAAAGTCAAAGGAGTCACTTTACTCCAAACTTCAAAAGCCTTCTTGATGGAGGCATCCACATCAGCTCTCCTCATGTCAGGGGTGTAATTCATAATTCTAAGAAAATTAAAATGTAGAGCATTTTCTCACTGAAACAGTTTGGTCATATTGTTAAAGCACCAGGCTAGAAAGGAGGAGATTGTGAATTCTAGTTGGATCTTAGGCATGAAAGTTGGCTGGGTGACCCTGAGCCAGGCATTCTCTCTCAGCCTAATTCACCTTACAGGGCGAACATGGGATACAAAAGGAGCATTAGGTATAACAACAACAACAACAACAACAACAACAACAACAACAACAACAACAACAACAAGAGTTGGAAGGGACCTTGGAAGTCTTCTAGTCCAACCCCCTGCCTAGGCAGGAAACCCTACACTACTTCAGACAAATGGTTATCCAACATCTTCTTAAAAACTTCCAGTGTTGGAGCATTCACAGCTTCTGGAGGCAGGCTGTTCCACGGATTAATTGTTCTAACTGTCAGGAAATTTCTCCTTGGTTCTAAGTTGCTTCTCTCCTTGTTTAGTTTCCACCCATTGCTTCTTGTTCTACCTTCAAGTGTTTTGGAGAATAGTTTGACTCCCTCTTCCTTGTGGCAGCCCCTGACATATTGGAATACTGCTATCATGTCTCCCCTGATCCTTCTTTTCATTAAACTAGACATACCCAGTTCCTGCAACCGTTCTTCATATGTTTTAGCCTCCAGTCCCCTAATGTTTGCTGCCTTAAGTTATTCATAAAAATAATAAAGGTGAGATAAAAATAATCATTTGCACTACTATGGCAATTAACAATCTGGACTGAAAAATGAACATGCAAATTAAAAACAGAGATCCAAGTAGATTGAGACATATGGCTAAAATCTTTCCAATTCATGTTGACCGGTTCCTGGATAGAGTTATTCATCTGACTTTTATTTTTTATTGAGGTGTGAGCAAAACAAGTTCCCCTTCCCCCCACCTAAGGCATTTTCTTCCAGTGAATTGTTTTTGCAATATACAGTAGCAGTGTCCAATGTCTTCAGGCTACAACACAGTCCTTTCAACAGTTCCAAGAAGGTTCCACATCCATTTGCACTATTCAGGTGACCCTGAGGGCACAGATAAACCTCAATGACTCTCAGAAAGACTGCTAAAGTCCAGATGACTGCAAGGAATATAAGTCCTTTTATTCTCCACTATTCAGTCAGAATTGAAGAAGCTTCTTGGATGAGAAGCCAAATGTCTTCAAGGAAAACCAAAGTCCAGTTGTCTTTTGAACAAGCACCTTTGGGATTTCCCTTATATTTCATTTCAATTAAACTGAATTATTAAATCAAATCAAATTACATGGATTGATATTCTTACTGCCTAGTCGTGTACTTAATAATTTCTCTGACAATTAATTTTCAGTATTTTTCAAGTTATAAGTGCTGAGTTTAAGACAAAATTGTTGTTGCTTAAGATCTATTCTGTACACAACTATACCGTGTTTCCCCGAAAATAAGACCCTGTCATATATTTTTTGAACCCTGAAATAAGCACTTGGCCTTATTGCCATGCACTCAAAGGCCCGATTGGGCTTATTATCAGTGGATGTCTTATTTTGGGGGAAAACCGGGTAGAAAAGCATAGAAATCAGTTTAACATAGTCAGAAGAATACAATTAGGGGCAAAAGCTGAACACAAGAACATTTTTGATGCAATGGTTTGTATATGTCTATGGAGATTCTCAGTCATCCAGGTCATGGGCTTATTATCAGGGGATGTCTTATTTTGGGGGAAACAGGGTAGTAAGAAGGTGCTGGGGCTATCACAAAGAATTTCTTAATGTCACCTCATTCATTTGGTCTATCATCAAATTATTTTTTACCTGTATGTAAGCTTGGTTTTTCTCCATCCAGGAAGAGCCAGGACATACTGTCCAATATCAGGGATACCACATCGTGGCTGCTGCATGACATCCAGGGTCTCAGCATCAACCTTCCCTGTTACATTCAATCTAAAAAAGTCTTGCATTTGTTTGATTTTATCGACAAAGGATAAATCATTGATCTTCCATCCTCGCTGCCTTGGATCCGCTTTTTGCTCATAAAACTGATTGATATATGCCTGACAAAAGCAGAAAAGTGTTTAAGTCTAAAAATGAATACACATAATAAGAGCCCAGGTGGCGCAGCGGTTAGAGTGCAGTACTGCAGGCCACTTTAGTTGACTGTGATCCGCAGGTCAGCGGTTCAAATCTCACCGGCTCAAGGTTGACTCAGCCTTCCATCCTTCTGAGGTAGGTAAAATGAGGACCCAGATTGTTGGGGGCAATGTAAATATACATTGCTTACTGGTGTAAACCGCTTAGAGAGTGCTTGCACTGTGAGGCGGTATATAAATCTCACAAAATAAATAAATAAATAAATGTTAACATTCATTTGTTATACCCTGTAATCTATTAAATGCTTGGTTGGTAGAATAGCAATGGCATGTTCATTTTTGCATTTTCTTAGGAATATTGTTACAGGTAGTCCTTGACTTAACGACCACAGTTGGGAACAGAACTTCCACTACTAAGTGATTTGGTTGTTAGGTGAGTTGCACCTGATTTTATGACATTTTTGCCATGGTCATTAAGCAAATCACGTGGCCATTAAATGAACCCAGCTTCCCCCATTGACTTTGCTTGTTAGAAACCCTCTAGAAGAGTCACTGGAAATGGCCATCATGGGACCCTGGGATGCTGCAACCATTGTCAATACATGTCTGTTGTCAACACTCACATTAATCATGTTACTCCAAAAATCATATATCTGAGGACCGACCATAAGTCATTTTATTCAGCATCATCATAACTTTGAACAGTTGTTAAACAAATGATCCTATCCAGATCAGGAGTTAATACTGAATGAAAATGACTGCTCCACCTGCCCTCAACCCCCCCCCCCAATACAGAATTTATGCCCATATGTCTGTTGGTGTGTGTTGACAGAATGCCAAGCTGCCATGAATTTTGGAATTGGCTTTGCTACGTCTCCGCGGGTTGTTGGAGACAGCATGCGGCGCTCCCGATAGGCTGTGACCGGCCCAGCTGCTGAGCGGGAGATTCCAGGCCCCCAATTGGCTGCCGCGTCTGAGAGCCGCATATAAATGAGCTGTCAAGACGCGGCTGAGGAGAATTCGCGGCTAGCACTGTTCCTGTTGGTTGCTAACGCTGTTCTTGCTGTTTGCCTAATAAAGGCTATGTTGTTTTAAATGCCTGCCTCGCCTCCTTCTGTCCTGCGCTTGGGATTCAACAGGCTTGGCCTAAAATGTCAATGGCTTAATTGTGGCTGTTATTTGCCGAGATTAGTTGAGATTCTTTATGAGTTGAGATTGAAGGAATGTTCATCACGTCTTGTGACTGTCAGTTGACAGTCATATAGGCAGGTAGTCCTCGACTCACGACAATATTTCAGTCCAAAATATCTGATGCTAAGGGAGACGGTTGTTACGTGAACTTTGCCCCATTTTATAACCTTTCCTGCCACAGTTGTTAAGTGAATCACTGCAGTTGTTAAACGAGTAAAACAATTATTAAGTGAATCTGGCTTCCCCATTGATTTTGCTTGTCAGAAGGCTGCAAAGGGGATCACATGACCCCTGGGACACTGCAGCCATCATAAATATGAGTCAATTCCCAAGCAATCCGATTTTTGATCATGTGACAATGGCAGTAGTGGCTTGCTGCCGGTTCGGACCGGTTCTTTAGAACCGGTAGCGGAAATTTGCTGCCGCTCGCTGAACCGGCAGCGATGACCGGTGGTCCACGCTCCCAAACCGGTCCTCCGGTCGCCACGGATTGCCAAAAAACCCTCTGCGCATGTGCAAAGGTTTCTGCGCATGCGCAGAGGGTCATTTCCAGGAAGTGACGCACACAAAACGTGCACTTCCGTCGCAGTGGGATTGCATGACTTTGGGACACTGCAACCATCATAAATATGAGCCAATTGTCAAGCATCTGAATGTAAAACACATGATCATGGGAATGCTGCAATGGTCATAAGTATGAAAAGTGGTCATGTCATTTTTTTCCAGTGCTGTTGTAACTTTGAACGGTCATTAAATGAACTGCTGTAAGTCGAGGACTAACTGTAGTAGTTTTTACTGTCTTTGCAATGTATGTAATGGGTGATCTATGGGGTTTTTGTGTGTGTGTGGGGGTAGGATTACTGCCTCTTTGGAGTTGCATAACATAACCATTGCAATCTATGAAAAAGATTGCAACTCCCCCATACACCACAAATTTCTCACTACAACTTTTGTAGCACACAAATCACTCACTCTAAAACAGTGGTTTTCAACCTTCCCAATGCCGCGCCCCGCACCCTGCCCCCACGCTTGCACTGCGACCCACCCGTCACCACACACCCCGCCCCGCCACCGCCATTTGGGTTCTTTTACCCTCTGCGCATGTGCAAAGCATTCTGCGCATGTGCAGAGGGTAAAAGAACCCAAATGACAGCGTCCGGGCGAAGTCTCTCGACCGCTGTGAAAGGGTCGTTCGCGACCCCCAGGTTGAGAACCACTGCTCTAAAATGTCTTAAGCAAAGCCAGAGCACAAGAATTCAGATAAGACACTGCAGCAGATAAACAATTGGGAAAAACAACACTTTAATCAAGGAACAATCAAGGAAAAAAACCATACCCCAAACAAGACTGGCAAGGCAAACTCCTATATATAAACAACCAGCAAACTTCCCTCTCCTATGCACTGAGGTTGTTACGTAGACTGGTAACTAAACATCTGCAGGAAAAATGCAAGCTCAAAAAATATTAAGAACCCCACCTTTCAACCTAAGGTATCATTGATTCCAAGTTTCTCAGAGCCCAGAGGTATTGTTACCTGTGCAAGCTGTTGGTTTTGTTCTTCGCTTCTCTTCTCTGAAAGGAGGGGGAGTCCATAAGAAAGTGAAATACACCAACATAAAAGCAAAATATATTTCATGTTAAAATTGGGTTGCCTTGTTTAAAGAGCAGCAAAGTTTCTGTCTCTGCTATTGCAGTTCATCTGGCTTTCAAATTTTTGTGCTTTATGTTTCATAAAGCCAGCTGTGGACTGACTCAACATTTCATCATGTTCTGATTAGCAACAAAAAGCGCACAGACCAGGAGAAGGTGCCACAATGCAAGTAGACTTAAAATTTTGATTATATAAAACTTTATAGCATTGAACTAGCAAAAACATTTTCCAACTCTCTCTGGCTATCTTTAAATATTTTTCAGTTTCTTAAACTGTGCCTTTAACCTATACAATATTGCAACTCCTACCCACACTCACACTGTGACTGAATTAATATGTTACACTAAGTCTTAATGGGATTTTTTTCATTGTTACATGAGGTTAGACATTGTGGTTTGTAAACTGTGGTTTATACTACAGTGTGTAGTGTAATCTCACCAATTATGGCTCTTTCTGTAGATTGGTTTAGAAAGTCATGACATACAGTATGTGAGGTGTAACCACACGGATATTTAAAACATCTTCAATCCTTCAATCAGAATAGAGCTGGAAGGGACCTTGGAGATCTTCTAGTCCAATCCCCTGCTCAAGGAGGTAAGCCTATACCATTTCAGACAAGTGGCTGTCCAGTCTCTTCTTAAAAACATTCAGTGTTGAAGCACCTACAACTTCTGAAGGCAAGCTTTTCCACTGGTTAATTGTCCTCTCTGTTAGGAAGTTTCTCCTTAATTCCAGGTTGCTTCTCTCCTTGATTAGTTTCCATCCATTGTTTCTTGTCTTGCCTTCTGGTGCTTTGGAAAATATATTCTTTGTGGCAACCCCTCAAATACTGGAATACTTCTATCATGTCCTACCTAGTCCTTCTTTTCTCTAGACTGGCCATATCCAATTCCTGCAACTGTTCTTCATATGTTTTAGTCTCCAGGCCTTTAATTATCTTAGTTGATCTTCTCTGCACTTTTTCCAAAGTCTCGACATCTTTTTTATATGATTATTACTAACTTTTTCATGGATAAATTCCTATGTTATATTTATGTGAGGGAAACCACGTAACTTTCACTACCCAGCCAACAAGTAAGGGAAGGAAAGAAAAGAGTGAATGAGACAGAGGCAGTAAAATGTGTTATGTATATTTTGATACTATAAACTTCCACTACTCAGTCCTTGGGTACACGATGGGGAAATAACACTTTTAATGTTTCTCCCCAGTAGCTGTTACTCATCTTGAATTCATCATTAACCACAAGTGTAGTATTTCCTCTGTTGAGTAATTTAGCATAATACGTCTCAAAAAATCACACAATGCATGACAATTTATTTCTAATTGGGTGGTACTGATGATTCAGTAGTCTGAAAGATACCAAGATGTTAATGAAAGAAACCCCCGAATGGGCTTTTTAATGGGAGGAAGGACAGAGTTCCTCATGTAGTAATTGAAGACTTATTGTCTGATTTGGAAGAGAATAATAGTGAGTCAAACATGTATAATTTCCAATGAAATATCATATGTTCATATACAGAAACAGCTTTGGGCAAGTTAGTAACACTAAACTTGACAGAAACCATCTAAAGTGATGGTGCCGTGATGGCGCTGTGGTTAGAAGGCAGCACTGCAGGTCTAACTCACTGCTCACTCCAGGAGTTCGATTCTGAGCAGCTCAAGGTTGACTCAGCCTTCCATCCTTCTGATGTCAGTAAAATGAGGACCCAGATTGTTGGGGGCAATGTGCTGACACTGTAAACTGCTTAGAGAGGGTTGTAAAGCACTATGAAGCAGTATATAAGTCTAAGCACTATTGCTAAAATGATCACATTAGTAAACTCAGAGGTGATAAGGAAGATAAACTTTAAATGATCAAAGGGCACATTCAGATAGCTGGTTTAACATGGTTTTTCCACACATTGGTAGAAATTATACCAGCATAATATGTTCTGACCCTATAACTGCCTTAGTAATGAGACCGGTGATTGGTACTAACATAACAGTTGATTGAGTCAAGTCAAAGTGCATTTCCCAGCTGATCCTAATCTAACAATAAAAACGCCCTTCTATGACCTTGTAATCCCTTAATTCAGGATAGAGCTGAGGCAACTGGATGGAGCTGAGCATTTACTGGCTGGATGCCCTCCCTGATGCCATGCAGAGTTCACAGCAGATATTTTTTCTTTGCACCCTAGGAGAGAGAAACATCTGCCGCTACCTAGTATTGAACTCTCAACCTTCTGAATGGGAGGCAAGCGTCTTCCCACCACGTCACTGAGATCCTAATCCAACAATCACTCCCTTAATATGGCCTGGTGCTGGGGGAGAATTCTGTTTAGGCCAAGGGTGTCAAACTCGCAGCCTGTAGGATGGATGCATCATGCGCTGGCCATGCCCACCCCCAGTTTAGCGAAGGGGGAAAAGATGTGGTACGTCATGTGACGATGACTTGACGACGCGAGTTTGACACCCCTGGTTTAGGCAGATGGCTAGATGGGCGGGAGCAATCATCTGTCAGAATCTTTAGATTTCACTTTACAGGGATCCTGCTCTTTCTCTAGCAATACTGAGGTAATGTTCTACCTGGCTTAGCAATAGCAATGCCAAGATTGCTAGAGAAAGACTTTTGAAAGGTTTCTCTAGAAACGTAAATATTGGTTCTTCTCTCCTGACCTCATGCCAGTCCAGCAGCACAACGCAAAATGGTCATGGAGGGAAGATGGCAAAAACTGAAGAGAAGCACACATTTCCACAGCAACCATTCTCGGTCAGTACCTTTTGGGAAGATTCTAATCCAGTGATGGCGAACCTTTTCTCCTTCGGGTACCGAAAGCGCGTGCGCGCGCGCTATCACGCACATGCGAGTGTCCACACCCATAATTCAATGCCTGGGGAGGGCAAAAACGGCCTCCCCCGCCCCCGCAAAGGTCCTCTGGAGGCTGGAAACGGCCTGTTTCCCAACTTCCGGAGGGCCCAGTAGGCCTGTTTTCCCCCTCCCCAGGCTCCAGAGACTTCCCTGGAGCCTGGGGAGGGCAAAAACGCCCCCCGGAGGCCCTCCAGGAGCCTAAAATGTTCTCCCAAAGCCTGCGTGTGAGCCAAAAATCAGTTGGCCAGCGTGCACATGCACGCTGGAGCTGAGCTAGGGTAACAGCTCGCGTGCCGGCAGATATGGCTCCGCGTACCACCTGTGGCACCCGTGCCATAGGTTCGCCATCACTGTTCTAATCTCTGTGGCAGTTGTCAATGAAGCCATACAGGTCTTAAGCATGACAAGCTTTGTGTTGGGAGAAGATGGGGAGTATTGCTTCCATAATGGAATAAATAAAAACTCCCAAAGGAGCTGGCCTTGTCTATGGGTGTGAGATGAGAAGAAGTTTTCATCATGGGGAACACATCATCAGAGAATGGTTAGAAAGGGAATCTTCAAGGTGACAGGGGATTGTGTAATGTGTCTAGCTAATTCTGTTTTTAAATAACTGTCACTCAGAAACTGATCAGAATGATAAAATGAATGACAGAAAACCATGCAGAAAGATCTCAACACTTAGGAATATGAGATCTACTTTAATTTGGCCTCAATAATCTGTTTGGTATTGAGATTAAAGATGCCAAGATAAAAACTGTCCTGCCTGCTGGGTGACTTTGGCCAGTCCATCTCTCTTAGCCCTAGGAAAAAGGTAATGGCAAACCAGTGGTGAAAGGGTTGCAAAAAAAACCAACCAAAAAACCCCACATGGACTTGGCTAGCCAATTGCCAAGAGTAACGAATAACTTCAAAGTATCCTTCCCCCCCCCCAAAAAAATCTGGTATCAAGAAGGTATACATTGATGTTAAAAAATGTTTGACACAAGAATATTAACTATCTGGGAGAGAAGATAGTGTTAGATCATCTTATCTGTCCATGATTATCGGTTAAATATTAGCAAAAAAGTAATAATTAAATGTTAGCTTCAATACTACAACTCTCACAATGTAGTTGTTTTTTTAAAAAAAATCAATAGTTTAGAAATAGTTTTCTATAGGGTTTCCCCTGACCCCCAATTTCTCACTCTGCCTTAGCAATTTTTTTGATCAATTTATGTCCAAGTATTAGCCAAATCTGAGATCAGACAAGGTCATAAGATTAGAAAAAAGCGTAAAAGGGAAATTTTAGCTATGTGCAAATGTCAAATCCTCCTGTATGGTTAAGACAGACCTGTTAATTATTGTTTTGATATGTTGGTGATGTTTTTTTACCTAAATGAAACCATGATATCCTTTTATAGTATTTTGGCCTCCTTTAAGCTGCAGTAAACTCATAGTTTAGTAAAAAAGACATAAAGATATCCTTTAAAAAAAAAAACAGAGAATGATTTAAAGAAAAATATTGTGTATCTAAGGTCAAATAAGCCACATGTCCCAGGAAAGTCTTCAAAATGATAGCACTCTTCAAAAATTTGAAATGTGTATGGAAAATGCTAAACTAATGGCTTGACTAAAGCAAACCATATGGGATTTTTTTCTTTCTAAATGTAGAAGGCTGCACTGTTTACTAATTTTCCTGTCTCCCTGTGTTTCATCACACTGAGGCAATACTTCTATTTGTTTTGTTTCATTTATAGTTCTTGCCTAACCAACAGCTTGTACCCCTGCAGCATAGCATCCGGTTAATGGCGTAATATGCCATGCTGATTAGTAAACACATTAGACCCCCAAAGAGCCAGAACAGACTCCATTCTTCGTTCTTGCCGTAAATGCACTCCCAAATTACCGTATTTTTTGGAGTATAAGACGCACCGTAGTATAAGACGCACCTTAGTTTTGGGGGAGGAAAACAAGGAAAAAAGGCCTCTGCCTCCAAGCAATTTGCCAAACAGCAAACAGCAAACAGCACAGATGATATACACTGTTTGCTTTGTATTTCTGTGCATGTGTGCTTGACCCATAGAAATAGCAAAGAATTGGAGAAATGTACATTATGCCAGATACATTTTCTTAAATTTAGTCACACTAACTCCTCCCAATTATTTAAATAGATTTACTCCAAGGTAACTAAACTCTAATACTAAACAGGACACTGTTACATTTCAGACTATACTTGTACAGAGTTGTTAAAATTAATTAAAATTTCTGGAAGTATACATTATTCTCTATTATTTAAAAGAAGATACAATAGCACTGGGCCTCTTCAGAGCAAGTATTTATTTTAAAAAGCTTCTTTATTTTGTTAAGTTGTCTAGATTTACAGGGATCTCCAACCTTGGCAACTTTAAGACTTGTGGACTTCAACTTCCAGAATTCCACAGCCAGCAAAGCTAACAAAGTGTGTGAGAGAGAGTTGAGGGGTGTTTGGAAACTCAAACAGTATTTGCTATGTGAGCAAGGAGGAGACAGGAATGAGTCTGTGCATGGCTTAGCTCAACTGTTCTGTAGTAAAGCTGCTTGCTGCTGTGAAAGCAAAAGTGAAACCGAAACTCCTCTGCTTGTGTTTTGCATTTGGATCAGATTTCTTTTCAGGTGGGGAGGGGGGAGTAGAACTCCTTAGCATCAGAGCTTGTTAATAATAATATAAGAAATACTCATGCTCTGTTGGTCATTTTGAAAAACTCTTTCTTAGTGAACACCTAGAAGGCAAGAGGAACATAGGTGGCAAATCTCAAGTTTGTAGGCTTTACAGTTCTGGAGATTTCGTGATTAATGTGTGAGTGGTTTTTGCTTATATAGATATAGATATGCAATATCACTTAGAATTATATACCGCTTCATAGTGCTTTGCAGCCCTCTCTAAGTGGTTTACAGAGTCAGCATATTGCCCCCAACAATCTGGGTCCTTATTTTACCAACCTCAATCTTGAGCTGTTCAGAATTGAAGTCCTGGAGTGAGCAGTGGGTTAGCCTGCAGTACTGCATTCTAACACTGCGCCACCACAGCTCACACAGCAACACATGTAAAAAGGGGCAAAAGGGCCTCCATAGTTGCCATCTTGACTTTTTTGATTCTCCCTCATGGATGTCTTGGCATAACTGTTGATTAACTTACAGGTTTACAACTAACAGAACAGTTTCATTTACATAACATACACTAAGTTTTAAAAAACTGAAAGAAGATAAGCATTAGCAATATGTATTATGTTGTATGAATGCTCAGTCTTTACCTGTCCTGGTTAAAGCATGTTGGGTGAACAACAAAATATGCAAAATGAAAAAAAAATCCAGAAGAGAAAAATGTCAATCAATAAAACAATAATTTCTATACAAGTATAACATATTTAAAATTAGTTTAGGGCCAAGCCCTACTTAAATAAAATTGTATTTCTTTGCTGGTGAAAACATATCTGGAGATGAAAATAAGCCAAAGGTTTTTGTTGCTGGTTTCCCCCACCTTTTTTTACAGAAGTATGTCTGATTACTAAGAAAGTCTTCTTTCAAGTTTTTGTTTTCCAGTCTTATAAATAAAGCTTGGGGACAAAATAATTGAAAGCATGGTGATTTGTACTACAAACCTCTTTGTTTGTTCATAAAATCATATACCAAAATGTCCTTCCTGTTAATGACTACTTCAGCTTCAACCGCAGCAATACACGAGCACGTAATAGATTCAAACTAAATGTAAACCGCTCCAAACTCGACTGCAGAAAATACGATTTCAGCAACAGAGTGATCAATGCCTGGAATGCACTACCTGACTCTGTGGTTTCTTCCCCAAACCCTCAAAACTTTAACCTCAGACTGTCTACAGTCGACCTCTCCCCGTTTCTAAGAGTTCTATAAGGGGCGTGCATAAGCGCACCACTGTGCCTACCGTCCCTGTCCTACTGTCCTACTGTCCTCTTTTATCGTTACTTTTTACTTATGTTTATACAAACTACTACTTTTCTATACATGTTTGACAAATAAATAAATAAAATAAAATAAAATAAACCTATGTACCTTTCTTCAAAATGAGATTCCCATTTGTGATCATTCTCAGTTAACTTTGGCGTGCTGAATAAACCATGATCACAAAGTTTCACACAACACACTCAGCAGAACCAAACAAATCACACTATTGCCAAGAATGTGATAAAAACACAGCCGTTTTGGTTTTAAAGCATAATCTACAGTAAGAATCCAAAAATGTCTTGGAAGCTGTAGCCAATGTACATTTTTCATTCTGCAGACCTTCCTCAAAGTGATAAGTCTAAAAAATTTAGCTGTGTTCTAACATTTCTGGAAATGTGGCGAGGGCGTATAGAAGAAAAAAGATACTTTAACCGTATAGCCGTTAATTGCCAGATGCAAGCAGCTAGTGCCACACATGAATAGCTGAAGTCAGTAACTTTATGTCTACCACTTTTGCTACAAGAGTTTCACCAGCCTTCCCCTGGGAGCAACTAGATAAGGCTTCATGGCTCCTGAGGGAGGTAAAGCTTTATGCCACTTGCCGCTATGCAATGACTCCAAGCTAGGCCCTCGCTTGACCCCTCTTTCCATCATAGCTGTCAGTTTCCTAACATTAATGCACTTATTCACTCTTCAAGGCTCACTAATCCTCCCTCCAAGAAATAGGATTAGAGTTTGACCTAATGAATATTCAAGCTAATGGAATCCTTCATTTTTAAATTGTTAGTACGAGCCCAGATAGCCAGAAGTAACAAATAATAATTGTTGTAGCAAGTTAGGAAGCCATAACCAAAATAATTTTAGCCCCTGTTGCAACTCAAGTACTGCCCTCAGTTTGTTTTTTTGCACTCCAAACTTCTTGCATTTCCTTTTCCTTCCTGTTCTGTGTGACAGATGGCTTGTCTCCCTGCTTTCGATGGGCTAGGCCTGTTTGTTTCTGTTGCTTGTTTTTGCAATAGTCAGATTTGGTCCAATGTTTCCTCACTAGTGTGAGAACTAGATCTATAGAAAGGGAGGACAACATGAAGCAACTCTGCTCATGGGACATTTTCAAGGCAGGAAATGTGAATTGCCTGGGAAACTGCAGACTGATGGATAAATAAGGTCAAATAACATCCTTTTCCTCCATATAACCATAATATAAAGAATACAATCAAAAGATGAACAGAGGTAGATGCAAGCATTTCGTATTGACTCATCAGTACCTACATTACAACAACACAGTTAAAATCAGCCTCAAATATAAGATCTAGCAAGAGCATTAATTAAGCCTATAACGTATGCAGGAAAGCAACTAATGGCAAGCCTTATGCCCATGGAAGGCATAGATTGACATAAAGCTGTTTCTGCACGCACAAGGGAGGCTTCAAATGGTTAATGGCAACCGCCTCAGCAAACCGCAGGAAACGAGAGTTTCTGTGGCGCAGTAAAACTTTAAATGCAGAGTTTTGATCCACCTGGTGTTCCGTAGATAGTAAGTGTCTCGCAATGGCCGAAGAAGGCATTTTGTGGCCATGATTTGCTGTTGTTCTTGGATTACTCAAGACTGTCTGGACCCATTTCGGAAGATGCTCCTTTATTCTGAAAGCCAAACACCTATTAGTTCTGCCGATGTAATTGTCTCCACAATTAAAAAACAAATTGGTAAACACAATGAGTTTTGACGCTGATAGGTTGTGCTTCCTTAATTAGGGGCAGCAGTAGCTTCTGGGTTTGATGGAATATGTGAAGCTCAGCCGTACTGAATGTTGCTTCAATTAAGGTGTTTAAACATTGAGTCATCATAATATGAAGCTCTAAAATATGAAGCTCTAAAATAAGAATGAGAATGAGGTAGAAAAACAGAAAGGCCTTCCCAAAGACAAGAAAGCAGAATTTGATCAGTATTGGAAAACTGCTTTCGTACGGTACCAAGGAAACTCTGAGATCATATGTAAACAGTCACTAGAAGTTCTCACTGAATTGATGGTAATTTTGTCTTGTAGCTGTTTATATGAGTCAATTTTCAACAAAGCACTGGACAACATAGATGCTGGCCTCAAAGTAAACAGTATTCAGATCAACAATTTATTGCCAGTAAGCATGAAGACCTTCAGCTCTTCATCAACAGAGTCACAGAAATATCTGAAAAAATATGGCTTGAAGCAACACCTCGAAAACCAAGATCATGGTTGTCAGTAAACAACCCACCGATAAATTCGGAAGGAATACCACTAGAAAAAGTCGAAAGGATCATGTACCTCAGTTTTAATTTACATGGAAGCTGGGACATGATCAGTGAAGTAAAGTCAAGGATAGAGAAAGCTCGAACAGCATTCTTCAAAATGAAAAAAGTCTTCTGCAGTCACAACATAAGCCTAAGATTGAAAATTAGGCTTGTCAGATGTTACATCTTTTCTCTGGAGTAGAGAGTTGGTCTCTGACAGAAAGCCACTTGAAGAGACTAGAAGCATTTGAAATGTGGATTTACAGACGGCTGTTACAGACGGCTGTTACAAAATCAGAAATGAGAAGGTGATAAGCCACCTGGGAAAGCAAAGGGAAATCATCAAAACTATTAAAAAGCTAAAGTTATAATATTTTGGACATGTGATGCGACACCCGGAAAAATCTGGCATACTTCACTTAATCTTCCAGGAAAAGATTGAAGGCAAACGAGATCCAGGCAGAAGAAGAACAGCATGGCTTCAAAATCTAAGAGACTGGTTTGGACAAAACTCAGCAGCACTTTTTTGTGCGGCTGTTGATAAAAATAGGATCACCGATGACGGATATGGCACAAGAAGAAGAAGCTGTTTATATTCTTCTAAAGATGTGTGCCCTACACAGAATGTTGTGTTGCATCTCTAAAAGTCTGTAGAGATTCAGTAAAGAAAAAACAAGAAAGTCCAGTTGCCTCCTGAAAAAATTGCATCTCTAAAGGTACCTGACAAGAGTCTTGTCTAATCTAGAATTTTTACCTTCCCAATATTTCTATTTTTTCTAAAATACACTGTGTATTTTCTAAATGCACATTATTGGCACTTTCTTCCACTAAGAGCAACCTAGAGGCCTAAATATACAGACTGAATTCTATAGGATACATTGTGATGCGGAAATAATAGCGATATAATGTGTATTATTATGGAGTCCATAGTATAAAGAACGTGGTAGATGAGGTATATTGCAGAATATTTTAGCTACGTTTTTATCCTGAAAATCAGGATGGCTGAAAGTCTCGTTCATAAATGTACTTCATCATTGGATGACTGTACAATGAAAATGTGTTGCTGGAAATTTTTACATCTGTGACTAATATTATACATCAAACAGCAAATGTGAATTTATTTATTTATTTATTTATTTTTGTCAAGTACATGTTGGTAATATACATAGATATAACATTGCTTATATACATAAGATGGGTACTGATAAGTGGGAACATTAGGACAGGGACGGTAGGCACGCTGGTGCACTTATGCACGCCCCTTACTGACCACTTAGGAATCGGGTGAGGTCAACAGTGGACAGTCTAAGGGTAAAGTTTTGGGGGTTTGGTGACGAAACCACAGAGTCAGGTAGTGAGTTCCAGGCATTTACCACTCTGTTGCTAAAGTCATATTTTCTACAGTCAAGTTTGGAGCAGTTCACTTTGAGTTATGAATTGAGAAATATGAATTTCTCATATTGCCTCACATTCAGTGAAGTGAATTAACATTTTCAATGGTGATCTGTGACTTCTCAAATCAATTCATATAAATGAAGTATTTTATATGTAGAAGTTAATGTGGTTAAATATTATTTCTCTTTTGGGGTTTTTTGTCTAATTTAGCCAGCACCTTATCAATTTCTTAAATTAGTTACTCCAGAGTACAGCAATATAATTCTTGTGTAATACTGTAATAATATTTGCATGCGTTCAAACAAAAGAAGCAATCGCCATATCTTTCACAATAAATAGTTTATTCAATGAGCAGCATATTTACATATTAGAGTTTAATGTAGTTAAACAACTGAACTTGCTATACATTTATATGAAAAACAAAACCACAGGTTATTACTGCAGTCTCAGTCAAGTTTGTTAAATTCTGTGATGCCTGTAAATCAGAATTAGTTATAACCAATAGGTAGCACTGATTAAATGCTTTAACAGTTCAGCCAAGAATTGCTTCTTCGAATGGGCCGAACAATTCTTTCATTCTTAGGGTCAAACTGAAACACTTTTGTTCCTCTGAAGAAATAGATATACCCTGGAGGGAAAAAAAGAAACATAAATTAAAAAATAGGGTTTCTTTCAGACCTAAAGATAACTTCCTCTTTACAGATTACTAATGTCAATTTAAGAAGATTTGAGCTAGGTCTGCAAGAACATTCTTGACAATATAAACCAGAACAGACTTTGCTCTTAAGATAGGCTGAAATTCTGTAACTTTAAGTCAACAATAAAGTCCAATAGGGAAAAAGAAAAGAAAGAAAAGGTATATCTTGTTTATTTTTGAGACTTGGATTACATATTGTCTAAACTTTGTTTAAGCATAGTTTATGAATCCATGATTGATTGGGCTTGTACAACATACAAACACGTAAGTCCTACATCATGATTTACAGATATTAGTGCCTGGGTTCACACAAGATATTAAGCCACATGACAACCAACCATATGAATCCAACCAATTGTGATTTAATCCTTAGGTCATGGCTGCTCGTATTTTATTTCACAAACTATGATTCAGCAACATTTAGATTTAAGGCCATGCGTGAACATAGCTACAGGCTTCATTTATTTTTATTTGCTGAATTAATAGATGATAGATGCTTTTGTACACTTAACATTTGCTAGTCTTTACGGTGCCACAAGTCTCCTGTGTTTTTTTTAAATGAAGATAAAGTAAAAAATTCAAAATGGTTAAAGGAGTGTTACAAAAAACGCAATCTAAAATGAAGGGCCTCCTAAATGCGGAAGGTTTAAAAGTTATAATGCCCAGTGCAGTGTGTAAACCCTTTATGTATGTTTATGGATTCACATAGTTGGTTGTCATGTGGCTTGATATCTTGTATGAACCCAGGCACTATTATACTGGGAAGAAATCATTTAATAACGCTGATGATAATATAAATACAAGTTAAGTCAACCTGGATCCTAGGTAAACCTTGTTTCTCTACCATAACAACTGAGTCCTTTACTTACCGTTGTCATACAAAGCAGCATCAATTCTGGGTTTAATTCCTTTAAAATCTTGGGCTATATTTCTAGGGTATCCTTTTTCCATGCTTTTTTCCATTTCATTGTATCTGAATGGAGATTACAAATGTCATTATTGAAATGCATTATAGAAAACTTTTTAAATAAAGGAAAAAAGATTCAAGTTGGTAATGATCAATTGAAGAAGCCAAGCCAAATACAGGAAATGAAAATTTCATCAACATACTTTTCTCTCTAAGGAGAAAATGATTTTATGGGCATATCCATGAAGATTTTCCACTGCCTTCTTTTGGTTTTTGTTTTTTTAAACTCTGCAGTTTATCTTACAGCGCTGATATTGCCTGGATATCTCAAAGGCAGATCTGACCCTGAAAAGTTCCCGTGCTGGATACGTTCACCCAGGTGTTCTCAAAAACCACTTGCAAATTTTGGATGTTTCGTTGTTGTAGTACTTTTAAAGGAGGTGCAGAGAATCAGCCACCTTCTGAGTCATGAAAACCAATCTCAGCTTCTGAATTGTGAGAACAGCCACAAGCCAAAAAAAAGGCTGCCTGCCATGAAGAAATGTGGCAAGGGCCAGCTTAAAATGACTGGATTCCGTTCCCATTGAAGAAGTTAATAGTGCTTAAAGCCCAGTGGATTTCAGTGGAAAATAAATTCATTTAACAGTCTTGAATCCAATCTGGTTTTTTTTTTTCAAATGACAGATATGACCTTGGGCGACACATTTGAATGAGTACTCCTTCCAAATCCCAGGGAGCCAGTCAAGATTCAGACTGTAATCCTGAGAAAGGACTGGCAAATAGAAAACATTCCTTTCTTCTCTCCAGTCGCCTTTGTTTAATGCCATCATTGGAAGTGCCTCAAATGGAAGAAGAAATTGAGAAGGTTTTGTTTTGTTCCAATATTAGGTATGAAGAATGGGCAAGTCTGGGAATATCTGTCTACATCTGTTGTGATCTGATTCAATTTGGATTTCCAGATTTGACTTGAGTTGCATATGCAAACTAAGCTATTGAATCTGTTTGGACTCCAGAATCAAATAGGGAATTCTTTTTTTTTTTCGTATTCAGATGATTTGAAAGCTCATGATTTTATTCTATATGGTTTTTTTTAAAAAAAAAACCTGACTAAATTCAACTACATTTCCTTTGAATCAAATATTCAAGCAGAATATTCACATATTTGTCTTAGGCATTAAAAGAACCTTATGGGGAAATATGCTTCGCTTTATATGATCAAATCAATGTAAGCAGAACTGAAACATGAGAATCTCTAGCATGTTCTCCTTGGTTCTGTTCCTCCAGGATAGCAGCTGATTGGATCAGCAGCAGATGTTGCTAGACAAAGAAAATCTATGTTATTCTTTCATGCTCCATTCATGTACAACAGGCCTTGGGTTTGGATCACAATCAGCAGTGGGTTGCTCCCGGTTTGGACCGGTTCTTAGAACCGGTAGCGTTGGTGACAGGAGGCTCCATCCACCTGCCTGGGATGCTTCTGCACATGCTCAGAAGTGTTGCGCGCACGCGCGCAAGCACACACCAGTAGTAAAGGGTTTTAGAACCCACTACTGATCACACTTACCCACCATCTTGCAGATTTTGACCTCTTTTGCTTACCATCTTAGGGATACACTATTATATAGTACATTTCAGTTATATATTGCTTATTAAGGTTTAATACCGGCTTAAGACTAACACCATTGTAAGCAAATTGTATTAAGATTGCAGAACACCAATCCATACCTCCAATACTTATTCCCAATGAAAAAATAGGTCTTCCCAGTTTCTGGATCGCTGAATGCAGCATCAATTTTCTTCACATTTCTTGGTAATCCCAATCTGTAAATACTTTGAGCGTGGACAATTACATCATATCCACTTAGAACCCAATATTTGTTTCCTAGAAAGAGAACAAATCATATAAAATGTAATTATATTTCTTTCCCCCCCATGTTTTATTAGTTTTATTTATATAACATTCAGTTTTCATCAAACAGTGTGTATCCTGGGTACAATTATGTTTAAATAATCACATTTATAGGGCATCACCATCATATTAATAATATAATAACATAATAATATAATAACGTTAATAACTTAACATTTAACATCATCTTCTTTAACAACTCTCCTCTATACCATTTCCTCCATTTATATCTCCTCCTTTCTAACTTCTGTTTCTGTTATCTAGCCATTGATAGAATATGTCCCATATCAAAAAATATTCAGTTTCTTCTTTTTCCTTAATAGCAAGTGTTACTCTATCCATTTCTGCACAAACTAGTATTTTTAAAATTACATTCCCCTCATCCGGGATCTCATCGCTTTTCCATTGTTGCGCAAATGCAATTCTAGTTGCAGTTAGTATATGCAGGATCAAATATGACCTTTCCTCAAGTTTGGTTAAGAAAAATATTATTTCAATATTGAAAGAATGATCATTTCTGAGCCTTGTCATGTTTCCCACTGTTACATGCAGCATCTGGAGAAACTGGATACTGGTTTTAAAAGAAAGATGGAGCTTTTTTAGATGCTTAAAATTCTACACCTGGGCATTCATAGGTCAGGGATCTGTGTGTCTATTTCTAGCAATAAATACACAGGTAGCCTATGCCTGCCTAACCGAAAACAGGCTCCACTGAGTTCAGTGTGACTTACTCCCAGGTAAGTGGGTAGAGCAGCCTTCCCCAGACAATAGTTTGCTTGCAGCTTATAATAAGTAAAATAATAAATATTAACACTAAAATTCCATTGGGGCCCAGGTCGGAGAGTTGGGGGGCGGGCGCAAAATGTTTACTTCTTCCTGGGGGGGGAGGCGTAACAGAAAATAATTGAGAAGCACTGCCCTATGGTAAGAGCAAGTCTTGTTAAATTTATAAGGGAGGAAAAAGCATTTTCATTACTCACCTTTAAAAATTAAAATGTTATCTTGCGCAAAGTTCTCATAAGCAGCATCGATACTGGAAAGCAGAGTTGGCCAGAAAAGAGAAATGAAATATAGTTCCACATTGGATATCTGAGGGTGCTTACGCCAAAAGTGCCTAATAGTAAAACAGAAGTGGCATATTACCAAATGTGGCATCTTTTCAAAGAGGGGACATTTAGATGCAGTTCCATATCATAATAATATAAGGGTCATATCCTGTTTATTGGGAAAATATTACTCAAACTATAAGAAGTATTTTAAAAATGCAACTTACCTGTCCTTAAAGAACAAATATTCTCCACGCATGGTGGCAACAGCATCAAAAGTAGTCTTAGCAGAACATCCTTCTGGTGTAGACGGTCCTGTTGGTTGTATTGGGGTGTCTGGTTTTCCTAAATAATAATTAAAAAAATGATACGGAAGCTATTAAATAGATACTCAAAACAATTGTAGTTATCAAGATTTGCTTTCTTTTTTCGGTTTTTAAAAAATATTTTATTTATACATTTTTCTTTAACATACGTAAGTGCTTAATAAACAGTGTATAGTCTGGGTCAGTTTACTTGTACATAATAGTAGTAGTAATAATAATAATATTCACTTGTACCTAGTAATAATCTTCCAACTTCTAATTTCTACCTCTATTGTCTAACCATTGATAAAACAAATCCCATGACAAAAAATATTCTGTGTCTTCTTTGTCCTTTATCATTAATGTTGACCTATCCATTTCTGCACAGTCTAGTATTTTTCTAATTATATTTTCATCTGTTGGAGTTTCCTCATTCTTCCAGTGCTATGCAAATACAATTCTCGCTGCTGTCAAGATTTGATTTCTTAATTTTAGTGTTTGGAGTAGTACACATTCCAATGTGTCTTTGCTGGTAGTTGAGAATTCTAGCTATAATGAAATGAATTATGACACCATTTTAAGGAATATAACTGGGAAGAACATGCTAGTTACAAGGTATCAGAATTTTTTCTTTTGGAAATCTTACTTAAATGAATAGGAGCTTGCAGTTAGTAATGCTTGTACTGCACAGATGTCAAACTCGATCGCGTCATGTGACGTATCATGATGTATCGTGATTTTTTTGCCTTTGTGGAGCTAGGGTAGGCGTAGCCTGCACCTGACGCATTCGGCCCGCGGGCTGCCAGTTTGACAGGCCTGTTGTACTGCTTGGCAAATATTTATTTACATTTGGTAATCAAGTTGCAAATTAGCAATAGCACTTAGACTTATATACTGCCTCACAGTGCTTTACAGCCCTCTCTAAGCAGTTTACAGTCAGCCTACTGGCCCCAACAATCTGGGTCCTTATTTTACCAACCTCGGAAGGATGGAAGGCTGAGTCAAGCTTGATCTGGTGATGATCAAACTCCTAGCAGCGAGTCTGCAATACTGCATTCTAATCACTGCACCACTAATGCTCACTAAGGCATGCTTTCTAGTCTAAGAGCATTCCATTCAATTTAGGATTCAATTTTATCTTGGCCTTACCATAGATGGCTTGAATGCCATTGATATCATCCTGAGGAAGACGAAATAATTTTGGCGACGTGTAGGAGTAGTTAGGAAACATCAAGGCCCCAATATCCGTGGAATGTGACAGACCCAATGAATGGCCAAACTCATGAGCAGCAACAAGAAATAGATTGCGGCCTAGGGGGGAAAAATGAAAAAGAAAATCCTTTTTGTAGAAAGCAATAAGAAATCCATAACTGATCTACTCCTCCTTCAGATTAAAAAAAATCAAAATTCAGCATTTAGCATGTAAAGAAAAAGGAATAGTCCCATCTAGGTTTAGTAATAATAGTTGACAGGGAAGGAGAAGGGCTTGGTTCCCTCCCATGAGTTGTATAGGTAATTAAAACATGTTTCATTCATCTGTAAAATCAATCTTTTTGTTTGTAAACTTCATTTCCATTGCTTGCAACAGAACAAAGTTGCTGCAATAGAGAAGGCAGTGTGGGTTGGGAGATAAATCTAAGACTTGGGGACTTATTATTGAAGACTTAGCCCAGCTACTGTGGCCTAGAGGTGGAGCTCTTGCCTCACAATCAGGAGGTTGTGAGTTCGATCCTAGGTAGAGGCAGATGTAGGGTCTCCAGATTGGGCAGGGGGTTGGACTAGATGACCTGCAAGGTCCCTTCCAACTCTGTTTATCTGTAAAGATGGGAAAGGAAAGGAAAAGCTAAAAACCTTCTTTATGGAGAGGAAGCCATGCAGGATTTGAAATAGAATTGGGTCTAATTTCTGTACCATTCAGCCTGCTCAGTGACTGCCAACTACTTGCGATAACTACTGGTTTACAGTTTAAGTAAATGAAGTAAATTCCTAGTTAAGTTCATCCAGGTTCTTGGAGATTGTAGCCTATATTGGGGAAGCTGTCATATATTTCCAGGTCTACCATCTCATCTGGCTGCATCTGTCGATAAATTTCAGGTGCTTATATCCTTGCATAATCTTGTATGTTTACAGTTCAAGAATGATTTAGACATACCTTGTGGGCCATCTTTTGTCCAAAATTCTTCTTCATCAAAATGAGCATCTCCACCAATGTGTTTCCCTGGTTGAAAAGCATGTGCCAGGATTCCATCAGGGCCATCAAAAGGAGAATTATCACCATGGCCTAAATGTAGAAGAAGTAAGAAGTTCGATTAGGCAGTTAAAAAAATTTTTTTTTGCTTAAACAGTGGTCCCTGAAGCCAGGCTCAGCTCAGGGCTAAACCTATGTGGTTACCTCTGGTATAGAAAGAAATCATGATATCCGCTTCACCATCATAGAGTCTTGTGAAAGTTAGAGGTGACACATTGCTCCAGACTTCAAACGCTTTTCTGATGGCTTCATCTGTATCAGATGCAGGCAGATCTGAAGTGTAGCTTACAATCCTATAAAATGAAAGAGGAGTAAATTATTAAGCAGCCACAAGAGTGGTCTATCGAAACCAGTATTGGAGATACTGAGTCAGAGCAGTTTTCCAGGATTCCAGAGTTATCTCAATTCTGTCTGAGCCTGCAGGAAAGGAATCGTTTACACCAGGGGTGTCAAACTCGCATCGTCACAGCGTCATCACATGACATATCGGGACTTTTCCCCCCTTTGCTAAACCGGGTGTGGGCATGGCCAGCATGTGATGCATCCGGCCCGCGGGCTGCAAGTTTGACAGCCCTATTTTACACAGAAAGCAGTGCTTTTTTACTGAATCTAAAATGTATTTTATGTATATCCCACCTTTATTATTTTTACAAATAACTCAAGGGGGTGAATGTATCCAACACGCCTTCTTCCTCCTATTTTCCCCAGACAATAACCCTGCGAGGTGAGTTGTGCTGAGAGAGAATAACTGGCCCCAAACTAGCCAACTTTTATGGCTAAGGTAGAATTTGAATTAATTAATGGTTTCCAACTTTCTAATCTGTTGCTTTAACCGCTAGACCAAAGTGACTCAAATGGAAATTGATCATATTAAATGGAGCCTGGGAAGGCCTTAGCAAAATTTCTCTTCATAAGGGCTTAAAGTAATATGCTTCTTTCATCATCATCATCATCATCATCAAACAGCTTCCTGCTGTAGCGCCAGCGGAGCTGCACAAGGCTGCGCTACTCGGAAAAACATACATTTTAAGAAGATACTTGGTTGATACCTAGGATGCTGGAAGCAACTCGTATCATCCATCGGAGCCAGTCAATGATATTTGTGATACATTTTTAAATGTTCAGTTGACTGTGTTTCATGTTTAATGAATAAAATAGATAATAATAATAAAGGCAGAAATAACAATGATTTGGATCCCAGTGAGCAGAAAGGGATCTCTTTTGCACTTTTGGGATCCTGATTTAATTTGCTGCTCTGAAGTTTCTCTTTGGGTTTCCTTTTTTGAAAAACAACGAATACTAAATTAAAAAGCATTTAGTTGTGATTTGGTGCAAAAGTTTCCTCTTTTCCAACCACAAGTTTCTTTTGAGATTCTGATGGATGTGATGGCCCGTATCTGCTTCCAGCTAAATTGATGTTAAAGCTTTTACTTGACTGATAAACATTCTTTGGTTTCAGAAAGAAAATACAGTAGAACCTCTGATCACGAACGGTTCTGACCACGACCAAATTGGGTTCCGACCCAAAAAAAAAAAAATTTTTTTTGTGGCCAATTTCCCCTTCTGCATTATTTCTTTTTTTTGGAAGCGCCAAATTTCCAAAATTAGATTTGGG
Source organism: Diadophis punctatus similis (assembly GCA_023053685.1). Classification (NCBI taxonomy): domain Eukaryota; kingdom Metazoa; phylum Chordata; class Lepidosauria; order Squamata; family Dipsadidae; genus Diadophis; species Diadophis punctatus. The sequence continues at coordinate 11,192,117 of JALIGW010000016.1, read as the reverse complement.
TCACGACCAAATCGGTTTGCGACCAAAGTTATGGAATGAATTATGGTCGTGACCAGAGATTCTACTGTACTGTTTGTCAGAGAGAGGCCAGTCTGATCCCTGATGTGCTAAACAGGAATTCTGCTTCTGAACATCTCCTAGTCTTAAACAGGTCTTTGAAAATGCAAAATGTGCTATAAAATAAGAAAGTTTGGAAAACATTAATAGAAACTTCTCGTCACTAAATGGACTGGATGCTAAGACCAATCAAAGCTCATATTTTGTTTCGATGCATTTTGATTCTGTTGGAAGGAGGTTCAAAAAAAGGGAAGATGGCATTCACAATCACGTGACATACACATGAAAGGGGCGGGGATTCAATCACGTGATTGCAATTTCGACTTTTTGTCTCCCCCTCCCCCCGATACCCCTACCTGCATGTTAAGCTGATACCTGTTTTTTAAAAAAACCTTTTACCTGTAGGTAATACTGGTTTTCTCCCATTTAGGATTGCCCTCTGTAAGAAAAAATGACCCCAAGTCAGGTACACCGCATCTGGGCTTCTTCATCACTGCCAAAGTTTTCAGGTCAGGCTTTCCAGTCACATTCAGCCCAAAATATTTTTGCATTTTTTTGAGATTTTTAGTCATGATTTCATTTTCATCCATGCGGATCTTAGGACTTCTCTCATCGTTGGATTGGTAGAAGGCCTTTAAGTATTTCTGATAGGAAACAAAAGTAAAGTTACTCTGATTTTTTAAAAATAAATTAATTAAAACTAAAAGAAACCAAGCGAGGGAAATTTTGATGGAATCCTGTGATTCTCAGATCCTTCCTTGTCATTCATGTGGGCATTAATAGCATAAAACAATATCCAGATATTAACTAGGAACAGAAAGTAAATGTGTATATATAGAAGAGTAGAGAATATAAATATTCATATGTATTAGATAGATATATAAATAGTATTTATATTAACTTTGATTAACCGATCTTCAATTTAAATAATGATTGGAATATATGTTTGTATGTTGTGTATGTCTTTAAATGCAATTTAAAAAACAACAATATCCAGCATATTCAAAAGACATTCTATAGCTTTGGGGAAGAGGATGAAGATTCTTCCCATAAATTTGAAAGATAAAGTTCCGAAAAATAGAGTTTACCTTTTTTTAAACAAAATGAACTCCTAAAGAGATTTAGCTTTTTAAATGATGGTGCAAGCTTAAGTGGGACAGACTGTTTTCCAGAAATGGAGGCTAACCTAGTACCTTAAATAACTACACTTTTACTACGAAGTATAGTAAAAAGATGAGACACATCTCACCAGACACAAAGGTAAATCTGATATCAGTAGGG